>VDFB02281492.1:315769988-315869668 GCA_007258455.2 Sequoia sempervirens | reverse complement strand
GGGTTAAGGTGAGAGGGGAGAGGGGAGAGAGGTATAAGGAGTAAGTGAGTGAGTGAGTGAGTGAGAGAGAGAGAGGGAGAGGGGGTAAGAGGGAGAGAATTGAGAGATAGAGAGAGGGAGGGAGTGGGAGAGAGATAGAGGGTAGAAGGTAGAGGGGAGAAAAACAAAAGGAGTGAGAGAGAGAGAGGGAGGGAGAGGGGGTAGGAGGGAGATACTTGAGAGAGACAGACAGAGGGAGTTGGAGAGAGATAAAATTAGGGTGTAAGGGTTGAGGGTATAAGGATTAAGGGTAGAGGGTAGAGGGTAGAGAGATAGGAATGAGTGAGTGAGATAGAGAGAGTTGAGAGAGGGAGAGGGAGTAGGAGGGAGATAATTGAGAGAGAGAGAGATGGAGGCCCTAGGAGAGAGATAGAATTGGGATTTAAAATGTTGAGGATATAAGATTTTAAGGGTTGAGGGTATAAGGGTTAAGGGTGTTGAAAATGGAGGTAATTATGTAGCTTAATAATTTTTAAAAACATGAGATTGTAGATCTAATTAAGTGCTCTTTGTTACAATTTATTTTTAGTTGACTATTTGTTTAGATTCATCTTACCATTTGTAGAAATAGTCAGAAGAATGTAGAAGAATAAGACTAGAAGATAGAAGTGACATAACATATACCGTGGAGAAACCCTTTCGGGAAGAAACTCCACCACCATAATCAATAGTTCTTGTATTATTTAACCTTAGAAAAATATTACAATAATTATTTATCAATCCTTGCTTGAGATGATTCTTTTTCCTTCAAGAATTGTTCTTCACAACCTATAATAAACTCTGATAGAACTCTCTTCAACTTGCTGCAATTTATAGACAATAATGAGCCTTGTAAACTTCAAAGAGTTTACAATTACAAAGCACAAATCTTATCTCACAAAACCTACACCTATTCTTTGCAAGTAGAATTCTTCCATGAAAAACAATGTCAAACCAATTCCTTCATCAATTTGGGAATCCCAAACTAAAGTCCTAACTCAACGTTGATTACAAAGATATCTTGTAAGCTTCTCCTCAAAGTTGGTTCCCAAGAATGGGCCCACTTAACTCAGCCTTATAAAATATCTTCTCATGCAAAATTTTTAACTCCAAGATGCCAACTTGGGCACCCAAGGTGGGTCCAAGTCAATCTTTGTTAAGTGTGTGTGATGGGGAAATAAAACATCAAGAAAGATGTGAAAACAAGTTCAAATGCAAGATTGAAATTAGAGATCTATCTAATCCAAAACACTTAATCTGTCTTATTTCATCACTCATGAAATGAATAATCTAAGCTATTTGAATGAAATTAAACCCTAAGATAATAAAAAATGAATTCAGATATAAAAAAGAAGGAGATTTTACCATCCTATGTTGAAGTGTATTTTCATGATATTGGGTTGTTCGTATCACTACAAAGCCTCCATTATTCATGTGAAAAATCTCAAGTGATGAACAATGCTTGGGTTGATCGAAGGAATGAGGAAGCTCTATCAATGGTGGTATTGACAACACTTCATTGCATAAGGTAAGTTGAATTTCTTTGATCCTTATTTGTGAGGAGAGAGGTTTGTTATATAGAAAATGATATTTTGAATCGATGGTTAGGATTGTGTTGGAGAAAATCTAGATCAATGGTTAAAATGTGTTGAGAGGATTTAGACATGAGAAGATTGTGCAAAGTTGATTGCACAATTAGGGTGATTGAAGAATAGATTGGATAGTTTGGGTTTAGATTGATCAATCAACAATTGATTGATTTTAGTTAGGAAATAGATTGACTAGTTAGCAAAATTAGATTGCTTAACTTTAGCAAGCCATGATTTTCTCAATCAAAAAGTGGGTGAGGAATACTAATTAATTAATTTAAATTTTTAATTCCTTGTTGTGTTTTGAATGTGCAAATCAACTTTGACTTTTGCAAATAGAGTTGCATTAATTTGATTTGATTTTTGATAAATGATTTGAATAGGTTGATTTGGTTATTCAAATTTTGGGGGAAATTGTCATAATTAAATTATTATGATTTAATAATTTAATCAATTTTGAGGAGAAAGGTGAATTAGTGTCATAATCAAATAATTAGTGTTGTTTTCCTAATCAAGATAGAATAAGATAAGATTAGGACTTTATTAAAAAAATGTAATTTATTTAATTGGTTGAAATGTTGAAACATGAATTAATCAAACAACATTGTATTATTCAATCAATAGTAGAATTAGGGTTTTCAAGACTTTATTAAATACATAAAAATTATTTAATTTGTCGAAAATGATGAAAAAGTGAATTAATTAAATAATGTTATATTATTTAATTAATAGAGGCAACTAGGGTTTCAGATGTCGTTCGATGTCATTTGATGATTATGAGATGATTTCAAGATGATTCAAGATGTTCTAAGATGTTTCAAAGATGTTCTGAGTTGATTTAGAGATGTTTCAAGACGTTCTAGGTTGATTTCGAGATGTTCCAAGACATTTTAGGTTGATTCTGAGACATTTCAGATTGATTCTAAATTTTTTTGAGACATTCCGAGTTGTGATAAGTGTTAAGTTAATTTTACATGTCTACATTTTTCCCCTCTTTGATACAAAGTACTAATTTCTTTGTTTCAAATATTTTGTTTTTAAGATCAAGTTTTTGAAATGAAAATATGCCTCATTGTGCCCCAGTGTTTTGTGGAATGATGGTAGACTTTGTGTTGCCCCCATCGAGAGGTTGACTGGAAATTTCAAGTCTTGAGGTCAAGCTCACGATTCTATTCTATTTTTGTTCCGGTGTGTTTAGGTCACAGAATCAAGTTTATAGGTTCTTCATTTCTCATTCTAATGTTTCTTTAAGATTCTTTTTTGAAAGTAGGAATGTTCCTCAATTAGAAATTAGGGTTTCTTGAGGTTTTATTTAGGCAATTAGTCCTCTAGATAGCTCATTTGTGTTTTGACTCTATAGCTAATTCTTGTCTTTGGTTCTCCTGTTTTGTCAGCTTTCAAGGAGAAATGTTGTGAATTGATGGAGCCCCACATTGTTCTGAGCTCGTTCAAGAGGTTGGTTGGCCTTCAGGCATTGGTGGCCCGGTATGTTCCTTCTTGCTTTTTTTCTTTCATCTTGTTTTGATCTTGTTTTGTGTGTACTTAGTTTTCTAGGTCAAAAGCGAAGTTTCTTATTTTTTGACTTATTTCCATGCCTTTGACATATTTTCACAACTTTGACTAGAATCTTCACTTTTTTTTTGAGAATTTGCTTGAAAATATCACCTTTGACTTATTTCCATGCCTTTTTTTCCTCATCTTTGCTTGAAAAGCTCGCCTTTGACTAAAAAGCTCACTTTTTCTTGGTACTTTCTGAGCATTTTCTCAAAACCATTATTTTTGACCTTTTCTGTTGCATTTGACTTTAGCTTTTGCTGAAAACCCTAACATGTGTCCGTTTTTCATCCTAAATATCATTTGTCATCATTTTTTGTGTTATTATGTGTCTCCCACTTGTTTAGAATGAAACCCTAATATTGTGGGTTTAAAACGATTGCAAGTTGGCCTCAAAGTACTACACCTAAGAGAGACATCCCCAACATTTTTTTAATCCTATTACTCATTTTGGTGTGTTGGAGTGAGATTTTCTCAATGTTGTGGGACTACATTACATTTGTTATATGCCTCCTATCAGGACCCATACTGTTATGATGACTGCACTCATGGAATAATGGCATTCAGAGACAACCTCGTTTCACCGACCTACAGGAGAGGCAATTGTCACTCTTAAGGATGTATGGGATACTTCATCTTCCTATTCATGGGGAATTGGTTACTTATCATATCTTACATGGTACCCATTGCATGTAATGGGTGTTAGATGTTTGACACTTGGCAGTACATCAGTCAGAGATTGATCTATCTGAGCTTTCTAATAGTGTAGATCATATCTTGCTTGTCTTATGTGGTTTGATTTCAAGGCTCATTGTTCCTAATAGTTGAGGTCAATAGTTTCCTGTAGGTTGGGGTGTGTGTATTGAGAGTATGCTTGGGGTCCATGTCTTCTCACCCACTTGTATAGAGATATGCACAAGGCTGTGTATTAGGGTGAGAAATCTATTTCTGCAGGTGTTTCACTTTTGCATGTCTGGGCATGGGAGCATATTGCAGTTACTCGGCCAGATGGAATATAGGATCATCACCCTAATGATCCATAATCCTATCATTATGGGGATTTTATGCACTATACCTTGCTTGGGATCTTCCTTAGTAGCATCAAGTTTTAGATGGTATGCCCAATTTTTTGTGGAGACCTTATTTGGGTTGTGATGCTTGGACAAATGACTCATATCCGCTTGTTTATTATTGATAGACCTGTTGGTTGCTTGGTCATTTTGATATTGTGCTAGAGTGTTATTTACCAGACTGAGTATGTCATCAGTTTGGGGAGTGACAGGGTCAAGTTCATGATACTTATGAGGCTCGTTTCAATCGGATGACTCAGGAGGTTCGTGTATGGGGTCTACAACTAGATATAGATATTTCCATTGTCGAGTTCAGAGCACTTTCCCTAGTTGGTTGGGGTTGGTCAGTTGGTCTAGCATATCTAGGTACCTCTCATGACTATGATGAGTGGTGGTCCTACCATAGGCCATTGAGACTCACTATTCCTGGGGGTAATCCTACTTCAAGCAGATTAGGTATTACAGGTCATCATGGGTAGCTACAATGTATTGAGGTCCTCACAAAGCATTTGGATAGAGCTCATGATAGGGCTCATCATGATGGGCCCCAGGGTGATTAGGATGAGCAACCACACCAGGTGTAGGGTCGTAGGCAGGTGTTGGGTCCTTCTCCACCAACTAGGGATGGAGACATACTCTTAGCTCAGATGACTACTACCAGAGATGCAGAGATAGCGAGATGACAGGTTGCAGAGGCCCAAATAGATATTTTGAGGGTTGAGCGAGATAGCAAGAGTGGTCAATGACATGTTGCAAAGGATTTTGTATAATTATTGACTACAGAGAGATATACTCTTAGTGCAAAGCATGATCATTATTTGCAGAGGTCTACCTACTATCAAACTTTATATGATCCTGTTGTTCCAAGGGGCACTAAGTGTCCATGGTTTTGAGAGCCTAGTTTTGTGGGTGGTGATGGTACAATTGGTGGTGTAGGTGGTGGTGCAGGTGATTAGTCTGTGAGATAGCTAGATCATTTTGGTGATCTATTGGGTTATATCCTTCCTGTTGGGGTCTTACTTTTGTACTTAATCTTCATGTTATTCATTGCTCAGAGGCATTTTGTAGACATGTGTTTTGTATGTATATATTCATTGGCCTAGCCAAGGCCTCATGTATTGTATGATTTTGTATCATCCTATCACACTTGTTTCACTGATGATGATATACTTCTGATATTCACCATTTTTTGATGATGATATATATGATATATACCTTTTTGATTCATTCTCATTTTATACCTATGTGATGATGATATATGATGATGTATGTTTATATATGGTGTTGATATGAATGAATGCCCAATACATGATGTTTTTATTGGTTTATTATCATCAGGATGTCTATTGTTGATATTGTGGATGCATAATGGTACTAATGATATTGCTATGCAGATTTCACTTAGAAGAAATGTTGATGATTTGATAAAAAATGATGTTAATTTAGAGGAAATATTGATAATGTATAGAAATATGATGTTAACTAGTAGTTGATGAATTGCTTTTTCTTTGCTTTAGATACTTCACAATTTTGAACAATCCATTTTGATATAGAAAATAAATACGATGCACCAGAGTATTAATGACCAAGGTGACTTTGTATCTATTGCATGGAATTTGACTCTACAAACAAGGAGTATTCTTGCTTATACCAGACATACGGAAACCTTGTTAGAGTGTAGGGGTGAGAAGCTTTTAAAACACGTCAGACCAATAACACAAGAGGTATTAAGAACCTAACATGTCACTATTACATGAAATGTTCCAAAGATGACTTCCACACATAGAAAAAAGAAAGTATTCGCCATGGTATTATAACAATAATATCAAAAAAAAAAAATCAAAATGATGCTCAATTGCCCCCATTCCTTCTTCTCTAAATCCTTATGGACATCCTCGAGAGATCTTGGGAATGATTCAATAAAATAAATCACAAAAAATGAGACAACAAAAAGATAAAATGATGATGTTATATCATTTTCCATATCTGTTTGGGGTGGGTCTATTATCCAATGTTGATCATGTCTATTGTAGGAATAAATCCATTAAGACATATCTTAGGATGTTGTTGGGTCTTGTCAAAAAGATATGTTTTTGATACTTGGCTTTGTTTCAATTTTTTTTGTGATCACATTCTTTTGTGATTGTCTACTTGAAAGTTCTAGCTTTTGATATTTTCTTTTTTTGTTTATTTGGTTTTTCAAAGGGTGAATATGATGATTTATTTATTATGGATGATGTTTTATTATAGATTGTGATGGCATACATGGGTCTTTTTTATTTTTCTAAGTTTTATGATATTTTGTTTGTTTTTAGGGGACTAACCTAGGGCCTTAGGGGCTCATCAAAGATAATCCATGCCTACGTTATACATGCAGAGGCTCATAGTTCGCTTGGTTTGTATGTTTTTGACCTTTTCTATTTTGTGAATGTTTTTGGAGTTTGTATTTTTTAACTATTTTTGGATTTTATTTTTTTGGCTAAGTTGAAATAAACCATGTTTGAAACCTAAAGGGACTGACCTAGGGTCTCAGGGGCTAATAAGCCTTTCCTATGTTGTACACATAGATACCACATAGTTCAACCATTTGACTCAAAGCATAAACTATTTTTGGATAAACAAAATTGATAATCTAGATTGCTATTCCACTTCTATGTCTAGAGGATAAGTTGTGGGAAATTTACTTGAACTAGCTATGAGGTTCAAGCAAATGTTGATATCTTAAACTATTTGAGTGAATGAATATCCCCATAATGCTATTTTTCCTTTGATGTTTTTCAATTTTTTTTGGATTTTTACCCTATTTCCTGGGGTGTAAGATACTAAAAAATTGGATTGATATTTCACTTTTCTTTTCTAGAGGATATGTTGCAGGAAAGCTTACTTGAACTAGCTATAGGGTTCAAGCAACTGTTGGTATCTTATCATTTTTGATTGAAGGAATAATCCATGTTGTTTGGTATCTTTAAAGGTTGCCTGTGTAGTGCATTGGTGGTACACCTTGTTATTGGGATGAATTATTTTCTTGCTTTTTGATTTTTTTGGATTTTTACCCTCTTTCCTGGGGTGTAAGATACTAAAAACTTGGATTGATATTTCACTTTTCTTTTCTAGAGGATATGTTGTGGGAAAGCTTACTTGAACTAGCTGTAGGGTTCAAGAAACTATTGATATCTTAGAATTTTTGAGTGAAGGAATAATCCATGTTGTTTGGTATCTTTGAAGGTTACCTTGGTAGTGTGTTGGTGGTACACCTTGTTGATGTTGTTAATTTGTTTTTGAAGGTTCCCCTGGTAGTGCGTTGGTAGTATACCTTGTTTTTTTGGGATGAATTATTTTGATTATTTTAGATTTTTACCCTCTTTCCTAGGGTGTAAGATGTTGACAACTTGGATTGATATTTCCCTTTTTTTTACTAGAGGGTATGTTGCAGAAAAGCTTACTTGAACTAGCTATGAGGTTCAAGCAACTATTGATATCTTAGAATTTTTGAGTGAAGGAATAATCCACATTTTTGGTATCTTTGAAGGTTACCTTGGTAGTGCATTGGTGGTACACCTTGTCATTGGGACGAACTGTGTTAAAGGCTACCTCAATAATGCATTGGAGGGATATATATGTTGTTGATGGGATGAGGTGTTTTGAAGGCTACCCTGATAGTGTGTTGGCAGGATACCTTGTTGATGGTGGATTTTTACCCTCTTACCTAGGGTGTAAGATACTGAAAACTTGGATTGATATTCACTTTGTTTCTCTAGAAGATATGTTGCAAGAAAGCTTACTTGAACTAGCTATAGGGTTCAAGTAATTGTTGATATCATAGAATTTTTGAGTGAAGGAATAATCCACGTTGTTGGTATCTTCAAAGGTTACCTTGATAGTGTGTTGATGGTACACCTTGTTTCATTTTTTGATTTTTTTTTGATGTTTTTGGATTTTTACCCTCTTTCTTGGGCTGTAAGATACTGAAAACATGGATTGATATTTCACTTTGTCTTTCTAGAGGATATGTTGTGCAAAATCTTACTTGAAATAGCTATAGGGTTCAAGCAACTATTGATATCTTAGAATTTTCAAGTGAAGGAATAATCCACATTATCTGTATCTTTGAAGGTTACCTTGGTAGTGTGTTGGTGGTACACCTTGTTTTTGGGATGAATTGGGAAGGGTACCATGTGGTACACCTTGTTGGAATGAATTGTTTCAAAGGTTACCTTGATAGTGTGTTGGTAGGATACCTTGTTGCTGGGGCAAATTGGGAAGTGTACCATATGGTACACCTTGTTGTTTGACAATGCCTAGATCACAATGTGATCTAGAAGGCATAGATCAAGATTTATTTTGAAGCAAGATGTAAGTACTTTCCCCCAGTGTCTAGCAATGTAGGTAATGGGATATCTTGTGATAGGATGACATTTTTGGATAGAGTATGCCCCTATGGAAAATGCCTCATGGCTTAGATAATACCGGATAGGATCAATGATAGTGACCCATGTCAAGATGTTTTCCATCAACAAGTGTAAAGTGTATACCAAACATTTGTCAAGATGCTTCCACTTGAGATGGTGTACGTAGATGTTTGATTCTACACATAATGCTCAGTTGAGATGCTTCCACTTGAAATGGTGCACATAGATGCTTGATTCTACACATGATGCTTATTTGCTAGGTTTTCATCATGGTACTTATCCAAAGCACCACCATAGTGCTTTTCACTAGAGGATGATTTTTATCTTGACTATTTTCTTGTTTTTTTTTGTTTTTTTGTTTATTGATTTTGGATGTCACACAAGATGTTTCTTTACTAGGATTTCATCATGGTCATGATTTTCTGCTCATGTTTGAACCACCTAGTGGTGCTAATGTAGACACTATTGGTGTTGATATGGTTCTTGTTGATATCATGGCATGCCAATGATATACTGCTTGGAGGAGTTGTTTTTCTAGGATATGGGCACTTGAATGTAACCCTTGATAGTTCTAATCTTGTTGATACCAAATTTAACCTTACATTGATGTGCACATCACAATAGAGTGCCCTTAGAATCCTTATGATAAAGAGTTGTTGACAATGTATGGTTAATGCAAGATTTGGATATCTTGGGTGGTAAAATGTGTTGACGGATATGATATTCATATGGATTGGTTGATAGTTTGGAACCTTTTATTTTCCAAACTTGTGATGATGAGCAATGATGAGTGGATATGGAGACTTGATTGGAACCAACGTCTTGATATACCTTGTAGGTCACTCTTGAAGCTTTCTTTTGCATTGTTGGACATATTTGATGGATGAACTTCCCTTTTTCATTTTTCCCCATAGTTTCTTTGACTAATGGAGTTTGATAGGGATGATTTTCTTTCTTTTTCTTTTATATCCATTTGAATTTTTCTTTTCCATTTTGTTTTGTTGATTCTTTTTCTTCAATGACTTGTTTCGTTCTTGGGTATAGCTTTTTCTCTTGTTGTTGGTCTCAATGAGAGGGTGGAAACATACATGTATGACGATTCATGATATGGCTAGTTGTAGCGTTGGTATCAATTTCATGATAAGGACTCTTGATGCTTTTTATGTTGATGCTTGCATTAGATAAATTTTCCCCAATATAATAGAGGTGTCACCGATATGTTTATATCCTTTACTTGTTGAATAACCAAGACCTTGATGCTTAGGATTTCCCATAATTTACACTGGTACTAAGATACCTTGTTCATGTAGGCCTAATCCTTTGTCTTGATAATGCATCTATTGAAAAAAAAAAATTTCCATAGGATATGCTTTACCTTGGAAACAAGATGCCAATTCATCTTTGCTCTATTGTGGATCTTCAAATGTCATAACTTTTTTATTGGTATAATTCTCCATATGTGGAACAACTTCTTGATTGATATTTTCAACTTGATCCAGTGAAATATCATATTTTGATGACCCTTCAAAATATATTGGTGCTTCTTTGATTGTTGTATACCTAATGCTTAGTTGCTCAAGATTGTCTACTATCTTTGCTGATTTTAAGATAATCTATTCCATATTTTCATGCTTGATGTCTTCAAACAACCTAGAGAATGTTTCTGATCTTAATGCTTCTTCTTGATCATTTTTTGATAGGTCTATAGATTTTGCTATATCTTGATCATGTGTATAAATTTTAATAGTAAATGAATCTTGTTCTATGGTAATGATATCAAGAGTATGACACTCTTTTTTAGGATGAATATCAACTAGATGTCCATTAGGAGTAAGCATCTCATGGATAGATGTATGTGTGCTTTGCATATAGATGTGTTCTTTTGGAAATCCTTGGATGTCTTGGAAGATATCTCCCAAGTCATTGTAGTATTTTGATGATAGGGATTCTTGATCTTGACTTTGTATGGTGTTATCTTTGACATGCTTTGGTTCACATTCTTGACATGGATCAATTTCAAAGAAGGGATTTCCTGTAAAGAATCCTTGGATTTTCTCAAAATGTGGACATATGGGTGATAACTCTTGGCTTAGATTTTTTGCATTAGGTATAAGTATTGGCTTAGGAGCCTCTTGATCATCAATATGCACTGTCATGAGGTTGGATGATGTCAATATATTTTGGATTGAATCATTGCTAGCCTTGGGTGATTGAGTTTGACCATGCTTGGGGATAACTTCTTGATGTAAGTCCTCTTTCTCACTAGATGATGTAGAGACATTGTCAATGTGATCAGTGATAGATAGCTCTTGATCATTTTTTTTAACTTTTGATTTTGAGACATTGTCCATGTTGTCATTGATAGATGGACCTTTAATAGTTATTTCTCCTTGATCAATGAGACCTTGGATGATATTTTTGAGTGTAGCATATCTGTTCATTAGGTGACCCTTGATTTTTTTGAAATCAAATTATTTATACTTGTTATACCAAGGGAGTTTAAAGTTTGGTTCACCATAAATTGGACTATCGTTGATCTTGATAAGTTCTTGTTGTACTAGTTCACACATTATTACCTCTAAATTTTCTCCCAAAGGGGTGAATTTCCTTCCTGGTTGGTAATCTTTCCTCTGTGGCTTTTCTCAATTGTTTTCTCTTGATTTTCCAAAACTCTTTGATACTGTGTTTGAGGTACATTTCGATATTGCACCTGAGGTACACCTTGGTGTTGTTGAACTTCTTGATATTATGTATATTCGAAGTGTTGTTGATGTAGATATTGAGGTGTTTGTGGAATAATGTTCGTTGGTTGTGGATATGTAATGTTTTGACTTTGCACATGGCATTGGTGATACGTCATATTTTGATTTCGTTTAATTTCCTCAAGATCTCTCTCAATTTTATCTAGGGAAATTTGATGTCCTAGATTTATTCCTTGATGGTAATTTTGGAATCCCTAATGTTGTTGCCCTATTTGATTTTTTGACTCTTGATAAGAGTAATTTGGGTAAAATATCAACATGTTTTGTTGCTCAATACCCTATCATAAGGTCACTATGTTTATATTTCCTAGAGGATCATACCTATTGCCATGCGGGAGGTAGTAATACAAGTCTTCTAACTGCTATGTTTTCTTTTGCTTCCTCTTCATTTAAGATGATTGATGTGGTGAGAAACTGATGGAGTGTTTCATTTTTCTCAAAAATAAAGGTTCTCAAACTCCTTATGATGTTGGTTTGTGCACCCTCAATGTGTGTGAGACGAGGTTGAACAATCAGTGCTACAAGGCCTAGTTGTTGAATGAGAGTTGTGGGTCGCCAGATGGTCATAAGGTATGATGGTGTTGTGAGGTGGTTTTCTATGAAAATAATAAAAAAACCCTAAGGCTTGAGTGTTATTTTGGAATTTGGCTACTTTTTTTTTTGGAAATCAAAATGCTGAAGAACTAGGGTCGATATTCCACTTCCTAGTCTAGAGGATATGTTGTGGGAAAGATTCTTGAACTATTTTTAAGTTCCACGTAACTATTGATATCATAGACTGTTTTGAGTGGAGGAATGATCCTAGTGTTTTTTTTATTATGATTTCAAATAAGTAGTATGGGAATAATGTGTGGGAGACTTTGTGACCAATATGATTTTCCAAGTGTTTTGTTCAATCAATGACCTTATAAATAGCTTCAGTTTGTTTTCCCCTATGTGTTTTAGAAAAAATATTGTGAGTTGGAATGGCAGTTTGTAATCTCTATGTGTTTGTTTCCTCTATGTTCTTGAGTATGGAAAATGATATAATAGCACTAGACTGACTAAAAAGCATGGACTTTATGTGACTTGAAAGTCTATAGCTCAAGTTGTGAAATCACAACAACCAATCCATAGTTCACCCAATGTTTACTTTGATGAAGGTAACCTAAACTAAAAGCCAAAATATTCAGAAACCTTTAAGGATAAATCCTTTCAAAGAGTGAAAAACATAAGGCTTATTTCACAAGTATACACTAAATCAAAGGGTTTTTTTTATTTGACCAACCTGTTCAATGTTTTTTTTTATGTGTCCTTTTTCTTTAAATCAAACACAAAATTTTATGTCACATTTTTTTTTGAATGTAATTAGGAAATTTTAACATTAGCAAGCAATTACAACCCTAGTGGAGAGAAACTATCCTCTTAGGTGGGCTTTCCTCATGCTCTAAAGAGATGATTTTACATGCCACTTATGGCACGGGCCTGTAGTCGGACATGGAAAGTAATTTCTCATAAGTAAATTCTCATGCACCACTTTCAAAGAATGTTTTGGATAATAGGGTGGATTCTAAAACAATTGGCTCTTAGTCATGTTCTCAGGATATTATTTTGGGCACCTACACTTGCAACATTTTTTTCAATTAAGAACCTTCCAGCCCTTTTGAGTTTTTACACATCACAAGGATATTGAGGAAGAATACGCCGGTATAGGACATCCACACCCAGTGAGTGATGAACTTTCCTCACACTCACAAAATATTTATATAGTAGTCTAGAATGAAAGTACCACTTGGGTTGCCTATAAGTTCTCCAGTGCAGGATGTGTCTTAATAGGCAGGCCCTCTAAAAAGGTATGCTTGAAAAAAGTGCAAAGCTCAAAATGTCCTCGCTCATGTAAGATCACCAAAAGGTGCGAGGGGAGAAGAAAAAAATTCAGCTTTGCTAATCAATGAATACATGACATACAATTCATAGCAAATTGATTCATTTTACACACCTCGATCGGTTTTATCCCCAAAAATATGTGAATAACATAAACAAAATGTTCTTTTTATTTTTGCACCAATTGAAGTGCTTAGGACATCAAGCAATTAAGATAGCAATAGTGTGAAAACAACAAGAACTATTTGTTCATTTTAAGCCCCCAAAATTGAAGTGTTTCCAAAAAAATTAGGCCTGGTCTTAACTAGTCAACAAATGTAAATCAAATGTGTAACAAAATGGAAAATGTTTGCGGTCATTTTAGGCACCAAATTCAAAGGTTCCTAATTATGGAAACATGAAATGTGTTCATTTTTAGAGCCCAAAATTGAAGTGTTTTATGTTCTTTTTACAAGCACCAAATGAGAGTTCCTATTTTAGAAAGCTTAAAACTGGTTCATTTTAACAACACCAATCGAAAGTGAGTTTTTTGTTGTTCATTTTAATGCACCAAAAGAAATTTCCTAACTTAGAAAAGCTTCAAATTTGTTCAATTTTAAAAAACAACCAAAATCAAATGTTAGAGTTGTTGTTGTTCATTTTAGATCACTAAAAGAAGGTTCCTAACTTAGAAAGCTTAAAAATGGTTCATTTTAAAAGCACCAAATCAAAAATGAGTTTGTTGTTGTTTATTTTAATGCACCAAAAGAAAGTTCCTAACTTAGAAAAGATTAAAATTTGTTCAATTTTAGTAAAGCACCAAAATCAAATGTGAGAAGAGTTGTTCATTTTAGAGCACCAAAAGAAAGTTCTAAAGTTAATAATAAAAAAATATTGTGACTCCAAAAACCTTGGACTGATCGTCTTCCCTGCACAAAAAAGGTTAATATGTTTCAAATCCTACATAAAAATCCATTAATTCCTACAAAACAATCAAAATTTTAGCAAGAAGGTTCATTACAATAGTGCAAGATCCGTGCACTTGTCTTCCAAAGAAAATTCTCATTTTTTTTTGCAAATGCTCAGTTCCAAAAACAAATGCTCAGATTTTTCGTGTAGGTAAAAACCTAGAAAGTTGAAAAAGAATGCTTTTTAGTGCAAAAGCATAGTTCCCATGGAAAAAGTGCAGTTTCTGTAGAAAATGCTCAGAAATTTCATTGTCAAAAGAGAGCATTTGTTGGGTATTGCGTGAAAATTCTCCTGAATGCTCCTAAAGCCCTATAACTTCAAATTTTCTCATAAAAACGTTAATAAGGAGGACCTAGGTCCTGCCGGGTGTTCTAGAATGTGTGAGGGGGAAAGAAAACATTGGGAAAGATGAAAAATTAAGATCAAATGCAAGATTAAAATCAGAGATCTATCTAATCCAAAACACTTAATCTATCTTATTCCATCACTCATGAAATGAAAAATCTAAGCTATTTGAATGAAATGAAATCCTAAGATAATAAAAATGAATTCAAATAAACAAAAGGAGATTTTACCATCCCATGTTGGAGTGTATTTACATGATATTGGGTTGTTCGTATCACTACAAAGCCTCCATTATTCGTGTGTAAAATCTCAAGTGATGAATGATGCTTGGGTTGATCGAAGGAATGAGGAATCTCTATCAATGGTGGTTTTGACAACACTTCATTGCATAAGGTAAGTTGAATTTCTCTGATCCTTATTTGTGAGGAGAGAGGTTTGTTATAAAGGAAATGAGATTTTGAACTGACGGTCAGGATCACATTGGAGAAAATGTAGATCAACAGTCAAAATGTGTTGAGAGGATTTAGACATGAGAAGATTGTGCAAAGTTTATTGCACAATTAGGGTGATTGAAGAATAGATTGGCTAGCTAGGGTTTAGATTGATCAGTTAGCAATTGATTGACCAGTTAGCAATTGATTGATTTTAGTTAGGAAATAGATAGGCTAGTTAGAAAAATTAGATTGCTTAGTTAGCAACCCATGATTTTCTCAATCAAAAAGTGGGTGACGAATACTAATTAATTTAATTAATTAATTAATTCCTTTTTGTGTTTTGAATGTGCAAATCAACTTTGACTTTTGCAAATAGAGTTGCATTAATTTGATTTGATTTTTGATAAATGATTTGAATAGTTTGATTTGACTATTCAAATTTTGGAGGGAAAGTGTCATAATTAATTTATTATGATTTAATAATTTAATCAATTTTGAGGAATAAGGTTAATTAGTGACATAGTCAAATAATTAGCATTGTTTGACTAATCATGACAAAATAAGATAAGATTAGGACTTTATTAAATAAATGTAATTTATTTAATTGGTCGAAATGATGAAATGTGAATTAATCAAATAACATTGTATTATTCAATCAATAGTAGAATTAGGGTTTTCAAGACTTTATTAAATAAACATTATTTATTTAATTTGTTGAGAATGATGAAAAAGTGAATTAATTAAATAATGTTATATTATTTAATTAATAGAGGAAATTAGGGTTTTGGATGTTGTTCGATGTCGTTTGATGATCATGGGATGATTTCAAGATGATTCAAGATGGTTATGAGATGTTTAAGAGATGTTCTGAGATGTGTAAGAGATGTTCTGAGTTGATTTAGAGTCGTTTTGAGATGTTCTGAGTTGATTTGGAGTCATTTCAAGACATTTCAAGTTGAGTCAGATTCATTTCAAGATGTTTCAAGTTGGTTTAGAATCATTTTAAGATGTTCCAAGTTGATTCAGAGTCATTTTGAGACTTATAAATTGATTCAGAGTCATTCTGAGACGTTTCAAGTTGATTTAGAGATGTTTCAAGATGTTCTAGGTTGATTATGAGATGTTCCAAGATGTTTCAGGTTGATTCTAAGATATTCAAAGATGTTTTAGGTTGATTCTGAATTGTTTCAAGACATTTCGAGTTGTGATAGGTGTTAAATCAATTTTACATGTTTACAAACTAAAACATATCTCTCCATCAATTCATCCAAACAGGATGCATGATTGATCATCCCCACTTAACTGAATGTATAACCTATTATCTTTCATGCAACTCAAGTCACTAGTCATGCATTCCAAGTCAACTGAAATCAACTAGCATTCAACTAAAACTAACTACATGCAACTATAGATAATTGAACCATAACTGAACTTAACTGAACTTAACTTAAATGAACTGATACTAAATTGAACTGAATTGAACTAAACTAAACTAAACTGAAATCCATGCATGTAAACATCAATTCCTTACTTCTAGGATCTTTACATGCATTACTAAAGTGTTACCTCTCTCCAAAGAGTTAACTTAACTCAAGGTGAGTTCCACCTTCCATGTGGGTGCCCCATGTGCTCCTATTTTGTACGAGCTCTTCTTGGGCATCTTCACATGCTCCTATCATTTAGAATTAATTACAAATGTCAATTTACATGTTCATTTCATTTTAATTTAATCTCTTTCTAATCCTAGTGTTGGGGAACACTTTCCATGGACTTAGGAGATACATGAAATATGTTTAGGATTGCAATTAAATGGCATCCTATTCCCAACATTCTCCCACTTGATATTATACATTGCAATTATTATAAACAAGGATTCATTATTATAAATCAAGTACAAGACTCAAGGACAATGACCTTCCTGCACCAACTAATCAATCCATGCCAACTTTAAATGCAACCTGCATAATCATGAAGCTCCAAGCAAATGATTAATACTCAATACCAAGAGAACTTATCTATAGGAACTAGTTTCATAAGATAATTTTCAACATTAATCAAAATGTCAATTTTCTTAATTAATACCTTCCCATTCTAAACCATTTCTTGCACAAAGTGATATTGAACATCAACATGCTTAGTACAAGCATGATACATAGGATTTTTTGGCTAGACAAATAGCACTTTGACTATCACATTCAAGTTTAACTTACTTACAATTATAACCAATATCTTTCCCAAGTATTTGTAACCAAACTACCTCTTTGGAGGCATGTGAAATCGTCAAGTGTGTTGAACTCATGTCCAACCAAGGTGTAGGATTCTCGTTCTTTACTATTAAAAAATATTTTCTTACAAGTAACCATTCCAACATATATCTCTTACTGTGATAGAACTCAAGCCTCACCTATTTCTCCAAGTATCCATGAGGACCTGTAACCAACCAATCCATGCAAAACTCCAAATGCAACATAACACTATCATGAAGTAATCAAGAAAATGATTAATGTACCCAATACATAAGAGAACTACATAAGATCAATGGCAAAGCTCCAATCATGAATCAAGAACATAAACATGACAACATGATCTAACCATCTCCTCCAAGGAGATCACATGCATCATAACATACATAAACATCCTAGTCTCAAGAGAAAAAGTACCATGCCAAACTCTAAACACGTATCAAGAGTAAACCATGAAATAATAGCAACCACTCTAAACCAAGAAAAAAAATATCCCCAATCACATGAAGATAACCTTACCAATGATGCATCCATGTCACTGCTAACAACTCCCACTAAACCATGGTACGAGCTACACATGGCATCATGACTACCATCCTCTTCATGAAGATAACTCTTTAACATGAAGAAAAGATTCATCACTAACATTTTTACATGAAATGATCAATGCATGATTATCGTCATCTGAGGATTCCTTTGTAGAAGAATCAAAACTCTTTTTCTTATTCTTACAATCCTTCTTCACATGTCCCGATTTACCACAGTTCCAACACTTCACCTTACTTCGTCCTTTGGACTTACCCTTCCCTTCCTTGTCTCCCTTAGGTTCTTTTTTCTCAGGCCTACCTCTTACAAAAAAGGCATCTTGGATTTCCATTTTAGACTTCCTCCTCATCTCCTCTGATAGGAGAGTAGGAATTATATTTTTCATCTTTAGATCTACACCACTACCACTAATAGCAACAATTAGATTTTCCCAAGATTATGGTAAAGAAAAAAGTAACAAAATGCATTTATCTTCATCTTCTAGTTTTACATCTACAGATGCTAACTGACTTAGAATCAAATTAAAAGCATTCAAATGATTTGCAACAAAATCACCATCTTTCATCTTTAAATAATACAACTGCTTTTTCAGATACAACTTATTATTAAGAATTTTGGTTTGATAGATATTGCCTATTCTCTTCCACAACTTATATGTAGTAGTTTCTTCTGAAACATTCAAGAGAACAACATCAACAAGACATAATCTTATAGTCCCTCTTGCCCTCTTATCAAGCATATCCCAATCCTCATCTGACATCAATGTAGGTGACTTTGTCTCATTACCAACAGCTAACCACTAATCTCTCTCTTCAAGTAGATCCTCCATTTTTAGTTTCCACATCTCATAATTAGATCCATTGAATCTTTCAATATCTAAACAAGAATTAAAACTCATTGTAACAAACTTATTTTCCAAAATCAACAGTAACACAATAGTAAAATCTCCCACTACATCCAAAAAACCTTCAAAATTTTAAGAGAAAATTGTCCCAAACTCTACCCCAACCATTAGCTCTGATACCAAATGTTGAAAATGGAGGTAATTATGTAGCTTAATAATTTGTAAAACTATGAGATTGTAGATCTTATTAAGTGTTCTTTGTTACAATTGTTTTGTAGATGATTATTTGTTTAGATTCATTTTACCATTTATAGAAATAGACAGAAGATTGTAGAAGAATAAGACCAGAAGATAGAAATGGCATAGCATATACTATGGAGAAACCCTTTCAAGAAAAAACTTCACCACCAAAATCAATAGTTCTTGTATTATTTAACCTTAGAACAAGATTACAATAATTATTTATCAATCCTTTCTTGAGATGCTTCTTTTTCCTTCAACAATTCTTCTTCACAACCTACAATAAAATCTAATAGAACTCTCTTCAACTTGCTGCAATTTATAGACAATAATGAGCAAAGAGTTTACAATTACAAAGCACAAAGCTTATCTCTCAAAACCTATGCCTATTCTTTGCAAGTAGAGTTCTTCCATGAAAAACAATGTCAAACCAATTCCTTCATCTATTTGGGCATCCCAAACTAAAGTCATAACTCAACGTTGATTACAAAGACATCTTGCAAGCTTCTCCTCAAATTTGGTGCCCAAGAATGGGCCCACTTAACTCAGCCTTATATCTTCTCATATAAAAGTGTTAACTCCAAGATGCCAACTTGGGTGCCCAAGGTGGGTCCAAGTCAATCTCTGTTAACTTAAACATGTCTCTCCATCAATTCATGCAAATAGGATGCATGATCGATCATCCCCACTCAACTGAATGTATCACCTATTATCTTTCATGCAACTCAAGTCATTAGTCATGCATTCCAAGTCAACTGAAATCAACTAGCATTCAACTGAAACCAGCTACATGCAACTAAAGATAACTAAACTATAACTAAACTAAACTGAACTAAACTGATACTAAACTGAATTGAACTGAACTGAACTGAACTGAATTGAACTGAACTCCATGCATGTAAACATTAATTCCTAAATTCTAGGATCTTTACATGCATTACTCAAGTGTTATCTTTCTACAAATAGTTAACTTAACTCAAGGCAAGTTCCACCTTCCATTTGGGTGCCCCATGTGCTCCTATTTTTTATAAGCTCTTCTTGGGCATCCCCACATGTTCCTATCATTTAGAATGAATTAAAAATGTCAATTTACATGTTCATTTCATTTGAATCTAATCTCTTTATAATCCTAGTGTTTTGGAACACTTTCCAAGGACTTAGGAGATACATGAAATATGTTTAGGATTGCAATTAAATGGCATCCTATTCCAAACAAAGGGTAAAGAGTAGAGGGGAGAGAGATAGAATTAGGGTTTAAAGTTTGAGGGTATAAGGGTTAAGAGTAGAGGGTAGAAGGGAGAGAATAGGCTTCTTACATTGATCTTTTTCAAGCCTTAATAGGCTTCTTACATTGAGATTTTTTAGGCCTTAATAGGATTCTTACATCAAGAATAACTGAATCAACTAACTATTCATCTCCCATGACTGATGGTATTCCCACTATGACTGTTGGTATTCCAATTATTGCAATTTTGCAACTTTTCCTTGACAATATTTTTACAAGAATTTGCATTTTGCAACTTTGAACCCCACTATGCCTAATACAATATGAAAATGGTCTAACAAGACCTTAGATGAAAACACCTAAAACCTACCCAAAACCAATTACATAACCAAGATTGAAAAAACTTGAAAATTGGACTCCTCTAGTGCCCCTGCACCACCTTTGTCTATGCTAGAAATACTCTTCTATAGGATGATTGTAAGTATTTTTTATGAAGCCTTGAATGACATATATTTCATTTATTTGAATGGATACATTTTTTAGGAACTAATATTCATCTCATTACCATGCTACAGGTAAAATTATCCGCCATGCCAAAGAAATGAAGAAGGATTAAACTAACAGACAAAGAGTATGAAACCTTCAAAGCAAAGGAGAGAGAATGTGTGAAGCTTAGCAAGGGAATGCCAAGTTACTCATTTGAAGTTAACCTCATCATGAACACCTATGATGCAGAAATTATAAGAGAATCTTGAATGTATGAGTGACATTGTAAAACATTTATGAGAATGGAGTATCTAAGGCATTGTAATGAGATTTACTCAAATATTGAAATTTGGTGCAGGGGCACCAAGGTTATTGAGCAAATTTGGTTAATGGAAGTCTTAAGTTAGTTTTGTGTTTTGATTTTTTTCAATTGAATAAGGTCATATTAGACCAAATTATAATGTAATAATTCATGTTAGTTGGTTTGGGGTCATTTTGGAGTTCATGTTGCATATTTGTCAAAATGATGTAAAATTGCAAAAATTGAAAAGTTGTCAATGTGAAAAAAGTGCAAAAAAATGTAAACTTGAAGAAGCCCAATAGTCATGGGAATTCAAAGGGAAGTTAGAGTTGTTTTCATATGTTGATTAAGGTTTAAATATTTTGGGAACTCAAAGGAAGAGGTTGTTGAAGATTTTTGTGAAGGAAAAACAATAAAAATCCCTTGATTTCTCTTGTATTTTTTTTTTGTTTCATTGAATTTTTCTATTGCAGACTATTATACTTGGTCGTACATAAGTATTATGTCCTAAAATATTTTACAATTGGTATAGATAGGTGTTAGCTATTTTTTATCTTTGGAGTGAAGGAAATTCATTGAGTTATAAGACTTTTATTGTCAAATTACTAATCGTGGGTCTGTGCAACCAACCATAAGGGGTTGGAGACTAAAAATGAATAAATGACTCATTCCACCTATTGTTTTTATTTGTGCCTTAGTGTAATGAGTCAAAAATGGTAGGATTATATTTAGTAATAAGATTTAGGAGTAGGGAAAATGTTTATGAATGTTTTTGGTTATTGTCCCAGAGGAAATTGGGTGAATTTTGGCTTAAAAATGGAGTTTAGATGTTGGGTTTTGGTGAAATTGTCTTAGGAAATAATGGGAGATGATTGATTTGGAATTATTATGAATATATTGAATATTTTGAAGCTTTGGAAGGGTAGGGAAGGAGAGTTGAGTTCCTGGGAATAATGCCCTAATTTTCAAACTTTGTATTTTGAATGAAATTTGATGGTTAGAGGAGGCAAGTTGTAGAAAATCTTAGGGACAATAGATTTTGATGAACCTTCAAGCATTTGTAGACATAAATAAAGGTGTTTGGGGCCTTGGTTGGTTGTGTAGAAACCTGGAACAATGTTTTTCAATAAACCCCTTTAGAATGGCATAAAGTGATGGTTTTATGTTTTGGTGTTGTAGGAAGTGATTCTTTGATCAAAATTTGTGGATTTATGCTAGGAATGGTAAATTTATACTAGGAATGGTCCTCTTTCACACCCAAACATGCGGAATCGCTCTAATCTACGTTCAACTGGCTTGATCCCTTAAGAGTCCAAAGTGCAAAAGGGCAACAATATTTGATGAGATATTACTCAGAAACTATGGCACTTACCAAATATTTTTCTAATCCTATGAGATCATGTTGGGCCCCTGTATAATAACCTCTCTCAATTTTTGTTATCTCAAAGTGGTTTTCCTGTGGTGTCCAATTTTCACTTGATGGAAAAAGTGTCAAATGCCAGTAGTGCAAAGTTGCAAAGTGGTGCAAATTTCATTCTGCTACTCGTGTGACCAAACAAACTATTCCAACACATCAGAATAGGTATATTTATGCTAGGAATGGTCCTCTTTTTCACCCAAACATGCAAAATCACTCTGAGCTAGGTTCAATCAAATTGATCCCTTAAGAGTCCAAAGTGCAAAATGACTGCAAACTTCAGCATGTTGTTACTTGGATACCGTGATGCTTAAAAATTTCTCATATGAGCCTATGATATCTTGTTGGGCCCCTCTAAAATAACCTCTCTCATTTTTTCCTATCTCGAAGGGATTTTCCCGTGGTGGAAAATTTTTACTTGGAGAAAAAGTTGTCAAATGTGAGTAGTTGAAAGTTACAAAGTGGTGCAACTTTTGTTCTGCAACTCATGTGACCAAACAAACTATTCCAACACATCTGAATAGGTATTTTTACACTATGCATGGTCCTCTTTCACATCCAAACACACAGAATGGCTCTGAGCTACATTCAACCAAATCAATCACTTAAGAGTCCAAACTGCAAAATGACTGCAAACTTCAACACATTGTTACTCAGATATCGTGATGAATAGAAATTTTTTTTCTAACCATATGGGATTGCATTGGGCCCCTTCTATAATAACGTCTCTCAGTTTTTTCTATCTTGGAGGCATTTTCCCGTGGTGGTGAATTTTCACTTGGCAAAAACGTTGTCAAATGCAAGTAGTTGAAAGTTGCAAAGTGGTGCAACTTTCATTCTGAAACCCGTGTGACCAAACAAACTATTCCAACGCATATAAATAGGTATTTTTACATTAGGCATGATCCTCTTTCACACTCAAACATGCGGAATTGTAACGAACTATATTTAAGTGGATTGATCCCTTAAGAGTCCAAAGTGCAAAATGGCTGCAAACTTTAGCACGATGTTACTTGGATACTGTGATGCTTATAAACTTCTCATTTGATTCTATGGGATCATGTTGGGACCCTCTAATGATCTCTCTCAGTTTTCACTATCTCAGAGGCATTTTCCCGTGGTGGAAAATTCTTACTTAGGGAAAAAGTTGTCAAATGCAAGTTGTTGAAAGTTACAAAGTGGTGCAACTTTCATTCTGCAACTCGTGTGACCAAATAGACTATTCCAACATGTCTAAATAGGTATTTTACACTAGGCATGGTCCTCTTTCACACCCAAACATGTGGAATTGCTCTGATTTATGTTCAATCAGATCAATCCTTTAAGAGTCCAAAGTGCAAAATGGCTGAAAATTTTAGCATGTTATTACTCAGATACCATGATGCTTAGAAACTTCCTATTTGATCCTATGGGATTGTGTTGGGCCCCTCTACAATAACTTCTCTCAATTTTTGCTATCTCAGAGGAATTTTCCCGTGGTGGAAAATTTTCACTTAGGAAAAAAGTTGTCAAATGCAAGTAATTGAAAGTTAAAAAATGGTGCAACTTTTGTTCTGCAACTCGTGTGACCAAACAAACTATTCCAACATGTCCGAATAGGTATTTTTTATTGGAAACACAAGGGCAGAAAACTAAGAGGGGGGGCTGAATCAATTGTCACCGAATTTCAAACTTATTCAACTTATTAACATTATTCTCAAATCTAATCATTAATCATGAAAGCATAAAAGAACAACACATCAGAATCACACATAACACCAATATTTTTATATGAAAACCTTGTTAGGGAAAAAACTACGATGGAGGTCAGTCCACAAGATTATACCCTGTTAAAAGTATAAGAAAATATGAATGGGGAATGCACACAAATTCAAGCACAATGCCTAGAGCTTACTAGTCAAATACGAAATAGGCTTGCTGCTCAAAGGAAGACACATTGTCTTACAAAAATTTTCTAATTAAATCCATCAGACTTTGAACTGAGAAAATAGCATCTGCTAATGCCTGGTTATAGTTTTAGTTAAGCACATAAACACTTCTTCATTCTTTAATTTTCCTTCAAATGATCTAAACTTTATTCGCACATAGGACTCATACACTTCACACACACACACTTGTTCACTCTTCCAAAATGATAAAACAATCGCTCTTATATATCTACAACAAGAAATTCCATCGCTATAGGTTGTCTCCAAAGAAATAATAAAATAATTACAAATAGTCAACCCAAAACACAAGGATTATTCATGTGAATCAACCAAGGCTAGCCACAATATAGTGAATACTGAAAATAAAATCCTCAAACATGAACCACTTCAATTAATTACTCCTTGAAGATCCACAACACGCTTCAACACCTTGTCGGCCAAGAACATGAAAAACATGAACACGCAAGAGAAAATCTTGGATCATGAGCACGACAATCAATGCGGATGTGAAACACAAATAGAAAACAAAATAGAAACATCCACAAGCATTATGAAACATCAGAGAAGCATCTTCAACAACTGAACTAACTGAAATCACATGATTTTCATTAAAGAACACAAACTGAAGTAACAAAAAAATTGTAAGAATAAAAATCTTCATAACTCCATCAAATATTCATGTGGATCTCTAAAACTCAACGTGGATAAACTAGATATACTCTAAAATAAACCATTTAGTCCACAACCTCAGAGCAACAACTACCTGAACATATTGATAGAAAGAACTTCACTTCACCTTTGACAACCTGTAGCACTTCTCATAATTTTTTCAATATCCTTGACATATACAGCTTCTAATACAACAATTCTAATAGTGTTGACATCAATGAAAACCACATATCAGTAGCAAACCACAACATCAAACATTTTTATGCTAGAAATGGTCCTCTTTCGCATTCAAACATGCAGAATTGCTCCAAACTACGTTCAATCGGATCGATCTCTTCAGAGTCCAAAGTGCAAAATGGCTGCAAACTTCAACATGTTGTTACTCAGTTACCATGATACTTAGAAACTTCTTGTCTTATCCTATAGGATTTTTTTGGGGCCCTCTATAATAACCTCTCTTTTTTTTCACTATCTCGGAGGTATTTTCCCGTGGTGGAAAATTTTCACTTGAGGAAAAAGTTGTCAAATGCAAGTAGTTAAAAGTTGTAAAGTGGTGCAACTTTCGTTCTGCAACTCGTGTGACCAAATAGATTGTTCCGATGCATCTAAATAAGTATTTTTATACTAGGCATGGCCCTCTTTTGCACCTAAATATGCATAATTTCTCTAAGCTACGTTCAACCAGATCAATCCCTTAAGAGTCAAAAGTACAAAATGACTGTAAACTTCAACATTTTTTTACTCAGATACCAGGATGCTTAGAAACTTCTCATCTAATCCTATTGGATCACATTGGCCCCCTCTACAATAACCTCTCTCAGTTTTCGCTATCTTGGAGGAATTTTCTCGTGGTGGCAAATTTTCACTTGGGGAAAAAGTTGTCAAATGCAAGTAGTTAAAAGTTGCAAAGTGGTGCAACTTTTGTTCTACAACTCATGTGACCAAATGAACTATTCCAATGTATCTAAATAAGTATTTTTACACTATTCATGGTCCTCTTTCATAGCCAAACACACATAATCATTCTAAGCTACATTCAACCAGATTGATCCCTTAAGAGTCCAAAGTGCAAAATAGTTGCAAACATCAACATGTTGTTACTCAGTTACTGTGATACTTAAAAACTTCTTGTATGATCCTATAGGATTATGTTGGGCCCCTAAAAAATAACCTCTCTTAGTTTTTTCTATCTCGAAGGAATTTTCCCATGGTGGCAAATTTTCACTTGGGATAAAAGTTGTCAAATGCAAGTAGTTGACAGTTGCAAAGTGGTGCAATTTTTGTTCTGCAACTCGTGTGACAAAATAGACTATTTCAATGTGCCTGAATAGGTATTTTTACGCTAGGAATGGTGTTTTTTCACACCCAAACACACAAAATTGCTCTGAGATAGGTTCAACTGAATCGGCCCTTTAAGAGTTCAAAGTGCAAAATGGATGCAAACTTCAGTATGGTGTTACTCAGATACTGGGATGCCTAGAAACTTCTCATCTAATCCTATGGAATCACATTGGGTGGCTTTACAATAACCTCTCTTGGTTATCACTATCTTGGAGGCATCTTCCTGTGGTGGTGAATTCTCACTTGGAGAAAAAGTTGTCAAATGCAAGTAGTTGAAAGTTGCAAAGTGGTGCAACTTTTATTCCACAACTCGTTTGACCAAATGAACTAGTCCAACGTGTCCAAATAGATATGTTTACACTAGGCATGGTCCTCTTTTTCACCCAAACACACGGAATCGCTCTGAGCTATGTTCAACCAGATCGATCCCTCAAGAGTCTAAAGTGCAAAATGGCTGCAAACTTTAGCATTCTGTTACTTGGTTACCATGACACTTAGAAATTTTTTATCTAATCCTATGGGATCAAATTAGGCCCCTCTACAATAATGTATTTCATTTTTTGCTATCTCAGAGGCATTTTCCTGTGGTGAAAAATTTTCACTTGGGGAAAAAGTTGTCAAATGCAAGTAGTTGAAAGTTGCAAAGTGGTGCAACTTTCGTTCTACAACTCGTGTGACCAAACAGACTATTCCAACGCATTTGAATAGGTATTTTTATGCTAGAAATGTTCCTATTTTGCACCCAAACACGTAGAATTTTTTTAAGCTATGTTCAACTAGATCGATCCCTTAAGGGTTCAAAGTGCAAAATGACTACAAACTTCAACATGCTATTACTCGGATATTGTGATGCTTAGAAACCTCTCGTCTAATCCTATGGGATTGTGTTGTTCCCCTCTACAATGACCTCTCTTGGTTTTCATTATCTTTTAGTCATTTTCCCGTGGTGTCCATTTTTTACTTGATGGAAAAAGTGTCAAATGCAAGCAGTGTAAAGTTGCAAAGTGGTGCAAATTTTGTTTTGCAATTCGTGTGACCAAACAAACTACTCCAATACATCTTGATAGGTACATTTACGCTACGCATGGTCCTCTTTAGTACTCAAACACACATAATCACTTCAAGCTACATTCAATCGGCTTGATCCCTTAAGGGTTCAAAGTGCAAAAGGGAAGCAATCTTTGATGTGTTATTACTAAAAAATTATGATGCTTACGAACTATCCATCTAAGCCTATGGGATCGCATTGGACTCCTCTACAATAATCTCTTAGTTTTTGTTATCTTGGAGTCGTTTTTCCATGGTTTCTAGTTTTCACTTGATGGAAAAAGTGTAAAATGCAAGCAATGCAAAGTTGCAAAGTGGTGCAACTTTCATTTTGCAATTCATGTGACCAAACAAACTACTCCAACACATCTTGATAGGTATGTTTACGCTAGGCAAGGTCCTCTTTCACACCAAAATAATACTTAATCTACTATGAATTTTATGTTTTGCAAGTGTTGTGAAGATTATGTATCCTTTGCTTAATTGAGTTGTCCCAATCAAAGGATTAAATATATTGGATTCCTTTTATGAATCATTTCATGGAATACCAATTGAAAACATGTTTTTTTTCTTTTAGATAAAGCATTTCATGGAACTCTTTGGATTAAACTAAATTGAGATATGTAAAAAAAAGGGAGCATTAGGAAATACATTGCTCAAGGATCTTAAATAAGCCTTCTTGGTGCAGGGGCACCAAATGCATTTTGTGTTAATGTTGTCAAATGAGGTATTTTAATAGTTTTAGGTGCGCTTGATTTTTTTTCAATTCAATAAGTTCCTAATAGACCATTTAATAGATAATTATGAGTCATTGAGTTTATATTGTTACATTTTTCCAAAATTGTCAAAAGTGTAATATTGAAAAGTTGTAAAAATGCAAAAAAAATGTAAAATTGAGGAAGCCCAAAGGTCATGGGCATTCAAAGGGAAATTAGAACAGTTGTAATAGGTTGGTTAAGGTTTAAAATATATTTTAAACTTGATGGATGAAGGTTGTTGGAGGTTTTCTGAAAGATTGAATAATAAAGCTCCTATTTTCATTGAAATTTTGTATCTTTTCTATTGAATATTGTTGTTGCAAAGTAGTTGCACGATCTGTACGGCCTGATGGTGACTCCAAATTGATTTGAATTATTTTTTCAGTGTCCTATCTATCATTTTGACTAAGTTTGAGGTGTTCACATTTGGGTTGTAGAATCTTATTGATTTTTCCTTGTAGGCAGGTCTAAAACTCCAATTTTAAGGTTTTGAAGACATAAAAATGTGATTATGGCCCATTCCATTGACTGCAACTCCTGTAGCTGAGTGTAATGGGCCCAATATGGTAGGATTTAGTTGTTTGAATAGTTTTGGGAGTAGGAGAGGTCATTTGGGGGTTTGGGCATGATGCCCTAGTTGTCAAATTTGAATGTTTTGAGTGAAATTTGATGGTTAAAGGTGGGTAGGTGAGGAAAAATCTTGGGGAAGAAAATTTTGGTGATAGATTAAGCATGTACAAGCCATTTTAAGCATGTTTTATGCATTGGTGAAGTGTAAAGAATTTGGGAAGTGGTATTTTCAGTAAACCCCTTTGTAACTTGTTAAAAATGAGGGTTTTGTATAAAGAGGACTTAGTGAGTGGTTCACTGGCTAATAGTTATAGATTTGGTGGTTTTATATACTAGAAAATGATTTTTCATAGGTATTTGGGGTTGGTATATTGTTTAGTGGAGATTTTTTTTGTAAATTAGGCCTA
The DNA here is from genome assembly GCA_007258455.2 of Sequoia sempervirens. Taxonomy (NCBI): domain Eukaryota; kingdom Viridiplantae; phylum Streptophyta; class Pinopsida; order Cupressales; family Cupressaceae; genus Sequoia; species Sequoia sempervirens. The sequence continues at coordinate 315,840,654 of VDFB02281492.1, read as the reverse complement.
TTTGGTTTAAGGGGACAACGTAGAAGCATAAATTTGAGGGATTTGTTCCAAAAGAGTTATATGATATTTTGAGATATGTTTTGGTATGCCTTAAAGGGTGTCTAAAAATATAATTGGTTAATGGGTTTGAGAGTGGATTTGTGAGATAGGTCCAAGAAACTAGGTCTGCAAACCTACAAGAAAAATAGTGAAGTTGTGAAGGGAATCACCCTAGTTAGGGTTTTGAGATTGAAGGATTGTTGAAATCAATTGAATTTGTGATTGGCAATTGAAGGCCTCCCTACTTTGCATCATTTCTCTCCCATTGCAATTTTGGGTGGATTATTACTTTCAAAGTATTGGGAATGCTTTGCCTATTTTGTAGTTGGAAGTTGCCATTCTAGAAGGCTCATCTCTTGATATATTTTCTACTCATTCTTAATCAATTATCAAGTTAATAATTAGTGCATTTATTTACAATTATTCTTTTCTTTTTAATTTGTGCAATTTTGGAATTTGTAACTCTACTAGTATTCCTAGAAATATTGAAGTTGTTTAGCATTGAATAATAAAGTTTTTTAGCATCAATCAATTAATATTCAAGACAAACCATGGAGGACAACAATGATCAATGCTAGGGCTAACCAATTAATAAGTATACATATGAATAAGTCAAGCATGTACATGTGAATAAGGGAAGCACAAGTACTCAAAAACATGTAAGCCTTGAAGTATACACACGAATATGTAGTATACACAAATTAATATAGAGTATATGCATGAATACAAGGTATATGTATGAAAACACGTAAGTCACAAAGTATACATTAGAATACACATAAGTCGCAAAGTATACACATAAGTTGTAAAGATACACTTGAATATACGTAACTCATATCTATTGAACTATGGATTTATAATGCAAATATGGACACCATCGATAAAAAAGATTTGTATTTACCAAATATCCATGTAGGCATACATCAATATATGTCAATATAAGTACAAAATATAGGTACAAAATAGTCATATAGGCTTACAAGAATGCCATATAAGCATACAATGTCAAATATATCCAATACAAAATATGTACAAAAATTCCATATAGGCATATAACAAAGGGCTCTAGAATAAAAATTCATCGCTATCCATTCTCTTGAAATAAACTCTTTCCCTTTTCCTGGCAATCAGATGGCAATACATCTGTCACTCATTTATGTTGTAGTCGGGGAGTGCTCCTGGTGCTCCTCCTAGGGTTTAGTTCTTGGTCAAGTCTTATCTATTACAATAAGAAATAAAGATATTAGTTTATAGAAATCACATTAAAAAAATGATATATTAAACAAAATAATCACTTACCACCATCTGATGATCACTCTCTATGAGGGAAGTGTTCAAATGCACATGTTGAGGCATGTTGAAGCCCTGTATAAACCATCCAAATAGGAATTAAACTACGAATCAATAATGGTTTGATTTTTCACTAACTAGCATCTATAACAATGAATGCAAATTGAAATTTAGTAATTTGCCTCATACCTTCCCTGTTAGAGCCATTGAGGATTCTATAGCAAATGAAACACCAATGTCCATTTCCATCTAAAAATTCAGAGGTGTTTCCGCTTACAACATTTGAAAATAAAACAGAAAAGTATTCAATCATGAAAACTACAATAGCAATCCATGTCATGACTTATAATGTATGAGATAATGAAAAAAAATTTGAGTACTTATTAAACTATATATTTCTGGCTATCATGCTTACCATTTTCCCTATCCATATCTTGTTTGAAAGCAAGTGTTTTTAGGCTTTTACCCATAGTAGCAAGCCGGTGAACTATTTGATAAAATGCTTTTGTAGACATATATGATCACTGTGGTGGCATAGAGAAGGAAGTGAACTATTTGAAAAAATGCCTCAAAGAAATGGGGTCTCATGGTGATGGAATTCCATTACAAACAAATGCATGTCATGGCATTCCATCACCATAAGGCCGCATTTCTTTTAGACATTTTTTCAAAAATTTCATTTCCTTCTCTATGGTATTATTGCTTACTATTATGCTTTGATATAAATTTTTCCAAGCATCCATAGTTTGTTGGAAAGCACCTATTTGAGGCTTTTAGCCATAGCATTAAGGAAGTGAGTAGTTTGATAAAATTCTTTGGTACACATGTATGGAAAATGTGGTATCATAGAAAAGGTGGTGAGTTGTTTGAAGAAATTCCTCGAAGAAATGTGGTCTCATGGTGATGGAATGGCATTCCATCACCATGAGATTGCATTTCTTTGAGGAATTTTTCCAAACTACTAATTTCCTTGTCTATGATATTACTTACTATTATGCTTTCATATATTTTTTCCAAGCATCCATAGTTTATTGGAAAGCATTTTTTTTAAGCTTTTAGCCATAGCTATGAAGAAATGAACTATTTGATAAAATGCTTTGGTAGACATATATGGAAAATGTGGTAGCATAGAAATGGCGGTGAGTTGTTTGAAAAAGTGCCTCAAATAAATCGGGTCTCATGGTGATGTCCATCACCATGAGACCACATTTATTTGAGGCATTTTTTTCAAACAACTCATTGCCTTGTCTATGTTATTGCTTACTATTATTTTTTCATATATTCCTTCCAAGCATCCATAGCATAGACAAGGAAAATAATTGTTTGAAAAGATGCCTCAATAAAAGTGGTCTCATGGAATGCCATGATAAGAAAATGCAATTGGAAGTTGTTACTAGACTTACTACTTATGCTATGTGAAGTAATTGCATCACTACTTATGTTGACTTTCTAATCAACTATATTGTAGTTGAAATTTTTTATCTATCAACATCTAGTTATTAGTTATGGAATGTGAAGTAATGCTTTGAGTTTGAAATATGTGCAATGCAACGTAATCAACAATATGAATATAAAATACAAAAATCTATTAAGTACAATTCATTAGTTAAACTCTTTATTCTATTACCTACATGTAGGTTTGACTGAATCCACTGGCACTAGGAGGTGTTCCCTTGAAACCTCCAATATTAGCCTATTCAACATCCAAAATCACATATTAAAATACCATTCATAAAACAATACTATTAACATGTAATAAATTTATAATTGTTTACTAGTTACATACCTCAACGATAGATGTAGTGGAAGAATAAGCAGGTGTAGGGCCAGTGTATCCAGTATCAACATTGTGACCTTGTAATTTTATTAAAATCATAAAACTAAATTAGTTAATCTTGCATTTCAAAATTGAAATTTAATAAATTAAATTCAATGAACATGCTAACTTTTACTTGAGTATCAATGCAATAGGCCTCATGCAAAATGTCAGCTTTCCTTTCCATCTCCATAGCTGCAGAGGGATCTTGCATAGCAACCTCCTAAGTTTCGGTGGGGTCATATGAACAAGTCGCCCCACAAGATCGACACAAATGGGATCGAATCCCACCACTCAAAGAATCCCTTGGATGGCATTGTAGAATAGGGTTGGCATGATGGATGACACTCTAGGTCAAAGAGTTGATATCCTGTAAATTCTCTACATCGGCACTCTCCTTCGTGATGGAAGGGATAACAGTGTGCTCATGAGGAATCCTAGCAAGAGGTCATCTCTCTTGCCGCGTAGGATCCTGCTATGCACTGAGTCTATCTTGAGCCAACCCCTCACCTCTCCCCTAGAAGTCCCACATATCAAAATAATTTGGGATTTTGTTCAAGATGAACTCATAGTATAGTTTCCTAAGGAAATACTGTAGGACTTCATAATTGTTGCATGGTGGGTAATTAAAAACCATGTACCACCTATCCCAAAAAAATTTCCTAATCTATTGGTCGTGGCACCAATGAATAGGAAACCTCTTCATATTAAGGGTAATATTTTCATTTGACCATGGGTCAGTGAATAATGAGTACAAATCACCTTTTTTAATTTTAAATCTTTTATGTATTTATATGATAATTTATCTTGGTAATAAGCCCTAGCCATCTACCTCCTATCATGCCAACCAATTAATTGTTTGTTGATTGAATCTACATGTTTTAACATTTCTTTCAATAAAGTTGCTAGGTTCATTTTTTTGTGGTTGACCTATTGGATGGTTCAACCTCTTGATTAAATCCTCAATTTTTTTTTTTATTATTCTCAATTTCCCTCATTAAGTTTTGTTGAGTGACAGGAGGATGTTGATGGATTGGTGGAGGAGATTGAGGTTGTGGTTGATTAACTTGAGGATTTTTTTGTTGTTTCTCTTGTTTTACTTGTTGAAAATTTTGTTCCTCTTGTTGTTGTTGTGCTTCTTGAGGATCTTGAGGAGGGTTTGTAGGTTGATTAACATCTACAAGTTTGAAAAATAAATATCAAAAACAACCTAAAACTAACAAATTCAAAACAAAAAACAAACAATCCTTACCTCTCAGACCTCCTCATTGACGTGGTGGAATCCTGGTGATGAAACAACAACCATTGATGAATATTTTTTCATAATCGGTACTCCTCCCATAATGTGAGCATGCAATATTGGGGTTTTGGCTACGAGCAAGAAAAAAAACACAGTAAAGTGCAAGAATAAGTTTGATTTGTTTTTTTTCTTTTAATAGGTCATAATGTGAGCATGTTATAACACACTCGCATTATGGGCTCATTATGGCCAAGCCTCAGGCTCGGCACACCAAGCCATAACACAGGCGCATTATAATGCACTCGTGTTATGAGCTTTCAAAAAAAATTAAAAATTTGGCCATAAATTGGATACCCATCTTTATTCACCCGCCCTTGTCTACATTCTAACAATTGGTATTAGAGCTAAGTTTCATGGTGTGGCCTAACAACTAAAGGTTACAAATCTTGGCTTAGAACACATGGCTCAAAAGGATTCCTCTTCTGAGGCACCTTAGTTTGATGCAAATAATTATGCTTTCTGGAGTGTGAGGATGGATTCCTATCTCACATCACTTGGTTATGATGCTTGAAGAGTTTCCAAAGATGATTATGTTGAACCTGCTCATCTTATCACTAATCCAAATGCAAAAAGGGCTTATGAGAATAATGAAAAAGAAAATAATGCTATCCTAAGTTGGTTAGAAAATTCTAAATTTTCAAGGTAGTGCAATGCAAGACTGCAAAGGAGATATGTGATAAGCTCAAGAATATCTATGAAGGAAATGACAATGAGAAGCAAGCAAAGTTGTAATCTTTCTGGGAATTGTTTGAGAATCTAAATATGAAAGAAGAGGAGAACATAGCCAGTTGTTTGCTTTGAATAGATGAATCTATGAATGGAATTAGAGGTCTTGGAGAAGACATAAATAACTCTGTGGTGGTGAAGAATGTCCTGAGAACTCTCCCTTAGCAATTCAACTCAAAATTTTCTACAATTGAAGAAGCCAAGGATCTGATAAATATTACCATGGAAGAGTTGTTTGGATCCCTCATAACCTGTGAAATGAGGAATGAAGTTCAAAGTACACACAAAAAAGAAGTTGCATCCAAATATGTAAAGAAAGAAGCATCTAGATCACCTAGTGACTTTGAAGAAGAAGAAAACTTTGTGAGAAGATGAAGAAAGGATTAGGAAAAATACAAAGGTAAATTATCATTCAAATGGTTTAATTATGGTAGAAATGGTCACTATGCACGTCTAAATGTCCTTTTAAAGAAAATGAAAGTAACAAAAAGGACTTCAAGAGAAACAATTTCAAGAAGAATCTTCTCTCTAGAGAAGAATATTTATCCTCGGATGAAGGAGACCATTGTACATCAAAAGATGATGAAGATGAACCCCTATTCATGGCCTCTGTGATCCTTGGAAGTTCAAGTAGATATGTGGATGAAGAGGTAGTTGAAGTTTACTTTGAAGGTGAACTTGTTTCTACTTTTGAAAACCTATCTATTGTGCAAGGAAAGAGAACAAAAGGGAAAAGGCCCTAATTGAAGCCAAAATAAGATAACGTAAAAAGCTTCAAAAGGAGATCCTATTACTCAAAAAGGAGTTGGATAAAACTATGTTCGAAAGTCAGGAAATTGATATCAGAACAAAAGAAAGATCTCATCATGCAAGTAGATCCTCTGCAAATAGGTTTAATCATGCATTTTTTGGTTATTGTTTCATTTTCAATAAATATGGACATAAAGATATAGAGTGCAAATCTAAAATGAATGAAATGAATTGTGTTAGTATAAATTCTCTTACTTCTCTGGTGGATGTCAATGTGACATTTCAGATCTGCAATAATGTTGGGTATTAAAATATGGAAAATTAGTTGGGTTCATGAACAAAATGGATTGATGAGCCACTTAGGGGACCTATTTTCCTACTCTTTCATTACGAAATGAGATCCTCACAAATAATTGACTAACAACGCTTAGGTGAATTAACCCTTTATGAGAATCTGTAGGGTTTCCTTTTTGTGTTGAGGACGAGGTCAGGTTCACTAGGAACTTTTGGGAGAAAGATTAAAAATAGAAAATCAACCCAATTATGCTAATTTAAAGTTGAAACATCAATATTAAACTCAAAATAAGAAAAACCCAAAATTAAATTGCAGATCTGAGAAGGGTAGAACTATGTTTACTAGTCACCAAAAGTGAGTTTTCAAAGGTTGACTGGGACTCATTCACCCATGGGAAAATGGGTCCAGTTTCAAGGTATTTCTACAACATTCAAGAGCCTCTGACACATATCTAAAGCTTCCAATTTTTCTAGTTGGTAGTGTTGAAATGTCAGAAATAACTTTTATAGGTGAGTTTTCGTGAGATGACAACAATTTTGACAACTTTTACAACTTTTTCAACTTCTTCAAATTTTCTCTTCAAGAGGCCTTCAATATTTCTTTCACCTAGATCTATAAACACAACATGAGAGGGAAAAAAATGTTTTTTTTGGTGAATGGGGGTTTGCCTTGGTCAAACCTTGTTTTAGTAATCAAACCTTGAAATGAAGAAAACATGAAAGAGGAAATGAACAATCAACAATTCTATGTTACCACTCAAAAAATCCTTGAATAAAACTTGGAATGAAGGTCTACAACTTGCATGAAATGAATTCAATGCATGCGGGTCTTGAACTTTGACTCTTGCTTGAAATAGTGCTTTTAATGCTTGACTTGATCATGAAACCTACATCACAATGTTAACTCCAAAAACATGCATGATGCAAGAAGACTTTGTCATGATGATTGGATCCTGAATGCTACAATAAATCTCTGATATCTTTTCTCTTGAATGCCCTTAATTTATCTTAAAATGCTCCAAAAGTGCTCATAAAATTCTAGGTGAAACATAGTGAAATAACCTTGTATTTATAGGTGTGTATCCTTAATTTCCTAAAAATTAAACATTATAAGCCGACATTTGAAATTTGAATTTAGGATCATAAAAATATTGCCAAAACATGATTTAAAAATAGTTTCAAAGTCTTATGGAGGACCCATTCACCCATGGGTGAATGGGTCCTAGGCCCTAATTCCTGGAACACATATTGCTCAATGTGAAGTGTTATGTTTAGGCATTAATGAATGTCGGGTTTCCCCTCTAAAAAAATGTAATTTAATAGGCTTGGAAATGAATTAAAGGGACAATTAAGGCATAATTAATATCAATTAATTAAGGGATCCATAAATAAGTGTGAAAGTGTAAGGAGATACACTTTACAACACTAAATTAAGGCACAATTAAGTCCAATTTAACTAGGAGGGACCAAACAAGTGAGAAAATGTAAAGAGATACATTTTTGTACACTAAATTTAGCCCCTACTTTAGTGAGAGGATGACCTTGCATCAAACTCACACTAAAGTAGACAATAAAAACATATCTATGCAACAATGACAAGATATTCAATCATGCAATGCCAAAGACTTAAAGAAAGGTAAAAATAAAAAGGGTGGATCAAGCCTCAACTGTCCAACGCAATGTGGAACATGCTTCAATTGTTTTTCCAAAAAATGTTTACAAGTGGAATTCATTGTCCACTATGAAAATAACACACGTTCACATCATGGGCTAGTGAAACTCTAACTGTCCACTAGGTGAGCCCCCAAGGGTGACAAATGAGAGAATCTTATTAGACTTTTTTGACATGTGTCTTGGCACAACAACATGCAAACAAAATATTGCTATTTTGTTTCTCCTAAAAGAGAAAGACAACACATGAATGTCCTAGCTCCCAAGGTCTTTGTAGTTGGTTCTCAACTGTACTAATGTCCCTTAGTGGTCAATGTAACAATAATGTTCAAGGGGCCTATTGGTGTGAGCTTTTGGATTGTTCTAGGATCAAACACAAACTTAAAACCTAATCTAACCAGGGTTTTAAATAAACAGAAAAAGATGGATCAGAGCTTTGAGACATAAAAGAATAATACTTCATCTGAATTAACCAAACCTATCACCTTCCAAGGAATTCCTAACTAAAACTGCAAAAAAAAAATTAACTTGTGACTAACACACAATTTCATTCATTCACAATGTTGATTTCAACATCAGATTGTAAGTTGCCACTTAAACAAAACATAAAATCAAACTTCATTCCTTGAAAGCTTCTTAAATCAGATGATTAATTCAAGACAAACACCATTCTGGAACACAATATGAAGTAGATTAAGATCTTGTTGCTTCTACCGTTAGTGAAATAGATAAGCAACATTTACAAAGCTAGCACAATCACCAGTGTACAAAAAATCAAATCATTTCCATTTACACAAAGAAAACTGAAAGATACAATAGTCTTCTACTGAATCTAACTCCTACTTCTATTAACTACTAACTAGAAGTTCTCTATCTACTACTTCTGCTCCTACTTCTTTCTACTTTGTTTCTAACTTTTTACAAAGAGGAAAGAATTCCATATATACAGGATGTACCAAAAAGGAATGCGTTGTCCCCTGCATTAGGGTTTGCAAAATATCTGCCTTCAGGAGAGTCGGTTCTCTCATCTTTTAGACAAAATTCATTGTCCACTTAATGTGAATCCCTATTGATAAAATATTTCTATCCTTGGGAGAAACCTTTAGATCTTTTGATACTGTAGCTTTAACTCTTCTGTCTCTGTGTCCATACTTGAAATCCCTCACAGAGTTTCCTTGAATGCTCCAAAGTATTACCATTAATACTGATCAGTTTCTTCCAGTGGTCATTATAGTTGTCCCTGTGAGTCATGGTTACTCCTTTCCTCTGACTTCCTTCATATTCCAAACCTTTCCACCCATTGACCATCTTCTGGAAGCATCATCGGGCCTCCCTATAGATTTGAACATCATTGTTCTCAAGTTGATCCATTAACTCTTGATCTTAGACAGAGTCCATGTTGTTTTCATCCTACAGGTTTCCTTCACAGGAATAGTCAATCAGTCAAATTGTTGCTAGTCAGTCCTCTTAGATTATCCTGATTGGTTAGACATACGCTACACCAGATTCTCGGGTGGTCAAAAGTGATCCCCATTGAATTGGATGTTGGTGAGACACTAATCGTGTCTCCTCAATGCAATTATATCACTTCTAGTAACTATCGACGTAGCATAAGATAGTCAGCAAGACCCTCCAATGAGCTACAAAAGTCATATCAATATCCTTTTTCTATCGCTGAGACTTCACTTCATCGGCAGGACATCATAGCGAGGCCAGACCTTTCACCCCAAGCTCATTCTGTATCAGCAAGACTCTCCCATGTCTGTAAGACATCTTATCAAACTTATTCCATTCTCCTCGATGATAACCTTTGGCGGGAATTCCTTCATTCGACCAACATTATGCCGAAGGGATCATCCTTTGGTGATCTTTTCATTTCGGGGAGACCTTTCTGTAGTCATACTAACATGTATTCTTTCATTTCACATGCGTCACTGTAACATTCTCTTTTCGGGGAGACGTCCCATAGACATCTTATGTCTCACCGAGAAACCTCCATAAGTCCACTTTTATCACCGTGACAATCTCGTTCTCTCCTCGATGAAGCAATATGTCAGTAGGATATTTAGGGTCAACAAGACTATAGGACCTCATATCGATAGACCCCTATTGTGCTTTGTCAGTGAGACCCAATGCATTCGCTGAGACTTCTCTTTGAAGAAAAGTCTCTCATCGAGATGTATATCCCTATTGGTGATCAGCAAGACTTAAGGAACTTGGGAAGACCATACACTAAAGGAGGCAACTCATGTCGAAGTGCTAACTCACTCCGCGCTAGTCGGTGAGACCTCATGAATTCTCCAAGACTTCATGGTGAAGAGAAAAACCTCCCACTGATATATGAATTCCCCTGCCGCTGGTCAGTGAGACATAAAGATCTCGCCGAGAGCTTTCTCCCAAAGAAACTTTCATGCCGATGGGGAAACTCCTAGTCATCGGGACAATGATCAATGTCTTGCCGATAGATGCCTGTATGTGAATTCCACTCGCCGTGACATCTTTGGGGTCTTGCTGATAGGCAACACAAATGCATATTTAATAGAATGCATTATGGGTCAAGGAGACCCTGATAATCTCATGCCGATAGGACCCATAATCTGAAGTATTCAGACTTGATGGAATTTATAGTGCAATATGGCCAAATATGGGGAAGATATGCCCATGGTGGGACTTGTCTAAAAAATTTGTGAGTATGAGCAACATGTAAAATCATCAGAAACATGTAGTTCTAATACCCCCTTTGGATTTCAAATGGATAGAGCCAAGCCACCAGTCAATGAGACATGAGGAATGTCTTGCCGACTCTTTCCTTAAGGAGTTTTATACTGAATGTGATTTGAGGCATGCCTTTAGTTGGCTTCCCTGAGAGATATCCTCAAATGGATGATTCAGTCCTGCAAAAAAAAATCCCCATTAGCCCTCAAGAGAACATAAAATATATCATGATGAAATACACCATTGCTTGTGATTATTTCATTGAATACTTAGCATGAAGGGAACCAACTTAAGTTGAGACAAAACCAAAATTTAATAGACCCAACAAACAACTCAAGAAGAAAATAGAAAAACCCCCAAGAGCAAAGAAAATAATAGAGGCAAAGAAACCAAAAAGAGAAGGGAGACCCATTTTGTTCCAAATCAAAATGGGTTGATTATGCAAGGCATAATAGACTCCCATACCATACCAAAGTTATACTTCCAATAACTTCAATAAGGCACCACAAAACAAACATGAACTTTGAGCTCCATAAGGATTAGCAAGTTGTGTTATGCCAAGTACCTATGAATAAACAAGGCAAGGCTCCACAATCGAGTAAAGCACAATATGCTTGGTGTCCATGAAAAAAAAAAGAGGTTTGAGCTTCACAAGGTTAGAAAGTTGTGTTATGCTAAAAACTTATGAACAAAATGCAAATAGACATGTTCAAAGGGATTTTTCTTAGTTCATGAAAGGTCTCAACTTGAGGAACATCATGCCTAATGTCTCCAAGAGAGGACAAATCTAGGATAAAAGATTCACAACTTAGGTTATGCAACATGTAGCATCACCACTAAGAGGAAAGTTGTATGCCAAGAAAGGTCACACTCTTAGAGGACATCAAAACCAATGACACTGCCAAGAAAAAGACACATTGCAAGAAGTAAGAAGATTGATCAATGAAACATAAAGAATGTCAAAAAAATTAAAAATAATAATTCCAATCTATGCCCTCACTTTAAAGAAATTTCTAACATCATGTTGTGAGAAATTACTTTAAAGTAGCAAATGATCAATGCTAAATAATAAAGAAGACATGAGAGCTTATTTGGAAAGCCCTATTCTAAGTCATATATTTCCAAATAAAGCTATGTGTCATGAAAAAGAGATGGGTTGTCCCCAAAATGAAATCCCAAACACATAAGGGATCCACGAATTTGAGGTCAGCATATGTATTTGCTACAATGATATTATAGAGCTCAAAAACATCATCATTACCCAAATACTCATGGACTATGAAGAATGACATATAGAAAGTGAAAAAAAAGAAAAAATATTTTGGATCAAAATGGAAGAGACCTAAATTTCACAACACCTTGTTTCATCCCCAAAATGAAAACACAAGACAAAAGAAAAGATAAAGGGTTTATGACACATAGAAGAATGTAGTTAGAAATAGAGGAATGAACATGAAGAGATACATTCAAACAAAATAGTACGAGGGATCACATTACACACATACAATCACACAAGAACATGAAAAAGAAAAAAAGACAAGACTAGTAAGGCATATGTGAGTCAAACTATAGTAGGTTGTAAGAATTCCAATCTTGTTCAGTATATGTAGAAGGTAGATAACTAGCCAAATGGACAAAATTGAGTGCCAAACTATGAAACTTGGCTATCTAAACCCTTGCCCCCACTAAGTGCAAGGCAAGGATGAGCCGGGATAAGTGATGAGAATGAGCTCCTTGCAATATAGAAAATGATTTTCTATGAATGTAAGACATTCAATAGTGAGTATGTTATGATCCTACAACTATCACATGACAAGGAGTAAAGTTCATGCATACCTTAAAGGATTATCTCTTTGAGGTTAAATTTATCAAGGATCCTTCTTAAAGTATGAAAATCATCAATACTCTACCCAAGAATTCTATGATATTAACAATGAGACATGTTTGTACTTTTACCTTTTCTATTTTGATTTTATTTAATAGGTGGTAATGTTAAGATTCCTTGATTATGAAGTATGTGTAAGTGCCTTTCGGTTTGAGACATGGGACAAGGAAATTTTAGCTTTTTGAGTTTGTAAGGCCTTTGTTTCTTAGTTGATTGACCAATTTTTTGAGGTTGATTTTGAGGAGGGGGGCCTAAAATGATCTTATCATCCTTGTGATCATTATGAAGGAGGACACTTGTTTCCTTAGAAGATAAGGAGGGAGAAGGATCTTGATAGCCTAGTCCTTTAGTATCTTCAATTGGGATTTGTTCTAACAACTTATGAATCTCATGCTCATTTTTTATGTCAGATCCTTATTTAGGCAATATCTTAAAGCCTTAGCCATAAGTCTCTTCTAGGTTGATGGGTTTGCTGGTCACTTTATTAACATAAGATGGATAGGTATAAACTTGGTTAGAGGAACTAGGTTCACTCATGGTTGGAGCTTTAGGTTTGGTTTGTGATTCAATATAAGGATGTAAAATCCCAAACATCTCAAGTTGTGGGATAGTAAGAGGTGTTGGTTGTTGCATGGAAGGTTAAAATGGTGCATTTTTCTCAAGGTTGACAACGGAAGAGTTTATGTGAATTCATGCGTGTTATCATCTTCTCCTATGATGTCAACCTCATGAGGAAATTCATTAGGAGTTGATTAAGCATGATTAGATTCCATTGCATTAGGGTCATTTCCAAAAACACAACTTGAAACGTCAACCAAAGAGATTAAAAGAATTTCCATATATTTCCCATACTCATGTCCATTATGCAAGAATGAATTGAAATGCAAAGAAATTCTTAGATTTTCAGATTTATAACAAGATATTTTTTTATTATGCTATGAAAAATCTTGAAAATGAAGTCTTTTAGATGCAATTATGAATTCACACAATGCACTAAATTTATGAAATGAAGCTTAATATGAGCAATTTGAGATAACTGAAATTTTGTAAACTGTAATGGTAAATTGAAAATGGAAAAATAAAATGCAAAAATAGAGATTTTAATGCCCAAAAATGCAAGAAAAAGCCCTAATCAATCACTCATTCACCCATGGGCGAATGGATCCTAGATCAGGGTTTTGAAAAATGAATTTACATATTTATGAGTTGATTCTTATGGTTTTCAGATTCTAGACTGAGACAGGTGATTATAGTTTAACTTTTCTATAAAATTATACAAATGAAAAATAGTGCAAATGAAAAACTAGGAGACCTAATTTTAAATGCAATTTTAATTCAATTTTATAAAGTAAATGAACGATGATGCAATGTTATGTAAACACTATGCAAAATGATTGATATTTTTGAATTTTTTTAGATTTTAAAAGATGCAAAAATGCAATCCAAAAACCCTAAATGAGATGCAAAGCAATGCAATTAAGCAACCCTAAATGATATTCAATTCAATGCAATGCAATGCAAATGAGTGCAAATCCTAGGTTGGAGGTTGAAATGGACTCCAAAACCAAAAAGATGTAATGCTAAAAGGTCAGGTGCACCAAAATGAAATAAAGAAAAGTAGGTGGGTTCACCAAAATGGATTGATGAACCACTTATGGGACATATTTTCCTACTATTTCATTAGGAAATGAGATCCTCGTGCAAAGAATTGACTAACAACCCTTAGGTGAATCAACCCTTTGTGAGAATATACAAGGTTTCCTTTTTGTGTTGAGGATGGGGTCAAGTTCACCAGACAGTTTTGGGAGAAAGAATAAAAAAGAAAATCAACCCAATTATGCCAATTTAAACTTGAAACAACAATATTAAAATTAAAATAAGCAAAACCAGAAATTAAATTATGGATCTGAGAAGGGAAGAATTGTGTTAACCAATCACCAAAAGTGAGTTCTCAAAGGTTTATTAGGACTCATTCATTCCCATGGGTGAATGGATCTAGTGTCAAGATTTTTCTGCAACTTTTGGGGGCCTCTAACACATATCTATAGCTTCAAATTTATCTATGTGGAAGTGTCAGAATGTCAGAAATAACTTTTGTAGGTGAGTTTTCGTGAGATGACAACAATTTTGACAAATTTTACAACTTTTTCAACTTCTTCAAATTTTCTCTTCAAGAGGTCTTTAAGCTTTCTTCCACCTAGATATACAAACACAACATGAGAGGGACAAATTGTTTATTTTTGGTGAATGGGGGTTTGCCTTGGTCAAGCCCCATTTTGGTAATCAAACCTTGAAATGAATAAAAAATTGAAAGAGGGAATAAATAATGAACAATGCTATGTTACCACTCAACAAACCCTTGAATAAAACCTTGGAATGAAGATCTATAACTTACATGAAATGGATTCAATGGATTTGGATCTTGAACTTAGACTTTTTCTTGAAATAGTGCTTTGAATGCTTGACTTGATCATGAAACCTACATCATAATGTTAGCTCCAAAAACATGCATGATTCAAGAAGACTTTGTCATGATGATTGGATCTTGAATGTTGTAATAAATCTCTAATATCTCTACTCTTGAATGCCTTTGATTGCTCTTGAAATGCTCCAAAAGTGGTCATAAAATTCTAGGTGAAACATAGTGAAATAACCTTGTATTTATAGGTATGTATCCTTAATTTCCCTAAAATTAAACATTACAAGCACCATTTGAAATTTGAATTCAGGATCATAAAAAAACCACCAAAACATTATTTAAAAATGGGTTCAATTTCTTAGGAAGGACCCATTCACCCATGCCTTAATTCCTAAAACACACATTGCTCAATGCAAAGTGTTATGTTTAGGAATTAATGAATGTCAAGTTTCCCCTTTGGAAAAATATAATTTAATAGGCTTGGAAATGAATTAAAGAGATAATTAAGAAATAATTAAGCTCAATTAATTAAGGGAGCCCTAAATAAGTGTGAAAGTGTAAAGGGATACACTTTACAACACTAAATTAAGGAATAATTAAGTTTAATTTAACTAGGAGGGCCCAAACAAGTGACAAAATGTAAAGGGATACATCTTTCTACACTATAGGCATATAGAAAAATTTTGCAAAATTAATTTTATAAAATCAAAAATTCAAAATACAAATGATGTTAAGCAAGTGAAGGAAACAAACAAAGAAAATTGAATGGTTGTGCAAATGGCATTTCATGCTCAGGAACAATCATATATTTAGATAGTTGAAAGTGGATGTTCAAGTCACATGAATGGTGAAAAAATAAAGTTCATCAAGTTGGTTAAGTGGAATAGTGGATCAGTAAGATTTGGAGATAATTCATCTGCAAAGATCTATCGAAAGGGCACTGCAAGTATTGATGAAAAATATATGACTGAAGATGTTTTCTATGTTGAAGGTCTCACTTGCACAATATTCTTAGTATAATTCAAATGTGCAACAAAGGATATAGTCTCTTATTTGATGAGCAAGGATGTGAAATCAGAAAAATAAAGTCTAGAAGATTGGTGGCAGAAGGTTCAAGGACTGAAGGAAGCTTCTACAATCCTAAGGGTGTGAATGGAAGAAGTTGTCTTCTAAGACAGAAAAATGAATGTTGGTTGTGGTACAAGAGGATGGGAAACATCAACTTTGATAACCTTGTGAAAATCAGCTCCATGCATGCAGTGAGAGACATGCCAAGGATTGTCAAGCCTACAAGTACCATGTGCATAGAATGTCAGATTGGGAAGCAAACAAGGATAAAGTTCAAGACCAAAGAGTATTCTACTAGTAGACCTTTGGAATTAGTTCATAGTGATCTATGTGGACCTACCAAAACAAAGAGTCTTCAAGGTGAAAGGTATTTCATGTTACTTATTGATGATTTCTCTAGGATGACATGGGTTACATTCTTGAAAGAAAAATTAGAAGCTTTCAATAGATTTATGATCATTAATTCAATGGTTGAAAATGAAATGAATTCTAGAATCAAGAGTTTAAGGTTTGATAGAGGTGGTGACTTTACATCAAGTGAATTTGAATAATTTTCTGAAGAGCATGGGATAAAGAGACATTATTGTACTGCTAGAAATCCTTGGAAAAATGTAGCGATGGAAGGATAGAATAGAATTATTCAAGAGATGGTAAGAACAATGTTGAATGAAGCCAAATTTCTTGATGTGTATTGGAAGGAAGAAGTTCATACTTTTATCTTTATCCTTAACAAAGGTTAGATAAGGGTGGATAGCACTAAAACTCCCTATGAGCATTGGTATGGGAGACTAGATACTATAAAATGTTTCAAAAAATTTGGAAGCAAATGCTTCATCAAGAGAGATGAAGAAGGTGTTATCACCAAGATTGCACCATACTACAAAACCTTCTAAAGTTTCACAATCTGGTGAAACATTGGAATAGTTTCAGGTTGTGGGTACCTTATGATGAAACTAAACCTCCAGATTCTAGGCTAGTTCCTATATAATGATCAATTAGGTACTTGAATGATTTTTTTTGAGAAAAGGGTAAGAAGGATTGAACTAAATGTATGAACTAAAATTAAAACTTTGGTGATGCACCTAATTGGAAATCTAAACTGCAACTTAATCCATAAATTATTACTTAGTACCTCTACTTGTACAACCTAATATAATAGCCTAATCACTTGAATCTTTTATACAGAGGCCTTGATTGAATACAATTTTGAGGGAAAACACTTAGTTTTCATGACTAACTAACTAATCAATTACATGCACAATGTATAACCAGTGAGCTTAAGCTAAACTGCATACATATATTTATGAAAGGAGACAAAAATATTAGAGGTTTCAAAACTAGGACACAATAATCTTTCGATCAAATCCCACACAATGATGACACATGAAATCTTGAAGGAAAAACTTGAAAATACTGGAAATTAAAATGAATTCTTCTTGCAAATTACAAACTTAATTAACCTATAAAATTTGTTGCATAATCTATTGAACTATGAAAACTAAGTTACATGAAGTCTCTTTACTAAAGGCAAAGGTAAGAAATAAGAACCAAGGAAAAGGAATGACTTTTCCAATAAATAAAATGAAGGCATGCAATTTGTGCCAAAAGGTGGAACTGAAAGTTCATTGAACATGTAAAATCCATCCCAAAATATCTCCTCACGAGCTAAAGAGAAAACCCATAAAAATGAGATTCAAAACTGAAGCAAACTAAAGTTAAACAGTTGCAAACTCCTCTCCTCAATGTGCATGATCAAACGATCTCAAGAAATGATGTAAAACTGAAGTTATGTCTCAAAAATCTCCACCATTTGCTCCATTTTTGCATGACTAGTTAACTCCAAATTAGAACTCCAATCCAACTTTTTGTCTTTGATCCACTACATACTTTTAATTGAAGGTAAGCAATTTAAATAATATTAAAGTAATCAATACAAAATTACTTTAATATGTATGATTTTTTTGTCTCCATTTTTCGCATCTACATGATAAATATTAAAGCAATTTATAATTTATTGGTTTAATATTATTTACAATATAATCTTCACTACTGTGGGTCTCCTGCCCCGTCTATCTCTCTTTTTGCTAGATTTTGTGTTGTTCATTCCATGGAGAATCAAGGGCTTGTTTTGTCTCAGGTTTCCTCTAGGGATTTGGAGATGGTAGAGTCATCTTCTTCATTGCATGCTAGTGTTAAGGATCAGATGGATAAACCCCAATATGGGGATGGGGTCTCCTCTTCAAAAGGGATGTTTTGAATTAAAAAATTGAATGGATGTTTGGAGAGATCCAAGAATCGACCAATTTTGGTTATTCAACCTAAGCAAGTTTCAGAGGATGTTCGATATTGGTGCAATCATGCCCTTATTTGCAAATTTTTGGGCCTTTGTCTTTCTCTACCTGTGTTGGATTCTTGGGCACGTCAAGTTTGGAACCCAGAAGGTGATATGGAGATTATTTTGGTAGCTAATAACTACTTTTTGGTTATCTTTTCAAGCATGTCGGATAGGAATAGGGATTTTGAAGGAGGCCCTTATTTCTTTAATGAGGTGGGGATCTTCATCAAGCCTTGGCACATGGGCTTCAACTCTGCTGAAAAGATCCCCTCACAGGTATCTGTGTGGGTTTGTTTGCCGAGGCTTCCTTTGGAATTCTAGAGGGAAGATATTCTTCACTCAATCTCATTGCTTCTTGGAAAACCTGTGGGATCCACTACACAAACTCAAGATCGTAAGGTAATTTATTTTTCTTGTATTTGTGTAGAAGTTGATTTAAATAATCTGTTACCAAACTCTATGGAAATTCACATGGGATCATCTTCTTGGATCCAATAGCTGGATTACGAGACCCTACCTTTTAGATGCATAATTTGTCATGAATATGGTCATTTACACTGCAAATGTCCCAGAAATAAATCTTCCCCCTTGGCTGCCTCTGGACCTCTTAGGGGGGACAAGGGGAAGGCTCCTTTGTCTAATGAACCTGTAGATAATGAGGGTTTTATTCTGATTAAGTCTCATAACAAAGGTAAGGGAAAGAAGAGAACCTGGATGGATAAACAGAATGATGGAACTTTTAACAGGTTTGATGTTCTTGATGACTTGGTCCAAGAGGAAGGTATTCCAATTGAGCTCTCTTCTGGGGCTAAGGGTTTGCATGAGGTTCAGGATGAGGATGCAAAGAAAGAGGATCAAATTTTATCTCCATGGGACCATTAGGTTGAATAGATGGCTATGGATTTTCCTTCTCAGGTCCAAGATATTAGGGATCTCCAGGGGTCATAGGATCCGAAGGGCTCAGTTGTGGTGGCTCCTGATCCCCATGCTCCTAAGGAGACCTCAGATTCTATGAAGGGTAACAAAGCTCCTCGTGTTTTAGGTTTACAGCAGAAATCCTTTAAAAAGGGGCCTCTAGATAAACTGTCAAGGAGTGGAAGGAAGACGGATCAAGAGAAGATTGAGATTATGGGTGATGCTTTGGTTGAGTCTAGGTCTATGAAACCCATTGACATTCACTTCTCCCATCCCCATAAATGATTGTTTTATCATGGAATGTAAAGGGGTTGAACAACATCCCGAGACAAAAGGTTGTTCGCAAATTAATTGAATCTTAGTCTCCTGATGTGGTCTTTATTTAGGAAACTAAGCTTTCAGTGGATGGTTTGGCTAATTGTGCTTCGTGTATCTAGCCCCAGGGCTATTGGCAGGGGGTGGGTGCTTTGCACAGTTCAGGGGGGTGGCTTGCTTCTAGAACCCAAGGAAATTTTCCCCCTTATGGTGGATTTCTAGTCGGTCTTCCATTTCTTTGGTTGCCTCTAGTTTTGAGACTGGAGAAAGGTGTCTTTTATCCAATATTTATGCTCCTACTAATATTTTAGGTAAGTCACATCTTTGGGCTCAAATTAGATTCATCTGGGCCTTGGACCCGTTTCTCCCATGGATTATGGATGGTGAATTTAATGTTGTTACTTACTTGGATGAAAAATGAGGTGGGTTAGCCAAGCTGGACCCTTCTACAAATCTACTTAGGGATATGATTGGCTCCTTGAATCTCATTGATGTGAAGCCAACCAATGGTGTCTTTACATGGAATAATAGGAGATGTGGTGTTGAAGCTATCTCAAAAAGGCTTGATAGATTTCTGGTTTCCTACTATTAGATGAACAGTAGGTGGACCACCAATTCAGAAATTCTTAATTGGAGGGGCTTTGATCACTGGCCTATCAAGCTCTTTGTCACCACTTATGGAGTCACCAAAAATCCTTCTTTCAAATTTTAGTTGATGTGGTTAAGAGATCAGTCTCTTCATGATCTTATGTTGGATTGGTGGTATAAGGGGATGCCTACCCATGGGACAACCATGTTTACTTTTAGTAAGAGGCTTCAACATGTGAAGTATAAGCTTAAGAGATGGAATAAACTATGTTTTGGGAACCTACATGCTCAAAAGTTGGCTGGTCAGTCCAAGTTGGATAACATCACTCGTCAGATTTGGGACCAAGGGTTGACCTCTGATCTAAGTAAATCTAAGTCCTTGGCTCTTAAGGGATTAGAAGAGTGGGAGATTCGAGAGAAGATCTTTTGGAAGCAGAAATCTCGTGTTGATTGGCTTCAGGAGGGGGATAGGAACACTGCATTCTTTCATAATTCGGTTAAGGCTCATAGGCAAGGGAATTCGATCTCCTCTCTTGTTTCGCCTAAAGGGGATCAACTCTCTTCTTTTGTTGATATTTCTAGGGAAGCAATCAATTATTTTTCAAATCTATTTTCTAGGGTGGATCTTGCAGCTAGGGCTGAAGAGAGGGCCATCTTCGATTGTATTCCCCACCTAGTCTCTGCTAAGATGAATGGGGCTCTCTTATGTCCTATCTTGTTACCTGAATTAGAGAAAGTGGTGTTTAATATAAAAAAAGGTAAGGCTCCTGGACCGGATGGGTTTCTAATTGAGTTCTTTCAAGAATTTTGGGAAATAATAAAGTTTGATCTCCTCGAGGTGGTTTCAGAATCACATAGGAACAAACAGATGCTCAATTCCATGAATTCTACTTTCTTGGCTCTCATACCTAAGGAGAGGGCTAATCGGCTGGTTCAATTTAGGCCTATTGTGTTATGTAATGTTGTTTATAAGATCATCACCAAATTGATTACTGATAGACTCAAACCAATCCTTGATACTCTAATCTCAGTTGAGCAGGGTGGTTTTGTTGAAGGAAGACAAATTTTGGATGGTGTTGTGATAGCAATGGAAGTTATTCATTCTATGGCTAACTCTAAGGAGAAGGCTATGTTTATTAAACTTGACATAGCTAAAGCTTATGATCAAATGAGCTAGGAGTTCTTACAAAAAATTCTCTTGGCTTTTGGCTTCGATGAGGAGTAGGTGAATTAGGTTCTTAGTTGTGTGACCTCGTCCTCCTTCTCAATTCTCATTAATCGGGAACCTTCATATTTGTTTAGTGCTTCTCGGGGACTCTGGCAAGGGGACCCTTTATCTCCTTATTTATTCATTATCATGGCAGAGGGTCTTGGAAGATTTATTAAATCTCAAGTGAGGCAGGGTCTTATCCAAGGTTGGAGCTAGAACAATAATCTTCCTTCCCACTCTCATCTTCAGTTTGTGGATGATACTAGGTTGATGGGCATGACTAGAATTAGTGAGGTAGTGAACTTCAGGAGAGCTTTAGACATCTATTTGAAGGCTTCAGGTCAGTGTATTAATGATGATAAATCCTCCATTTATTTCTTTAATACCCCTCAGCTTATTCAAAATAGGATTGCTAGGATCCTTAGATTTCAAATCGGTTCCCTTCCCTTGATGTACCTTGGGATCCCTTTGGCTTTGGGATCTCAGTGTAGAGATTATTGGTAGGGGATTTTGGATAAATTTTGAAGTAAGGTTAGTCATTGGACTTACAGATGGTTATCTTCTACTAGGAGAGTGGTTCTCCTAAAGATTGTGGTGCAGTCTCTCCCCATTTATAGGTGTTGTGTGCAGGTTCCCCCTTCCACCTTTGTGAGGGAATTTCATGCTCTATCTCGACAATTTCTCTGGTCAGGCAGCCTTCTTTCCTCAAAGTGGAGTTTAGTCAAGTGGGATTCTGTTTATAGGCCAAAGCATGTTGGGGGCCTTGGTCTTAGGTCTATGGCTCTTGCTGTCATGACCTTGGCTGCCAAGTTGTACTGGAGGTGGTGCAACAATCAGGATCAGGATTGGGCCAAGATTCTTGCCCACAAGTATCTTCCTTGTGCTAATAGCCTTGATGTGTCACGACTTGCTTTGTTGGGTAAAGGTTCTTATATTTGGGATACCCTTAAGAAGGGACCTCAGCTAATTAAGGAGGGTCTCTTCTGGATCTATCATAGAGGCTCTAATGCTCTGTTTTGGTAGGACTCTTGGGATGGCCACCCTCCCATTCTTTCTAGCTACCCTCAGCTTCAGCCTCTTTGCCATATTTTTTTTGATGCTGGATGGATTAAGGTGGAGCATTTTAAAACTATCAAGCGTATAGGTCAGGTGGTGGTGGCTTGTTGGAAGAACCCACAAGAGTGGCCTGTGGGTGGTTCTGATGAGGATCATGTTGTTCTTACTAGAGTTTTGGAGGGTAGGCTCTGTAGCTCCCTTAATGAGAGGGACATTTTGGCATGGAGTCCTAGTCCAAAAGGTAAATTTACTATTTCTCAAGGCTATGCTATGCTTGATAGGAACTTACATGGTCCAGCTGAGGTGCCCTAGTGGAAGAAGGTTTGGGACAACTTTTCTTGGCCCAAACACAATTTTTTCTTATGGTTGGTTGCTCAGAAGAAATGCCTCACTTGGGAGAATATTCCCAAGCAAGGTTTTCAGGGACCTTCTATGTAATTCCTTTGTTTGCAAAGTGAGGAATGTACCTCCCACTTGTTCTTTCTTTGCCTTTTTTCTAGAGAGATATGGCATAGATGGTGGGAGGCTTGGCATCATGATTGTATTCATGCTACCTCCCTAATTGAATTTTTGGAGAGTTTGGGTAGGCCTCCAAAGAAGACTTCTTTCCTATAGGTGGCCTGGTCTGTTGGGCCTATTTTCATTCTCTGGAACCTTTGGCTGGAGAGGAACTGTAGAGTTTTTTGTGGCTCCAAATTGGCAAGTTTTCAATTGTGGAAGAAGATAATTAGCAGGCTTCAGGAGACTATTTCTGCTAAGTGTGACATGTCTGAAAATATTGACCCTAGTGATCTTGCTATTTTGTGGAATTTGAACTTGGGGGATAGTACAAGGGAATGCATTGTCGGAGAAAGACCCCATCATGTCAGGCAATGGGTCTATCAAGATGGGAGGTGGATGCCTCCCCCGATTGGGGTCTTAAAGATTAATACTGATGGTTCTTCTCATGGGAACCCTGGTCATGCTGGTGTTGGGGGTATAGGTAGAGGCAATGATGGTGGTGTGGTTTTTTTCTTTTTTATTTACAAAGGTTAGTACTCTAATAATATGATGGAGGCCCTTGCTATTAAGATTACAGTTGAGCATGGATGCTCTTTAGGTTGGTGGAGGATCATCTATGAGTTAGATTCTCAGATTGTTGTGGATATGTTGAACAACTAGTGTCTAGATGATGTTAGTTGGCAATTAGCCTCTATGGTCAGACAGATTCTGAGTCTATGCAGTTCCTTGGATTCTGTCTCCTTCTCTCATATCCCTAGAGAATGGAACAGAGTGGCTGATTGTCTGATGAAGTGGACCTCTGAGAATGTGGATGGTTGGGATATTAGTGGAAGGGATGAATTACCTTTTGATTATCTTGGGACCCTGGAGAGGTTATTATTGGATGACATGAATATGTAGTGTTGTTGTTGGTTGTTCTAGTGGTGGTCATGGTTTGGTGGGCCTTTGGCCTTTGCTCTGTACTTTGGATTTGATTGAATAAAAATTTTACCCCTTTCTTTCTAAAAAAAAAAATATAATCTTCACTTAAAACATGCAAAACAATAGAACAAAGGGAAAACAAAGAGTTTCATTTACAATTTCCAAATTTTTCATGAAAATATCAAAAGGTATAATGAATACCGAATGCAAAAATTTTAAAATAATGCAAAGCTTAAAAATTAAGGCAAAAATTTGTAAGTGAAAGATTGGCCATATTAGGGTAAACAAAACCTTAAAAGACTCATGTCCAAGCATTCATTTTACTCTTCTTAGCATAAAACAACAAAAAATGGTCGTTGTCATGTATGAGCTTGAATTGAAGCATTCATGAAGTTTTGATGGAGATTTTATGGACTTAACTACACCATATTTGAGTTATCAAGCTTTTCTTAGAGAACTTATATTAGAGATCAAATGGTAAGGGTTTTTTCCTCTTATTTTTGTGAAAGAGGAGTGATTTTTGCTTATTTGTATATAGAAAAATTGAAAGAAGCTTTCAAATAACTACTTATTTTCATAAATTTGTTCCTTGTTCAACATTTTTCTCATTTCTAAAAATAAAAGATTAGAAAACCCTCCTTTATTTTGGTTTTCAAGCACTTTAATTATCTTTATCAAGAGATCATGGTCATCGCTTCAACATATCTTAATGTGTTCTTTTGATGTTGAGAGTTTGAATCCTTCCATTTCTCATGGCATTGACATGGTGTAATAACTCCATTATTCTTTAGGTTGCATCCTTCATTGTTGTTTTTCCCAAAAATTTAGCTATCTTTGTAGGTTGTAGGCTTTATCTTCTTTGCAGGTTGTGGCTACTATATATTTTGTTGCGTATATCTCGAGCTTCAAAACAGATTTTTGGGTTTTTATTACTTCATTCAACTATAAAAATCGGCGAGGATTTCTCTTTATTTTTTGTAAGTACTTTGGAGGGTTTTCACAAAACCCTTGAAAACTATCTTTTGAACCCCTCCACCATAGATCTTTTGACTGTTGACACAATACTCTTTCAAGCTATATGAATACCTTGTACATTCACAATGAAATGGCACTTATTTTTTCATGTTCATGAACCTTTCATTCTGCATTAAACTCTACAAACTATTCATGATCTTGCCATGTATTTTCAGTATGAATGAGATCTCATGAGAGGGTGGTTAGTTTAAACAAGAGCTATCTCAGTCAATTGTTTCACAAGAAAAAGATGCCCTTCTTTGATGACTATTGTATCACTCCATGAAAGAAATATTTGCAATTTTTCCTGTTGTTGGATACTAGGAGCCCTTTACAGTCTTTTGGGTTTTAATCTAGGAGAAAATATTATGCTTATCATTTTGTGAATGTTTCTTTGTAAGAACAATGTCTGTCTTGAAGATCATGCCAATATGAAAATGTATACTTTCCTTTGTAACTAGGTATATGCCTCTAAAAAATGTTGAGGATACCTCATTTTCGAGCTTGTTATCCTTTATTATTATTGTGATCAACCCACTTCATATTAAACTACTATGCAATGAGCACTAGAAGTTATAAATATATGGACATAAAACTTTACTTCCATACATTTCTCTTCATATGATTTATTCAATATATCTTCCATTGGATTCATGATATTTGTTATATCATTTATTTCAAAGAGACTATGTTGAACCTTGAATATGGACTTTTAGCAATTTTCTCTTGACTGTTCTCATCCATTATGATGCTCTGCTCCTTTTGATAGATGATTAAATACATTGACATTGTTGTTCTAATATAATCATTTAGAAGTATTACTCACTACTCACTATGATTCCATGTATTTTTGTTCCTTTGTTTGTCTTTGACAAATGTGATACCATAAAGATGCTTACTATATATGGTATGAAGTCTCACTTCAATATATGAACTATTGATCAAGCTATTTTCTTCTCTTTACTAGTACAGTGTAGAACATCATACATGACTACATATGAATTTGGATGTTCATTATAGAGGCATTGTTGGATTATAATTTGGTTATCCTTGCTTATGCAATAATCACTGTCTTTCATGATTGATGATACATTTATGATTCTTTGGTATCTTATGGTGCTTATGATGAAACCCTCCATGATGTATCCTCTTTAAAAAACTCATGTGCTTCTTATTCCTTATATGCAATTTTGTAGAAAGCTTGAATTCTTGTAGAGATTAAATGAACTTCATTGCTTCTCTGTACTATTCCACTATGTATATACATTCTTCATGATGATTGTTTCAGCATCATTCTCTATCATTGAAAAGTTGCATAGATCACTGTGGTTACTTTCTACTACATGTTTACATCATTGTTATGAGTTGGGCTCAATCCTTGTGGGAGCCACATTTTCCACCACTCATAACAATATCTATTAGTTGAAATGATCTGATTATACCTGTATCTACACATTAAACAAACAAATTAGCAAAATAATTGAAGCTAAAAGCTTCCATTGAACTTTGTGCTCCCTGGACATTTTTTTTGATGACTTAATTATCTGATGAATGTCTGGTAGGATGCAAATTACATTTTTGTTGATAATGTAGTGATAAGGTAGAATGTGATTTTTCATTGCTCTAACACCACCTTTTAACAATCTTGTAGGTAAACCTTGGAGTTGGAGTTGGACCTAGATCAACACAACTGTAACAACGATTCGTCATTCCAGGCAATGACGAATCACCTTCTCCCCTTGTTCTTATATTATCTTTAGTTGTGTGATATGTATTTCTTTCTTGTATTCAGTATTTGAATAAGTAATCAAATCAAACTACTCTCATAGCTTGTGTGGGACTTTGGTTTTTACAATATGAATAAAACAACATTTCTTATGCAAATTTATGAGTTTTTTGTTACAAACATTTGCATAATAATATTGGAAATTCAAAAGTAATCAAATTTGTACAATAATGAATACTTAGTAGAAAATTTTGAAATTGCTTGTGTACATTTTAATGATGAATGCAATTCAACTCTACCTGTTTTGAGTTGTAGCTAAAAATAGGTAACAAAAGAATTAGGAAAGTTTGATTCAAGATCATATGAAAGAATCTTTCTTGGGTATTCAACTAGGAGAAAAGCCTATAAGTGCTACAAAAAAATATTGAGAAAGGTTATTGAAAGTGCAAATGTCCAGGTGGATGAGTAATTTAATCAAAGTATGCATGAGCAAGAAGACTGTTGGACTGATGAATCTACTTACACAAAGGAAGAAGAAGAAGTTACAGAAAAAGAGGAAGAAAAGGAGAAAGTCCCCAATGTTAGGGTTAGAGATGGCAGATATCTAACAATTAAATGCAGATTTAAATAATAAACAGAGAAACTAAAATATACACAGAATAAATCATAACACAGAGAATTTAACGTGGTTCACCCAATCTGGGCTACATCCACCAAACCGCGGCCATCCAATACTTTTATTATCTAGTGAAAAACCTATTACAATCTTGCGAACAATTGCATTTTTCATCATACTGTAACCCCCATCCCAACCCTTTTTAATAAGCTTTTAGAAGTTTCCAGAATTAGGGTTTTACAAAGTCGGTTTTCTTTCTTTTTCAGAGATTTTTCCTTTTTCGCTGATGAGGGCCCGGCCTAGCCTCGGACCCCAGCGAGGACAAGGGGCCAGGGTGTATAGTATACCATGGGCTATACAGTAAAGCATGATTAGTCCCACATACCAACAATCTCCCACTTGGAGACTGATCAAGCTCCACACCATCACAACCTCCCATTTGGAGACTGATCCTGGACAACACTGCTGCACTTACAACTCCCACTAGAAATAAGGACCTTGGACCTTGCTGCTTTGTTATACTTGAATTCAACCTTGAAGGCCAATCGAAGCTGAAGAGGAGCTCAGCTTTTCCCTTGGCACCACCTTCGTAAACATATCTATTGGATTGACATCTGTATGTATCTTGGGCAGCTTGACTTGTCCATCTTCCAACACTGACCGAATAAAATGATATCTCAATTGTATGTGTTTTATTTTAGAATGCAAGGCAGAATTCTTTGCAAGATGTATAGCACTTTGACTGTCTATAAATAAGTAATTTCCATCCTGTTGTTTTCCCAACTCATCCATGAAAAGTTGCAGCCATATCATCTCCTTTGTTGCCTCTGTTGCAGCAACATATTCTACCTCTGTGGTGGATAAAGCAATCACCTTTTGCAATCGAGAAATCCAACTCACTGCTATCCCACCAACTGTAAATACACAACCTGTGGTACTTTGCCTGGTATCTATATCCCCTGCCAAATCTAAGTCAACATAGCCTTTTAAATCAGTATTAGAGCCCCCAAAACATAAACACTTATTGGATGTACCTCTCAAATACCTGAGAATCCATTTTACTGCATTCCAATGCTCAACTCTAGGATGACTCAAATACCTGCTAACAACTCCTACGGCATGTGCAATATCTGGTCTAGTACATACCATGGCGTACATTAAACTGCCTACAGCTGAAGCATATGGTACCTTGGACATTTTTTCTTCCTCCTCTTGTGTCTTTGGACACATATCCTTAATCAATTTAACATGACTAGGCAAAGGTGTCTTGGCGGACTTTTGCATTCTCCATATGAAATCTCTGCAACACCTTTTCAACATAACCAGCTTGAGATAAAACAATTTTCTGTTTTTCCTATCTCTAAAATTTTCATACCAAGGATTTGCTTTGCTGCACCCAAATCCTTCATAGCAAAATATTTTGCTAACTGTTGTTTTAACTCACTAATGTGATCCATGTTAGACCCAGCTACAAGCATGTCATCAACATATAAGTATAAAATAATGTAGTTGTCATTATCCAACCTCTTAAAATAAACACAATGGTCAAAATTATACTGTTGTAGCCTTACTCAGCCATAAAACTATCAAATTTCAAATACCATTGTCGAGGTGCTTGCTTCAAGCCATATAAACTTTTCTTCAATCTGCACACTAGTTTCTCCTTACCTTTGACCTCAAATCCTTGTGGCTATTCCATATATATTTCCTCTTCCAAATCACCATGGAGAAAGACTGTTTTAATATCAAGCTATTCTAAATGCAAATCTTCAGTAGCCACAATACTTAAAACAATACGAATAGAAGTCATTTTAACAACAGGGGAAAAAATATCATCAAAATCAATACCCTTTTTCTATGCAAATCCCTTTACAACTAATCTGGCTTTAAATCTTTTCTTACCTACATCCTCCTCTTTTAGCTTATAAATCCATTTTTTTGGTAAAGCCTTTTTCCCTGTAGGCAACTTGCATAATTCCCAAGTCTGATTTTCCAGCAAGAAGTCCATTTCTTCTTTCATTACATGCTCCCACTGAACCTTGGTATCCACCTGCATAGCTTCATCATAACATTCTGGTTCACTAGCATCAGTTAACAAAATAGTATACAAAGAGGGAGAGAATCTTTCTAGAGGTTTACTTATCCTTGAAGATCGTCTAACAGGAGTTTGTGATATTTGTTGTTGTTGTTGTTGCCCAGCATGAAGAACCACTGAAACATCATTATTAGGAATATCATCCAACACTACATAATCATTTTCTTTCTTCTCATGCTGCAGCAACAGATCTTTGTACAACACTTTTTCATTGAATATGACATCCCTGCTTCTCACATTTTTTTGATTTTAAAAATCTCAAATCCTATAACCAAATTCATCAATGCCATATCCAACAAATACACATTTCTTTGATTTTGCATCAAGCTTGGTTCTATTTTCAGAATCTACATGTGCAAATGCTTCACAACTGAAGGTTTTGAGAAAAGAATAACTCACCTTCTTACCCTTCCATGCTTCCTCTGGAATACCACAACTCAAAGGATTAGAGGGAACTCTATTGATTAAATAAATAGTAGTGTTTACAGCCTTTGCCCACAGTTTTAAAGGCAGCCCAACATGCAATCTCATAGTTCGTGCACGCTCCATTATTGTTCTATTCATGTGCTCAGCCACTCCATTTTCCTATGGTGTCCTTGGAACTATTTTCTACCTATGAATACTATTAGAGGAACAATAATCTTCAAACTCTTTGCTACAATACTCACCACCATTATCAGATCTGAGACATTTTATCCTTTTACCCGTCTCATTCTCAACCAAGCTTCTCCATTTTTTAAAAGTTTCAAATACATCATATTTTTGCCTAAGGAAATAAATCCATACTTTCCTAGTTGTATCATCAATGAATGTAACATAATACAAAGAGCCATCGAGAGAAGATACATGAGCTAGTCCCCATACATCTATATGCACAAGCTCCAATTTCTCATCTTTCTTTTTCTTCCCATCCTTGAGAAAACTAACTCTCTTTTGTTTTCCATAGACACAACTTTCACAGAAATCCATATTAACACATTTTAGACCTGGTAAAACATTATTTGAATGAAGTATTTTCATACCTTTTGCACTCATATGCCCAAGTCTATTATGCCACAGTGCTGATTTAGAGTCCACAACAACTGTATGATCTTTTACCTGTTGAACTGCAACAACTGTTCCTAAAGATTGACCCTTTTCTATAACAATTAAAGTAGAAGGAACAGTATGACCTGTACAAAGATATAAAGTGCCTACTTTCACACCTTTTTCTACTACTAAGGCACCCTTTGTGACCTTCCAATTTTTATCAGTAAATGTAACAACACAACCTTCATCATCTAGTTGCCCTGCTGAAATTAAATTTCTACTTAACTTTGGAACATGCCTTACCTCACATAGTAGCCAATGATTCCCATTCTACAACTTAATCTTGATTCTTCCCTTTCCAACAATCTAACAGGGTTCGTTATCTCCTAAATAAACCAACCCAAAATACCCTTGGACATAATCAAGAAAATAACTTCTATGGGGGGTAGCATGAAATGAAGCCTCCGAATCTAATACCCAAGAATCATCAGCATTATCAAGGGAAAGAATCAAAGCATCCTCATCAGATTTATTACTTACCACATTTTCCTCTTTGCTTCCTTTCTTGTTGTCTCCATCTTTATTTTTCTGAGACCAGCAATCTTTCTTCAAATGACCTAGCTTACCATAGTACTAGCAATCCCTCTTGTCTCTATATTGGGATCTTTTGTCCTTTGATTTTCCTCGTAACTTCCCACGATTTTCAGAATTGTTTCCTCTCTCCTTTGTTCTTCCCCTACTTTCTGCATTCAAAACACTGTCTGATGTGGATGTTCCACCTGAGCTTTTCCTACGAATTTCCTCACTCAAAATAACACCAACAACATCATCAAACTTCAATGTATTTGAACCAGAAACAAAATTGCTAACAACCACTACCAAGCTATTCCAGCTTTCAGGCAAAGAACACAGAATCAAAAGAGCCCTAACTTCTTCATCAAAGTTTACTTTTAAAGAAGTTAATTGATTGGTGACCATATTAAACTCATTCAAATGATCAGTAACTGACCCAACTTCTACCATTTTCACATTAAATAAATGCTTCATAAGAAATACCTTATTTGAAGTGGAAGGCTTTTCATATAACTTCGCCAGGGTTTCCATCAACTCTTGAGTTGTCTTTGTTGTTTTAATATTGAACGCCACCGATTGTGCCAGGCATAAGACGAACACTGCCAAGAGCCTTTCTATCCAAGATCTCCCAGTCTTCATCTGACATTGCTGCAGGTTTCTTGGCTTTCCCTTCCAATGGCCGCCATAAATCCTTCTGATAGAGATAATCCTCCATCTGCATCCTCCATAACTGATAGTTCTTCCCATTAAACTTCTCAACCTTCTTACCCTTGTCTTCCATTGCTCCCACTCAACCGTGAGACTCCCACTCAACTGCGAGACCTTCACACAGACGATAATTAAAACACAACTCGCTCTGATACCACTTGTTAGGGTTAGAGATGGCAGATATCTAACAATTAAATGCAGATTTAAATAATAAACAGAGAAACTAAAACATACACAAAATAAATCATAACACAAAGAATTTAACGTGGTTCACCTAATCTGGGCTACATCCACCAAACCACAGCCATCCAATACTTTTATTATCCAATGCAAAACCTATTACAATCTTGTGAATAATCATGTTTTTCATCATACTGTAACCCCCATCCTAACCCCTTTTAACAAGCTTTTAGAAGCTTCCAGAATTAGGGTTTTACAAAGTCGGTTTTCTTTCTTTTTCGGAGATTTTTTCTTTTTCGCTGACGATGCAAAAAAAAAAGGAAAAAAAAAAAATTTCTCAGGGGTTGCGCCCCTGAATCCCTACTTTTCGGGGGCTGCCGCCCCCAAACCCCCACCTGGGGCCCAGCGAGGATAGGGGGCCAAGGTGTACAGTATACCATGGGCTATACAGTATAGCATGATCAGTCACCACATACCAACACCCAAGACTCCTACCAAATTGTATGTTCAAAGGAATCATTCAGAAGATCAAATCATTGGAGATAAGAATGAAGGAGTACAAAAGAAGAATGTTTGCAAAAGCAAATGAACAGGTGAATTTTTCTATGTTGTCAAGAATTGAGCCAAGGACTTTTGTTGATGCCAACAAAGATGAAGGATGGATTCAAGATATGGAGAAGAACTAAATCAAATTGAGAAGAATCATACTTGGGAATTGGTTCCAAGGCCTAAAATTAAGAATGTAATAGGAACAAAATGGGTGTTCAAGAACAAACTAAATGAAGATTGGAGAAGTTGTGAGAAAAAAAGAAATACTGGTATGCAAAGGATATTCACAATGGAAGGAATTGAATCTGAATAAACATTTGCATTGGTGGAGAGAATCAAGGCCATACAAATGTTTCTTGAATTTGTTGTGCACAAGATTGCAAAATTTAATTTCGGTGTTGTTTGTTATGTTGGAATTTTGGCTTCATCCTTGTCTGTATCATATGTTTTTTGGTCCTTGATGTTATGTTTACATGACCCTACTAAAGAAATTTTCATCAAAACTCTAATTAATTTGATATGGGGAAATAATCACCCTATTTTTATATTCATAAAGTAAGCATAAACATGGGGGGGGCATACATCTAACCTCAAATTATTATCATTAGAATTTTTGGACTAATGTGCATTCATTTGTATACACATCATGATTTTGAATTTCTAACAAATTGGTTTTGTAAGATGTGGTTCCTAATGTTGTAGTTGGCAAGTTACTATGTTGGGGGCTTCATACTCTTCTTGGAAAATGTTCTATGTCCTCTATAGTATCCTTTTGATTATCCTTTTATGATATGATTTGCACTTTCAGTACTTTAGCTTGCATATGGATGTAGTGTCATATAGCCACTAAAGTGGGGGCTAATTGTAGTGTCAAAAATTGTACTCCTTAAAGGTGAAAGTATAATTTCATACTTTATTTGGAACTCACTTAGGTTTCCACCCCATTAGTGCATTTGAGGAATATTCCCTAGACTTGACCTTTCTTTTTCAACCTAGGAGAATGTGTTATTGCTACTCTAAAAGTGCCTTCTTGATCATATATCACTAAATTAACCCCAACAAGTGCTCATTTTCTAGATAAGTCATGATTAAGAAGACTATAAACATGTAAATAAAATTTGAATGTGTGAAAAAGGGCTAAACAAGGACATGAACGTCCTAGTCCAATTTTTTTTCTAGTAATTTTGGTTTTTTGTTTATGTTGGTCTCAAATTTTAGAGATGTGAATTCAAACCCAAGACTTGGTAGTAAATTAATCTCAAAAATTAAAATTAAATGAGTCGACCTACACTTTCATTTATTCCTATATTCCACTATATAAACATTAATTATTATTTTAAATAAGAGAGGAATCATTCATAATTGTACAAAAAAGCTCTACCTAAATACATCCATTTTCACATATTTACAAAGTGAATTTCAAAATTATTCAAGTTAGCACAATGATTGGACTTTGATGCCAATGGAAGGACATGATGGAATTTAGGTTTTGGAGATATATTTTGGCTTCATTCAAGCACCTAATGACTTGTTTTAAGTGTGTTCTCATCTTCAGACTTTGATCTACTTGTTTCCCTAAGCAAGGTATTTATGCATTTGGATTTTCCCTAGGGTATTTGACTTTCTCTTGGGTTGGTCTTGCTTGTGTCATTTAGGAATCCTTCTCTAACACACTTGAGTGGGGATTTTATTATTGTAGCTCATTAAAGAATTAGACACACTTAAGGTTAGGAGAACACACACTTTATCTATCAATAAATTGGCTATTCATGGAGGTAGAAATACCAAAATGGGGATTTGAACAAGGAAAAAGTTGATATAGCCACCCCTTTTCTTCCCTTTACTGTGATTTTGTAGGTTTAGATCTAAAGACAATAATTTGTAGAGTGGAAAACAAGAGTGCATACCTATATGTTCATGCTAGAAAGTTTCAAACCTTGATTTAAGCTTCTCAATCTTGAGGGTGCCATCGCCCTTGACCTCCTAGTTTGGCTTCAAACTTGTGGAACAAGTACACAAGACTCTACCCTTCTTAGATATATCTTCAATCTATTCATTTTTTGTTTCATTTGTATGGATAAATTGTATTTTTAGATTAAGTTGCATAGCTAATTGTTGATGGTGATTTTGGCACAACAACATGCAAATTGGCGCTAGAGAAGGGCCTAGAAGGGAAAACTGGATAAAGCTGAATTTTCATCCTCAGAGAAGTCCCACAGAGTTCTTTGATCAGCTAAAAATCCACCACCCTTGATAGAACTTAAGACCCCAATAAAGCACAAGAGTCACAGGACTAGGACAACCATCATACCACCCTTGTCAGCTCTGCTCACTCCACCAATTTTTTCACCAATACCCTAGTGGATACCCATAAATCCACTATCCAATCCATCTCAATTGTCATCACAGCTGGTTCAACCCATAGAATAGCTGGCTCAACCACCACCACCCCCACCAATGGCATTCTTTTAGAATAATCCTTCTCCATTGGGGACTATTCCTGAAGGTTTTCATGACATGCCTAAGAACCTTGAGAAGTTCTGCCCTAAGTACATCCATGGTGAATCAAGGAGTGTTGAAGAGCACATACAAGCTTTCAAGGATGCTTGTACTTGAGCTCAAATAGCTCACCATGATGTAGTTTGTAGGTTGTTCCCTTATTCCTTAGGGGACATGGCATACAACTGGTATCTTAATCTTCCTCAAGGCTCTATTCTGACCTGAACAGATTTGGAAAATGCTTTCATCAATTAGTTTAGGGTCTATGTAGATCCAACTCTTTTGTACCATCAGTTTGCCACCATTAGGAAGGAACCATGTGAATACTTGCCCTTGTTCAATACCAGGTTTCAACGAATGTATAGGAGGTTGTAGGATCCTTATCTAGTTACTGAGAACAATGCCATTTAGGCATACTTTAGGGTTATAGACCCTTTGCTAGGATTGTTCCTACAAAGAACTTATCAACTAGCGGATATTGATTCCCTATCCAAGGTTTATCATCTAGCCATTAAGTTGCAACAACAGACCAACTCTCAACCAAGTTTGGGGGGAGGTTTTCCTTTAATAGGGTATCAGATGCCTAGTCCAACCCCTTTATTCAGTACTGTTCCAGGAATGTCTCCTTCCCACTATGGGCCTATATCTGAATTACAGACTCAACCTCCTATTCCATTCTTTTCCAATAGGATTCCTGACCCTTTTCAACAACCACAGATCCCTCAAGGTTCCCAGGGTCTTCATAACCAAGTTGGAACCCCAAGCCATGTTGATCAGCCACCCATTGCTAAGGCTATTGAAAGTGAAAAGACAACTCAACTTACAAATGAAGTAGAAACCTTGAAGAAAACACTGTCCCAAGTCACAAATGACATGGCTCAACTTAGGTTGAACCCATCTCATAATCAAGGTAACTACCCTAATCAAAACAACAACTAGGGTACTTATCAGAACAACAACAACAATTACAACCAAAAGGGTTACCAAGGCAAAAATTCCTCTAACCAGGGCTACCAAAATCAAAATAGAGGATATAACCAAAGAGAAAATAACAATCAGCAATGGAATACAGAACCAAACAATGGTGGGGTCCCTCACAATTATCAGGATAATGAGGAAAGGTCACATACTGCAAATGTGGCTGATCTGAACTTTATGACTAATTAGTGCAGGCTACACAATACTACAACTCATTTTGAAGTGAACTACCCTGAGGTGGAAAAGGTTGTCAAGATGGCACAAGAAGATACCCACACATTCCAAGGGAATTCAAACAAAGGAGGTGACTCAGTGGATACTGCAATGACTTATGATCTCTTTGAAGAAGAGCCCTCATTCCCAAGACAAAGTGAGAATGAACCAGAGGAAGATTCATATGATGCCCAAGCTTTTCAGACAAAGGGAGGACACTTTTTGAGAAATCAGAACAAGGGCCCATTCACTACATCAGCACCTCCTAATCACATGGTGCCCCCAAATCAAAATGTTGATAACAATTCTCCTCCCCCAAAGGGTCCACCTGACTTTAATAATAAAGGTAATTCACTTTGGGTTGTTAAAAGTAATACAAGTTATGATATAGAATTTGACATTGTTGCTAAGATGCAGAAACAAAAAACTTCTTTGTCATACTTTGACATCTTAAAATGGTGCCTTGCTCAAAGAGAGATAGTTCTGAAAGCTCTAGAACAAGCTGATAAATCAAAGGGAAAAAGCAAGGTCACACCTCTTGCAGACATGAATGCAGCCTTGTATAGAAGCAAAGTAGGTACTCCACCTTTTCTTTTAAGTTTAAGAATTTGTGGAAATAATCTACATAATTGTTTGCTAGATTCGGGAGCTTCAGGCAACGTCATGCCATTTTCTGTATGTAAGAAGTTAGGATTGAACCCTACTCAAACAACAACAAAAAGTTATCCAACTGGACAAAATAGAGGTCAATGTAGTGAGGGAATTAAGAAACATACATGTGCAAGTAGGATCTGATCCTAGGATCCTAACAAACATTGACATTCAAGTAGTAGATATTCCTGAGACCTATGGTATGCTACTGTGTCATGATCTAATGAAATGTATAGGGGGATACCTCTCCCTGGACTTTTCACACATGTGGCTACCATGGAAGGGGATTCCTACTCAGATTAGAATTGAAAGTGAGCCTCTCCTCAAACATATCATTGCTAAGTATGATTGTCCCAATGAGGTAGCTTACTTTGAGGCTGGGATAGGTGTTTATAAAAAAGAAGAATTTTTAACCTTTTTTTTTCTTGATCCTAAAGAGCTGCCCATCCAAAAGACCCCTGATCTTAGGATTGATGAAAATCAGCTGGAATTAGTCATAAAGCTGCAACAAGATTAGCTAGTCTTAGGAGAGGGTGTATATTTGCAAAGTCTCCTACTCCCTAATTGGTGCAGGATACACTACCAAAGTCATTCTGAATTGAGTTGTCAACCTTGCATTGACATTTTAAATCATGTTTCCCAAGCTGAGGAAGCTAGCACAAGTCACCCCGAGACCATTGCAGACCACTCCTCATTTGAAGCTAAGGAAGTAATAATGTTAACTAGGGATAGGATGCATCCAAAGGAGATTCTTTCTCCAATTGAACCTACCTCAGGCATGTGTCCAAATCAGCATATTGATGAGGAGCAATCCCAAGATCTGCTTGACACCCCTGTGCTTACAAATGAAACAAAACCCAAGGGGTTAACCAAAGACACTAGTGACTATCAGAAGGATAGCCATAGGTCAGATGACATAACTAAGTAGGAATTGGGGAGTGTATCTAAGCAACTTACAGAGCCTCCTTTCCCTATACCTGATGCAAAAGATCTAGCAACCCCAATTGTGACAAATCTAACTCAAGCACCTACAATAACTTCAAAAGGATCAACCCCAGCTTGTGATCAACTATGGACCCTCACATTTGATGGATCTAAGTCCAAAATAGGCTATGGTGTTGGAATTTTACTAACCAACCCAAAATGGAAAAATTTCTTTGCTTCTTATAGGTTGCAATTTGGATGCACAAACAACATGGCAGATTATGAAGCTCTGGCACGAGGACTGATGTTTGCACACAAGAAAGGGGTCACTGCCTTGGTGGTCCAAGGAGATTCAGAAGTAGTTATCAAGCAAGTGCGCAGTCAATACACATGTCACAATAGAAGATTGGCAGGATATAGAAATGGGGTATGGAACCCGATTGAGGACTTCACTGCTTTTGGGATTAGGTTGATCGCTAGAAAAAAAAATCATGTAGCAGATTCATTGGCTATTGCTGCTAGTACCTTGGAACCTATGCAAGGCTCCAAGTTTAAAAGATTCTTGGTGGAACTGATGTCCACCCCAGTTGTTCCTAACAATATCAAAAACTTCCAGGTCTTTGATGATGATCGACATATCCTTGCTTTCCTAGCAAGTTTAGATGTTTTTGAAGGACAAATCATTGATGAGTCCAATAGGGATCAAGGAGATTGGAATCTAGAGGAATTTGATATAGAAGGAGTCCTTAATTTAAAAGGTAATAGCATTCCCAAGGGAATGGTGGCCTTGGAGAGAATTTTTGACTCAGATCCAAGGGCTCGAGAGAAGATACCAGCTGAAGACAAAGGAGGCGAATATGAAATGGTTAACCTAGTTGATTCGGGTCCTAAAAGGGATGTCTACATAGGGAAGACCTACCCTGAACCAATTAGAGAAGACATATTGAGGGAACTTAAAAGGGATATTGTTGTGATAGCCTAGGGGTATGAAGACCTCTAGACATTTGATGCTTCTATTATGACTCACACTATCCCCTTGAATCCTGAGGCTAAAACCTTCCGATAGAAGTAGTGTCCTACCAATGCTTTGATTGAACCATTAATATTTAAAGAGGTTTAGAAGTTGCTCTCTACAAGGATAATCTTTCCTGTGCACCATTCAACATGGGTAGCCAACTTAGTTCCAGTCCGTAAGAAGAATGGGGAGATTAGACTGTGCGTGAACTTCAGAAATCTCAATCGAGCTTCAGAAAAGGATAACTACCCACTTCCTTCTCTAGATGAAGTATTATAGACTGTCAATGGAGCACAGATGATGGCATTCTTAGACGGCTACTCTGGATACAATTAGGTAATGGTCAACTTAGAAGACAGGATGAAGACGACTTTCACTAACAAGTGGAGGACGTTTGCATACAAAAGGATGCCATTTGGTCTGATAAATGCTAGAGAAACTTTCCAGTGCACCAT
This sequence comes from Sequoia sempervirens, assembly GCA_007258455.2. NCBI lineage: Eukaryota > Viridiplantae > Streptophyta > Pinopsida > Cupressales > Cupressaceae > Sequoia > Sequoia sempervirens. Next base: position 315,801,615 of record VDFB02281492.1, on the reverse strand, counting down.
GGACATAGCTTTCAAGGATCTTATTGGAAAATGTATTATTTTTTACATAGATGACCTGACAGTGTTCTCCAAGGATCAACTCAATCATGCTGTCGACTTGGCCAAGGTTCCCCAAAGGTGTATCTAGTATGGCGTCTCCCTAAATCCCAACAAGTACGTGTTTGGAGTCTCTGAAGGAAAGCTCTTGGGACATATAATCTCTGAGAGAGGAATATCAATCAATCCAGATCGAGTTGAGTCCATTCTGAAGATCACCCAACTAGGAAGCAAGAAAGAAATGAAGTCTTTCTTCGAAAAAATCAACTTCGTGAGGAAGTTCATCATGGGCTTTGCTAAAATCATAAAGCCTCTAAACGAAATGATGAAAAAGGATGCCAAGGTAGAGTGGACTGATGAAGCAAAGGCCTCATTTTCACAGGTCAAATGATCCATCTCAGAAGCACCAGTCCTTACCAGCCCCGATTACATCAAGCCATTCTACATTTACTCTTTTGCCTCTGAGCATTCATGTGCGGCTATTTTAATTCAACGGAAAGAAGAGGCAAAGGAGAGACCGATTGCTTTCATGAGCTCCCCGTTCAAAAATGTGGAAATCAAATACCCGCTTTTGGAGAAGAAAGCTTTTGCGCTGGTTCGGGCTGTTAAGAAATTTTAACATTACATTCTCCAAAGTCAAGTCATCGTTGTAGTTCCTGATGTGGTTGTGAAGTCCCTACTGATGCAGAGCGAGCTAGGAGAAAGAAGGGGAAAGTGGATGGCTATCTTACAAGAATTTGATCTGGAGATACACCCTATGAGACTCGTCTGAGGCATGGGTTTATCCTAGTCCATGGTGAACGCTGGCAACAACATCATCTGTCAGCAATACACGACCCAATCTTTCTCTAATGACCCATGGTATGCTGACATCATTTGCTTTATGCTCAACAATCACTGTCCAGAAGGAATTAATGCCACTCAAAGGAGAGCCCTAAGACTGAAAAGTTTTCATTACATGTTCAAAGGAGGGTTACTATACAGAAGGAATTTCGAAGGTGTATACCTGAGATGCCTTGATCATCAAGAGGCCAAGCAGGCAATCTCTCAGTTTCATGGGAAACATGGCACAGGTCATGGTTCTATAGATTCTCTAGCACACCAGATCCTTAGTTCTGGTTATTACTAGCCCTGTGTATTCAAGGATTCCCATCAACATGTAAGAACATGCCACATTTGTTAGATTTCTGCACCAAGGGAACGCCATGCAGCCATGCCATTATAGCCTGTCTACAAGGTAAGGCCATTTTCCCAATGGGCACTGGATTTTATTGGAGTGATTAACCTAAATTATTTTGTAGGACACAAGTTTATCTTGACTGCTACTGACTACTACACGAGATGGATAGAGGCCCCTCACCAAATTCATCACTACAAGGTTTGGGGTACCCTTCGCTCTGGTATGTGACAATGGCTCTGCCTTTTCTTCTACTGTGTTTATTTCCTAGGTGTATGATCACAAGATTGTCTTGAAGTATTCTTCAAATTATTACCCACAAGGCAATGGAGTTGCAGAGTCAACTAATAAGAATCTCTTAGGGGTAATTAAGAAACGGTTAGAGCATAACCCTAAAGACTGGCATACCCAGCTGAGATTCACATTATGGGTAGATAGGACTAGGATTAAGGCTACTCTAAAGACTTCACCATTCAAGTTAATGTATGGCCAAGGGCCTATATTCCCCATCCATCTGCAGATACCTATCCTTGAGTTCATGCAAAAATTCTACTCTACTAATAATAGGATAGAAGTCAGACTAGTTGCTTTGTTGAAATTAGAAGAACAAAGAGATGCTACCTTGCAATAGTTCTTTAGGCATCAGGCTGCTGTCAAACATTGGTTTGACAAAAGAGCCAAGATAAAGGCTTTTAGGATATCGGACCTACTGTTGCTATGGGATAAGGCTGGTGAAAAGAAAGGCAATCACCAAAAGTTTGAAAAACTCTGGTTAGGCCCTTATCAAGTTGTTGAGATCCTAGGGGAAAATGCTTTCAGATTGAGTAGCCTAATTGGAGAACTTGTTCCTTTGCCTGTCAATGGGAAGTTCCTCAAGCACTATTTTGAATGTTGAGGCTTGTTAATTTTTGTTCTGTATATAAGTAATTCATTATTCTTTATGTGAATAATTTATTTGTCTCTTGTTTGTAAATAATTTGCATTTATGTAAATAGCTTTTGTGCTTCTGTGTGTAAATAACTCTTTCCTTTATGTGAATAATCTACTGCTCTTTGTGTAGGTAATTCGCTCTTTGTTTGTAAATAGTTTGTTGTTTATTTGTTTTTCTTTCCTTTTGTTCTTTGAGTTTTCTTTGCTTTTTGTTTTCTATTTTTTCTGTTCTTTGGGGGTTGATATGTTCTTTCCATCTGAAACTGTGGGTTGTTATCTGAAGCATACTTTGGTCATTAGGAGAGAAGTGGTTTAGATATTTTCAGGTTTTTTGATTGGATGATTATTTCTGCAATTCATTATTTCGTGCTTGTTGTCAATAAAGGTTGTGGAAAGTTTTGAAAACAAGGTGCTAATTAAGAAATCCTTCATCAGCTCCCTTAAATCTATCACAAATCATTAAAATCATCTCCTCTTGTAATGGTATATTTGTCCTAGAGTGGTAGTGTTGTGATATTTGAGTGAAAAATCCAATCTCCCAAGTGTTGTTATGAGGTCCATGGTAGTTTTCAACCCAAATCAGATGTTAAACATTTGACATATTGAAAAAGAATTAAATGAAATATATTTGAAACTCTATGAGAAAATAAAAAAGAGAAAGAGAAAAGAAAATAATTATCAAAATTCAAAGAGAATTCAATATGAATGGGTGATTCTAGTATCTCTACCAGGACTATGAACACCTGACTGGCAGTAGAGCAATGTTGTGAGAAAACTAGAAGTATCATCATCAGGGCTATGGACGTCTGACTGGCAGTGGAGCAATACCCAAGATATCATTGCATGAAGGAAATCAACTCATGTAGCTCACATCTTGCACATTATTATTCAAAATATGAAGAAGCCTTATGAAAGGATGATGCACCATCAATCACACACATAGATTCATGGGGTAGCCTTTGTTTGACTTACATTTGAGATTCTTGCTCTACCTTGCTTGTCATAACTGACCCAACTGGAGTTGTGATATTCATGAACCAGAAGTTCTGGGTAGTTGAATCCTTCGGATTCACGAAAATGGTTAAACCATTTTCCCAGCCAAGTAGCCATTTGTTATGCCTTGCATAACCACCCCACTTTGGTCTGGATCAAAATGGGTCCCCCTTTTCATTTCATTTCTTTGCTTTTGGTTACTTGTTTTCCTCTTTGTAATTCTTTTGTTTTCCTCCTAATTTTGACTTTTGATCTATCTAATTTAATCTTGGTTCTATCTCAACCTAAGTTGGTTTTCTTCTTGCTAGGGATTCACTAAAATAATTATAAGCAATGGTGGATTTATTATAATATGTCTTATTTACTTTCGAGGACTAATTCAGACCTTCCTTTTGTAGGGTTAAATCCTATACTTGATGATATTTCTCATCTGAGGCTCAGTTGGAGGGCATTCCTCAATCCAGTTGGTCATAAAAATCAGCTAAGGCAAAATCAACAGGACCCCGAAGGTGTCACAGCAAGTAAAATTCATGTGCAGTCAACTATCAGCATGACATCAATCAAAGTCACAACGACTAGCAATTTCCCTTCGACATGAAATTCTCATTCAGAGAAAGGTCTTAGCGAGATCTAAGGGTTTCACCGATCAACAATAGAGAGAATACATACCGGCGAGAGATTTTGACTTCGGGGTGAAGTTTGGGCGACTTCACGAAGTCTCACCAACTAGCAGAGCTCGGGGTAACACTTTGGCAAGAGGCTTTTCTTCGGAGTAAAGTCATGGCAAGTTCTTTGTGTCTCACTGATCAGCTCATAAGTGAACACCTTGGCCAGATAATCGGCATTCGACATAAGGTCTTGGCGAAGTCTCTTGGTCTTGCCGACTAACGGTGAAAGTTGCCCATCACAAAGAGATATGTTCGTCGATGTGAAGTCTCAGCGAGTCCGCAATGTCTTACCGACCGCCAACATAGTAACATCAAAGGCTCACATGCATTGGTGTAACATCTCACCGAGCATCTACGGTCACACCGACATGGCACGAGGGGATTCCATCAATATGTCTTCAGTAAGAGAATTAGTGTGTCTCGTCGACATGAAGGAGCCTTCGCCCAAAGATTATGGATTTGGCATAATCTCTCAGCGAAAGGGGTAAGTTTCAGCGATAATTTTTCCTTCGGCAGGAGGTCTAGCCGATTAGCGATGGTCTCGCTGACATGAAGAAGCTCGTTGAAAGATTTGCATCTTCGCCGGGAGGTCTCAGCGAAACAATAAGATCTCGGCGACATGACATACTATCGGCATAACCTCTTGCCAACTCAACAGAGTCCTGCCGACATGAAATAAAATCACTAAAGGATCTGGGACTTGGGGAGACTCTAAGTGGATGGATTGGGTTCGATAAGATGTCTTGTCGACCCGATGGTCTCTCAGTGATAGGAGATGCTATAAGAAGGAACTCGCTAGAGGCTGAGGGGATTCGGTGAGATGTCTCACTGATGTCTGTTGATCTTACCGACCGAAGGGATTGTCCCCTCAGTGAAGTATTTTGAATTCGCTAGGAGTTCTCGCCGAACAATGGGTGTCCCACCGAAACATATGCAGCTCGGCGAGGGATTCAGGGGTTCGCCATAGGATCTTGGCGAAGAAGGAAAGTCTCACCGAAACAAAAAGAGCTCAAGCCCAAGGGGATAGGAATAAACTCGAGGAGAAAAGAAAGGGGTACCATGAAGTCTCACCGACCTGGATGGCTCTTATCGATGTAGAATGGGCTCGCCAAATGAAGAAGGCATCGATATGACTGGGATGAACTCGCCAGGAACTCTAGCCGACAGTGTAGGGTCTCACTGAAAGAAATTTGAGCTCGGAGGAAACTCCCTGAAGGACTAAGGAGATCACCATGACCTCACACTGATAATGATTGTCTCAGTGACCTTGGTGTGTATCGACATAACTTCTGCAGCCCACCGAAACGTTTCACCAATTGACCCATGCTGTGCCGATAACCATTATGAGATGAAATCGCATCGGGGAGACATCAATCGTGTTTCACCAACATGCGATATTAAAGTAGACCACTCTTGATTGCTCAGGATCTGGCGTGGCATGTGATCGTCTAATGAGAGAGAGCTAAGATGGGCCATTGACCAATTGACTACCCCTGTGGAGAAGACTAACAGAATGCAACCTTGATGGATTCCTTCTGAGAACAAACGATATGGATCAACATGGGAAATGGTGTTCAGATCTACAAGAAGTCTCGATGGTGCTTCCAGAAGATGGTCAACGAACAGAAAAGTCCAGAACAGAAAGGGAGCCGAAGGAAAGAAGGAACTGTGACTCATAGGGACAATTGTAGTGACTATTGGCAAGGAGGTAGGTCAGTATTGATGGAGATATTCTGAGCATTCAAGGTGACCCCAGCAGAGTTCGAAGGTGGACACGAAGAAAAAAGAGTTAATACTGCAACTACCAAAAAGATCTAAAAAGGCTTCTCCTGTAGGTAAAAATCCTTCATCAGCATGGACAACAGGGCTTCACATTGAATGCAGTTTTAACTTTCCTCATAAAAGATCTCAGAGCTGACTCTCTTGGATGCAGATATTTTGTAAACCCTTGTGCAGGGGATAACACATTCCTATTAGTATATTTTGCATATAAGGCATTTGTGCCTCTTTGTTAAGGTTAGAAGTTTTAGAGGGAAAAAGAGAAACAAGTAGAAACAACATTTTCTAGGTTTAGAGAACTTTTAGAGTTAGAACTGTTAGGAGTTAGTCAGTTAATAGAAGGAGATAGAGTTGCATCTTGATTCTTAGTAATAAGAGCTTCTTTTTGTCTTTTTGGTTAGTAGTAAGATTTCAGTACAGACTATAATGTATTTTCCAAGTTCTCTTAGTGTAGTTGGAAACAGTCTGGAGACTCAGATTCTCTGTACACTAGTGATTGTGCCAGCTTTATAAATATTGTTTATCTGTTTTAATAACAGTAGAAGCAATCAGAGTTTCATCTACTTCAGGTTGTGTTCCTGAATGATATTTGTCTTAATTTGATTATTTGATTTGTGAAGTCTTCAAGGAATGAAAGGTTATCTGTGTTTTATTTAAATGGTAACTAAAAATCTGTTATTCAAATTAGCACTAAGAATGAAAGAGGCTGTGTGTCAATCACAAGTTTACTTTGTTCTATAGTTTTAGTTTATAATTCTTTGAAGTTAACAAGTCTGGTTAAGATTGGATGAACTATTTGTTCTTTTCTATTTCAAAGCCTTGATCTATCTTTTTCTATTTCTTTAAAAACCCTTGTTAAAGTAGGTTTTATTTTCATGCTTGATTTGAGAACAGTCCAGAAGCTCAACACCAACAGACCTCTTGAATATTACTATTGCATTGACCACTAAGTAACATCAACATAGTTGAGAACCAACTACAAAGACCTTGGGAGCTAAGACATCCATGTGTTGTCTTTCTCTTTCAGGAGAAATAGAATAGCCATATTTTGTTTGCATGTTGGTGTGCCAAAATCACCATCAACACTAATTATGTCAACCGATTCACATTAAATCCAATCAATTTTCAAGGCAAAAAAAGAACCAAGTCCAAGGTAGATTGACTCTCTTTTGAGGTTGTTAGTCAATCTTATCACCTTGTGAGCTTGGGTTCTAATGTTAATGCAAATAAATATTGATCCAAATAATCTATTCACTAGACCTAGGATCTATTTTTCCATATTGTGCACCACCTTACACCCCTTACCTTAAAGGACTAGCCTTGCCCAAAGTAGACTCTATCTCACCACATGGAGGTACATGTGATTAGTTTCCTCCCCATCAAGGGTGCACCATGAGGAATAATGAATGAAAGGTCTTAAGCTAGGATGAAAAAGGTTGCTAGGGAGTCTTCTAAATACTTCAAGGTTACATGAGGTCCAATTTGTGTATGAAAAAGAATAATGCCAAAAAATTGGGAGGAGAGGGTAACCCACTCTCCACCTTCACTTCTCCAAGGTATATAGTTCTTGATTGAAAGGATTCCACTTCCAAGAGAGGTTTATTTCAATTCACCTCTTGCTCTTTATACTTTGTTGAAACATATGAATTGTGGTTGCCCCCTAGGGTGATGAAATCACTATGCAATACACACACAATACCTTCACCTAAAATCCTTTCTTTCTCCTCAAATAGAGCTTGAAGTAGAGTGCACCCAAGCCCTGCTTGATTTTCTCTTTTGATGTATTGATGAGATGTGATTTCTTACAAAATCAACTGCATGATAGTGGGATCAAGATAATGTGAAGTCAAATGGATAGTATGAGGGTATGATGAAGATAAATAGATAGAAAATGTAGTAGCATAAGGGTTTGTCGAGACTAGATTCAATAGAAATTTGGGAAACATAAGGATATGAAAATGGAAGATTATCAAATGGGATGAGAGGCCTCTAATTTATAGAATTTTCATAAGATAAATCAAGGGCCAAGATAAACTAGTTGATGGATGGCTAGGATTGATTAAGAGGATTAATGTTTGGATCGAAAGTTGTAGTCACTTAAGTGTCACATGAGGAATAAGGGTTAGGTTTAGGATTTGCATCAGGGAAACATCTTTATACGAATGGATGAGATTTAGAAAGGTAGTATGAAATGGATGGATGAGATGCAAAATTATTTGACTTTTGTAATGAGTGTCTCGATTCATTGAATCTAAATGAGGTATCAATTATTCATGTGAGGGGGATACATGTCACATGACGAAAAGTTTAGATTATGATCCATGTGAATGGATTCAATGGCTAGGATTAAATGGATAAGGATTAAGGGATAAAGTGGAATTAAATATTGGAGGAAAAGGTGGTAGGGATTGTTTAGCCTAAATTAATTAATTGATTTAGTTGGAGGATTTTAGGGATAAGGCTAGAATTAATTAAATAATTACAAATTTATTTAATTAGTGGGAGATAAAGGTGATCGATAAATTAATTAAATAAATAAGAAATATTCAATTAATTAATGGCTTAGGATAGGCTAAAACTAGGTGCAGTTAGGGTAAAGTCACATATGAAGTGTTAACAATGAGACAATATTTTTGGAGGCTTTTATCATTAATAGATTGGATGTCATCCTACTCCATTAAATGACAATTGGTTTTCAACATCTAACTTTTTTTCCAATGATTTGAGACTTGTTTTTAGATGTGAGACAAGTTTCCTAATTAAATAAGGACTTGTAAGTCCACTTAAGGAAGCATTTTGTCTAATTATCTAAGAATGTAACATGTCATGTTACAAGTCACATTATATTTGATCTGATTTGCAACCAATCCACATCAAATCTTATATTTGATACCTTCTCTTTGTTCAATATAAAAGATAAATCTTATATCTAATTCCACCTAAAGAAAATTTATGATTCCAATCAAACATAAGTCTTGTAGGCGTATGTGAAAGGTAACTTCAAGTGTCTATTACAAAATTAAGGGATTCTACTATAACACATTGAGACTCATGTTGCCTCTCTTTTTGAAGTTTCGTATTCATGAGATTTATTTTATCGATGGAAGCTCCTCATAGTCTTTTTTCTTCCGTGTCTTTTTGACAAGTATGTCCATTTTCCCCATGTCTTTGAATTAAAGTTGCATATTCCTTCTTAGACACAACATAATACTTGAGTCAAATTATTTAATGACATTATCAAATAGAGTATTGGATAGTGTTGAAGGCAATATAATAGAAATTTACAAAAATTGTCATTGCAACTATATGTGAATACACATTTAAATTATTTTTTAAGTTAGTAAAATAATTATTTATAATTAATGTACATCAATCTTCGTGTGTGAATACACATTTTGTAGCCTTCATTTCTACCCACTAACAAGTTATCTATAAGTACCATGCTTCATGTGTTCATTCATTTTTATTGTTATTAATATCACAATAATACCTATTTTCAATTGAAACTGCTTTAAAAAAAAAATTGAATTTCTATTTTAAAAATTGAAAAAATGTATTTATATTTTCTCACCTTTTATATTTTTCCAAAAAAAAATTAGTGAATTAAATGATAATAAATCTATCAAATATAAATTAGTTTATATTTTTATCAAATATATATATATATTTATATTAATTATAAAAATCTTTAAAATATAATATATCACAAAAGGAGTGAGTCACATTCTAAGGTCTAGACAAGTCCGAGAAAAAAACTTTATACATATTTATAGAGAAAACAAAACTGTAAAATTAATAACAGAAAACAAGTCAAGAAAATCCACACATCCAGATTTTAGAAATAAGGTTACCATCACTAATTGACACTTAAAAATTTGAGAAGCAGCTGTGTTAAAATCAAAGACTCTCCAAATAAATAGGAATACCATTATTAGTGGTCAACCAAATTGAAGTCTCTTTAAATTGACTTTGAATAAAAAATCATCGTATATGAGTGTACCAAAGTTGCACACAAGAAGCAGCGTTGTAGGATTTTGAGCTGCAAAATGACCGTTGCATTTTTTTTCATTTTAGTTGTCTATGCTATTATTCCATGCATTGTTCACTCCTCCCATTCTTTCCATACCCACACAACCAATGCTTCCGACCTCCACGCCCTCTTGGCTTTCAAGTCCGCTATCGACTATGATCAATTCGATTCATTCACAACTTGGACTCCCAATGTCTCGTTCTGCAAGTGGAAAGGGATCTCCTGTTCTCACCGCAGACAGAGGGTCGTCTCTCTCAATCTCTCCACCGTGGGTTTGGTAGGTACCATCTCCCCTTTACTCACCAATCTCTCCTTTCTTAGGATTCTTGACCTCAGTACTAATAATCTTCGTGGTCATATTCCTTATCACTTAGGAAGTCTCTCTCGCTTACAGATTCTTAACTTATACACAAATCGGCTGGAAGGTTCAATTCCAGCGACTCTTGGTGCCTGCCACACTATAACCCACATCTCTCTTGCAGAAAACCATTTGACTGGAGAGATTCCTTCAGCTCTGGGTTTTCTCCCAAATTTATCATTCCTTCAACTTAGACGAAACAATTTAACTGGTAGCATTCCCAACACCTTGGGGAACATATCCTCTTTGAACTTTATGTCTTTAGCGGAAAACAATCTTGTAGGGTATATTCCTTGGGAACTGGGTATGCTTTCTCAACTCACTATCTTGGCTTTGAATTTGAACCATTTTATTGGAGGAATTCCTTCCTCTCTGTCAAATTGCACTTCCCTGCAGGCAATAACCATCGTTGAAAATTACTTATCTGGAGAGATTCAAACGAAGGTGTTCTCTAAGACAATCCACTTGACACAATTGTATATGGGTGGTAACAATTTCAGCGGCAGGATTCCTCTAACCCTCTTCAATTGTTCACAACTTCAAATTCTCAGCTTATCTACTAACCGGCTGAGTGGAATAGTGCCCTCAGAGTTGGGAAAGTTGCGTAGACTTAGGGGCCTCCTATTGGGTCATTGAAGCCCAAATTAGCAAGTTGCCTTAATAATTCGAAATAGTTTCCTACTTTGTAATTACTTCTATTGGCATGTATTGGCCAATTTAGAAGTTGTTTATTTCGAATGGATTTTTCCATTTAATTAGATTGAAGACTGTTTTATAAATACAGTTGCTGGCTGAATATAATCAATTCAGAACTTAAGAATAATAGGAGATAATCCTAAGTGTGGACGCAGCCATCAAATTGATGGTGAACCACGATAAATCTGTTTGTTCTTGATTTGTGATTGTTTTAATATTTTACTTTTTGCAATTTCTTTTCACTTTTATTCTGCAATTATATTCAACAATTGGTATCAGAGCAGGTTGGAGAAATTTGGTGCAGGAAATTGTGAAGAACTTCTGCAGCTATGGAAGATGCAAATAAGTGGAAAATCAAAAAGTGTGTAGGACAAAATTTCAGCCTTTGGAAAGTGCAGATGGAATCTCTTCTCATCAAGCAAGATCTTTCGAATGCATTGGCTGGCAAAGCCAAAGAGAAAGAATCTCTATCAGATGAAGAATGGAATAAGCTGGACAAAAAAGCAAGAGCTACAATCTTCCTGTCGCTCTCCAGCAATGTTTTGTTTAATGTCACTGCAGAGAAAACTACGCAAAAGTTGTGGGATAAATTATCTTCAATGTATGAAATGGCATTTGCTTCCAATAAGGTATTTATTATGAAGAAATTGTATAATTTAAAAATGCGAGGAGGAGTTATGTTCAATCATTTGAATGAATTTAATACATCTGTTACCCAGCTGATTTCTGTAGGCATTAATTTGGATGATGAGATCAAGGCTATTTTATTATTGTGTTCTTTACCAAATAGCTGGGAAGGTGTTGTGATGGCAGTGAGCACTTCGGTGGCTGCCAAAAACAAGCTGAAATTTGATGATGTTGCAGCCACTTTACTGAGTGAAGATATGTGAAGAAAAAATCAAGAACCCTCATTTGGTGAAGCATTAACGGCTATAAGTATTGGGAATAGAGGTAGAAGTAAAAGAAGAGGCAAATATAATAATCGAAGGAGATCAAAATCTAGATCGCAGTCAAGAGAAAAAATGGGTGCCTATTGGTTTTGTGGCAAGCCAGGCCACACAAAGAAAAATTGTTGGAATTATAAGAAGGCACAGGACAAAGTCAGTAACAATGAAGCAAACATTGCAGCTGAAAAAAGATGATGGAGTTTTAATTTTGGCTGCTGGTGATATGACTGCAGACTCTTGGGTACTTGATTCTGGAGCTTCTTTCCATGCTACTTCGTGCAGACAAGCTTTTACAAATTTCAAAGAAGATGTTTTCGGTAAGATTTTTCTTGGTGACAATAAGGAGTGTGAAATTGTTGGTAAGGGTGATATAGTTTTAAAATTGAAAAATGGCAGTCAATGGATTTTAAAGGATGTCAGATATGTTCCTTTGTTGAAAAGAAATTTAATTTCTGTCAGTCAATTAATTGCTTCTGGGTGTGGTGTTAAATTTTTATAATTGGCAAGTAACAAAAGGGGTTTTAGTGATTGCTAGAGGCAAGAAATTGGGTAATCTTTATATTTTAAAATGCCATGGTGAAGTGGGAGCTGCCATGACAATCATGGACAGCAACTCAGAAATTTGGCACAAGAGGCTCGGTCACATGAGCAAGAAAGGGCTTGAAGTAATGCTTCAACGAGATCAGCTTTCCGGCTTGCAATCGGTGGATTTGCAATTTTGTGAATACTGTCTTTATGGCAAACAAAGTCGGGCTAGCTTCTTGAGGACAGGCCATGATAAAAAAACTACTCCTTTGGTATTGGTGCGTTCAGACGTTTTTGGTCCTACTGAGGTAACTTCATTTGGTGGTGCCAATTACTTTGTTACTTTCTTGGATGATTGTACTAGAAAAGTTTGGATTTACATGCTAAATAAAAAATCATAAGTTTTTTCAAAGTTTAAAATTTTCAAGGCTCTTGTCGAAAATCAAATAGGGCATAAGATTAAATGTCTGAAAACTGACAATGGAGGAGAGTTTTGTTCCTCGGAGTTTGATAATTTATGTGCAAACAACGACATTCGTAGAATAAAGGTGGTTCTATTCACCCCTGAGGAAAACGGAGCAGTTGAGCGGTTGAATCAGACAATTTTAGAGAGAGCTCGTTGTATGCTCTCCAATGCCAGGTTGGGAAAACAGTTTTGGGCAGAGACGTGCAACACTGCAATATATTTGATCAACCGTGCCCCATCATCTCATTTGGATTTTGACATTCCTGAGGAGAGATGGCTTGAAAAGAGAATTTCATATCATCATTTGCGGGTGTTTGGCTGTGAAGTGTTCGTGCATATTCCAAAAGAACAACGAACAAAGCTTGATTTCAAATCGAAGTGGTGCATTTTTCTAGGCTATGGAGAAGATCAATTTGGTTTTCGGCTGTAGGATCCCGTTGCAAGAAAGATTGTGCGCAGATAGGATGTTGTCTTCAATGAGAAAAAATTCTTAGGTTTGCAGCCTCTGGACAAATCTTCAGATAAATATTTTAATATTGATTTATTTGAAAATGGTCGTGTTAAGACAACTTCTGTGTCTTTCTCCCAGCCTTTAGTAATTTCTTCAAATTTTGCATCCCCTATTTATACAAGCACACAACCTATAACTAGTTTGCAGCCTTCTTTGTTTACTTCGTTGCCTTCTGTTATCAGTTCGCAACCTCTGATAGGAGAGGCGCTGCCTTCATTAAGTGTTTCGCAGCCAAATCAAAGGCATAGACAATCTTTGGTTGAAAGTTTGCTGCCCATCCAAACTCTTACGTAGCCTTTGGTAAATGAGGCACAGTCATCTTTCCATGCGTTGCCTCCTTCAATCATCCCACAACCCTCTCTTCATACGCAACCCACTCAAGCTCATGCGCACCCCTCACAAAGTTGTGCGCACCATCCCATAACAAGTTTGCAGCCCACACAGGCACATGATGGAACGCACCGTTTTAAAGTCAATCAACAACCTTCACATAAAAAGTCGCTGCCTTCATTAAGCAATTCGCAGCCTCTGCTTGGTAATTCCGCACCCTCTCCAATGTCATCGATGGCTTCACACACTAATGTGCAGCCACTAGGAAATCTTTCGCTACCTTGTTTAGCACATTCACTGCCTTCAAATAGTGTGCAACCACTATCAAATGCTTCGCTGCCTTCTTTCCCCTATACGCAGCCTTTAGATAGAAATTCGTAGCCTTTAGAAGGCTATTCACTACCTTGTATAGTCAATGCGCTGCCTTTATCTATTGATTCACAGCCTCTACCGCCGCTTCCCATACATACTTCATCGCCCTCACAAGCAAGTTCGCAGCCTCTTTTCCATACGCAACCATCTCTACACAATTCGCTGCCTCCTTATCATGAGTAGCTTCCAATCATGAATGCATCGCCCAATTTGGTTATTTCGCAGCCTCAAGTGGGAGCTGGTGTTTATCGTAAACAGGGCAGTGTGCAGGGCAATATTGAAAAACAAAGCAATGGTCCTCACTCTCAGAGTAATAAGGAAAATGTAGAGCTACAAGGAAATTTCCAGTCTGCAATTGATTCTCAATTAAGGAGATCAACACGGACAAGAAAACTACCACAGAAATATGATGATTTTGAGTTAATTTCATCTGATAACTATGATTATGAATTGTTGCTTTGTGGTGAGGCAGAACCAACGACATTCAAACAAGCTTGCCAAGATGTAAATTCTGTCAAATGGATGGAGGCAATGAATGAAGAAATAGAGTTTCTGCATGCTAATGACACTTGGGATTTGGTTTCTCTTCCGCCAAATCAGAAGCCTTTGAAAAATAAATGGGTGTATCGGGTGAAAGAGGAAGAGGGAGGTCATCAATGTTACAGAGCCAGATTGGTTGTCAAAGGTTTTGCTCAGGAAAAAGGCATTGATTTCAATGAAATTTTTTCGCCAGTTGTGAGAATGACCACCATTCTAGCAGTGTTAGGCTTGGCAGCCATTTGGGATCTTGAACTTGAGCAATTAGATGTCAAAGCTGCATTTCTTCATGGTGATGTTGAAGAGGAATTGTACATGGAGCAGCCTGAAAGTTTTGCAAAACCGGGTCAAGAGCATCTCTATTACAGATTGAAACAGAGTTTGTATGGGCTCAAACAAGCCCCAAGGCAGTGGTATTTAAAATTTGACAGCTTCATGACTCAGCAACATTTCATTTGTTGTGATTCAGACCCATGTGTTTATTACAAAAAACTTCAAAATGGTGAGTTTGTCATTTTATTACTTTATGTTGATGATATGTTGGTTGTTGGCAATAGTGTGAGGATAGTTCGTGAGTTAAAACAACATTTATCTCAGAAATTTGCCATGAAGGACTTAGGGGCAGCAAAGAGGATTATTGGGATGAATATAATCAGAGATAGAAAAAAGAGAAAACTTAAATTATCTCAAGAAAAATATATTCTAAAAATCTTAGATCGATTCAATATGAAGAATGTCAAATCTGTGAGTACTCTTTTGGCTGATCATTTTAAGTTATCCTCAGCTATGTGTCCTAAAACAGATGAAGAAAAAGAATACATGAAACGGGTTCCATATTCATCAGCAGTTGGCAGTTTAATGTATGCCATGACTTGCACTCGTCCGGATATTGCTCAGGCATTAGCAGTAGTGAGCAGATTTATAAGTAATCCAGGTAAACAACATTGGCAGGCGGTACAGTAGATATTCAGATATTTGAAAGGTACTTTTGATCGCGGTTTATGTTTAAGGACATTCATCTACGAGGTTATGTTGATTCAGATATGGCTAGAGATCTGGATAAAAGGCGTTCTACCATCGGTTATACATTCACTTTTGCTGAGGCAGCGATCAGTTGGGTTTCTCGGCTGCAACAGGTGGTTGCACTCTCTTCTACGGAAGCAGAATATATTGCTCTTTCAGAAGGGGCAAAGGAAATGATTTGGTTGCAGTGATTAATAGATGATTTGTGGTTTCAACAATCTATTTTTACTCTTTTTTGTGATAGCAATAGTGCTATTCACTTGTCAAAGAATTCAACTTTTCATAATCGGACGAAGCACATAGAGTTGCGATATCACTTCATTCACCATTGTATTGAAGAGGGAAAGTTGCAAGTGGAGAAAATTGACACAAAGTTGAATCCAGCTGACATGTTGACGAAAGTAGTTCCGAGGGATAAGTTTGAATTCTGTAGAGCTTCTCTCGGACTTTTGCAGCTCTGACTTTAACTCTGCAGCGGTGGGATGTCTCTGAGCAGCATTTGGTCTTCAAGTGGGAGATTGTTGGGTTATCTGAAGCCCAAATTAGCAAGTTGCCTTAATAATTTGAAATAGTTTCCTACTTTGTAATTACTTCTATTGGCATGTATTGGTCAATTTAGAAGTCGTTTATTTCGAATGGATTTTTCCATTTAATTAGATTGAAGATTGTTTCATAAATACAACTGCTGGCTGAATGTAATCAATTCAGAACTTGAGAATAATAGGAGATAATCCCTGAGTGTGGACGTAGCCATCAAATTGATGGTGAACCACAATAAATCTGTTTGTTCTTGATTTGTGATTGTTTTAATATTTTACTTTCTGCAATTTCTTTTTCACTTTTATTCTGCAATTATATTCAACACCTTCAGTTGTGGGGTAATCAGTTTATTAGTGGTATCACCACAAGCTTACCCTTTCTGACTGCTCTTATTAATTGTTCTTTTCTTAGAAAAATAGAGTATGGACAAAATTATTTTACAGGTCTCATACCCTCATCTGTGGGGCAGCTTTCTACAAATCTAGAACTTTTAGAATCAAGTGACAACAGAATAACAGGAGAAATTTCTTGGCAGATTGGAAACCTCACCAATATAACTCAACTATCTTTAGACGGAAATCTTTTGACAGGTGAGATTCCTTCTACAATCGCTAGGCTCCAAAGGTTGGAGATGCTATACTTGGGTTAGGTTGGAGATGCTATACTTGGGTTTTAATAATTTACAAGGAAACATCCCAATGGAGATTGGTCAGATAAAGAACCTAGGGCTTCTAGATCTATCAGAGAATAACATTTCTGGAAATATTCCAAGCTCCTTTGCCCACCTCTAGCAGATAAGATATCTGTCCCTTGCAGCCAACGAGTTAACAGGGACTATTCCTCCAGGTTTAGGTGATTGTAGAAAGTTGGAAGCGCTTGATCTCTCATACAACAAGCTCCATGGACACATACCTCCACAGGTGGCAGGACTTCCAAATTTACTTTTATTTTTCAACCTTTCAAATAATTTCTTGGAGGGGCCCCTGCCTGCAGAACTCAGCAAGATGGATAAAGTTCAAATTATAGATATTTCAGCAAATCAATTAACAGGCTATATTCCAAATACAATAGGAAATTGTCTAGCACTTGAACGCCTGAATTTTTCTTTCAATAAACTCGAAGGTCCAATTCCAGAGTCTCTAGAGAAACTTAATCTCTCGAGGACTTAGATTTCTCTGCCAACAATTTGTCAGGAAGGATACCATTGACTTTGGCAAAGCTTAAAGCGCTTCAGCATCTTAACTTGTCAATAAACAAGTTGTCAGGAGAAGTCCCAAAAGATGGTGTTTTCAAAAAGCTCAATGCAACATCATTTACTGCAAATCTTGGCCTTTGTGGACCTTGGGTAATGTTACCACCATGCTCTGCTTCCAAACATAAAACTATTAGGCATCTAAAAAGTGTGTTCATACCCATTGGGACTGCAGTGTTTATTATATGTTGTGTGGTCATGTTTTTCTTGTGGAGATGCTATTGCAAGACACGGTCTGTGACCTTCAAACCCTTTGAAGTGGGCCCTCAGAAAATATCATTTCAAGGACTTCTCACCGCAACTGATGGGTTTAATGAGGCCAACTTATTAGGAATTGGTAGCTTTGGGAAAGTGTTCAGAGGGGCTCTGAAAGATGGCACAATGGTTGCTATCAAGGTTCTTAATATCCTGGATGAATATGCACGCAAAAGTTTTGATAGAGAGTGCAATGTTTTAAGGAGAGTTCGGCATAGAAATCTTCTTAAAATCATAACCTCTTATTCAGATCCAGATGTGAAAGCCTTAATATTTCCACTTGTGGCAAATGGCAGCCTACACAAGTTTTTATATCCTGCTGTTGAAGAAAGTTCTCAAGGTCAACTGTGTTGCTTGGATTTGATTCAGAGGCTGAGCATAGCGCTGGACGTTGCACAGGGCATGGAATACCTTCATCACCAATGTTTTGTGCAAGTCATCCATTGAGATCGAAAGCCCAGTAATGTGCTTCTTGGCGAGGACATGACAGCCTGTTTGATAGATTTTGGCATTTCAAGCTTGTGCTTGGGAAACTCCATGGATTCATACACTTCTACACATACCTTGAAAGGATCCATTGGATACATTGCTCCAGGTTTAAGTTTGAATTGCTAGTATGAAATTTTAATTTTCTTTTTGACATTTGTTGTGAAAAATTTGTGAATGTGAAATCTTATGATGAGTATTTTGAATGCAGAATATGGAGTGAGTGGACATGTTACTACAAAAGGAGATGTTTATAGCTATGGAATAATGTTATTAGAGATGATGACTGGAAAGAAGCCAACCAGCAGCATATTCGTAGAGGGAATGAACTTGTATAAGTGGGTGAGCAGATGTTATCCAAATACAATAGAAGAAGTGGTTGACAGCAATTTGCTGAGTGCTGCCCAGAACAATGATGAAAATAAGGCATTGAATTGCCTCAGGCAACTCATCTGTGTGGGTTTGCTTTGCACAAAAGAATCCCCAGAAGAGCGACCAAGTATGATTGAAACTGTAAAAATGTTGCATATTATCAAAGATAGTTTCCTCGGAGCTGTTCCAAATACAACATTCCAGTTAGATTTATCATCGTTGCTGAGTAGCAGAAATGTGGCTGGCAATGATGATGAAAGCCAAAGTTCTTCATTCTGAACAGAAAAACCAAAAACAATAGTATGAATAGTTTGTAATGGTTTTATTTTTGCATGGGTCGAGTCTTCTGTAAGAGAAATTTCAGTTCAGAATTTTATGATTCAACATCATTGTAGATATTCCAGTATTAAATGATTGGCAAGTGGTTATTTGTTAGCTATCAGAATTTTATCAAACCAATAATATGCAGCAGAGTTCTCAAAATGTGTATTAGATAGTTATTGGCTATCGCCATTATAACATACAAAAGGGTACTTACAGAGCAAGTTTTCTGAATACTATAATTGCTTAATCTGTTCAAAGTGTAGAAGTAATTTTAACTGTTTTTTTCATAACCCGTAATAGGAAGTTTTGCACCCTCTTCTGAATTTTCTTTAGGTTGAAACCTTTGATGTGGGTAACAAGGAATATCAGTTATTAGCCGATAGGCTATTTATTGTGGGCACAACCCACTGGAATTGTCTCATGCCTGGGAAAAATTTGGCCGGAAACCTGCAAAACCAGACAACTGAAGAATTTCGGCGACTGGAAAATTATGGTGTTAATATTTGAGGCAATAAGATGATGGGAGGTTTCTAATCCTTATCTAAACAGCACCAGCATTGTGTTGTTGCCCTATCTATGCAACAAAGCCGCAAAAATCTCGCCAAACTCCACATAAAATTGAACTTCAGCAGCCCTGTAACTGCCATATTTTCAGATCTACTTCCATTTACTATGAATAGATTGAAGCAACAACTAAAGGGAGATAGGTTTCACTTTGTCTCATTTAAAAATATTCTGCCGTGGTAGGGTTTTGTAAATTTTCCCTCCAAACTTTGCCCATTTTTTCTCATCGGCATCATTGACACCACGACACTATTTGTGCAGAATCTTGAGGTAAATCACTTGCCACAGTTTAAAATTACAGGGTTTGAAATTGTATTGTTTGAATTGGATGCATTTGGTCACATGTTTTGATGAAGAGAGCACCTCACTCTCTCTCAGCACTCTTCACCGTTCAGTGACCTGCAAGTTAGTTTCTAAGAAATAACCACCAACACCAAAAGAAGAAGCAACAGCAACTGATAATCCAAACATTAAAAAGACTCAAACCCAGAACACAGATCCATTTTACCAGAGATATGCCTAATAACATTGACAGTACAATATCAATCTTCTTTCTTTAGTTCTCATTCTTCTTCCCCCCTTACAAATGAAACGTAGACTCCACTTTATTTACCCCCAACCCCAAAAATAACCAAAAACTCTGCGCTTCCAGAAAGAAGGTAGAACAAGCCAAAAATAGAGTCAGACTGGAGCTGACCGTTACAAACCAAAAAAAGCACGAACAACAAATAAAAGAAAAGAGCAGACCGGTAGTGGAAGACCACAATTAATCAGCTGTTACATTATGTTTGTAGCGTTTATTTCAATGTAGGTGTCTGTGATTTCAATTGCAGATACTTTGCTTTCGAACAGGCTCTTACAATGATATTAACATTTCAATTGTGAGGAGCTTAGAAATAGTTATGATTATAGTCAATACTTTCATTTTAAAGAGCTTATTCACTTAAAATCCCCCTTTGTCCGTTTCTTACTGCAAAGTAGTTCAGAATCTTTGTTTTCCTGAAAATCAAGCTTGTATCGAGCACCAACCATCCTATCACCATTCAAGACCTCTCCAAGATCTTCCCTCTTCTCATTAACCTTATCTGCAATTGCCAATTATAATGGAAACTGGTTAACAATGTGCCCACTAAGATACATAGTTATTACATACTACAACACTATGCAAAGCCAAATATGCAGAAATGGTCCAAACCTGGTGGGCAGAAAGGCAAATCAAAATATCGATATGTTTCACTGCTGAACAAATAGAAAAAATAGTATATTAGATAGAGAGAGTGGCGTTGAAGGAAACAATGGCATTTTAATTTAAAACAGAAATTTCTTTAACTTTTCTCTCTCTGGTTTTATCGGGAATCAACTGTGGTAATCTTTTTATGAAACAAAGCTTTGCATGGCATGCTAAAGAGGTTGACATAAATTTGATTTGACATAATGAGGCTTTAGGCTCAAAGGCTAACCAATCGTTATTAGGATGCCAGAGTTCAAAGCTCCACTGAAGAGTTATCATATGCACCAAAAATCATCTGCTTATTAATTCTGTCTTATTATATTGTTTATTTTTTTAGAGTTATTTTACTTTGTATGTAATTTTTAATTTTATTTCTGAAAAATCCACCATTCATTATTTCAGTAGTCCTTTTGTTTTGTGTTTTTACTTTGAAAAGTGTGGTAAATATTATATAAGACTTTTTAAATTTATGTTTGTTAATTATTATTAGTAAATGGCTATCGAATTTAAGTTAAAGGTTTTAAGATAAATGGTCACGACATGAGACTCCTTGCTGCCACTGCATAGCATCTCTCAGCGTAATAAAATGGGATTAATTTTTCCCAAAAACATTCCATGTTCAATCTGCTAAAGGATTCAAACCCCTACAAACAAGCAAACCCTCAGTAAATCTTGTGTGTGCACGCCAAAAAACATTAAGACAACAAAACTAACAAATGTCAATAAGATAGCCATCTAACGCATAGGATTCCCTACATTTAGCATCTTTGTGATCTACGAATCAAACAAATGACTGTGTACTGCTCCAAAAAGAAAGATCCCAAGTAAAACAAAAAGACCCATAACCTAAACATGCTCATAGCAAATTCCGTTGCAAATTAACTTATAAGCTTTCAATAAAAACTTCAATCACAACAATCAAGCAAAACTGGAGAATTTATTTTAGAACTAAACACTTATTCATAGTAACAATCTTCTAAATAAGTGAACATACTTATATAGGTCCTACAGAAATTAAATCCCTTCACCACCTCCAAAGATTTAGAGGCAATTTGAAGAACTTTCATGCATCTTATTGTTATATGTTGAAAAACTAGCTAGCAGATCTTCAAAAACACATTTTAGAAATGATTATTTTTTCTAAGTGTCCTCTGTTTATTAATCCTATCTTATGTTTCCCTAAAATCCAAGCAACTTGTCTCAATGCCCACTTATGCAATGGAATTCACCCTTGACACCCTATCTTCAAAAAGACACCAAGCACTGTGTGGGGGGATGCTGCTGCCAGAATCTCAAGCATGTGACAAACTTGCTATAAATGAGGAGTTTAGGGAGAACATGAAATGTATGTGGGGCAATCCAAATCACAGTGACACTCTCCTCAATCCAACATGAATACTTACATACCATTGAACCTCAAATCACAGGTGAGACACTACTGTTAAAAACTCAAGAATTCGTTATGTGACACATGTGAAACTTACAACAAAACCACTAAATATAACGACAACCCCAAAACACGTGTACAAATCAAGCACTTAGTGTTACACACTGTTCCATCCAACATTAAAATCTAAAAACCCTCACCTGGATTGCAGGGGAAACACTATTGCTAAAAGATGAAGGGTGAACTGCATAAGACAAACAGTAATTGCAACAATCTCACTAAATATAAAGTTTAACCCAATATGTACGTGTACAATTTACACACTCTTCCATCCAACATTAAAGTCTAAAAACCGTCAACCTGAGTCATTGGGGAAACACTGTTGCTAAAAGCTTAAGGATAAATGCATGATACAAATGATGCTTGCTACAAACTAGCTAATGTAAGGTCAAAGACTCAAAACCAAAATGTATTTGTGAAAATCCAACATTGTGTTACACACTCTTCCATTCAACAATAAAATCTAAAAAGCCTCAACTCCTGAATCGTATGAAAAACACTGCTGTTAAAAACTGATGAGTGAATTGCTTGGGACAAATGGTTCTTGTAATAACCTCGCTAAATATAATGTCGACCCCGAAATGTATGCATGTTAATCGACACAGTGTCACACACACTTCCATCCAACATTAAAATCTAAAAACCCTCAACCCCTGAATCATAGGGTGAACATTGCTGCGAAAAAGGTCAAGGGCGAATTGCTTGAGACAAATTGTACTTGTTACGAACTAGCTTAATTTAAGGTCAAAAGGTGAATTGCATGAAAGACAAGGTGCCTGCAACAAATTCGTTAAATATAAGGTCAACTACGTCGAAACACACGATATCACACGATCCTCAATCCATCATAATCCCTTCACGCGCGAAACCCCCAATACATATGTGCCACTCCATGACACAAGTGATGCTTGAGGTAACCGGTGAATATTACTTGCAACTGTTGTTCATAAGACATACCTTAGCCAGTCTTCATTATTTTACCCACCTTCCTATCTGTCATTTTTTATTGTTGGTCCCCCATACCCTTTCAAATTTTAAAGACCTGAATGACTCATCATTCAACTGTTTTTGTTGATCTCTATGCTTAATCACTCAAATTCTCTTGCTCAACTATGCATAGGTGTGGATTGCAAGGTCTACTCAACACATCTTCTATGTTTACCTCTTTGATCATTAATGAAAGGAATTGGTTAATGGTTGTATGTTGTGATTTTATTGTTTTGATATGACTGAATCTGAATCACATAAATCTGCAAATTCATGGTGGACAGTGTGCCAATCACAGTGTTCAGCAACCACAAGGCATCTACGGTGGCATATCCAGATAAACAAGCCATGGGAGTATTTCCAAGCTTATGGAATGGAGACAGCTGGGCAACTGAAGGAGGGCTTGTTAAGATAGACTGGCCACAGGCTCCAATTATTGCAGCCTATCGCAATTTGAAAAGCGATGAAAGAAACTAACAGCTACAACTACTGGAAAAACAGAGATATCCTCTGCCTCCACTAGAATGTACTATAGACACATAAATGTAAAACTTTAATATGCTTTGCCTCTTTGTATATATCAAAGAAAGTAAACTATGTCTATGTTTGAATTATATGCAACTTTCCTTATAGTAAACTATAGCAGTGGCCAGAAAAAGAGTATTTGGAAGCAAGGCGCTGGTGTATAGTAGCATCACTCAGATTTAAAAAGTTTTTTGTTTACTGGAAAACATTAAAGTATTAAAATGAAGATTTAAATATGTTTTAATGATGTATGAGATTTAGTACAATATGGTTTCCTTGTTTGGATACAAATAGAGAAAGATTGTCTTAAAGAAAATAGAAAAAAAATACAAAAGCTTTATTCTTTTATATATCAAGTAATCAACACCATAAAAAATCATCATACCAATCTCAATCGGGATGAAGGTTGACACATTAACCTTCCTTGACAACTGCTTTGAAACGACCTACATTCTAACCCTTCACCTTAGTGTTCTCCCTTTTTCTTCTCCCCCTTGATTTGGTTCCCTTCTCCCTTGGTCTTTTGGGCCTCCCGTTCCTTTGTCTCCTCTTACTGCTCCTGCCACCGCTCCGCACCCCCTTGGCCCCTCCCCCACTTTTTCTCCTCCTTTCTCTTCCCTCGACTTATGCTTGATCTGTCCTCCCCCCTACCCTTTTCCTCTACTTCCTCTACTTGTCCTACCTCTCTTCTTGACCCCTTCCCTCCTTATCTTGGGCCCCCCTTCCTTGCTTACCTCTTTGGTCTCTGCTCTCACTCTCCTTTTTGCATTCTTATTTTTGGCTTGTATCTATTCTTTGGTTTTTTCTTGTGTAGTTTGTGTTATAGTCTGGCTTATTTAGTTTTCACTCCCTTTTTCTTTTCCTTTTTGGCTTTTTCTTTTCTTTTGTCTTTTCTTTTATTGTTGTATGTATGTATATGTGTATGTATGTATTGTATATTTATACATGTATACATATATACATACATACATGTACATATATATACTCTTTTAATTATTTTTTTCATCAAATTTATTTATTTCCTAATAATTTAATTTGTTTTTGCTTATATATATATATATATATATATATGTTTTGTTTTTACTTTGTTTTATTATTTTTGGTTAAGTATTTATTTCAATAGTATTTTATTTTTCATTGAGTTTGTTTTTATTTGTTTTTCCAATTTTGATTTGTTTCTCTTTTCTTAGTTACTTTTATTTCTTTATTCTTTTTTGGTTTCTTTATAGTGGAGAGGACCTAGTAGTTGTACACCCATGCTTCTAATTATCATAGGTGGAAATTTCAAATCACTCCCAATTTTTTACACCAGCTTACTTGGCAAGTCCCCTTCTTATAACTAAGGTTTTAGGGTGACATCATCAAATATGATGCATATCAGCATGCTTTTTGTAAAGGTGTCCAAAAAGGCCCCAAAAAAGTGAGACCAATACTTGTGCATTCGCAGCATGTTTTATTGAGTGCTGATGTGGAATCACATGATTGGTTGCTTTTTAGATCAAAGGAATACATTTTGTTTAATTATGGGTAGTCATGTCACAACTATTGGTCCAATATTGATAAAAAATATTGGACATTATATAAACAACTACTATCACAACTATTGGTCCTCTCCCCTATTTAGCTTTGCCTTTTCATTTTTTTTGTTCCCTCTAGCTTTTTTCATTTTTAATTACCAATTTTTATGTATTGTATTTGTGTTTTATCCTTCAATTTTATTTGTTCTTGCTCATCTTTTTAATTTATTTTAATTTTAATTTATTTCAACTGTATTTGTTCTTGCTCTTGCTTGTCTTTTTAATTTAATTTAATTTTTTATTTCTGTTTATTGTCTTTTTGTCTTTTCGATTTTTTTATGGTTATATTTTCTCTCCTTTGTTGATTATTTTCTTGTTTTTTACCTTTATTGCTTTTCTTTCTTCTTAGGACTATTTTGTTTTTAATTTATTCCTTTTGTTTTTGGTTGTTTTCTTTTATTGTTTTTTTAGTTTATTGTTTGGTTTATTGATTACTTTACTCATCTAACCTTTATGTTCTTTAATTTTGCTTTTTTTGTGTCTTTTAAAGCTTCATTTTATTATACTATATTATCATTGTTTTTTGAAAATTGAAGTATTTCTTCTTATCTCTTTATTCAAATTGTTTGCTCTCTTTAGTTGTCTTTTTCTTGCTATTCATTGCACCATATGATTGGGGCATATCTTTTTTTACTTTAATTTAATTTTTGGCTATATTGTAGCTTTTTTATTTTATTTTATTTTATTTGTTTCCTCTCAACTCCCCTCCCTCATCTCTTACTAGGCTCTTTGCAATCCAAAAACTTGCATTACAAGTAACTAACAACTAAGTCTAAATAAGTATGCAATAATTTGTAGGTTAGAAATCAATTAGCTAAATGAAAATGTTATAAAAGAATTAGAGAATGTATAAAGTAAAAAATAAAAAATAAAAAATGTGCACACATCAAAAATAGGAGTCATACATGTTTTTAAAATTAAATCTTTTCCCAGTTAAAAAAAGTTTGGAACAAACTTTATGCAAAATAGAATTTTAAACATGTGTTTTAATTTGACTCACTAATATAAAATACCATATGCCTAACCATTGCACCTCCTTCCATTGCAAGTGCTAGTTGGTAATCCCTATTAACATCAAGTGGGTTTAAGAAAGTAATTTATTATTATTATTATTATTCTTTAAATTTTATTGTTATTTTTTTTTAAATGTCAATAAGTTAACATAATCTATTTTAATGTAAGTATTGAAAGTGTAGAATTATTTTTAAAATTATTAAAACAAATTTAAGTCAATTAATATAATTTTACTCATAAATGACTGTAGTAAATAAAATAATTCTTTAATAAAAAATAATTTAAAAAAGTATTACTATAGTTTTATTAATTTAATTACAAAAAATAAACAATTTTTAAGTAATAATAATAAAAATTAAAGACCATTTATTGGTGGAGGTATAAATTTTAAAAGTGTAATGGAAGAAATATTTTAAATATTTTTTTAAAGTTTTTAACAACATGAAAAATTAAATATAATTCTTATGATATGTTTACTAGAATGCAAAATATGAAATGGGGGAGGCCGTACAACAAAAAATATTCACAATATGCAATAGTATTATTAGAGATGATGATTAGAAATAAATCAACAAATAGTATATTTACAAAAGAAATGAGTGCATAATTAGGTGAATAAGTGTTTTCTACGCACAATAATTGAAATTGTTAAATGCTTTCAAAGTTAAGTAGATATTTTTCAAGTACAATATTTAAATTTGTTGACAACTTTTGATTAATTGCTACTAGTGATTAAAATAAAATATTCAACTCTCTCCAAAACTCATGTATTGCTTTGAATTAGGTTCAAACCCTTTAGAGATTTTATTTAAAGATGTAATTAAACTTTGAAATGGTAAATTATAATCAAATACTTTAAACATATAATTAAAATATATTTTTGCATTGAACCATTCTAAAAAATACTATAAATATTTGTGCAACTATTTTGTTGAAAGTGTAGATGGGATCAATCTAGTAAATAAACCAACTCTTTAAAAAGTACATAAAATAGTGAAGTAAAATGGTTTATGTACTTAAGATAAATAATGTGTAAAATAAAAAATTCTTAAACAAATAAAATAATTTTCTCATATTTATTTATTTATATGTATATTAATTATATATAATATTTAAAATAACCATTAACAATTTATTCATATGGAAAAAAATAAAATAATTTATTCATTTGGAAAAAATAAAATAATTTATTCATTTGGAAAAAATAAAATATTTTATTCATTTGGAAAAAATAAAATAATTTTTTACTAAAAATTTGTTAGAGTAGGCTAATATGAATCCTAATTATGTTAATTAAGTTACCTTTTTCCTCTCTTAAGATTTCACTTTATTTTGCATATTGTGACATTTAATAATTATAGTAATTATTAAATGTCTACCTATTAGTGTTACTTTTAGATTTTGCATGATCTCCTTTTAAGGATTGATCTTTGTAATTATTTTATGAATCTCAGCTTTTGGTTTGCATGCAAGTGATTCACAGATCCTGAAGTTGGCTTTCTAACTTCTAGCATGACAAAAAGCCTTTAAAGGCTTGCTCAAAGCCTCACAGATAGGGTGCACTCATTGTGCAACTACGACGAGGTCAAGGGTCTCGGTGACAGATGTCACCCATTTACCACCGGGCGCCTTTAAAGCTCGCCCGGGTACCGATTGCCTCTAAGTGGCAAATGTCATTTTTATGATTTTTTTTTAAAAATCAATGCCTTTTTATATATTTTAAAATATATATATGTAAATATTTTTATTATTGTTTTTTAAATATTTTTGTGAATAAGCCCAAATATGATGTACCGGACAATGCTTGATCACAATTTTAGTTTAAAAGCTTGTTTAGACTTGCCATATGACCGTCAAATTTAATGATGCACTGTATTTTTCCCCCTTTGGAGCTTTTTTTTTTAGAGGTTGTAACTTGGGCATACGATATCATTTTTTGAAAAACAAGATATTGTCGGAAAGCTACTTCTGTCAAATTTCTAGTGGTGTGGGTCTCATCACTTCATTTTTCTATTGGTGCATTCTACAACTAGTTGAAGTCAAAGGAGCTATTTTCAATCCCGAGCTCATAACTTTTGATCAGTTTCTTCGTTTTTCACGATCTTAGCGGCGTTGGAACTATATTTTAGAGCTCTTCAGTTCCATCCATGCAATTTTTCCAGATTTCACTCCAGGTATATTATATTCAATTTTCTATGTTTTCACACTCTGGTGAATTACCTGGATATATTAGCTCTTGGGAACTTTTCGTTCGCATGGGATGCTTCGTTTTTGGCTGTTCTTCATGTATTTCTAGTATTTTTTCCTTTTTAGGCATTTTCATCATCATTTATAAGAAATCTTATATGTAAACCCACTGAGATAAAGTGCCACACTTTGTACATGTATTTTGGGGATTTTGCACATAAGATTGTGCCATATTTTGTACTCACACTGTATTATAAAGTGCCATGGGGGGGTTGTGTAGTGCCTTCATTTTTGCCATCACACCTTTGTCTGGTGAGTGTCCCTCCACAACGACAGTGGATCCATATGATTCCAGCCTCATGCATGTGTGCTTTGTTTTGCACACCACTTTTTTAGTTGAAGGTGCTTTCTTGTGCACTTTCATATGTTGTTCCTTCTCCTTCATGCACTATATGGTGTTACACAACATTTCAGTGGATCTGTCAGGCTCTCCTAGTCAGCATTATGGGGGGGTATTATACTGTTCAAGCTAATGATTCCTTGGTTTCGCCTTGGAAGGAATCTTCCATTCTTAGTTGATCAGTGTTCTTTAGACTATTGGTACTTGTGCCATCTGTATCGTCGTTCCAGGTGTTTGCCTTTGTTTTCCATCTGATTCGAGTAGTGTTGTTTGGGGCACTCATGCAGATTGTTGTCTTATTGATCCTGATGATCCTATCTTTAGAGGATGTTCTTCGGCACCATAGCAATCATCTTTTGAAAGTTGTTTGTAGCTTCTTCTACTTCAATGATGTTCTTCATGTCTTTCATCTCTTTTTGGAGTAGAGTTTTTCCCATGAGGTTTTCTCTATTTCTCCACTTTACAGAGATTTGGTTGTATTTGGGTACCTAATCAGGCCTAGTTGTCGGGACCCTTGTTTGCTTTCATGCATTGTAGTTACCTTTGAGTTCTTTCACATGTTTGTAGCTGCACTTTTGCTCATCTTAAGGGGGGTGTTAGAGTAAAGGTTTTAACTTAATTGTGTTAATTAAGTTACCTTTATTCCTCTCTTAATATTTCACTTTAGTTTGCATATTGTGACATTTAATAATTATATTAATTATCAAATGTCTACCTATTAGGGTTACTTTTAGGTTTTGCATGATCTCCTTTTAAGGATTGATCTTTGTAATTATTTTATGAATTCAGTTAATGCAATCTCTTTTGAAGCTTGCAGAGCACCCTTGCTTTTTTGTCTCCATATCTTCCTTTCTGTGACATGTTATTTGCATGCAGGTGATCTTCGGGGTCTGTGAAGTTGGCTTGCTCAACTTCTACAAAATTAAAGTAAAATAATTTATTTTCTTGTAACTTTTTTGAAAATTAGTGTATAGTTTTTATAATTTTATTTTATTTATTTAAAATAAAATAGAAAATGATACAGTAAATAATATCTAAAAAGTTAAAATAAATAGTGTTTGTCTTTGTCATTTATTTACTTATTTATTTATGTAAAAATATGCTAAGAGATATAGTTTTGAGCTTCCTATATTAAACTTGAAAATTTAATCTATCCTTGTCATTTAGTTAGGTTTACAATGAAGGTAGACCCTCCCTCGAGCACACCTTACACAACAATAACATTCAAGAACAACAAACTTGCAACTTTATTATACTTTCATAAAATCATCTACAAACATGCAATTAAATACAATAAAACTATATGGTCACAAGACCCCTATTACAAAGATTTAGGCTTCAAATACATGCAGAAAATCATACATGCAAGTGGGTGATCACACAATACTACTTTACAATTTTTGGTCAAACTGGATACAAAAATAATTTTTACTAACTAAATCTTCACTTTAGCACCTATAGCTGCTAAACCCAGGAGGAATTTGAAGATGATGCAAAACTAGCGATTTGTGACATTTTGTCTCAGATTCTAACATATTTTTTTCAAAAATTTGAATCATATTATTCTTTCTCCATCTCTTCAAAAACTAGTTTTTCAGTAAACACCATTTTTAAGGAGTGACTTCACCGTGATAATGCATAACTTTTTTTCCATGAAGGATAAAATTCTATTTTTTTTTAATTTAAATTTGTAACCATGATATCTAGTGCTTCCAATTGGTTTCATAGTTTTTTATTGAATATTTTTTCTTTAATCAAGTTTTGAATTCAAACCAATTACAATTTCAAACATAGACGGACCATATAATGCGTAACTTTTTTTGTATGTATCGAAATTCAATTTTGTTTGTTGGATCAAGGACTTCAATTTCTGGTGCACTCATATTTTTAAATTTTTTTTTGATAATCTTCTATTTTTCCACATGTGCAGAATAAAGAGCTTGATTTTTGGTGAAAAACCTATGTTTAATAAAACTAAAAAAATAAATACATAATAAAACCAAAACATCTTAAAATTATATTCATTGGATAGCTTGTTCTTAGGAATACCATCATCTAGTTGGGTCTATGAAGTCTCCTCCATTTTCATCCTCAACTCGAGCTTTGAAGCGCAAAATTCTGGACTTTGGTGCCTGAGGGGGAGAAGGGGGAAAAGGGGGATTTGAGCAAACTAGTGTTCAATCGACCCCCCCAAAACCCGTTTGATTGAATATGGGTTCAGTCGAATATGGGTTTGATAGAACCCCAACTTGATTGCACCTATTAAAAATAATATTAAAAAATGATTGGTGGGTTGGTTCTAGCGAACTCTTAGCTGACATCCGCTCGAACCCCCTTCTGATGAATCCATTTTATTTTATATTTTTTCCCAACAATAGTGTTATTTTACAATATATAATATTAATAATATACTTTTTAATCTCTATAATATATAATATATCTATATAATAGTTATTAATAATATATAAATCATATATATTATTAATAATTATAAATAATATACTATATATGTATATATCATAAATAATTACAATAAATATTATAATATCAATATACTTTTGAATTAAATACATTAAAAAATATATTGTGTAAATAAATATAAAATTATAAATAAACAAAATTTAAAATAAAAATAATAATTTATTATAATTTATAAAAAGAAAATATTTAGTTTAAATATAAAATGCTTAGCTTAAACATAATATTTTTCAAATATTATTTTCCCTCATCAATAATGAGGTAGTGCTTCTTGTCATATAATTAAAATATGTAATTGATTGAGAAAGGTCATCAACAAACAAGACTTTGACATAGGAATTGTAAATATCATTTTAGAGTTTTCTAATAACCAATTAAAGAATGACATGAAACTGGCATGTAAAATATCAGGATGTGGAGAGAGACAAAGAGATAGACAAACAAAGAGAATTAGAGATAGGTAAATAGAGATGGTGAGAGGGAGAGAGAAATAGGGAGAGATAGAGAAAGGGAGAAAGAAGTGGGGGGAGATAGAGATATATGGGAAGAGAAAGGGAGAGAGAGGTAGAGATAGAGAGATAGATAGGGGGATAGGAAGGGAGTGAGGGAG
>VDFB02281492.1:315689539-315769888 GCA_007258455.2 Sequoia sempervirens | reverse complement strand
AAGGGTTAAGGGTAGAGGGTAGAGGGTGGAGGGGAGCTCGAGATAGAAGGAGTGAGTAAGAGAGAGACCTGAGAGAGGGAGAGGGAATAGTAGGGAGAGACTTGAGAGAGAGAAGGAGGGAGTGGGAGAGAGATAGAGGGTAGAGGGTTAAGGTTAGAGGGTAGAAGGTTTAAGTGTTTAGGTTTTAAGGGTTTAGGGTTGAGGGTTTATGGTTTAGGGTTTAGGGTTTAGGGTTTAGGGTAGAGGGTAGAGGGTATTGGGTTGAGGGTATAGGGTTTAAGGGTTGAGGGTTGAGAGTTTAGGGTAGAGGGTAGAGGGTTTAAGGGTTTAGGGTAGAGGGGAGAGAGATAGAGAGGGAGGGAGTGGGAGAGAGATAGAGGTTAGAGGGTTAAGGGTATCTTGAGCATAACTCCCCAAGGAAACATGTCATCCTTGGATTGTTGACATGAAATGACCAATCAAAAGTTAATTTCCATTTAATGGTAAACCAACAGCATTTTAATGGTAAAATCCTTTAAATATTAGGTGAAATTCTCCAAAATCTCACTTTTCACATAGAAGTCATATAAATATTGATTTGGAAACTGGATGGGAACATTCTATCTCCATTTGCAATACTTTTTTGTCAATTTGATGGAAAATTTCTTTTTTTATTTGCATTGATTTATGTTTTAAATCTGTGTTCAAATTTTTTATAATTGGATAATTTCCTTAAAGAAAAAATCTAGATATGTCTAAATTTATTTCATTCCATTATTTAACACTTATTATTAGTTGTTTAATTACACCACATGCAACTAGAATTTGTAGCACATCCAAAACAAATACTCTCTAACATATTAACATACATTTAGTTTTATATTGGTGTATTCCTTGAACCTCCTTTATGTGCAAGTGCTAGTATATATACCTCTCTCTCTAGAGAATTGTCTCCCCCTCTATAATAACTTTTCTAGCTATAAGTGGAGTTGAAATTTTAAATGAAATCAAAGATTCTTGAACTTAAGAATTCCATGAAACAAATATAAGTTGTATATAATTGTAATTTAGGAAAAATGATTTTAAAAACTTTACTAGGTTTCAAACAAGTATTGAAAGCATATATATGAGTTTACATGCAAGCAAAAAAATTGAGAGATGATCTTATAAGTGTAACTTTGAAATTTCAAATGAAATCAAAGATTCTTGAACTTAAGAATTCCATGGAACAAATATGTACATATAATTGGAATTTATGCAAAATGGTTTACAACTATGTACAAGTTACTATAAGTTCTCATTTTAACATGTATACATGTCCAAGTGAACTTGAAAATCATGGATATAATCTAACTCAAACATTCTAGTTCAGCCCGATCTTCAATAACATGTAATTTTTTTTTTATGATCATCACTATCTAGTCTCCATTTTTTTCATCCACGTGCATGTGGAATTACATGAAGATGTAGGGTGGTAGAAACTATTAGGTGACTATATTGATATGCCTTGTTATCAAGCTAATAGTCAACAAAATGAATCCCATGTTGAACAACTTTGACTTGTTTTAGATATATCCCTTGCACTACAACAAAACCTCCACGGTAAAAATGAACCTGAGGTAAGACATGTGAGCGTGTACAACATTTTCATGCTCAAGGTTTGTACAATATATATTTAATGTTTTTAATGTAATGTGCACATGTGAACACAATGTATATATATAATTTTAAATTCAAACTCACCTATGGGAAATAACATTCCATCACTTGTTTCAGGTTGTGTTAGCTTATTCCTCTCTTTTGTGCAACACAATAAATAATGGCTAACACCTTCTATGTTTACAAGCTCTGCTATGACTACAAAACATCTCCTATACACCAAATTTACACAAACAATTTCTAAAAAAAATAGAAATGTCTCTAGAATTTAAAGATCATTAACTATATATATAATATTTAAATTATTGAAAACTTGCACATGTACCTTTTCTAACCAATCCTAAAATATGGTCATAATCAATCAAAATCAAAGGAATGTTTTCAAATCTTTCTTCCTCATTTTTATCATATGTTTCTAAAAAAACTAGTGGCACCATATCCCATTTACCAACATATCCAAGTTCTTGGTTGTTGCATGCATGATCAAAGTTTCCTGCAATGCACTCAGTGCAAAAACAAGAGTAATCCCTTGTGTATAATGTCCATCTAGGGCGACGATCTGAACTCATAACACAATGTAAAAATCTTGTTTTGTCTACCCTCTTGCATCCATGCATTGATCTTATGTCCACACCTAGATACATGTACAACAACAAACTTATGTGAACAAACATGTATGTATATATATATATATATAAATTTTAAATTTAAATAAATTTAAATTTTTAAAAATGTAATTTATGCATACCCAATATCTCCCAAAACACTCTATGTGGAATGTTTCAGTTTGTTCTTGAAGATGTGTCAACCTCATTTGATGCAAAGTATTTGTTACACCATTTGTGCATTGTCTATACGATCTTTTGAATCTCTCATTTGATGGTTTCTTAAAGCATGTTTGATGCAAGCTCCTGCTCCACCATGCTCATCCTTTCCATGCCCAGTATAAAAAAAACTCCAAACATGTGGTATTTTGTAAATTTTATGATATGGGTATGTGCAGGATCATCATGGAAAAAATAGGCCCTTAAGTGGCAAAAAAATCAGAAAAATTTGAGTTGGGAAACTTGACGTAAAAATTTGAATAAGTTATCTATATTATTTCAAAATTATGTAAGAATATAATCTATAACAAATTGAATATAGTTTCTAAACTACTAGGTTTGTTTAAAAAAAAATCTATTTGGTGAAAATTTGAAATTTCAATGCGGTGGTACTTAAATTTCAAGGAAAATAAGAAGTAGGTGCTGACACCCTAACCACAATAAAATGATAATATTTTAGATATAAGTAAAGGACTCATGTCAATGTGATGCATATTTTTGGTAATTTTTTTTCAGTAAATAATTAATTATGAATTTTTTATTACAACTTTTTAAAAATATAAAACTCATATGTTTGACCACATAACTTGGTCAAAACATCATGAAATTATTATTATTATTTTTAATCCTATAGTATGTGAAGCATAGAATGTGACACATGTTTTGGATTCAAAAATGTGATACCGCTTGAAAGCTATAGATGTTTTTCAATCAGCCTATCAATCTAAACTTTAGTCCTAATTTGAATAGAAAATGAATAATAATTACTTATTAAATTCAAAGTAAAGCATAATTTATATTGGTGGAAATTTGAGAATCTCCTTTAAAAACCCTTTTTGTTTCATCAATTTTGGGTAAAAAAATAGTCATTAGCCACATACCCATCATATTGCCACTTTTTGGCCCATCATGATCTTGCACATACCCATCTCTGGATAATGCATAAAATGGCCATGAAGATTTTAATTGTGCTGCACATCCATCTGACCATACAAAATTCTTTTCAAATTTTACACCCCTATTTCTCAAATTCTCAAAAGAAATTGTAAAACAATTTTGTACAAAAAGTGTGTCATGCTCTTTATCATCACTAATATAAAAGTGATATTCTTTCTTAATGGCTCATTGTTCAGTTTTACTCTCAACACCATCCAATTTTGATTGTGCATGTTGATAACACACATGAACCATAATAGTGATCTACTTTGAAAAGTAATATTCTGATTGAATCTCCTTTTGATGTACAAAAGAGTAATTTTCTGCAAAGACAACTACTAATAGAATTGTTCCAAGTGGATTCTTTCCCAATTTTTTAAAAACTTTACATATTTGTAACTCTTGCAATTTACTATCTTTGTTAGGTCAGTAGCTTCATTTCTTGAAAGAAATTTAGCCAAATTTTCACATGTTTCACAAATTCCTTTTATGCAGTTTATTTGAGATCCATTTTCATGATCACATATCATATCCTTTATGAACAAACTTACCTATTTAGGAGGTGCATTTTGAAAACCATAACTTTCTTCTCTCATCTTTCGAAACACCTGATAGTAGAGAAAAAATTCAATATGATAATGGCAATAAGTTTCAAAAAACTTGTTTATCTTCACATAATATGGCTTTAACCTTTCAAACATTGTTTGCCCAATCTTTATATGAGGATATATATTACAAAATTTCATATACATTTCAAGTTGTGTTATTTCTATCCAATGTTTAATATGATTTTCATAAATACCATGCCCAATCCTGTGTCTCATAACATCTCTAGTATTTGATGATGGGTTAGTCTAATCATGTCAAAAAATTGAGATAAAGTTCCTAACATCTTCAATCTTGTCAGAACAGGGAGCTCTACACATAATTGCTCAGTTTCCTTCTAAACTATCATCATAAACCTTTCTCTTTTTCTCATATTTTATTAGTGTGGTTCTACTATCACCAATTTTAGTCGAAAGTGCAAACATTTTTCTTTTTCTTGCTATATCTTGATTTATAATAGATATCAACATCACCCTTCTTGTAGTGGCCTTATCCACTTATCGAGATCCTTTCCCAATGTAATCTAAACCCTTTTTAACATTTTGAACAATATCTTTTTGTAATGCCATGTGTTTCTTCTTATTCAATGCTGAATGTACACCCAACAATTGTAATGACTCTTTCATCTCATTATGAAGAAGTAAACATGATAAAAATTGGGTTTTTTCAAGTGTTTCAAGATGATTGAAATGATCATTGATTATTCCATTTATAGAATTAGTCATTGAACTCTTACTCTTATTTTTCAGGTTCCAGGTCGACATAACATTTTAATTTCTCCATATCCATTTCAAGTAAATGATCTAAATTTCTATAAGAAATTTGTTTCCTCACCTTTTTAGCTAGTTTTATATGTTCATCCATACCAGTAAAAGGAAGTGATCCTAACCCCTCTCCAACATGCATTGTTTGAGCTTGGGCCTCCTCCCTATCTTCAAGGTCCATGTTTTCTTCAACAGATTCATTTGATCCAATATCTAGATTTGGTTCAACTTCAGCATGAGAACTTCCTACTTGTTGAGCCCTTTCTACATGTCACAAAATACTTTACACAGAAAGTGAGAGATGATGTTATATAAGTGGAGTTTATGTATGCAAGCAAAAAAAGTGATAGACATGATGCTATAAGTGGAGTAAAACTTTCAAATGACATCAATAGTGGATTCTTGAACTTAAGAAAATTTCCATGGAACAAATAGAATTGGAAATGGATTCAATTTAAGGAAATGGAAAAATGAATTTTCAAAGTCACTAGGTTTTGGAAATTGGATACATGAATTTACATGCAAGCAAAGAAAGTGAGAGAAGTTTCAACTAGTTTTATATGCTCATCCATACCAGTAGAAGGAAGTGATCCTGACCCCTCTCCAACATGCATTGTTTGAACTTGGGTCTCCTCCCTATCTTCAAGGTACATGTGTTCTTCAACTCATTCGTTTGATCCAATATCTAGATTTGGCTCAACTTCAGCTTGAAAATTTCCTGCTTGTTGTTTGAATTTACATGCAAGCAAAGAAAGTGAGAGACTATGAGCTATTTAAGTGGAGTTGAAACAAATAAAATAAAATATTCTTGAACTTAAGAATTCCATGGAACAAAAGCAATTGGAAATAGATGATAAGGAATTTAGGAAAAATGAGGTTTTGGAAGTTATGGTAATGTCTATGCAAGATGACTATTTTTTAGTATTAAAATTTCCAAGTTAAATCTAACATGGTTTTCATAATTGGAAATAGATTTATAAAGAAAACATTGAGGTGTTAATAAAAGTACTAAGCACACACAAGAGAGAGAGAGAGAAGAAATAAGCATGCACCTTGTTTCTTTCTATGATAATTTTCCAAGTTTTGTTCGTGCCTCTTTTGTTCTTCTTTTTTTGACAATTTTTGTTGAGACGCATTTTTTCTTTTTCTTTGTTGTCCCATTTTCTTCTTCAAGTTAAAGATGACTCAAAATAAATCCTCTACCAACTTAGGTAAATTCTCCTCCAAAATTTTCCTTGATTGATAAAAATGAAAAGTTGTCTTCTCCAATATTTGCGTTGATTGCTAAAAATGTAAAGTTGTCTTCTCCAAAATATGCCCTCCTTGATAAAAATGCTAAAATATCTTCTTCTCCAAAATATTCCTCCTTGATAAATGTGCAAAAATATCTTCTCCAAAATCTACTCTCCAAGTGATATAAATGTGAATTAATCTTGCAAATTGATATGAAATAATGAAAAATAAGCTTGTATTTGTATGTATACGGGAAAAAAAATTAAAATTAAAATTCATTCTAGTGTATGGAATAACTATCCTAGTTTAAATGAATCAAGTGGTAATCAAACAAGTTATTTCATTATGGAGTTTGTTGTTATCTACTGTATAGCTATGCAACATAGAGAAATTTTAGAATTTTGTTCCTTGTCAAAAAGATAATATTTTCCCAAAGAAAACCATAAGCATGGATATAAATGTAAGATTCGTCAACCATGATACTAAAGGTGCAAGATTATCTCAACCAATGAGATAACATAGTGCTTAATAAAGTGTCTCTTAGATAAGTTATGCTCATTGCAAAGTAAGGGAACAACCCAATATATAGTAGAGGAAAATTTCCATAGTCTTTCTAGTTTACCAAACATGCCTTCATGGTTCAAAATCAATAGTTGAGATATTTTCATTTGTAGGAGATGTAGAGAGGGTAGAACAATGATTTGAGCACATAGAGGTATACTTTCAATTGAATTTTCTTAATGTTTCAAAGGATAAAATTTTCCTATCCTAAGTTGAAACTAGAAAATCATGCATTGAATTTCTTTAAAAATCTATAATTTTATATGGTTGTAGGAAAGCACAATCATGTTAAATAATGGTGTAGATTAAGAAATTATTTATGAAATAATTTAACATAAAATTTTATAAAGAGGGAAATTTTTGAAGGGTGATATAATTAGAAAAGGAATGTTCCTACCTCTTCTTTTATACCTTTTAGGTTAGTAAATATTCTAGGAAAAAGTCTTCATATTTTTTAAAAAAATTTCCACTTGCATCACTTATCTTTCATCCCGTTAATATCCAATTTTTTCTATCTTAGGGTTCCTTCTAAAATTATTATTTTTTCTCTAGTCCTCAATGGTTCATGTTGAAATATTTATTGATTATTCTATTTAAACATGTACATACATACACATGTATCTATTAATGTATAAACATTTAAACATAAGAAAAAATATGTACATGTAGATTGATTCAATGTATAAATATAAAAATGTTATAAGAAAAGAGGTACATGCACATAGATTGAATGAAAATAAACATATAAACATAAGAAAATGTGTATGTATATCTGTATAAGAGCGAATTTGCACCTTAGGTGAAATTCCCATTTTTTCCTTATTACACTTTAGAAAACCTAAGTTAGAGGTTTAATTCATTTAAGCCCTTTGATGGTAGTCCACTTGGTGCCTATTTTGTGTGTTGGTGGAGGCATTTCTATTAGGGATGCTCACACAGCGCGCAAACGTCCGCGGGGTGTGCTTACATCCCTAGCAGATTCCTATGGCTAAGCTAGTAGAGGCATTGCTCTTCTCATTGGTAACAAAGTTGTAATGCCTCCTTCGACCGCCCGACCCAAATATGGTCATTTCCTCTCTCACTCCTTCATAATCAGTCTTTGAACTTGCATTGGAAGGTTGGATGAAAGGTTGGAAGATCTCTTCACCACTTCTGTACTTCATTCACAAGCTTCACAACATCTCTCAAAACATTTTACACTTCATAGTAGCAACATCAACACTCCACCATGTCAATAGAGCAAGTGTGGAAAAAAACACCATTGCAGTAGAGACTTGAGTCCCTCTCATTTTCTCCCCCATTAGCCTTGAGTGCTCTTGGTGGAGGTGGTAAGCTTTCACTCCTCTCCTATATTACCTGGTTGAGTAGCATAACACTGTTTTGTAGTGCTTTAGTGCTCTTTACTTCTTTTCTCCTTTTCTCTCTATCCATCTGGCTATCCGTGGAGGTGGGAACACCACAACGGGGTCTGACTGAGGCAGGCCCCTATACAGCCCCAACATTCTCTCCCTCTTGTGTGTAGGTATCAAAGACAGTCATGGGTTGGAAGCTTCATCACTCACACGGTCGTAAGTATTTCTTTCCTTTCTTCTCCTTGTCTTTATCATCTCCATTTCACTTAATTTATGTCTTGTTACTTCATGTTTCTTTCTAGAATTATGTAAGTTATTAGCAATTGGATAGAAACGTTCACTTTAGTATTTTCTGAGACATTCTTGTTCTCTGGTCCTTACAAGATGCCAGCGTGCTGCACTGTCATCCACTTTTTGTACTAACGTCCTCTAGCTGAGAGCCTATCAATTTGTCCAGAGAACCTCTGTGACCCGCTCTTTCAAATTCTAGAACACTCGCCATTGTTCCATTGAGGTAATATAGGGAATTTTTCCCCATGAGGATCTCTGAGTGAAGAGAACTCGTGAGTAGCGAATCCCCCTATATCACAATATCATATAAGCAAATGTAAGTTAGAGATCATCAAATTTCAACTACTAGAGATCATCATATAAACAAATGTAGTAAATATCATAAATCTAGTGTAGGGCCTAATATGAATGGTGACTCCTAGTCAAATGATCATCTAAATGAGAACCCTGCTCTGATGGATGTGTCGAGCCCTACAAATAAAATTGTGTATACAATGTGTTAAACACATATAATAAATTATAAATTTTATGAAAGTTATTTGAGAATGTACATGTATTTTTAAATATCTATCTAGATCTATGCATACATATGCATGTACATATACATATGTATATATAAAAATTTAAAACTCACATGTCCACTAGCAACAAAATCATTCATAGAGTCACGTCGACGTACACGATCTGAACCAAGGGTAGGAGTAACATGAGGTATGTCCACCTACAATATATATACATATATATTAGTATATGAATATCTAGTTAAAACTAAAATTTAAAAATAATTAAAAAAAGAATTGAAACATGCACATGCACATCATCTAATATCGAACGATCTATGTCCTCTGCAATGATCGCTCCACCAAATCAACCAAACGCTCAAACGATGAGTCAACATCTACATCCATTTGATCTGTCACATGTCATGCCATAAATGATGAGTGAAGGGGACTATGCAGCTGAGATGGAATCAATGATGAAGAATCATGACCGGTCAACATCTCCATAAAACCCATAGTCTGTGTAGCAACTAAATGATCTGTAGGTGGATCCTAATGTGCACTAGTGCTAGGCTGAGAGTGATGGAATCCTGGATGTGAATGAACTCCTAAATCCAAATGATCTCTGACTTGCTCTATAGTGATCCCATAGTCTGATGTGATGAAGGTATACGGCTCCAAGATGTCCTCAGCCAAACAATGCATAGTCATGTGTGCCATATCTCTTGTAAGTTCATCGAGCTATGTGGATGTAGGGATGCCTGTCGCTATAAAAGGATCCATGCTCCTATGCTATGTTACAAATGGTGTGGATTGTGAACATCTAGACATCAAATATTGACCCACACGATCAATAGATATCCTAGTGGTGGAAGCTACAATTTCACCTACACTATTAATTTCTTCCTTTTGGGAAGCAATGACAACTTAATCTGCTAAGGGGGCCAAAGCTGGGGTGAGAGCAGGAGACCTCCCACCAACCAATTCCTTAAACACTAGGGTTGGTCTATCTACTCAATGATAGGTGGGCCTATCGAAAATATTGCCACACCCCTAACCAACATATGGTGGAATGTCTAGGTAGTTGAATTTGAGGCCCAAATGGACCTCAACATACAACTGCTGAACAAAATATAATGGAATCTAGTCATTGTTTGGATATTGACCATGTGCTGCAAGAATTCATAGGTACATCAATGGGGCCATAGCACGATCCACACATTTGGTGACTTGGTATCCCCTCACCTTACGTTGATTTTGATAGAATGAAAAACAAGTGTTTGTAATCATTTGTTTGGTCACAACATCATGTATTTGTTTATAGGTAACCTCACCATGTACTTCTTCCTGCATGTGGGAAAGAATAGCAGCTACTTTATCATGGGAATATGCACTAGTATGCCCAAGTTCATCTCTTAGTTTTTCTAGGCTTTGTAATATGGACATGACAACTTCTGAATATATGCATGTGTTTGTACCATCTGCTAATGAATCTCTCAATCTCCTAATCTCACTAGTAGTATTTGCAAACAATGTTTCTGGAGGTGGAACATATGCATTTTCCATGTTATATGTATGTACACCTAAA
The DNA here is from genome assembly GCA_007258455.2 of Sequoia sempervirens. Taxonomy (NCBI): domain Eukaryota; kingdom Viridiplantae; phylum Streptophyta; class Pinopsida; order Cupressales; family Cupressaceae; genus Sequoia; species Sequoia sempervirens. The sequence continues at coordinate 315,759,595 of VDFB02281492.1, read as the reverse complement.
GGAGCAATGAGACCTTGGTAAATCATATATCTAGATCTAGGGAATAAAAATCTAAAATAGTTCTAAATAAATTTACAAGTGTGCACATGATATATATATATATATATATATATATATATTGAACCTATAGGTTGCAAACATATAAAATATGCATCTTAAATTAGATTTGTATATGCAAGGTAATATCACTAGTAATGAATGCTACTTGGGATGACAAATAGAGAATTCACTATTTCAAATAATTCATCTAATCATCAATAATATTTTCATACCATTAACAAAAAAACATTCAACATCTATCATAGTTTTTCATAATTAAAACATTCATTACTAGATTGCACACAAAACATAATCTAAAACAGTTCTAAATAAATTTACAAGTGTGCACATCATACATATATATTGAACTTATAGGTTGCACACATATAAAATATGCATCTTAGATTAGATTTATATATGCAAGATAATATCACTAGTAATTTGAATGCTATTTGGGATGACAAATAGAGCATTCAGTAGTTCAAATAATTCATCTAATCATCAATAATATTTCCATACCATTAACAAAAGAACATTCAACATCTATCATAGTTTTTCATAATAATAAAATTTTCACTATTTTATTTAATTTTCTAAACATTTTACTTATTTAATTTAATATATTTATCAATTTATAATTCTTAGGTTCAAATATCACCCTTCTAGAGATCATATTAGATGGATTCCTCCATAAGAAACTAGGATAAATTTTAATTTTGATGGTTCTTTGAGGGGGAACCTAGGGCACTCTAGTACAAAATGTGCCATTAAAGACTTAAAAAATCTTGATAAAGGTTGCATCTAAGATTTATTTCCTAGAACTAGTAATAAAGGGAAAGCATCATTACTTAACATTGGTGGTCATGTAAAATCAATTTAGTCATTATTGAAGGATATTCAATGGAAACTATATTTAGCATCATGAAATGATAATTGATCAATTAGAAGAAAAACATAATACTATATGAGGAATGGGAAATCCTTGATTCACCAAAATTATTATCCAAGTATGTTGCTCCCATGAAGGAAACAAGACAACATGTTTCTTTTCAAATCAAGGGATTTATAGCATGAATGATTTAATAATTGGAAATTATATTGAAGAGGTGGAGTGACTACATGCAATATTCTAGGAGGTGGCCAATATTCAAGGGATCCTATCCAACAATGATTATATTTATGAACCCTAAAAATCAATGAAATGGAACTATGTGATGTTTCTTTAAATTATAAGTGTTGGATTCACTTAGATACTAAGGCTTTACTATTGGAATAGGTGTTCTTGATTGTTCCATTTTTTACTTGTGTAATTCCAAGAAATTTTGATTAAAGTTAGCTAATTGTGTTCTCTAAGTTAATCCATTTATTTGCTACTAGTGTATGGAATAATTATCAAGTAGTTTAAATGAATCAAGTGGTAATCAAACAAGTTATTTCATTTTGGAGTTTATTGTTATTTAATGTATAGGTATGCAACATAGAGAAATTTTAGAATTTTGTTCCTTGTCAAAAATATAATATTTTCCCAAACAAAAACATAAGCATGGACATAATGTAAGATTCCTCAAGTATGATACTAAAAGTGCAAGATTATCTCAACCAATGAGATGGCATAGTGCTTAATAACGTGTCTCTTAGATAAGTTATGCTCATTGCAGAGTAAGGGAACAACCAATATATAGTAGAGGAAAATTTCTATGGCCATTCTAATTTACCAAACATGCCTTGATGGTTCTAAATCAATAACTTTGAGATATTTTCATTTGTAGGAGATGTAGAGAGGGTAGAATGAAGATTTGAGCACATCGAGGTATAATTTCAATTGAATTTTCTTAATGTTTCAAAGAATAAAATTTTCCTATCCTAAGTTGAAACTAGCAAATTATGCATTGAATTTCTTTAAAAATCTATAATTTTATATGGTAGTAGGAAAGCACGACCATGTTAAATAATGGTGTAGATTAAGAAATTATTTATGAAATAATTTAACATAAAATTTTATAGAGGGAAAGTGTTTGAAGGATGATATAATTACAAAAGGAATGTCAATAGTGGATTGAAATAAATTCTCATCAAAAGAAGGTGAAAGTGTACTAGTTATAGTGGGAATAGGAAATGCTATAGGTATGGAAGATTCCTCTAGAATGGTAGTGGGCTCCATAGTAACAACAAGTGGAAAAGGGGAAGTAGTGGGAGGAATAGGGATAGAATGATATTTCATAAGTCTATATATAGTAAAAAGACAATGGTCAACATCATGGGTAACATAGATGAAGAAAATGTGATTTCTTTGTTTGGTCTCATCTACCATGGGTATCTTCAATTTTTTTGATCATTCCTCCTACTAACATTTTGTCTAATTTTATCTCAACCCTTGTTTTGACATTGAGGTTTTAAGTTAATATTTTATTTTCCTTTATGGTTTGGATCCTTCTTTTAGTTCTATTTGCATAGTTCCTACCTCTTCTTTTATACCTTTTAGGTTAGTAAATATTCTAGGAAAAAGGTCTTCATATTTTTTTTAAATTTTCCACTTGCATCACTTATCTTTCATCCCATTAATCTCCAATTTTTTCCATCTTAGGGTTCCTTCTAAAATTATATTTTGTTCTCTAGTCCTCAATGGTTCATATTGAAAAACTTATTTTTTAGTGCATTATTAGTGGCTATTTCATTTTCCCCTTCTTCAACTTATATTTTTTTAAGTTTTGAGGATTTTCTTCTCCTTTGGATTCCATAATTTATTCTTAGAGGCACCACTAACTTCTACCGTGGTGTTTCAACCTTATCTATCCACTTTATCAAGTTCCAAATGCTTGCCTTCTTTGGAAAAATAGTCTAATGTTCTTTGTGAAGGACTATTTCTACTAGAGATACGATAATGTGCTTCGTTTTAGCACATTGTGGATTATCTTATCAATATCATGGAATGTAATTTTTTTACAAAATTATTTTGTCCCATCATCCAATTGTTGGTTCCTCCTCTCTTTTCTTAGTTAAAATATACCTTTTTTTGCAATAGGTGATAATGTCCAATAGAAAAGTTGGGTATATAGCCTTTCATCATATTCTCTTCTATTTTTCCATTCCATAATGCAAATTTGAAGGTTTATTTCAAGTTTCATCTTGGCACAATATTTTAGATTGGGTTTACAGTCTCCTTTTGATAAGTACTCAGTTCTTATAAGGACCAAAAATGTCTTCCCAATTGGGATATTAGGTTTGTGGGTGTACCACCATCTTGTCATGCTACAAAGTATCTTGAAGAGATTATAATCTCATATTTTATTTCTTAAATAATTTTTCCATGTATTCTATACATGTTAAAAAAATTCACACCCTAGAATACCAAGGAAGCTTAATATGAAAAATTCCATGTAAAATGTGGTTAAATTGTTTTGACTTTTAGTATTTTGTGTAATGCCTCCATATTTCACCCTATTGGTGTTGGTCAGGTGTTTAGCTCATTTGATTTAAACTAGGTTAATAGTACTTTGATTAATCATTATATCAAAATAAGAGTATTAAGGTTAAAATCCTTTAGATAATTGAATTAGGTGCTAACGATATTAAAGAATAAATAAAATAATTATTTAAAATTGTTAATTTGGAATACAATTAAATGCATTTATATGCATGAGTGTTAGTTTGTAACAACTTTGCATGGAAGGGATGACTTTAATTGTTTACCAAAATTAGTAGTGTGTGTGCATGCAAGTAAGGGGTGTAGAAGCTTATTCAAAAAGGTTTACATGCAAAGTGTATTGGACATGCATGATAATCTTCATTTGTAACTCCTCTAAAATAGGCACATGAAAATGCATTCATAATGCCTCCTTGTGCATCTTCTTAGGCATGTAACGACGGCTTGATGAAAAAATAAGAGATAGGAGGATAGGTATTGATTCTAGCATGGACTATCAATGACTAATGCGAAGAATGCATGAAAGCTGAACCGATTCCATCTGAGAGGGGAGACACACAGATTTTGGGCAGAGACGAGGGGAGAAAGCTTAAGAAATAATACAGATAGGGAAAGAGTTATTTATTAACACTGAACATTCAGTAAGGAGAAAATAGAGATTTGGGAAAATAATATCATTAGGGCTTTGATAGTATCTGATTGAAACATCGGCACCATTTGACAACTCAGACAATCAAGTTTCCCAGGTTCTCTCTATCTTCAATTTAAAATTCTATTGTGAAATTTGAAAGAGATGGCATTTTAAATAGGTATTGAATTCTTTTACTCTATATGATGAACCTTGTGTAAACTTTGGGATTAGCTTTAATAAAACCCTTATTTGTGCCGCCTCTGTATCTAAATTACTCTCAACATCATGTTGTTAATCTGACAAAACATCAGCCAATATAGTTAGTGGATAATTTTATTATTAGACAATACCAAAATGAATACATGCAAACTAGTACATGCAAACCAATCTATTGATGCATAATGGTTTGTAAGGACTGCTATGTTTTTATCGTCTGTGATCTAGCACCATACACTATATCATTTTCATGCAATTTCTTTTTAATTGACTGTTACTCTCTTGATTTGTAGAGCTTTATTGCTGCCTCTAAGATTGCCCTTGGAACCCGAATATAGCCATATATGCATGTAACATCAGTGTAGACTTTGGAGCTAACCCCAGTGCAATTTTGAACCTCTTTATTCTAAACAACCTCTGTGATTCTCTTGACAATCTATCACAATGATAACATTTAGAAATAAAATATTGTCACCATTTAATAACTTCCTTGATCCCATTAGCAACCTATCATAGCTGGCATGCTTGAACATGGTGGGTTGTGTAGATTTAAATAAGCCCCTTGATTCCTTTGGTTACCTGTCACATCTGCAACACTCGAACATTGGAGGGAGTGGACATTTGAATAAGTTCCCTGATTCCCTTTGCAACCTGTCGCAGTGGCAGCACTTGTGCATGGTAGGGTGTATAGATTCTTTTGCAACTTGTCACGTTTGCAGTACTTGAAAGTAGAGTGTTGTAAAGGTTTAATAATCTCTCTTATTTCATTGTCAACTAGTCTCAACCATATCACTTAAACTTAATAGGGAGTTTAATGGTTTAAATAGCCTGCTTGATTCTACTAACAATCTATTGTAGTTGCAGCATTTGAAAATAACAATAATAAAGCAAGAAGATGGCGATATTGCCAAATTATAATATTCACTTTCTAATATACTTGGCAACCTGTCATTGCTACAACATTTAGAGTTGAGGCATTGTACAAAATTAGGTAGCCTCCCTAAAACCATTGGCAACATGTCATAGCTGCAACTTTTAGACTTGCAAAGGTGTAGAAATTTAAATAATCTCTCTGATTTCATTGATAACCTGTCATAGCAGCTCACTTGAACATGGTAGGGTGTATAGATTTAATTAAACTCTCTAGTTCTTTTTGTAACCTATCACAGCAGTGCACTTGAACATGGTAGGATGTATAGATTTAAATAATCTCTGATATCATTGTCAATCTGTCTTAGCTACAGTGCTTGGCCTTAATAGGAAAATTTTAAAGGTTTAAGTAATCCCTCTGATTTCTTTGTCAATCCGTCACAGCTAAAGCACTTGATCTAAAAGAAAAGTCTTAATGACAAATATAATAGAATACTTAGGAGAGTCACTTGATCTAATTGGAAATGATTCAGAAGAATAAAATGTGAAATGATGTCTATTAGTAATTCTATGTAGATTTAGCATTTGGATAATTAACAAGTTGATGTTACATTCTTTTGGATTATTTTTATTTATTAATTTAGTTGAAAGAGTGAATTAATTGTAGAGTTCAGTGTGTAAAGTGTCTAGGGAATTTGAGTTACTTTTATATAGACAAATAGTTTGTTAAAAGAAATAATGAAAGAAAGTTATGATTATTGATAGTAGTGGATGTCGTGGTTGTTGTGTTTTTTTTTTTTTTTTAGTCACTTTTTAGCCAAGATGTATGTTGTGTGGTTATAGTAGTCAGGTAACCTGTGAGGAGGAAATAGAGGCCTTCCTCGGATGCCTGATGGTTGATGTTACTATTGGTACTTGTGGTGAATTTTGATAATTTTTATCCCGGTGTAGATTCCTTTTGAGGTATCTTGATTATGGAGTTTTCACTTGTCGAACTTGTGTTGTGATTTATTTGGAATAATGTATTCACCTCGTAAATGGAGGATTGGAAATAGTTCTTTGATGTCTTGCAATTATTGTTGTCAATTCTTTGATGAGGAAACCCTAGTGTAAGCCTTTTGAGAGTCTTCCAGAGGCTTGATTTTATTGTTGGTCAATGTTCTCTCTTTATGTGCTCTTAACATGGCAAGATATTGGTATCATTAATTTGAAAGGGTTGTATGAAACTTTGTGAGACTCTGATTATCTACTTGTTAGCGAGATGGGTAATGCCTCGCATGCTTTTATGTTGTGATTATATGTTCAAATTATGATGGTACAACCCTTGGTTTTGACATTTGTTGGGTATCTAGGGAGAGTGGCTCTTTGTGGGGGTCGGCACCTCGGTTAAGAGGAAGAGCACAGGATAACCCACGAATGAGTTTGTTAATCAAGTGAAAACATAATAAATGAATTTTAGGAGGGATAGGTAGCAATCACATAATAAGATTAAAAATTGTGGTTACCTCGTCTTCATTAGGGCTTTCGCAGACTAATGGAAGGCTGAGAAGGCCGTGGTTGGCAAGGTCGTTACCTCGTTCATAGGAGAGGTTAGCGGCTCTGCATGAGTCACCGTATGGAGTGGCACCTTGTGATAGGATGTCAGGATAACCATAGATGGAGGCAACACCTAGTGATAGGTTGTCTGGATAATCCATGTACAGATGGAGGCGGCACCTTGAGTTAGGATGTCTAGATAATCCATGTAAGGCCACGTGATGACACTCTCCTCTAGCTTTCCCTTTTTGGAGTTGCTTCATTGAATTCCTCTAGAAGTGGTCTTTTGATTTTATGGCTTGAGATTTATTGATGTTATGATATTTGATTTATTGTTATTATGTTTCTGAAGTGGTTTATCACTATTGTGAAATGATTTGGATGTCACATTTTCTGGTCATGGTTTAATTGATGTTGTGACTATCTTTGGGTTTCATGTTACTCTTGTATGATGTTAAGTCTTGTGGTTCTCTATTTGGATGTTCTTGGTTGAGGTCTCTTTCTTGTCAGCTCCTTAGCACGGGGGGTGGGTCTTCAGACCCACGTGGTCGGGTGAAATGTGCTAAGCACCCCATTGGTTCCCCAGTCAAGGATCGAGAGTTGTGAATTGGTGTCAATTGCGGTGACTTCAAACTTGTATCTATCTTTGAGCCAGTTATGATACTTTGTATTCATCTGTTTAGTTGTATCATGTTATCTTGTTCTTGTTGGGGAACACTGTTGTATTGTTGTTACTCTTGAACATTGTAATGCAATGTAAGGTAGTATTTCATCTTGATAAACCTTGTGTGGATATTGTTCCATGGCAGTTGTTATTCGATATGTTGTATTTATGTACATAGATGGTTTCTTATCAATGATTTATCATGTACGTGTTACATTTGTTAATGCTTACTTTGTTATGAATAATGTCTTTGGTTTTCATTCTTTTTTGTTGTTGTATGGATTTAAGTTTCGTAATGACTTCTCATGTACCCCATGGGACATAAGTGTTAATGAATTTTGTTTAATTAAGTTTCATGACTCATGACTTAATGTGCAACTCCTGTATGTTTAGATTTACTTTAAAAAAAAATTGTGCGGTAATTTTTGTTTGGTTGTCCTTTGGGGTTCACACGACGAGGTGTTAAATTTTGTCTCTTTTCATAGTTTCCTTTTATATTATGTGGTTGGTTTTCATCATTTGAAATATCTTGAGTGGAAATTTTTTAAACTTTTCTTAAGTTTTAGATCCTCCTTACATCTAATATCTTTCTAGATCTTACTTCTAGCTCATCACAAACTCATTCTTCCATAGCATATTTTGTTGGAAAAATGAAGAAGAACATCTCATTTTGTTATTTTGTGTTGTCATTGATGTCACCATGATATATGAGTTGCAATTGCAAGATCAAGTATGAAGTCATTCTAGCATTCTGGTCTAGTATCTAAACCAGTGTTTTGGTTACATCCTCTGATATTTTGGTCCGCATTTGTTTGCCAGTGATTACTATTGCTTGTGGTTTTGGGAAATATTTTGTAGACATTGAGAGCATGCACATTCAATATATCATGTATCCAGATGCTCATATGGTGTATTGGCATTACAATGGTATTTGCATTTGTGTTATTAGGTCTATCCTTGGCCGACCTAATGGATGTATTATGTAATGGTGAATTAATTTTTGTTATGCGAATATATGTGTGACCTACCTTAGGTCCATGTCGACTTGATGTAGCATGTTAGATGTGTAAATTTCTTTTTGAGAAGTTTTTTGTGAAAGATTGAAGCTAACAATTATTATTTTTGGTGAATGAGAAGTGCATCTAATTAGGCTGACCTAATTGATGCTTGTGGAGAGATCAAATATATATATTGGATAGTTTTTGATGTTTGGTAATGAAATGGTAATGTTGTACATGTGATAGTGAAGAAGAGAGAATATGATGAAGTGTTTCAATTCAGTTTATTGAGCTTCATTAGAACTGAATCTGCACTCACTAGGTGTACTTTATCAGTTCATCTTGTTGGTTGTAAGCCATTTTTGTCATTATAATTTTGTAGGCAGTGAGCCTTGGATTGTGAGTCCTGGGAGTGGGCCACCCATTTTTTAATATATTATAATTGGTTATCCTATATTGTGAGCTAACACTCACCGTGGTTTTTCCCATTTTGGGTTTTCCAAGTAAAAATCTTGGTGTTCATGTGTTATGTGGTTTCATGTTCTATTAATTCTTTCACTTATCTTTCCTATTGTATGCATTGGAATAATTGGATGGTATCTGATCAAAAAAATTAAGAAGATACTGATTCAGCCCCCCTCTCAATATCTTGGACATTTAACAATTGGTATCAGACCTTGGTTCCTTCGGAAAAGCCTAACAAATTGAGGGAGATCCTGTAGATGGAAGAAATGAATGATAAAGGAGGGCTCCAGATTACTCTTGAGGATCTTGACAAAGTTGAAAGAGAAAAAAAAGATCTGAAAGAGAATCTAGAAGATGTGAATGAATGTGTCCAAAAATTAAAGGAGCAATTGAAAATTTTCAAAGATAGGCACAAGGAAGTAACTGATCAGTTGAAGAAGGCTAATGAAGATATTGCTAGTTTGAAAGTGCAAGTAGATGCGAAGAAAATAATTGAAGAGTGTCTAAAAAAGTTGGTACAAAGAAAGTTTGAAGATTGCACCAAGCTTGAACAAGAAGTTGTGAACCTGAAAGTGGATTTGGAGAAGGTGAAACTATGTGAGAGCAATTTCAAATCTAGCTCAGATAGGCTTGATGAATTGATTGTAGGACAAAAACTGAGTAAAGATAAAAGTGGTCTGGGAAATGATACCAGTAGAAGTTCCAAGACTGTGAACAATCAAAAGAATTTGAATAAAGGAAAGCAAAAAGAAAATTCAAGGAACTTTGCTAGGAGACCTCCGATGAGATAGCCTAATGCACAAAGGTATCCTCCTTTTAATGGAACTTGTTTTTCATGCAATAAATTTGGTAACAAGGCAAAAAAATGTAGTTGGATTCTACTATAACTGCAACAAACCAGGACATGTTTCAAGAGTTTGCGGAAGAAAGAAGAGTAAGGAGACTAATTCAATAGAAAAGAATGAACTTGTGAAGAAATTTGACAAAGATGAGATTAAGCAAGAGATTAATAAGATTTCGAGGAAGAAAGAAGAACCAAAGACTGGTGATGTGTTTGTACCCTCACCTGGTATAGACATTTCGTCTAAGGACTAGATCTAGCAAGGTCATAGGGGAACATTATCATAAAATTATAAGAACCCCCTGGACAAATGGCATGTCAGATGCTAGCACAAGGATGAAATGTGGAGAATGAATATTCAAAGGTTTTAGAAAAGGAACTAGAAGAAAATATAAAGGAATGATCTTTTGTGGAGTGAACTAGGGTTTTTTTTTAGTAAAAGAGAAGAGTTTTTAGTAACTTTTTGAAATTTGCTGCATTTAATGTGAATTAGGATAGGTTATTTTATAAAGGAAATGTTTAAGGTATTTTTCTCATTCGTGCATTTGAAGAAATTGAAGAGCTTTGGAGCATTCTTGAGGAGATTTGGAGTTCAAGTTGTGAAAACCCTAGTTCAGGTTCATTGATAAGAAAAAGGTATTTTTATCTTCTGTGCACTTGTTTTTTGTGTTATTTGAGTTGTTTGAATTCAAAATTGGAAGAATGGCAACCCCTATAGTCATTAAATTGTCAGAGAGGTTGAGACCCTCTTATAGAAAATATTCCTCGAAAGTTTTTGAAGTTAACCCCATGGGTGCATTCTTGTCAATCTCTCATGGAGTGATGTTGACCGAGGATACAAGGACGCATATTAGCGTAAAGTTTGAGGAATACAATCACACAAAGTTGATTAAAATTTGGCAAAATGAGCTTACTAGTGATGATTTCTTGATAAAACCTAAGTATTCGAACCTGGTTGCAAAGAAGTTAGATATATGGAACAATTTTCCCAACTTCAGCTATGATGAAAAATTTGTGAAATCAGTCCTAAGTAGAATCCATGATAAATTCTCATGGACTGACTGACCGCATCTGATAACTAAGGAGGCGATTAGGGCTATTACTGGGATTTGGGATAAAGGTATAGTACCTATATTGAAATATGTGAAGAATGAGGTTAGAACATAACTTATGGAAGCCACATATGACAAGAGAGTTTTAACAATGAAGACCATCACTAATTTGGCTGTGAAGTATGTAGCTATCATGATCAGTCATAAAATATACTTCACAATCAGAGAGAACTTTGTTTCGGCTACAAAAATCTATATAGGCTTTGATATGGTTGTAAATGGTGCATATTATGATCTATGTGAGATTCTTCAATTACAGTTGCTTGAGAACTTGAAGTCGATGAAGGAAAGGAAGTATGCTTTCAAATTTGGTTCATTGATTGTCTATCTATTGTTTTATTTCATGAAGAGGCTTCCAAGAAGGAATAATAAAGTATTTTGGGACTCATCCGGACCAATAGGACATCAAGTTTTTTATTATATGCATAGTATGGGTAATTTGGATGCTCAAGATGGTTCTCTAGCATCATTCTTTGTTGTATTCAAGAGAAACATGAATGAAAAGGAAAGGATTTCAAGGAGAATTATTGAGAAGTATAAAGATGACATCATATTCCATGTTTCCTCTAATGAATGCATGATTGAAGTTGTAGAACCACAAACCATATGGATTCAGTCTTTGGGATATGAGGTAATGGAAGAAGAAGCTGAAGGTTATGTGCAAATGTCAATGAAGAATCTAAAGGATCCCAACAAACCCAGAATTGGTACATATGTTGAAAAGTCTATGGAGATTCATCTAGAGTAGTAGAAGCCTAAGATTAGAAAGAAAGTGGAAAAAAAACTTAAAGAAGTTGGATTCACTAATGAGGAGATTTCCCTTGGAAGGGATAGGAGAGAACAATTGGAGGCAAAATCATCTGGCCTGAGGAGACCCAGAAGGACTACCTCTGCAAAACCCTTTGCAACCCTGCAATAAAGGTTGAACCTAGTATTGTTGATAAAGGAAAAGTTCCTATTTCCACCTGACCAACTACCAAATTTGGGAAGAGAAAAGAAACTCCTTTGGTAGCCTTTGCAAAGAGAGGAAGGAAAGAGAAAGTGACAAGGGAGAAAAATCTCAGTGTTACAAATAATCAGGATGAAGATGAAGAAGATCTTGATGCAAAGATGGTAAGGAAAAGAAGAGGAGGTTTACCCTCTGGTGAAGGTGATTCTATAGAAGTTGTTGGTTCCAAGAGAGTGCATGTTGTATCATCTTGAAAAAATTTGGTGTTCATGTGCACATCAAACTAGAATCAAAGAATTCTAAGGTGTCTGATGAATCCTTTATAGACCAGAGAGAAGAACATAACAATCCAGTAAGTTATGGTATCCACTTTAAATTAGAGGTAACTCTTAATTCCTTGCTACATTTTGAGAACATCCTTCAACCTACAACAAAATACTATGATAATGCTAGAGAAGAAGATAAGAAAACTTTTCTTTTAGCTGTTATTCAATATGTTATCATCTTAGAAGTTAAGTGGGATGATATAAAGAAAGATGTACCTAAAAGCATGTGCGAAGCTCTGATGAAAAGGAGATCAAAGGTTGTTGAATTTGAAGAGAAAATCAAGAATGATGCATATAATAAGATTGGGTCTTCCTTGATCCCAAATGATCTAGAATCTTTAAAGAGGATTTGTGTAGAAATGTTTTGAATGAAGAGAAGAGTAAACATGTTGATGACAAGGAATAAAAAGATGACAAAGAAGGTAAAGAAGGAAACAACAAAAGTGATTCGGGAGACATCAAAAAAATATGGCATGCTTAAAGCTGATGAAGATGTTATTGCTAAAAATGTTGTAGAGAATATCCCTCTTGATACATGTAATGAAGAAATTTATGAAAATATTGATGTTGAAGTTAATGCCGGTGGTGAAAAGCAAAATAAAGGTGAAGTTGAGCCTAAAAAGCATAATGATCCTCCTCCAAAGCACACTAAAGGAGAAAAAGGAAATAATGAACAAGGTAATGTTGAAGAGGAAAAGGCAATGAAGAAGAAGGAAAAGGCAATGAAGAAGAAGAAAAAGATAATCTAGAGGAAGAGAAAAATAAAGATGGAGAAGATGGAAATGATGAAGAGGATAGCAAGGATAAAGACAAAGATGAAAATAAAAAGGAAGAAAAGAAAGAAGAGAAAGAGGAGATGGAAGAAGAAAAGGAGGAAGAAGAGAAGGAAAAGGGAGATGAAGAAAAGAAAAATGAAGAATCTACCGGGAAAAATGAAGAAAGTGAAAAGAAGATTGTAAAATCTCTTAAGAATCCCAGACAATCGTCCTTCAGTAATGATGTTTTGAAAGGCTTGCTATCCAAGCAAATCAGATTTCAGCCGGTAATTCCCCAAGAGCTTCTACAACTTCCTATGATTGAAGGGATTGTGGATTTGGAGAAAATGTCTTTGGTGCATAAAGTGGTGTTAGGAGATGCTATTCAAGCATCTAGAAGGAAGGAAATTCTTGAAGCACATCAAAGAGGAACAAAACTTATAGAAGATGCTCTTAAGGAATTGCAGGAAGTCCTACCTGGTGCATCCATTGATACATCTCTCGCTCCTATTGAAAATTTGAGATTGTTGTTAGACTCTTTCAAGGAGTGTACCTCTGGGCTTAGTGAAAAGTCGAAAAAAGAGGTTGAGAAGCAACTGCCAGAGAAAAGGTTACTGGCGTTACATGACAAGTGTGCTGTTGCACACTCAAGTGTTGAAAAGAATCTAAAAGCCATAAAGGTTTGTGAGTTAGGAGAAAATGTTGTCCTTGCCTATTGCTTGAAGTGGCCGGATGCCACTCAGAATATTAAGGTTGTTATGGACTCCATTGAGTCTCAACTGTTTATCGTCTCTAGTACTTACAACCTACCCAAAGATAGAGACAAATCAACCTGGAATGCCATCATTGTGCATAAAAATTATTTGTCTTGCAGAAGTAGAAGGAATAAATTAGCAGAAAATTTGATCCGTTGAGTGATATTGTAAGAATGGAATACACTTCGGTTGGCAAGGCTCTGGCATGCACAAAAAAAATTGAGAAGATAAATTTGACACCTGATACTTCAAATGGTGCAGAAAAAACTCTGGTAGAGTTGGAATCTCTGAATAGGATGCTGATTGCCACAAAGGATACTTGGGAGAATGAAAAATCAGTATGGGAAGGTATTCTGAAGGAGCTTCAAGTCTCGCCATCCTTCGGTTGATACATATTTCTTTGTTTTAATGTTTTCAATTGTTTTTGGGACACTCTTTCTTCAATGTCAAAGGTGGAGAGGGTTGAAGAATGGTGAAATGCTAGTGTTAGGGGGAGAAGTGTTGTAAATAAGGAGTTTTGTAAAAATTCTTTTTGGCACATGTTGCCATTAATGACAAAGGGGGAGATTTTTGGAAAAGCGAAGAAGAACATCTCATTTTGTTATTTTGTGTTGTCATTGATGTCACCATGATATATGAGTTGCAATTGCAAGATCAGTTCTGAAGTTGTTCCGGTATTCTAGTCTGGTATGTAAACTAGTGTTTCAATTACATCCTCTAGTATTTTGGTCTGCATTTGTTTGTTGGTGATTATTTTTGCTTGTGGTTTGGGGAAATAGTTTGTAGACGTCGGGAGCATGTACATTCAATATCTCACGTATTCAGATGCTTGTATGGTGTATCAACATTACAATGGTATTTTCATTTGTGCTATTAGGTCTATCCTTGGTTGACCTAATGGATGTATTGTGTAATGGTGAATTAATTTTTTTATGTGGATATATGTGTGACCTATCTTAGATTCATGCTAACTTGATGTAGCATGTTAGATGTGTAAATTTCTTTTTGAGAAGTTTTTGTGAAAGCTTGAAGCTAATAGTTGGTATTTTTGGTGAATGAGAAGTGCATCTAATTAGGCTGACCTAATTGATGCTTCCAGAGAGATCAGATATATATTGGATAGATTTTGATGTTTGGTAATGAAATGGTAATGTTGTAAATGTGATAGTGAAGAAGAGTGAATATGATGAAGTGTGTCAAGTTAGTTTACTAAGCTTCATTGGAATTGAATCTACATGCACTAGGTGTACTTTATCAGTTCATCTTTCTAGTTGTAAGCCATTTTTTTCATTATAATTCATAGCTAGTGAGCCTTTGTACTTGGATAGTGAGTCCTGGAAGTGAGCCACCCATTTTGTAATATCTTATAACCAGTTATACTATATTGTGAGTTAACACTCACTATGGGTTTTCCCATTTTGGGTTTTCCACATAAAAATATTGGTGTTCATGTGTTATGTGGTTTCATGTTCTATTAATGCTTTCACTTATCTTTGCTATTGTATACATTGGAATAATTGGATGGTATCTTATTAGAAAATTTAAGAAGATACTGATTCACCCCCCCTCTCAGTATCTTGGACATTTAACATATTCATTATCGATGTTGTAACTATTGATATCAAGTATGATTTATCCTCTTGAGTTAGCCTCATGCATGGTGTCTTAGACTATTATTCTTCAAGAATGTAGTGCTTTCAATTCTTCTTCTCCATTTTTTTCTTATGTTAGCTTCTTTATGTATGCCTTACTCATATCAATGTATAGGGGTATATATATTAACTTTTTTTTTCAAAGAATGAGATTTGTTCTTTATAGGAGTTAATTGTCCCATTATAGTTTACAAACCATTCTAAAATTAGTAAAATGTTGAAGGTATTAAAGAGTTCCTTCATCTCTATTACTTCAAATTCTACATTTTTCTTGATTCCCATTAAATTAACTTCTATCTTTCTCCAAGTTCCAACCATACAAATGGCGGTACCATCCACAAGATCAATGTTAAAGGGGTATCATAGAGTATTGGCTTCCTAAATTCTTCTCGAACTCTTTTAGGTATAAATGATTTTGAGTTCAAATATTATGTTCTTAAATTTTTTGTTGTTTAGTTTAAGTTTTACTATACTTTTTTTCTTCTTCTATCTTCATGAGATTGAATAATGTGTACTTTCTCAAATTTCTCTATCAAGTCCTCAAAAACAATTGGAGCTATATCCACTTGAGATAAAGAAGGAAAGTGATACAAAGTAAATCCTACAAGTTATTGTGATCATTGTGGGAAAGATTCTTAATTACTTGCACTAACAAGAAATCTAGTTTGTTGGATCAAGAAGCTTTGTTCAATATTAATGCTAAGATGTTAATATTGATGTACACATTATAATCTTGTTCTCGAACTATCATGATTTCCTAAGGTTTGGTTGAAACTTTTGGCCTAAATTATTATTAATGCCCCAAGTTAAATTGGTTTGGTTGAATCAAATAATAAGCTAATATTCTAGTTAGTAAGAAACACAAAATAAAACTTAGTGATAACACTAATGATTATGGCCCTCTTACATGATCCTACTTAATAACCTTTTAAGATAATAAAATTCCCTATTATCATCTATGAAATATTTATGGTATTCCTTAAACACAAGCTGATAATTCAATTTTAAACATGAGAATGGAGAGGAAATTAACCCTTAATTATCTCTCTGAAAGAAATACAACATAAAGGAAATGATTGTGATAGTAAACATATGTTCATATATCCATTTAATAGAGACAAGAATCAAAATAAAAGTGACATATGTACAACATGAAAATTGTTTGTATTACTTAAAACAAGTGTTGTCTGAAATACAATTAGTTTGAGCGAACCCCTTAAATTTATTAGAGGGCCCAAAATACATTTTTTCTTCCTCCATAAAATTGCAAAGGTCACTTATGTGGCCCTACCAAAGTCTTTGAATGACAATAATGGCCACTAAAATCCCAACCTCTATTTTTTGTTGAAAAGTAAAATTTTTATCTATCTTCTCATCCATAATGAACCCATTTCCATTCGTAACCACTTCATATGATTTTTCCACTTTCCAATGAACTATCACTTCCATTTTTGGTGCCAAAAAAATTTAGTTACCTCTTTTTCTGGCGTAAGAAAATTCTTAAATTTTAGTTGAACTTCTAAGAGCCATAACTTTTTACTCGGGCATCAGATTAACAAACTGTCTATGTTGTTCAAAAGATCTTGACAAGCGATAGGGCCATAAAATATCCCTTTAGGGATGATTTAATTATTGACCATTTTTTGAACCTGTCTAAAACCTCTAGGTGCCTCAAAATTGACTTTGAATATTTTTAAAGAGATTTTTAAGATGAAAATATTAATATCTCAAAAATGAAAAATGGTATTGAACTAGTGATTTCTTCACTATTGGCTTCATTTTAGAATTTTGGAGCTCAATTTATCATTTCACATCCATAAATTGACAAATGCTAACTTAATAAAATTAGTAATCTACTATTTTTAGCCCTTCCAACTTAGTAAAAATAGTAACCTTTCCATTTTTAGCCCTTATTAAAAAAATATTCATCAAATCTAACAAAAATAAAAATAAATATTTTTTTTAGGGATACAATATTGCTCTTACACCTTCGATGCTCTTGCATCATATTCATATAAATCCAAAAATAATAAATAATTTGAAAATCCAAGTTCAAAAATAGCCTCAAATACTCCAACAAAAGTTCAAAAACATTCAAAAATAAAAATAAAAAATCACCAAAAGTTAAAATCAACAAAACTCGACCATCCTCAATAAAATCATTGCCCATAATAAACGTATCATTATACTCACCTTTAACGAAGTAAGAAAAATAAAGTATGGAAATCATCAAAACTTAGAACATTCATGGAAAATTGCGAGCATTGAACATTGTCAAAAATACCCACTACCAATATAACAATTGCCTAAAACATTTAATTCAACATCAAATATCACTTCCTTAATAAATATATTGTTCCTAAAATAGGCACAATCATGGATCAGAAATTTTAATCTCTTTGGCAAGAGATATGATGGCTTTCATATGTTTTTCCAGTTGATTTTTTCTTTTGATTTATCTTTTCTATCATTTCATTGCTTGTTTGAATCCAGCTCAATCTTTAATATCTTGATGTGTCTAGAGGAGCACAAAATAGGGCATAGTCATTTCTTTCATATGTTGTGTTTGTGGGGCATTCTTGTAATAGTAACATGGAAAATACTTTTCTTGTGTGTGTAGAGGTAGTTTCAGGGAATATCAATGACCATTAATATTAGGTTCTTTATACCTTTGATACATAGGCCTAAATTGTTTTGAGTTTCATTCTCACATATAATAAAACAAGGTTTTTCCTATGTTAAGTATGAGCAAGGATACTCCTATTTGTTTGTAGATTCAATTTCCATTCAATAGATATAACACCACCCTTGTTCTTCATACCTTGGTGCATAGTGTCTACTTACTATATCAAAATAAGGATTGCTCTTTACATTTTTTAGCATAACCAAAAAAAAAAAAATCTTTCCTATCCTATTTTCCAATAAAATCCTAAATCATTCAATAACCATAGGTTTCATCGATATTTGATCAACATCATTCATTTATCCATTTATCCACCTATTCATCTATCCATCTATCCATCATTCTCCAAAAGTATAACTACTATTCTACTCATCATACTAACTATTATATCTAGGTATCATGACATAAACAAAAAAATCCATCACATCCTCCTTTCACAAATCATTAGTACCATCATCCTACATCCAAAACAATAGCATCATCATAGAGTCATCATATACATAATCAAAAATATGAAAAAAATATAGCATCACATCATGTCATCATCTAATCTAAGCATCATCAAATCCATCCATCATATATCATAGAATCAAATAGATACCATTAGATGCATACATTGAATCATATAGAAATCCATCACAGAGTAAGTGTAGAAAGATGAGGGCCAAAAAGCGCTCTTAAGTGGACACTTTTTTCTGAAATCAGGAAATATTGACCTTGAATGAGAAATTGAGGATAGTTACACTCAAAATTTTAAGATTCAACAAAAACAAGGGTTGTAGTGCTCCAAGTCTAATTTCCAAACTACTATTTTTTTAAAATGGTAGAGATTAAGGGGTTCAAAAAAGGGAGCCACAAAAATTGGTTCTATTTTTGTCAAAAAATATAACATAGCGTCTATTGTGCCCCCCTCAAAAGGTTAATTTTTTTTTGGTATTTTTAAAATAGCTTCGCTGAGAAATTAGCTAACAAAATGTAGTTTATGCTTAGTTTTTATGATATTTTTTAATGAATATATGATTTTTTACTAATTTTCAAAGTGGACACATCCTGAAAAATAGAAATTTGCATATGTTGCCTCTATAATTTTTGAAAACTAATTGAAAATATATTTTATGAATATGTGTAGAATGAATTCTATTTTATAAAAATGTAATCTATTTGAAATTTCAATGAACAGTTAAAAAATAAAGCAAAAAATACCAAACATTGGTTTTTGACAAAAAAAAAACACACAAACAAAAAAAATTAAAGATGAAAGCCTTAACATAGTCAAAATGTGAAAAAATTACAACAATAAATAGTTAAGAGAGAGCTTAACATTATCCAAGTGTTTGATTTACTCAACCTTGAAACATGTGCAAATTTGACAATTAACAAGAACAAGATTATGTGAAATTTTATAAAATATGCAAAAACACGTATTTGGATGTTGGGAAAGAACTTCAAACCTTTTGGTTGGAAATCCAAAGAAAATCCAAGCCAAAGGCTTGGGGATTCCCAAATCAATACCAAACGCGAGCGTGTCATAACGTGCTCACATTATTTGAATGCATTGACAAAACATGAGCACATTATATCATACTCATTTTGTGAAGGCATTGACAAAATGCAAGTGTGTTATAACACACTCATGTTTTTGTCTACATTGAATTTTTTTCTTCTTTTTTCTCTTTCTTCATATTATCTTTTAGGGAAACTACATACATGAAATAAACATTTAAGAATAAGTTGACTTTTACATATGGACATTTAAGAATAAGTTGACTTTTACATATAGACATTTACTTTCATACTTAAGTTATATTTCATGTATATAGCATTCAAGATGTTTGAGAGTGGTTTCAGATCTCTAGGAGTTATAATAAAAATTCTAGTTTTTGAAAGATCTTACAAATTTTTAGACAATCAAATTTTAGTAATCAACATGTCAAATTTCATTAATCAAGAGGTCAAATTTAAGTAATTAACAAGTTGTACTATTTCTCTCTGTCTCTCTCTATATCTCACTCATTATTTATCCCTTACACTCTAGACCTCTCTCTCACTATCTCCATCCCTTTATTTGACTCTCTCTCCCTTGAGATCAAGAATTTCCTCTCTACATATCCATCCCCCCTCTCTCTCTCCTTCCCCCACCTCTCTCTCTCTCTCTATATATATATATATCCCCTCTCCCTCTTTCCACCTACCTCTCCCTCCATCACTTCCTCACACTCTCTCTATTTCTCTCAATCTCACCTATCTCTCACCTCCATCTCTCCCTCCATACTTCTCTCTCTCTCTCTCTCTTCTTCCTTATCTACTCTCTATCTCCCAATCCCTCTCTCTACCTATCTCTCCATCCATCACACCCTACCACTCTCTCTCTATCTCACCTTTCTCTCCCCACCATTCTCCTCCCTCCCTCTATTCCCCTCTCTACTTCTATCTCTCCTCCTCTCTCACTCTCCTTCCTCTACTTATATTTTATCTCCCTCTCCCTCTCTGGCACTCTACCTCTCCCTCTATCACTGGCTTCTCTCTATCTTAATTCTCTCTCCATATCTACCTCTTCCTTCCTCCCTCTCTACCTACCTCTCCATCCATAACTTCCTACCACACTCTCTCTATTTCTCTCTATCTCACCTCCCACTCTCTCCATCCATACCTCTCCCTCTCCTTCCCTCTATACCTACCTCTCCATCCATTACTCCCTACCTCTCTCTCTACACCTCTCTATCTCACTTCTCTCCCTCCCTCCCTCACCCTCCCTCTCTCTCTCTAATTCTCTCTCTCCTCTCCCTCTACCTACCTCTCCCTCCATCACTCCCTACCACTCTCTCTATTTCTCCCTATCTCACCTCTCTCTCACCTCCCTCCCTCTCTCTCTTCTTCCCTATCTACTCTCTATCTCCCAATCCTTCTCTCTACCTACCTCTCCATCCATCACACCCTACCACTCTCTCTATACACATCTTAAGATCACATTTCTCTCCCTCCCTACCTCTCGCTCTCTCCCTTTTTCCATCTCTAATTCTCTCTATCTCTCCTCTCTCTATACCTCTCCTTCCCTCTCTACTTATCTTTATCTCCTCTCTCCCTCTCTCTACCTACCTCTCTCTCCATCACTCTCTCTCAGTTTATCTCTATCTCACGTCTCTCTCCCTCACTACCTATCTATCCCTCTCTCCCTCCCTCTCCCCCTCTAACCACCTCTCCACCTCTATTTATCAATTATATCTCAAAAATTGATCATAAAGAAGGCTCTTATATATTGATCTATAAATAAGAGACATCTCTTGAAGAATAATCATAATCAAACACATCCCAAATTCAAATTGAAGACATTAAGTAAGAGGATATCTGACATCATCAAGACAAATCATATTTAGTGATAGTTTGGAAATGAATGCAATATCAAAGCAAAGAATTAGTTCTACATAAACAAGTTATCCTAGAACCAAAGAAGTTGGTTGATAATTGTGAGCAACAAGGCCTTGGTTGTACAACAATCATAGAATCTAATCATATCAATAATACCAAGGGAAACTTTATCTAATGCAAATATCAACATGGGGATCATCAAGAGTCCTTATGATAAAAATTCTTCCAATGCTACAACCATCCATATCATGAATCATCATACTCGCATCTTTCCATCCACTAACTAGGAAAGAAAAGAGCAAGTCATCAAAGTTAAAAAATCAGCAAATCAAAATGGAGAAACAAAATTCAAATGGATGCCAAGAAAAAGTAATACAAATAATCCCTATCAAACTCCATTAGTTAAGGAAACTATGGGGTAAAATTAAAAAGGGAATTTCATCCATCAAAAATATCCATAAATACAAAAGAAAGCTTCAAGAGTGACATACAAAGTATATCAAGCAGTTGGTCCTAATTGAGTTTCCATATCCACCCATCATTTCTCATCATCCCAAATTTGGAGAGTCAAAGATTCTAAACTATCAACCAATCCATTTATATCCCAGACTCTCATTGCATTCAACCATCCACTTCAAAATCTATGATATTCAAATCTCGCATTAATTGTGTCTTGGATGCTACACTTTATCATAAGGACTCTAAGGGCACTCTATTATGATGTGCATATCAGGATAAGGTTAACTCTGGTATCGACAAAGAAAACAAGAAAATCCAAGGGTTATATTTAAGTGCCCGCATATTGGAAAAACAACTCCTTCAAGTAGGGTACTGTTCGCACATCATAATAAGATCTACATTAGTACCACCAGGTGGTTCAACAAGTTGTCAGCTTTCAAAAATCATAAAAAGCATAAAATATCAAAAAATCAAAAATCAAAACTCAAAAAATAAAAAAACCAATCAAGAGAAAACTCATCCTACAATGAAAACCACTATGGTGGTGCTTTGGGAAAGTATTGTGATGAAAACCTGGAAAATAGGCATCATGATTAGAATCAAGCATCTACATGCACCATTTTAGTTGGAAGTGTTTCATCCCCTCCAAAATAATTCAAACAGATCCATCCATCTCTATCCATAATGAATGCATCCATCCATTCCATCCTCATCCAAATCTAAAATTATCTTGATCTTGATAAAGGTTTGGCGTACACTTCAAACTTTCTTATTGTAAAATCTTGACATGGGTCACTCTTATTGATCCTATCCTATCCTATGAAATACCTTATCTTGAACATTATCTAAATGAGCCTCCTCTATCCAAACATGTTATCCTATCACAAGATAAAACTTTGCATCCTTTGCATACCCATCCATCCATCATTTTGATCTATGCATCTGTTCATGGAGTTCCAACATTACTAGACATTGGGGGAAGATACTTGCATCTCCCTTCAGGAATAATTCTTGATCCATATCCTTTATGTGACTTCAACATTGTGATCTAGGTATCGTCTTGCAAAAAAATCATAAAACATTTAAATATCATCAAAATTCTAAAAAAATCCAAAAACATTCATAAAATCGTCAAAATATCAAAACATCCAAATTATTTTTAAAATCCAAAAATATCTAAATCATCTTCAAATTTCCTAAAAAGGTAAAAACAAATCAAAATCCTACAACGTTTTTAAAACCCATCAGAAATACCAAAACATCCAAAATATCATCAAAATCTCAAACACATCTTGGAAAATAAAATGTTCCTATTAGGTATATCTTTATCAAAACATCAATTCAAAATAATTGATATCAATCGCATCTACCTCGCACTTCAACATCATATCAAATCATTCAAATAGATTTTGTTCCTATCCTGGCTACATATCTTAATCCATCTTTATTTGCTCAATCCTTCATCATCTTGGGATGTATCCTTCCCAATGTTCATGTTGTTCATATCTTAATAACACCATCCTTGCATTGTTGTGTATCCTCAACAATGTTATCAATATGGGCAATCCATCAATCAGATCAATTAATCCTAGCTTGGCTATTATCAAAATCACAAAATATCACTAATACCATATTCATATCTAAATCGTAAACATCATGTCACAAAATCTTCAAAATCTGCCTCAAATATTCCCAAAAACCAAAAAAACAAACTCTAAAAACATCAAAAATCCAAAAAAAAAGCCTCAAAACATCTCAAAATTCCAAAAACATTCAAATATTCCAAAAAAACCAAAACCACCCATCCCATCTCACTTGCACCTAAAATAATCTTCCATCCATAATAAATTGATCATCACATTTTCACCCTTTGATGAAGCTAGTAGAAGCAAGTACAACAATTATTAAAAAGTAAAACTCTAATGAAAATAGAATCATGAAGCTAAGGTTAATTCTCAAGCACATGATCAGTTAAGTTCATATCAACAACCTAATCAAATATTTTAAAAAATCATCATACAATGCATGTCCTATGGATATATATTTCCTACAATGGGAATCATTTTAGATATCATCTAAAAATAACAAATCTCTTTAGCAATGGATATAAATAACATTAGCTTGTTTGTTTGAATTGATCTTTTCTTTAATTAATCTTATTGGTCCATTCTGATGATTTCTTAATGATGTCTAATAAAAAAATTCAGACAGAAAGGAATGGGGAATTGATCATTACTTTCGTTTGTTGCATTGGTTGGATATTCTTGTGATATGACCTTGGTGAATACTTATCTTGCATGTGTCAGAATAGTCTCAAGTAAAAAATGGCTACGACATATCATGTTTTTCATACCTTTTGTGTATTAGTCTCCTTACTTCGATGGCTTATTCTTTCACATTATTAAATAAGGCTTTCGCATGTCAAGTATGAACAAGGATACTCCTATATGTTTGTAGAGTCAAAGTCTGCCACATTAGATACATCATCTTGGTTATCAATACCTTGGTGCATCATGTCTATTTTCTATATCAAAATAAAGGAATGCTATGATGAAATTAATTCTAATTTGAAAAGCAAAGCAATATCATTTATTCTATCTCATTACATATTTAGTAAAATATTGAATGATCATAGGTTTGTTGGAGTCTTGAATCAATATCAATAATGAAGGTTAATCAATATCCATCTCATTCTTCTATCTAAATTCTTTTATCCATACTAACATTTCTATCCAAAAATTAAATCCTTGTGTGATATATATCAAAATATACATAAGGTTATCCACAACCCATGAATGTATCTACATCATAAACATCTATCTACATCAATATTTGAGATTCTAAGGACTTATTTTTTGTACTCAACCACTCCCATGATCATATTGCAATCTCAAACTAAAAATCATTTTTTTTGCTTGATCTCTCAAGGGGAAAGCATACCAGAATTCCTTCATCTGTTGGGGCACAATGGGGCATTAGAAAAAATCAAACAAATTTTTAATTTTGATCTAAGCATCATCAGTTCTTTGAAGCAATGTAGCAGGTACCTCACTTCAAAGAGGGGAAAAATGTAGACACCTAAAAATTTCTTAAGAATATCACACACCTGATTTGGATTACTAACACCATTTTCTCATCACAATCACCTAATTCATCTATTTAATTAAATAATGTTAATTATTTAGTTAAAATCACCATTTTCTACTATTAATTGACTAACTAAGGTTATTTGATTAATTCATCATAATTCATCATATTTTCTCCTCTTTTGATTAAATAATGTCAAATTATTTAATCAAATTTCATAATTCCCACTTTGATTAAATGATTTCTAATTGTTTAATTAAATATCTAAATTCATTCACCTTGCACAATTAAATAATCTCATAATTGTTTAAGTGACTAATTTCCCCTCCTCAAAGAATATTCTCATGGAATATTCCTCCAATTCAAATTCAAATATTTCCCTCCAAATAGAAATAGCCTATCTCCAATATGCTTCCTAAAATCATGGGATTTGTATTTGTCTCAAGCAAATTGATCCCTTGATTAATATCTTTGATCCATGTCATTGAGCAATCTCAATCCTTGATTTCATCTTTGATCCATGTCATTTCCTCTCATTCAATTATATCCATTGATTAACCAATTTGATCCTGACCATTGATTGATCCAAAAGTTATACAAATAGTTCTCATTTTATGAGAATTATATTCACAAGCATTCAAATAACCTTACTATGCAGAAATTCATACTCACCTTTGAGATAAATCACCATTTATGAATCACCATAGCTACCTTTTTGCATCAATTCATCATCAAGCTTTGCAACTTCATCATGGATTAGGAAAAGGTTGAGCATTCCACATCAATCCAACACTAATCTCCGAATAGAGTGAGGTTTTCACTTCTTAATTAGGATTTCAATTTAGTTTATTTTTCCATTTCATGTTTAATTGAATTCTTAATTAGTATTTGCAAGAATCTCATTAGAATATGGCTTAGTTAGATCATTTGTCTTGTTTCTTAGTTGATTCCTAGTCTATTTGATCTTTCTAACTTTCCATGTTCACAATATCATCAAAACCATGAAATAGCTTGCATAAGGTATAGATACATGAAAAGGAAGTAGTACGAAGGAGGCATAGATAATTAATTGTTGTGGAGAGAGAAGCTATATTATGTGGCCATAAATATGTAAGCACAATCAAACAAGGGGTGTCATTGTTGGGTGGTACTACACCAATATTTCTAACGAGCTCCGAGAGGTAGATGGCCTTCTTGGGCTCAATTACATACTTATGGTTGCGGTTTATCTTCTTGGTCAATGGCGGCTTGGATTGGATGTTGTGAATTTGATTCTTTAGAGTGAGTTTTTGGAGACAAGGGAAAGGTATTAAGTTAACTCTGACTTCGAAGGGGATGAATTTAGCATTGACACAATATTTAGTGAAGAAAGAATACAAGGGAAGGCAACAATGTGAGCTCCTTTTTTATGGAAAAAAACAAAGAAAATCTATGATGGGTGTTGGAATTAAGTCACTTAAATTCTATAATTTTGAACTAAAATGACTATAATATAACCAAT
Organism: Sequoia sempervirens; assembly: GCA_007258455.2. NCBI lineage: Eukaryota > Viridiplantae > Streptophyta > Pinopsida > Cupressales > Cupressaceae > Sequoia > Sequoia sempervirens. The sequence continues at coordinate 315,733,266 of VDFB02281492.1, read as the reverse complement.
GTAAATCATTGACCTTGTGTGGTCATATCTAAAGTAAGGGGGTGAGTGGCAGACCAGTAGGGATAATGGTAGATGGGTCAGGGGAACTGAATTAAGGTTGCAGGGGCAACCACATTTTGTAAAACTTTTAAAATTTATAAATACAAACAATCCTTACAAATAAAAAAAAAAAAAAAAGTGCAATATGGCAAACTCATCTACAAATTATCAACATCAACTAAAAATAATAAATTTTAAAGGTTAGTGAATTAAAAAACTGAAGGTAATATAAATATTCTCAGCATTACAAACATATATATAATACAAATATTTTATAAATTTATTTTTTCTATTTCAAAATTGTATTTATGATTGACAAAAATTTTAAATGTTATTTTATCCATAACAAAAAATATTTCCACTTGACATGTATCAACATATACGTTAATTAAATGAATTCATAACACACGCAAATATATGGATTGCACTTCTTTCTATGTACTCTAATTCAATATCACTTGTAAAACAAATTCTATATTCAACAAAAATCAATGTTCAGGATGTTTATTGGCATGACATCCAAGATTGCTACAATGACTCGTGTCATAACTCACCACCTAATATTGTGTTAAGATCTATAAATGATATCACTCGTGTCAAGACACACCATCTAATGTTGTTTCAAAAGTTGTAAATGATAAATAATGAGTAGTCCACACTTATAATGTTGCATCCATTAATAATAAAGTACTTATAAATTCAACTATAGACCTCCTATCAAATTTATAGGATATTTTATATAAATTACAACCATTGTAACTATTGCACCTCCATTCGGTGCAAGTGCCAGTATTTAAACATTTTCTTGTGATGACCATGACACTTAGAATATTATTCTATCACAAATTTATGACAATTAATTAAGAGGGACTTACACATATAGATTTATGATAAAATTTCTATAAAAAGAAAATTAAGGACAAGTGTATCCATTTTAGAGACAATATTTTATAATTATTTTTTTATAATAGAAACAAAGGAGTGGGAATTTATTTCCCAAATGCCCTTGCTTCTATAAATTTAGGGGCTAGATAATTGTGGTCTTTTGAGATTTTTTGCATCCTGGGAGAAGGAAGAGTGTTTTGGATTGTTTGAAGATGAGTTAGGTATTGAATATTTTGGATATATTTGTAAGTTCATTTTTGTGTCATTACTTAGTTTTTTGCATAGCTATTTCACTTTTGTAAAATGGTAGTTTTCTTTGCTTTTTGGAATTAATTTAGATAACACCACTCATCATTTAGCTATCATATGCTTTACCTTGCCCTAATCATAAATGGTGAATAATAAAAATATTTACTCATTGTGTGCTCTCACTTTGATCTTATAAGATCTTGATGTTGGAAAGTGATAATATTTTAAATTCTAATCGTCATTCTAATTCTAACCCTAATCTTAATCCCTATTATAATTGTTATTCTAACCATAATCATAACTCTAACCCTAATCCTAATCCCAATTATAATTGCTCTAACCATAATCCTAACTCTAACCATAGACCTATTTTAACCCTAACCCTAATTCTTATCATAATTCAAGCCCTAATCCTAATCCTTATCATAATTCTAACCCTAAACCAAACCCAAATTCTAATCCTAATGCTAACCCTAGTCCTAACCCTAATAATAGTTGTAATGCTAACCCAAACCCTACTATAACCCTAATTTTGGCATCCATGTTCTAATCTTAATCATAACCATAATTCTAACCCTCACCCTAAATATTACTTATCTAAATGTATAAGTATTAATTATCTTAAATTATGCTGGAAGCTAAATTGAAATTTTATAAATTCACATTTGTCTTTTAAAAATTCTATATAAAATATGGGACACTATTTTGAATCATTTTTTCATATATAAGATATCTCAAAGGATATCTTTGGACGTATTCTATATATATATTTTATAAAGATATACATGCTAGTAATTTTTATGTTGAGAGACATTTACAATGGCATGTAGTTTGATCTACACCTATGTACATAAAAAAGGGACTTGAAATCTCACTTAAATCCATTCAATTGTCACCGTCCTTTTAAAAATTATTCCTTCTCACAAATTGTGCAAATGTTATCACATGCCTTATATAGCTTTTTCCTTAAACATGGATAGGGTGGTGTGGGAATATTGGAGAGTGTATGAAGGATGTGCAATTTTTTTTTCAAAATATCATTTATCTGAAATGAAATAACTATCTTTCATAGCACCCTTTATAGGTAATAGTTCTTTTAGTTTCAAGAGGTTACAAAAGTATTTTTCAAGCATCAATAGTAGCTAACATTGTTGGAAGACTAAGAATTTTGTCATTGATATGTTTATTGGAAACATGAGCATTGTTGGTGTAGGGTTTTATTTTTCTAGTGGATTAATTTATTTTCCCTTAGTGTTAGGTTTTCCTTACACTTAAGTAAGTTTTCTTAGGATAATAAAGTGAGTTTATTATTTAATAACTAGGAGATAAGTGATATGGTGTCACCTTCCTTAAAGGGTGGAACACATTCCACTCTTGGTGGCATCCTCCACTTTTGATGGTCCATACTTTCTACTTTTGGTGGGAATCTCCAAATTTGGTGGTCCATCTCTACTTGTTGTGGTTGATTCCTATTGGTTGGATTTCTCACCTACCTCTTGTCCTAAGTTCTATTTAAACTCACTACCTATCTTGTATTTGCATCCATTCATTCTCTTGCATTGTTGCATACTTTGGAATACATGCACCTTAATGCATGCAGTCATTATTCATGCATCTTTGCTTTGTATCTTTTTAGCTTGGAAGTTCTAAATGCAATTTTGTCACATTGACATTGCATAATCTCTCAAAGTCCTAGTTTGCATTCTTATGTTTTTCTAGTTTATGTAACTTTGATTTTCTTTTAAAAATTTCCTTGGGTTATTTAATCTATTTTCAATTTCTAACATGGTATCAAAGCTTTGTTTTGAGAAATCTAAATTCTTAGATTATTGATTGAGATATTGATTTTCTTCTAAAAATCTTGTAAATTCCGGTATGCTCTTCTCTTACGTTCTTCAACGATCTAGAGAATCAAAAATGATTTGCAAAGATTGAATTACCTCTTTATTTTGCATGTGTTTTGTGAGATCGGGTGACTGTAGCATTTCTGGTTATACTGGCAGTATTTTGACTATTCCAATGCATCCAAAAGGCTCGAGAAAGTCAGATTTGGTTTTTGTTTCATCCAAATTAGATATCATTTGACATAGTTGCAAACGAGGGTTTGAAGCTGAGATCTACGAACAACTTTTTATTGGAGCATTTTTCAGTCCAAACGGACAATTCTATTGTGTTCAGAAGGCCCAAAAACAACTATTCTCATATAAAATTTGTCTATTTTAGATGAATTTGATTTTTGGCAATTTTTTCTTTTGCTAGGGAGTTGTCACTGCAGGCAAAATTCAACCTTTTTTTTACAAAATTCATAACTTTTCACCATGATGTTTGTTTTCTACAAATGAGATATCGTTGGAAAGATGGAGATGAGAAATTTCCATCTACAAAGGTTTTGAAAAAAAAAAATCTATTTTCTATCAGATATTGTAGGTTGAAATTGTTTCATTTTTCTTCAACGAACCATAACTTTCGCCCCAGTGCTCCGAATTTTGGAAACGAATAGGCATTGGAAAGGTATTGAAGAGAATTACACATCGACAGAGCTAATTTTTTCATATTTTATCTTAGATTCATTTTGTATCAAAATTTATAATTTTGGTCATTGTGGGCCTATTGAGCATTGTATCTTGGAAAAAGCTTTGTAAATGCACTAATCATAAAGTGCCAACATTGTAATATCTTGGGGGGGGGAATTTATAAGACTAGTGGAAAGGGGGGGTGTCTCTTGGTGTCTCTTTTGCAACTTGCTTTCTCTTTTTTTGCATTCACAAACAATCTTCTTTTCTACCTAAAATAAATCAATCAACAGTTCCTATATTAACACCGTACAACTATTTTGATTGGAAAAGTAAAATGTCCCTCTATTTGAAAAAGTATGGATTGTATAGGGTAACAATGGGACTAGAAGATAAACCAACAATTGATGCAGAAAAGATTAAATGGTTTAATAAGTGTGATGAAGCATTTGAAACCTTATGTATGTATGTATCTCCATATTTTCTCTTTCATGTTGAATATTTGTCTACACAAAATGAAGTTTGGACAACATTGGAAAAACTCTTTGGTACACAAGATGAATTAAGAGGTCATCAATTGGAGAATGAGCTAATAGGTTTAAGTCCTTCAAGTTTTGATACAATACATGACTTCTTCACCACACTAAAGGTCATAAGATTGCAATTGAAGCAATGTGGAATTGAGAAAGATGATAAACAATTGATCTTAAGTATTCTGTCTAAACTTGGTCCAAATTATTCATTCTTTGTTTCTACATTCTATGCCATTAAAAATGCCTTAGGAGGTTCCTACACAATTCCTTCTCTTGATGTGTTTGATAATGAACTTACAAAAGAACAAGACAAGTTGGTTCAAATGAGCACTATAAAATATTCTAAGTCTCATGATTTGGTTGCAATTTGAGGTACTAAAGATCAGAAAGATAATGGAAATAAAAGTAAGAAACAAAAGAATCAAGGAGAGAATGCTTCAGATATATCTTCATCTACTTCTAATGTAGACACTAAACCTTCTTCAAATCAAGGCAAATCTAAGAAGGAGAAGGTAAAATGTGCTTATTGCAAGAAATTTGGTCATGATGAACACAAATGTATGAAGAAACAAATTGATCACCTCACACATCTTCTTGAGAAGAGTAATAAAGAGCTAACTAAATCTCCATCTTCATCAAACCAAGAATCTACAGAGCAAAAGGAAAAATGCCATGCTATTTATGCTTCTACATCAGAAAAACATAAAGGAAAATATCTTTGTGCTTCTACAAGTATTGGATCAGGGAGATGGCTTCTAGATTCAAGAGCTCCTCATCATATGGCTTCTTCACAGTCCATGTTCTCTTCTTGTGAGCCTTGTATTATGCCACCTATTTTGATGGGTAACAATACATATATGAATGTAATTGGGAAGGGATATGTTGATATAGGGGATGGAACTTTCAATGATGTATTGTGTGTACCTCATTTGTCTAATAATCTTCTTTCCATCTATCAAGTTACTCATAGTGGAGTAGGAAAGACTAGAATTTACTCCCGATCCAGTTCTTATTAGAGATTTGCAGAGCAGAGAGATAATTGCTACTAGGGTGGTTGATCATGCATCTCGGTTGTATTCATTTTCAGATTTTGTTCTTGATGATGGCTTTGATCCTTTGGATAATGATCACACTTCGAGTGTGGATTTTGATTTTGAGGAGAATTTTGGTTATTTGAACTTGGGTATTCTCAAAAGTGATCTAGTTCTTGAATGTTGTATTCCATATGCTCCATCTACTATTGCTAATTCAGATTCCAATGTTTCTTCTTCAAAAGTTTTTGGTGATTCTTTATAGTAGAACATTCATTTTCTTTCAAATTTAGCTTGGGATGATCTCTTAACAGGTATTTCAAACTTGTTTATAGAGACACACATTGCAGATTTGGGGGACACTATTGATGATATTCATCTTCTCTTTGATGAAGTTGATTCTTCTTCATTTGTTGTGAGGGAACACATTGACCCTCTTATTCAATCTCTACATGATAATTCATCACAATATGACATGAGTGTGGATACTTTGGATCAACATTTGGAGGATACATCTTCAGAGGATATACTTTGGTCTTTGGATTGTGTTCTACATCAATCTCTAGGAGATTTTGATTTTTTTATTTTTAGTATTGTGGCCTAGAATGCCCGATTTGATTGTGGCAGCTTTCAACATCAACATGGGATACTTGAGCCGACTTCAAAGACTTCATACATCTTGAGTTTTCTTCCTACACATGATTGGGGAGATAGCTCGCATACACCTTTTTTTTGTTTCTTCCTAAGGGGAGGAATGTTGTTTGATGATCATGGACCATCTTCTACATCCAGTTTTGAGAATCTACCATTGGATCTCTTTGGGGGGGCTTCTTTGTCCTTCCAATTCTTTTTTCTCTCTATTATGGGGGGTGTACTTCCTTTTTGTGGGATGGGGCTTCTTCTTCTTTTGGGGGAATTTTATATGTGCATGGGCACCTAACATGGCTTCATTTTCCAAGACCCATCATCTTTTGCATCCTCCTAAGCTATGCTTAAGGGGGCTTGTTGGAGTAGGTTTTTATTTTCCTAGTGGGTTAATTTATTTTCCCTTAGTCTTAGGTTTTTCCTACACTTAATTAAGCTTGCTTAGGATAATAAAGTGAGTTTATTATTTAATAACTAGGAGATGAGTGATGTGGTGTCACCTTCCTTAAAGGGTGGAACACATTCCACTCTTGGTGGCATCCTCTACTTTTGGTGGTCCATACTTTCCACTTTTGATGGGCATCTCCACTTTTTTTGGTTGATTCCTATTGGTTGGATTTTCCACCTAGCTCCTCTCCTACGTTCTATATAAACTTACTACCTAGTTTGTATTTGCATCCATTAATTCTCTTGCATTGTTGCTTACTTTGGAATACATGCACTTTGATGCATGCAGTCATTATTCATACATCTTTGCTTTTTATCTTTTCATCTGGAAGCTCTCAATGTAATTTTGTCACATCGACATTGCATAATCTCTCCAAGTCCTAGTTTACATTCTTATGTTTTTCCAATTTATGTTACTTTGATTTTCTCTTAGAAATTCCCTTGAGTTATTCAATCTATTTCATATTTCTAACAAGCAGGAGTATGAGTATAAATATGCAGATACAATGTTGTCATTGATGTCGACATTGTGTTTTAGTATGAATATCATTGTGCAGATCATTTTGTATAGCTTGAGCATGCATGAAGATGGTAATCCAGTGCTTTGTTGCAAGAAGGTTTGATTCGGTGAAAATAGTTGAATTGGACAATTGGTTAAGTGTCAAACAATGATTTTAGTATACAGGACATCTCGTATTTTAGACCAGATTGGTTTTCCTTGAAGAATCTTGCCCTATAATTTCAATGCAATTTTGTTGATGTTAAGAGTCTAAATCAAGATTTTCACATTATTTTTTCTTCTGGTGAAGAAGTTATGGATGACAAAATATCAGGTCTGCAAGTGATAGTGGTTACTAGTACAAAATGTATGATTTGGTGAATTTGCACTTCACCACAGATTGGTATCTAGTCTTACGGATTTGTGGAAATGTTAACAAGTGTTAGTTGTGTTGTTATATGGAGCCTAATCAGACTTAGAGGTTAAATTTTCCCCACTTTTATCGACTCGGTCCCCCCCCCCCAAAAAAATTATTTAATAAGGGTTTTGGGGCAGCACCCCCAAGACAGGGTCAAGAGGCAGCATTAAAAAAACCCTATTTTTGTAACCAACATAAATCTTGATAAAATGGCTAAGGGTTCGGGTTTCCATTGATATTGTATTGTAGAATTTGTAGTGGTATTAAGTTGCAAGGATTGTTGGTTATACTCGGTTTGATTTCCTAGATAATAATATTGGACTCTCTGTTGGTGGATGTAGCCCGAGTTTGGGTGAACCACATTAAAAATTGTCTCACGCTAATATTATTTTTGTGTATTTTTCATTTTTCTGTTTAATCTTTATCTGCATTTAATTGATATCTTTTGCATGCAATTCCTAACAAGCTATATCTAAATTCCAAGTGGTCTAAAGTTTGGAGGGCTATGTGTCAGTTTTTGGTTGATTAGTTGGTGAATTTTGATTTTAGGTCCTCTCCAGTGCCAACCTAGTATCTTTGGGGTATTATAGAGTTTTGAGAAGCATTGATCCATTAGAAGGGAGATATTATAAGTCCACCCCAACCTATTTTGATGCTTTAAATATTTTTTATTAAGGTGCAAGGTGTGTATGTGTGTGTGTGTTGATCCAATAAGGTATATTTTGTATGATACATCTAATTAGGCTGACCTAATTGATATTTGAGGTTGCCATGGATAGATGTAAGTTCATTTTTGGTGTTGTGGATGTATGTATGAGATGATAAGTATTTTTTATGTGAATTGTGTGAATTTGATTTGAGTACAAATCATAGAAGATCAGTATGAAGTGTGCAAAGTCTATGTATTGAGCTTCAATAGAATTGTAATTCATGCATATTGTAGATGCAATTGTAACAGTTCAAATCTTAGTTGTGTGCCACCAATCTCTTCTATCTTTTCTTCATTCTATGGGAATTGAGTCCACTAGTACATTGATTCCACCTATAGTGAGAATTTTCGTAATATCTTATAACTAGTTATAATATATTGTGAGCTAATCCTCACTATAGTTTTTCCCTTATTGGGTTTTCCATGTAAAAATTTGATGTTCATGTGTTATATGATTTTGATGATTGATTCCATGATTTACTTTCTTACTAAAAATTAAATATGCTATGTGGAATGAATGTTTAAATTTGTTTAAGTGGTTTCAAAGAATATTGATTCACCCCCTCTTGATATTTTGGGTGTTCAAAAATTTGTATTGGAGCTTAGTTCCTTGGAAGAAGCTTAACTAGTTGGGGAAGATCTTGGAGATTGAACAAATGGTTGTTAGAAGAGTTCCTAATCCTCTAGAAGAGATTCCTATAATTGGATTCATAGAAGAAGATTGCATGGTTAACATGAATGGAGAACTCATAATAGTTGTTGAAGATTTGGAAAGAACTAAAGGTGAAAACATAGATCTAAAAGAAAATGTTAAGGAAGTAGATAAATGCATCAGAAAGTTGAGAGAGAAAATCAAGAAATTCAAAGAAAGACATAAGGAGGTTAGTGAGCAATTGAATCAAGAAAATGAAACAATTACTAGTCTGAAAGTGCAAGTTGAAGAAGGAAAAAGAGTTAAAGAATGTTTGAATACACAAGTGAAAAGAAAACCTAAAGAATGCTCAAAACTTAAACAAAAGGTTGTGAATTTGAGATTAGATCTAGAAAAAGAAAAGTGTCAAGAAGAAAAATTCAAGAAGAGCTCTATCATGCTTGATGAAAGAATTGCAAATGAGTAAGCCTCCAAAGACAAAGAAGTAAGGGTTTGAAAAAGGTGAAAGTTTAAAAATAGTTCAGACACCAAATATTGAAAAGAAGAACAATGAACAAAAGAAGATTGAAGACAAGAAGAGTAATGGAAAGAAAGTTAGAAATTGAAAGAATGAAGTCAAAAGACCACCAATTAGATAACCAAATGCTCGAAGGTAACCATATTTTAATGGTTTTTTTATTCTTGTAATAAATTTGGACATAAGGCTATGGAATGTAGAAGAAAAATGAATCAGAATGTTCCACCTTTTCCTGGTCAGTGTTTTACATGCAAAATATTTGGTCATAAGGCTAGTGAATGTAGAAATCAAATGATGAATGGATATAACAATGGTATAATGTTTCAATCTTTCAATGGCTATGATTATACATGCAATGGATTTGGGCATAAAGCTAATCAATGCATATCCAAAATTAATGGAAGATTGTTTAAAAGAATGTCATATGTTACAACTACAATAGATTAGGACATATCTCTAAGTTTTCTAGAAGCAATAATGTGAAGGATAATTCGGTTAAGAAGAATGATCCTATACAAAAGGTTGATTTGGTAGAAACAAATAATGAGATGAACAAGATCTGGAAAAAGAAGGAAGAGACATAGATTAAGGTTGAGTTTGTACCAACATCTGGTGCAGATGTTTCCTCTAAAACTAAGTTGAGATCTTTAGCTTAAGGGGAGCATTAATGAAAAATCCTTTATCCCCTACCAAATAAATGGTTTTGATGCTTCAAAATGTGGATATGAGGTGTGGTTCCATATTATTGACCTATTGGAGAAGATACTGGTGGAAAATATCAAGATATGGAAATTTGTGGAGCATTTGGAGGTGACTGTACAATGCAGCTAGGGTTTGAGAGCTTTATCAATCTAAGCATTTAATGTGATTTAGGTTATGGAAAAAGGTTTATAAGTCATCCTTGTTCAATCTAATTCATTTGCAACTGATTATTCAAAGAGAGAACAAAAGTGAAGAGAAAAGTGAAGCATTCTAGTGATCTTGCACATAAAAACCCTAACTAAAAAGAAAACCAAAGCTATTTATAGTTTTATCTTTCCCTAGTTTTTAGAAAGTGTTTTGAAGTGTTTGAAATGGATACTCCACAAATAATTGAGGTCTCAGAACAACCCCGACTAAAATTCAAGAGACATCCTAACAATTCTATGGAGCTCAACCTGAATGATGCATTTTTGAGGATTTTGTATGGTGTTTTGCATATCAAGATGTAAGAATTTACATTCATATGAATTTGGAAGAATATGATCACTCTAATTTGGGTGATATGTGGGTGAAGGAACTCACCGATGATGATTTTGATCCTAAACCAAAATTTTTAAGCTTGGTGGAGAAGAAGCTCGATGTATGGTAATATTTCCCCAACTTTTTCCATGATGATGCATGGGTGATGTATGCCCTAAAATGAATTCATGATACATTTTTGTGGTTGGATATGCATGTCATGATTACCAAGGAGGTAATTAGGGTTTTTACAAGTTTGATCTTAATCAGACCAATTCTAAAATTGAAGTCTATAAAGAATGAGGTTGTTATGTAGCTAACTAGTGTGAAGTATGATAAGAGAACTTTGATAGTGAAGGACATTAGAAATTTGGCCATAAAGTATGCCGCAATGATGATTGGCTATAAAATTTACTTCTTTAATAGGGAGAATGTTGTTTTAGCCAACATAATAAATACTACATATGAGATGGTGGTGAATGGTGTGGACTTTGATTTGAGTGAATTGTTGAGGGCTCAATTAATTGAAAGCTTGCAAAAATCAAAGGACTCAAAATATCCTTTCAAGTTTGGCACATTGATCATTTGTTTGTTGTTTTACTTCTTGAGGGAGCTACCCGGTATAAAGAACATTGTTTGGTTGAAGGATAGACTGGTAGCACATCAAATTAGAGATCACCTAAGGAGGATAGGTCATATGTAGGCACAAGATGAAGCTCTATGGGGTTTCTTCAAAATATTTCAAAATAATATGCATGAAAGAGAGAATTCCCTGAAATATGGTTGAAAATTACAAGAATTACATTACTTTTCTAGTTTCCAAAGATTATTGCATCATATAGGTTGTTGAGCCTAGAACTATTTGGATCCTAGAAATGGTATATGAGATCAAAGAAGAAGAGATCATTGTTTCAGTATATTATATGTTGAGTCAACCCATGGAAACATCTAAAGAGAGGTATCGTACATATGAGGATAATTCCATGAAAGGGCACATATAACAAAGGAAAAAATATATTAATAAATAATGTTGAGAGGGTTACTTCACAAGTTATAGAACTAGTGGGCTTTAGGAAGGAAGAAGCAGAGAAGGCTAAAGGATTATTCAGTGCTTCAAAAGGATCATCTAGTGTCAGGAGATCCGATAGAACAACTACCACTCATCTAGTTTCCCCCAAATCCTCTGAGACTAAGCCTGTAATTGAAGAGAAAAGGAAATAATCTACAAGTACTCCAGTGAAGGAGAAGACACCTTTGAAAAAGTAGCAAAAGATTCCTAAAAAAGAAAAAGCCGCTTTGGCAACACAACAAACAGGCCCTGCAAGGAGAAGAGTAAAATAAAAAGCTAAAAGAGACAGATTTATCAGTGTTAATGTATATGAAGAAGAGGAAGAAGAAGAAGATATAGAACCATTGATATAGAAAAGATATGATATGTTTGAGGAAGATTCCAACAAGAAGAGATAGAAAGTAGACATTGTGGACACTAACAATGAGGCTGAAATTGAGAAAGAGAAGAAAGGATACAAGATACAAATAATGGAGAAGAAACCAGAATTCGATAAGTCACTAGAAGCAAAGAAGAAGGGTAAGTATTCACCTTCGGTAAGGCCACATAGCCCTATGAGATTAGATGCTTAATTTATTCAAAGGTATTGTAGAGAATGATATACTAGAGCAAACTATTGATCTATATACTACAACAGATGATATAGATGAAGCAACTATAGAAAAAGAATTTGTAAAATACATTGTTACTTTTAAATTTAAAATGAAGAATATTGAAAAAAAATTGCATGTAGAGTTGAGGGATGTATTGTATGTTAGAAGATAGGAAGTCATCAATGAAGAAGCAAAGTTAAGAAATTTTCTTTGGAGAAGGTTAGTGCCACAATTTATGAAGAGAACATAGCCACATTGGTTCAATTTTTGAATAAAGAGCTCCAAACAAAGAAAAGGGTAACTACCCTTATGAGAAGAGATTAGAATGATATTGAAAGGCTTCAAAATGAAACAATGGATCTAAGGTTTTCAATCTGGAAAAATGATTAGGACTAACACTGAATAGTGCAAAAGAAATGGATGATGATATGCCATCTCTAGAAGTTAATGTTATAGAAGAATCGCAACAATAAGATGCTCAACATGAGTATGGAATGGAAGAGGAGAATGCAGGATAACACTCTTCTGAATGTGGAAGAAAATGTTACAAAATAAAATGTTACTAGTGAAGAGAACATTGCAAATGAAGGTATTATAGGTGATGCTCCTCTAGTAGGAGAAAATACTAGTGCAGAAGTGAATTTTATAGAAGCAGAAAAGGAGGATGCACCTACAAGACACAACTCACCTCCTCCAAAACTAGATATAAATGTAGAGGGTGGACAAGGCAACCTGGACATGAATATACCTCTAGATAACACTGATAAATCTATAGATGATGAGAAAAGGACTGTGAATGCATTTGGTATTAAAGAGATGAAGAATGAGGATGAGATGGTCAATGTTGAGAAAAAGGATGAAAATGTAGAAGTTGTAATTGGTGACGAAGAAAATGTTGGCATTTGGCTTCTAGTATTTTCATTGATGGCAACCTAAGTCATTGATCTGGTCCACATGTCAGTATTTGAACATATCGGAAGATAGAGTGAAGAACAGGGTATCTAGCTGTAGTGGAATCTATCAAATGGTTTGCATTACCAGTTTTGGTTGTGGATCTCAGGGAAGGTCTTTGGGTATATGAAATATCTTATTTGTGAGTTTTGTGTGGTTGCATCAAGTGGTGTACAAGTTAGGAGATCCGGTCATTTTTTTGTTCATCAGTGCTTGAAGGTCGACTAAGTGAATGTAGGTGTTGTGGATGCTTAAGGTGAAATTGTTTAAGGTATTTTTGTGTTGGATATTTTGTTTTGGGTCCTCACTATGTTGTGGCCAAATTTGATAGATGTGCATTAAATTTTATTCATGATTTGAGCCAATATTTGGAAAATATTCTCTATTCTATTTGAAGCTAACATATAGCGATTGAATCCTTGGTGGAAAATATATATATGAGATTGGTTAATTCATTTTTATATAGATATGTATATGAGATTTTGATATGTGTTGGTGTATATGCGCGTATCAAAAGATTGATTGTGCAATTTTCACTTGTGCAGAAGAGGATTTTGTGAAACGAATTATGGAAAAGTAGAGCAAAGTGTATAATCTGATAGAAGATCCATAATTTGATCTATGAGCCTAACCAGAACTATAATCAGGCATTTGTAGATGCTATCTTCTCAATTCAACCTTTTTATGTAATCTAAATTATTTGTAAGGCAGTGATCCTTCCTTATTTTCAGCAATGAGCTCTAGGCAGTGTGTCTGAATGTAAGTGCATTCCCATTTTGTAAAACACTTATATTTGAGTACTTAAATTGTGGATTGATCTCCACCATGGTTTTTCCCCTAACAGGGTTTCCATGTAAAAATCCTTGTGTTATGGTGTTGTGGATGATTGCTTTATGTGTTTGAATCTTTCTCTTAGTTGAATGTTATAAATGGTTTAAAGATCAAATTGTTAAAGTTAAATATTGTTGAACACTGATTCACCCCCCTCTATGTGTTCCCTAATTCCAACAATTGGTATTAGAGCTAAGTTCCTGAGAAGAATTTTAACAACTTGAGGTGGATCTTGGAATGCAATGGACTTTGACAGTCTTAAGTAATAGCTTGTGGTGGCACTTGATGATCTTGATCAGTCTAAAGCAGAAGTCTAAGAATTGAAAGCAATTCTTAAGGATGCTGAGAAATTCATTTAGAATTTGAAGGATCAGATTATTAAGTCTAGGGAGAAGAGAAAGGATCTATGTGATCAGATTAAGCGGAAAGAGAGAAAAATCATGGATGATGTTCACCTGAATCAAACCTTGAAGGAAATAACTGAAGAATGTGAAAAGCTTGCTAGAGACAATACTACCCTAAAGCATTCAAGATGGAATCTATGGTGATGAAGCTAACTAAGGAGATTGAAGAAAGAAAGAAGAATGAGGAAAAACTTGCCTAGTCCCTAAAAGAGAGATCTGATGAATGTAATAGAATTAATGGAGAATTCATTCAGTTGGAGATTGAACTGCAACAATCCAAAAACAATGAAGAAGAGCTTGAAAAATAGGATTTTTATTCTCAAGGATGAACTTGCTACTGCAAATAAATACAAGGATAAGTTCAAGATTCTCAATTAAGCTTGATGAGCTGACTCAAGGATAGAAGAATGGAAATGACAAGCGAGGTCTTGGATATGAGAAAGGTGAAAGTTCTGGATCTGGATAGAGGAAATTCAGACAAGGAAATCAAATGAACAAAGCAAAAGGGCATCTGGTAAGACAATCTAATGCTCAAAAGTTTAATGGATATTTTTTTTCTTGCAATAAATTTGGTCACATGGCTTCTCAATGTAGAAGTAAAATGAAATCAAGTGATTCATCATTCTTCGGCCAGTGTTTCACTTGCAATAAGTTTGGTCATAAGTCAATTGAATGCAAAAATATGTCAAACAACTCTGTTAATAGAAGAAATGTAAAATGTTATACCTATGCAAGATTTGGGCATATTTCTAACTAGTGCAGATCAAGAAAAAATCAATTGAATGACTAGTCTGGACAAGGAAATGTTGTGTGTTACAATTGCAACAAATACAGTCACATTGCAAGATTTTGCAGAACAAAAATATGGATAGAAGGGGTCTGGCATACAAAGGGAGTAATATGCATAAAGATGATAAAGGAAAAGGGAAAGTGATTGTGGATGAAATAAGAGATCAAATGAAGAAGACATGGGTGAAGAAGAGTTCCTCTGTTGTAGGAAATGGGCCAGCACTAGAACCTGCTTCTAGTAATTCCTCTAAGAATTAATTTTAAGCCTTTGGCCTAGGGGGAGCTGTCAAGAAAATTTTTCAAACCCCCTGCTAGTAATTGACACCGAGATCTGGATGAGTGTAGTGGTTGCACTGTTGATCTAAAAATTCTATGGAATCAGTTGGAAAGGACATGATGTTGAGTTGAAGGTCTGTAGAATTTTTCTTTTTTGATGTTTGAGAAAATAGGGCATCCTGATAAGTTAGGGAAAAATCATTTATTACAAAAAAAATTAGGTGTGCGAGTTATAAAAAGGAAAGTTGAAACCCTCATTTTCCACTTTGTATCATAGAGAAAAAGAAGGAGAGCACTCTACACAAAAATTCCATAATTTCAAAAGCATGAAGAGAATTTGGCGGTGAAACCCTGATCCATCAGGTACTTCCGTTGTATTGAGAAATTTTAGTTTAATTTGGTGTGTGGTTGAAGAACTTATTTTAAGGACATGTGTACAGAAGGGAAAATGGAACAAATCAAAGGAATGGTAAAACTAGATGAATATAGCAGTGAGAAAATTAGAGTTGAAAGAAATATGTTGTCGCACAATGAATTGAAATGGATAAATTAAGCAAAGCACAAAAGCCTTGACATTTGGAGTGAATTCACCTATTTCAAAAACGTAGAAATCGTTGAGTTTATTCATGAAAGATTGAATGGTTATATTCTAACTATGGATAAACCTTATCATATCTCGAAAGAAGTGATTGCAGCTATAACTAGGTTATGCAAAGTTGGGGATGTACTGAGAAATAAATCAATTTGAAATAAGGAAGTCAAAATCCTATCTGGAGTAATTGGAGATCAAAGGGAATTGACAATATCCACAATTAAAGATTTAGTAACAAGGTACATTGCACATGGAATATCTTACAAAGTATTTTTCAAAAATAGAGAAGGTGCAACTTCGGCAGGTGTTTACATCTCACACAAGATGATAATGGAAGATGTAGATTTTGATCTTTGCGGATTACTGAAAGATCAACTCATAGAGAATGTGCAATTGACAAAGAAGATAGATTACCCTTTCAGGTTTGGTACTCTTGTTATATGCCTTGTGATGTATTTTCTAAATTGTTTACCCTTGAACAACAATGTAATATGGGAAGAGAGTGAACTAGTTTGCGAGCAGATTTACATATACTCTAGCAATTTGGCAAACTGTGATCAAGTATATGAAAGTTTCTTTAAGGTTTTGCTAAGGAAGTTTGGGTCAATTAGCGTTCCCATTCTGGTAGGAGCACTTGAAGTTGGTTCCTCCTCTAGTGATCTATGGAAAGAAAGAAGAAAAGAGAAAAATAAATTGTTGTATGTACCCCACCAGCATGCAAGAATCCAAAAGTTGAAGGGAAAGGAAAAGAACAAGTGATTGTGGACATACCAGATGAGGAATCTAATAAGAAAACTAAGGAAACCCTAGGGAAAGAATTGGAAATAGCTAAACTAGAACAAGAAAAGGCAATCATGGACTCTAAGAACAAGGAAGAAAAAGAAGTCATCCTACACCTGAAAAAGCAATACAGATTGTCACTTACCAAGCTGAAAAAGCACATGAATCAACTAAGGCAATGCATAAGCACAACAAATAACATTTATAACTATTGTCTTTGATGGCCTCATGCAATCAACAAGTACAAAGAGAAGATGGAACAAATTGAAACAGAGCTGAATAGTATTGGACAAAAATTTAACATGTCTCAAGATCATGGTGGTGTAATCAAGAAAAAGATTCAGGAATTACAATTAGAGCATACAAGTGCTCCACTAAGAACAGGATTGTTGACACCTTTTAGAAAGTGAAGGACATAACCGAGTGTAGGCTAGAACAACTGATTGAGATATTGAGGAAAGGAGAAGTATTAGAAGAAGCCTTCACCATTCTGAAATCCCTCATCAAGATTATCAATCGGACATCTGATAACAATAGAATGATCATAATCACTGAGATTGCAGTAGAAGCATGGAAGAAGTTTCTTCCAGAGATGAAGGAAAAGTACAAAATAATCTTCAAATAATGATTGTATTTCTTCAAATTTTTGAATCAATTTTTACATAAGTTTTTGGTTACACTTCATAGAGGGAGAAAGAAAATATTTTATTATCTTTTTGACATTGATGTCAAAGGGGGAGAGAGAGAAGTGAAAAATACCTTATCTAACTTAGGGGGAGTTTTTTCAAGTTTTGTCAGCTATGGCATTTTGAAGTTTTGAAGGTTCTGACACTTAGTCATTTTTCACTAAGTGTTGTCATCAATGTCAAAGGGGGAGATTGTTGGAATATGGCTTCTAGTGTTGTCATTTATGGCAACCTAAGTCATTGATCTGGTCCACATGTCGATATTTAACCATACTAGAAGATAGAGTGAAGAACAGAGTATTTGGCTATAGTTGAATTTGTCAAATCATTTGCATTACCAATTTTGGTTGTGGATCTCAGGGAAGGTCTTTGGGTATATGAAATATCTTATTTGCGAGTTTTGTGTTTTCGCATCAAGTGGTGTACAAGTTAGGGGATCCATTCATTTTTATGTTCATCAGTGCTTGAAGGCCAACTAAGTGAATGTGGGTGTTGCGGATATTTAAGGTATTTTTGTGTTGGAGATTTTGTTTTGGGTCCTCACTATGTTGTGGCTAACTTTGATAGATGTGCATTAAATGTTATTCATGATTTGATCCAATACTTGGAAAATATTCTCTATTCTATTTGAAGCCGACATATAAGGATTGAATCCTTGGTGGTGGATATATATATGAGATTGGTTAATTCATTTTGATATAGATATGTATATGAGAATTCGATATGTGTTGGTGTGTATGTGAATATCAAAAGAATGGTTGAGCAAATTTCACTTGTGCAAAAGAGGATTTTTTGAAGTGAATTATGGAAAAGCAGAGTGAAGTGCATAATCTAACAAAAGGTCCAAAATCTGATCTATGAACCTAACTGGAGCTATAATCAGGCATTTGTAGATGCTATCTTCTCAGTTCAACCTTTTGATGTAATCCAAATCCTTTGTAAGGCAATGAGCCTTCCTTATTTTGAGCAGTGAGCTCTAGGTAGTGTGTCTGAATGCAAGTGCATTCCCATTTTGTAAAACACTTATATTTGAGTACTCAAATTGTGGATTGATCTCCACCATGGTTTTTCCCCTAACAGGGTTTCCATGTAAACATCCTTGTGTTATGGTGTTGTGGATGATTTCTTTATGTGTTTTCATCTTTCTCTTAGTTGAATGTTATAAATGGTTTAAAGATCATATTGTTAAAGTTAAATATTGTTGAACATTGATTCACCCCCCCTCTCAGTGTTCCTTGATTCCAACAGAAAAGGCTTTAGAGAAGAAGGATGTGGAGGAGAGTGTGAAGACAATTAGAGAATCTTCTAGTACATCTGAATATCTATTGAATAATTTTTTAATCATGAAGCTCCAGTTTCAATCGGTTGTGCCTTCCTAGCTACTACAACTTCCAATACAATAAGGGAAAGTTGACATGGATAGAATTTCTCCTTTGCACAAGATTTAGTTAGGAAATGCATTTCATGTCTCTGCCTAGAGAAATAAATCATGTAAACACATCAAAAGAGTGTAGATCTTATTGATAAAGCAGTGAAGATTCTACAAGAAAGCATACTCATTGCAAGCATAGATAATTCCTTATCTTGTATGGAAAATTTGATGTTTTTTCTTGATTCCTTTAAAGAATATTCTAGTGGTTTGAAGGAAAAATTGGAGATAGATAAAAAGGTAAATGATAAGATATTAATTGACATAATAGAGAACTATGCTACTAAACACAATAAATTTTAGAATAACCTCAAAGATGTACATGATTGCATTGTAGAAGCTAAAATGTTGTTCCAATTTTGCATGAAGTGGCCTAGCTCCACCAAAAGCATACAAGATGAGATGGACTCCATTGAGTCCCAAATTGATAAGGCATATGGTGTCTATGATCCATCACAAGACATTGATGGGAGCACACAAAAAGTAATTGAGAATCTACACGGGCAGTTCTTCCACCTACAAATACAATTTAAGGAGAAAATAATTATGCAGTTTGATCAGATCAGGGATCTAGTAAATGTCAAATTCACACCTATCTCTAGTGCCCTGATGAGTGAAAACAAAGCAATAAAGTTAAATCTAGTACCTAGCACTATAGAAGATGGTGAAGAACTTCTTATGGAGTTTGAGACTCAGAGACATATGCCTGGCCTAGCCAAGCAAGGTTGGGAAGAATGGAAGAAGGACTAGAAAACACACCTTGAGAAGTTGTAGGTGGAAAATACTTCTTCTAGTTGATTGTATTCCTTTTATGCATTTTAGTTTCTTGATAAGATTTCACTATATATATGCAGATGTTATAAGATAACTTTCTAGTGTAAATTTTGATCTGGTTTATTGGATATCACTCTTAGGGGGATTTTTTCAAGTTTTTGAGTTTATTACTCTCTTGTATACATGTATATATCAATAAAAGGGAGCATATGAGTATGTGAGTATGCAAGTAATCTGATATATGATAACATGTTTTGCACCCTTTTCCCTTGATGTTAAAGGGGGGAGTAGTTTTAGGAGAATAATTGAGGCATGTTGCCATCAATAACAAAGGGGGAGATTGTCGGAAGACTAAGAAGTTTTTCATTGAAATTTTTATTGGCAACATGATCATGAGTATGAGTATAAGTATGTAGATACAGTGTTGTTATTGATTTCAACAATTTGTTTTAATATGAAGATCATTTTGCAAACCATTTTGTATAGCTTGAGCATGCATGAAGATGTTAATCTAGTGGTAGTGCTTTTTTGCAAGAAGGTTTTATCCACTACAAATAGTTGAAGTGGAGAATTGGCAAGTGTCAAAATAGTGTTTTCAGTGTACTGGACATCTGATATTTTGGTTCACATTGGCCCACCTTGAAGAATATTTTCCTATGGTTTTAATGAATTTTTTGATGTTGGAGTCTAAATCCATATTTTCACATTGTTTTTTCCTCTGGTAAAGAATTTATGGATGACAAAATATTGGGTTTGCTAGTGATAGTGGTTACCAATACAAAATGTATGTTTTGTTGAATCCGCACTTCACTATGGATTGGTATCTGGTCTTATAGATTTGTGGAGATGTTAATATATGGCATGTGTATCTAAATTCCAAGAGGCATGAAGTGTTGAGATCCACATGTCAGTTTTTGGTTGATCAGTTGGTGACTTTTGATGTTGGGTCGACATTGCAAAGTTTTGAGAAGTATTGATCCGTTATAAGGGAGCTATTATAGGTCCACCTTGGCCTATTTTGATGCTTTACATATTTTTTTATTAAGGTGTGAGGTGTGTATGTGTGTGTGTGTATTGAGCCAACAAGGTATATTTTGTATGATACATCTAATTAGGCCGACATAATTGATGTTTGAGGTTGTGATGGATATATATATATATATGCAAGTTCATTTTTGGTGTTGTGGATGTATGTATGAGATGATAAGTATTGTTGATCCAAATTATACGAATTTGATGTGAGTACAAATCAAATAAAAGTGTTAGAGTAGATCAGTATGAAGTGTGTAAAGTTAGTGTATTGAGCTTCAATGGAACTATAATTCATCCATATTGTAGATGCAATTGTAACAATTCAAATCTTAGTTGTGTTATTTTCTTTATTTTGTGGGAAATGAGTCCACTAGAATAGTGACTCCACCTGTAGTGAGCATTTTTGTAATATCTTATAATCAGTTATAATATATTATGAGCCAATCCTTGTTGTGGTTTTTCCCTTTTCGGGTTTTCCATGTAAAAATCTGGTGTTCATGTGTTATGTAATTTTGAGGATTGATTTCATGCTTTCCTTTATTACTACAAATTGAATATGCTATGTGCACTGAATGTTTACATTTTTAAATGGTTTTAGAGAATACCGATTCACTCCCCTTCTCAGTATTTTGTGTGTTCAACAAACACGTCTTTAAATTTTAAGAGGTTACAAAAGTATTTTGCAAACATCAACTAGCTCTTGACATAGAATGATTTTGTAGAGCTTAGACAATTTTCACAGGTTAGTTTAGTCAATTATAAATAATTTATGATGGTATATGGTTGGTTGTCTCCTTCATGTCCCTTTTAATTATTTTTTTGCTATCAAGAATGATGTTGGCTTCCTTTTATATTATGTTTTCATCATTTTCCATCCCTTACAAAGCTTTCTATTTAGAATTCAAAAAGATTTGTCTTAGAAAAGAATGTCTCAAATGGAATCCATATGTTTAAGCTAGATTTTTGTTTCTAACTATTGCTCTAAATTTCTAATCCATCAATCATAACACTGATTGACTAGGATTTTCAAAAAACATTAAAATAAAAACCCATGCCTACTCCCAATAATACTTTTGAACACACATCAATCTAAATTTAGCTATTAGAAAATCAAAGAAATCTCTACCAACTCATTATGGCTGAATATAAGTTTAGCTTTGCATGCTAAATGAGGTCCAGAATGATGCAAGAGCATCTACATGATGAGACACAAACACAGAGGCCAAAGGATCAAAAGATAAAAAATGTGAAAAAGATAAAAATTACAAATAAGTGATAAGAGGGAATGTGAGAATATTTCATATTTTGATATTTTGAAATGTTTGATAATGTAATATTGTAGATAAATTCTAGAAATTTACGTAGGAATAAGATATGGAGAGAATTGAGTGAATAAAGGGATGAGAATTGTTGAGAAAATCATGGAGAATATATGGAGAGATCATAGGAGATAGTAAGGGAGATGTAGGAATTAGTTGAGGAAATAGTTAGAACTAATTTCCTTTCTTAAAATGTTTGTTACGGTCACCTTATATTATATTATATTAAGGGACCATTATGCAAGATGTATGATATGGGAGAATGATTAAAATGTAATATCAATGATTACGAGAATATCTCTCAGAAATTTGATTTAGTATTTTGGGGTTTGATTACTAGTTTTGAATTGTTGATTCCTCCACGCTCTGTATTCCATCACACAAGCACACAACCAAACCCACTACTATCAAATTATCACTTTGTAAAATTTTGATCCTCCTCTCTCTCTCAATGTCCCATGCGTAAGAGCAAAGAAGTTGCAAGCATAAAAAGTTGATGTATAATGACTACTATTTATAATTATTAGTGAATAAAAAAATTAAGATATTGATATTTCTAGACTGTTATCTTAACTTGCTACCCGAATTGTAACAGCAAAAATAGCTTTTAAAAAAAAAAAATAACATCCAAATAAGGGTAAATTTTTTTGAGATCACATTATTTACCATCCACTGATAATACGTCGAATTTTGGTTCAAAAAATGTTCTTTTAGCAAAAGTAGACATTGGTAAAGTCCAACTATTAACAGAAAACATCCACTTGAATATCATGTATTATACATATGCTTTGTACTTTATCAATGGTGGTCGATCATGCTAGATAAGGCACCTGTTGGAACTTATTTAGATAAACCATATAATCAATACCCTACATCAGTTGAATGTGATTTCAACGTCCAATCAATGTCGAGACTACGATAAATCCTTACCTTGTGTTCCTCTTTAGCTCCCCTTTTACTCTTTAGAAGTAAATCAAACTTTGAAAATTTATCAATTACCTAAACAAATACCATGTAACACTGTTAGTAACAAGTTAAGTTTATTAGTTTGGTACGAATGCAGAAACAGCTTTTGCTAAAAAGAACCTTATACCTTTGCATAGTGTATATTTTTGTTTTCAATATTTTAGATCACATTTAATGATCTATCTTAATGATCTATCATCAGAAAGAGAAGAATGAGAAAATGGATTGAAATTTTTGTTTTAAAAGGAGAAATAGGATACCTACATAGGAGGAGGGAGGCAACAAGAAACAATAAAATAGAAATATGAGAAAAAATATAAAAATTAATAAAGAAAGTAAAACAAACCATAAGAAATAATAAATTAAAAGACAAAGATAAAATAAACTTATAATTTATAAAATGATCCAAAAAATAGAAAAAGATTAAAAAATTAAATTAAATTAACTCCAAGATCTGAGCAAGATATCTAGGATATACTAATATAGATGAGAGGAAGAACAAAGTTATATAGATAGAAATAAAAATGATAAGACTATGAAATAGCAGTATAAGGAAAAATATGCCCTCAACTCCTTCCCCCTCAAACCTCATTGGTGGAAACGTTAAGTGCGAGTAGAAGAGGTCGTGTTGATCATGACCATGAGGCCAACATTGTTGGTGTCATCCACATAATGTCTCCACAAACAAGACTTGAGGGGGAAGGAGTTGAAGGCATATTTTTTCTTATACTTTTATTTTATAGTCTTATCAATTTTATTTCTATTTATATATCTTTGTTCTTCCTTTTATCGATATTAGTATATCCTAGATATCTTGCTCAGATCTTGCACTTAATTTAATTTCTTGTTTTAATCTTTTCATATTTTTTTGGATCATTTTATAAATTATAGGTTTATTTTATTTTGTCATTTAATTTGTTAATTTATTTATGATTTGTTTTGCTTTCTTTATTTTTCTTTTTTTCTTTTTTTCTTATACTTCTATTTTATTGTTTCTTATTGCCTCCCTCCTCTCATATATCCTACCTCTCTTTTTAAATCTAATTCTGCAATCCATTTTTTCATTCTCCTATCACTGATGATAGATCACTGAGTGTGATCTGAAATGTTGAGCAAAAAATTATACATTGTTTAATCCAAATCATATACTATTCATATTGATGAATTATGGAAAACTAATACCAATTGTTAAATTTTTTAACATTACTCACAAATGTACAACTGCTTCTTGAATGAAAATGTCATATTCTAGGACCTCACACCACCCTAAAGAACCAAAATATCCCATTGACCTGGGAAAAACTTCATTGTATTGCTTTGCTATGCACTCATTTGAAAATAAATTCAAGAAAATGCAAGCTATCATATGCATCCGTACTGAGATTTCTCTCAAACACCACAAATATTTATAATGAACCTGCCCATGTCAATCTGTGTTACCCAAATCCTTCAATAGGTAGAGATTTTTTTTTTTATCTTACAAGACAATATTATTCATAAGAAGTATTTTTGAGGAATATAATAATATCATTTATCATTTGAGAACCTATAGACTTCAGAATAATAAAATCCAGAGGATGATGAGCTACGGGTGCTATACAAGTAACATAAAAGTCTAAGAACAATAGATATCATCGTTAAGGTATATGTCAGTTAGCAAAGCTTGAAAAAAATAGGAGATAGCAAGCAATATTTTGAGAAATCATCAAATCTAAGTTTTGTGTTCATAAGAAGGCAATTTTCAAATGTTATTGTTACACCCTCAGCCAGGCAATGAAAATGGGAAGTCCTAAGTGTTTCAAACTCAGAATGGCCTCTAGATTTGGACCAGCTCCCCTATACTAATATTAATAATACTAGGGGGCAAAATGGATAAGAAGTTTATCTCACAACAAAAAGTAAAATTGGCGTAATGCACAAAAATAATGTGATCTTCCAACCAACCTTAGCAAAATAGAATAGAACAGATTACCTTTGTATTATCTTTGGGAACAAAATTATGTAAAATGCAAGAGAAATATTTAGATTGAACATCCACATAAAAATTAGCCTAAGAACTTGGATAAGCCACGAATCATTTTATTAAGCACTTCAATGTATAAACAATTTATTAAGAATCTCTTGGTAGGCATTCTTTTTCTCATCGGCAGGGCAGAGTCTCAATTCTATCATTTCCTTCATCTTTCTTATTATTACCTCATAGGAATTTGTTCATTTAAAAAATTAAAACCAACATCCACATTTTGACCATGATGTAAAAATTATTGTGCACATCCACTCATACTTAGCCACTGCCTAGTTATTTCACATCTAATTAGTACCAATACAATTGGCCATATCCACTCATGTTTTTAGGATCTATCAAATATTTGCTTATTATTCTCATTTTCAATGCACATTTTGAGAGCTTTGAAATTCATTTCATCTTAGAATCTTAGTAAAGATTAGAAAACCTCTACATAACTACAATAGTGTAGGGCGGGTAATCTTAATAGAATGGGTTGTAGTAGATTTACTTAAAACAAAGGTAATTATCTAGTGTTTTTTCTTAAAAATTGAGTTCATAAGTAAACATAGTAAGTACTAAAGATATGGTAAATTGAAAGAACTTAGAGAAATATTCATTTCATTTTATTGATTTTGTATGATTGTGTTTAAGTATTTGAAAATATTTATTTCACTACTACATATCAATTCTTCATAAACATTAATAAATACAAAATATTTGTTGGCATATTTTACTTATCTTAGATCTATGCATTGAATTGACCTAAACTAAAATTGGAAAATTCTAAGAAGTGTAAAGTAATTGTTGCATTGTTATTCTTATATCATGAATTATATTATTTAAGACAATAGCTATAGCAACACAATATTCCATGCTTATGACGCTTGTGTATTTTATAAAATTTTGAAATATTGATTATCATGATTCACCTTCTAGATCATGGCAACAGTGAATGAATCAAATGCATCGAAAAAAATTGTAACACAACCATTAACAACAGAGGATTTCGTTGATTCAAATACATACATTGAAACACCTATAGAGAAACTCACCAAATCAATTGCAGATCACTCAAAAAAGATTATTCAAGAAATGGAAGATACTACCTTTCTTGTGGTTGCAATTGAAGAAAATGAGATCATTCAAATACAAGACATGTCAAACAAGTTTCACAAAACTTGTAGAAAAGTTGTAGGATTTTGCTCATTGCTGAAAGAAATATTTATGATTAACAGAGATCTTCAAGATAGATAATAGAAGAATTTTTGTTGTTTTAAACCATAATTAGAGTATAAAAATAAGGATTTTGTATAGTGTTGTGTTATCATTCAATAACTCACATGAACAATATTTTGATGAAGATGTTGAAGTCTATTTTTTTTAAAACTCTATTCATATATCTTCTATGTAAATGGATTACAAACTATCTAAATAGTTGAATTTTTTTTTTTAAATATCTCTTATTAATTTTAAATTATGTAAATATTTGTACTTTATTTTTGTCAATGCAAATAAAAAAGAAAAATTGCAATATATATGTATTGCTAATCTATATCATATCTATGATATATGAATTGGAAGTCATCTATATACATTAGAAAAATTATTCATCTAATCCTTATATGTGTTTTTTCTGATTTAACATGACTATTAATTCTATAGTATAATCAAAAGATTAAGGAATTACAAATATAAATATACTAAAAATTTGTATTTTCTATTCCATATTCTATTTTTACAGGACTAAGTTGAAGAACCATATTTTTGTTCTAAAGTTGAAAAAGTTGTCTCAAGAACCAATCCATTTGAACCATCAATAAAAAAATAGGTGAGTTGCAATCACATTCTTACAGTATATGATTATTCCTCTCATTAACTATAATGTTCTTGTCATTATATATAGAACCATACAACAATCGTACAACAACACTCATCAGGTTTAATTATATTTTTCATCATTCAAATTTATCTTTACATTTGTTTGAATATAGTAGAAGATTAAGTCTCATATTGTAAATTGTTAGAAAAATATCTAATAATATTCATCAACTAATCTAACAAAGAACATGGAATATGCCAAATCTAATGTTTTTATGTATTTACTATGAAAAAAATATTGATTGTTGAAAAATTAGTTATATCTAAATAAGCAACAATTAGTTATATCTAAATAATGCTAATTTGATGATTATTTTTCCTACATTATTATAAAATAGGGATGAGTCTTCCAAATAATATATATCATCACGAACGGGGTGGTGGGCCTAGCTCAATTGGCTAAATCATCCTATTGTAGGCAAGAGGTCACAATGTCTAGTCTCCCCATCATCCCCGTGGTACCAAAGGGTGTGTCATGGTAGTGTCGTCGGTCACGTGAAATGTAATACCCCTCTGTTTTGCTTTTTGGTTGGACAGTGTATCCTTGTTTGCTTTGATGTGCTTTTTGGTTATTGAGATACTTTATCATGTGCGTACTATTTGATCACTTTTATAGAGCGATAGTCTATTTGTGTGATGTGATGTATCTTATCTGATGCTTTATTTGACATTTTTTAATTGGTGTAATGATGATTAGTTATTGTAACATGTTATTGCATGAGATATTTGATTATGATAGAACTATCAGTCTATGATGAGTGTATTGGTGAAGGGGATGAGATCACATCACTCGCTTGCGAGTGCCCTACGATTCCGCGATTTCCTCTTCATGGTGTGTTTATTATGTTATATATATGCATGTTCGATATACTCTTTGTTCACAGGTTGACAGGTACAGGACATCAACTCCACCTAGTTTCACAAGTTTGAGTGTGTCCATTGGCCGACGGTATTCGATTGGGAGATAGTAGCTAGGTTTTCCATGCCAAGTCATCACCTAGTCATAATGTGTCATCGGGTTTTAGTCGGGTTAAGTTGCTTTTTTATTGTTCATCTCTCCTTGATTTTATTTAATTACAAATTGGAAAAGGTAAATAAATGGCTCTATGTATTTAAGTTGTTTATTAAATAAATCTAGTTATAATGTTATAAATGTTATTTAATTTACTAATTAATTAAATTAAATTAATAAAATGATCTAATATTGGATTAGATTTATTTTATTGATTAATTAAATTAATTGTGTGGAAATGAATTAAGTTATCCATTTGGGAATTCAGAGTGTTAAATGATTTTTGAAAAAAAGAAAATTTTAAAATTTTAAATTCTTTTGAAAAGGAAATTTTAAAAGTTTCAAATGCTTTTTGAAATAGAAATTTTTGAAAAAAAGTAATAAAGTCATGTTGAAAAGAAATTTTAGTTTTAAATTTTCAAAAAAGCAAAATATCTCCAAAATGCATAGAGAGAGTAATAACTATGGTGGATGGGATATTTTGGGGAAAGTTGACTATTTTGGAGAAGATATTTCATTTTGAAAAAAGGAAGGATTGTTGTAAATAGAAATAGAGGTTTTCTTGTTTTGGGGATGCATCTTGGATTTGGGTAAAGACTTGGGAAGAGCTTTGGAAAATTATCTTGCAGGGAAGCTCAACTTTTCTTCTTCAAGCTTCAGATCACAGGTTCTTTCTTGGAAAATTTCTATGGGAAAAATTTGTCCAATTTGAGTGTTAAATGGAAATTTTGTATATATATATATGTTGTTTTTTATATATATACAAATTTTGTATGTGTTTATTTGGGAAAATTTTTCCCTATTTGAAAGGAAATTTTCTGTCAAAGAAAAAAAAATCTCTCTATTCTAGAAATGACCAAAAACAGAGGATTTCTGTTTTTTAATGAAAAATAAAATAAAATAATTTTTTTTTTTATTAATAAGGTTGGGGGGAGGCCGTTGTGGCTGCACAACAGCCACCCACAGTGGAGGGAATTGTTGTGGCAGTGCTCCCCACACATAGTGTGGGGGAAGCGCTGCCATAGGCAGCGCAACCTCCATAGGGGAGGCTGGGTGCAACCTATGGCTGCATCCCCTTCCCTGTGGTGGGGTCTGTGGGCTGACAATTGTTTTTTATTTTTATTTTTATTTTTCTTTATATTATATTATATATATTATAGTATTATTTAAATAATTTTTTTATTTATTATTATTTATATATATATTATATATAATATGCATATATTATATATATTATATATTTTAAATAATTGGATTGTATTAAGAGTTGTGGGAAATATATAGGGTTTGTATAAAATATGTAAATAAAAATTTATATGTTTAATCATATAATTGAATATAATTATTTTCATATTATTTTTATTAGAAAAGATGCAAAAAAAAAATATTGATGTTATAATAAAATGTTTTTTATTTAAAAAAATTGATTTTGATCATTTTGGGTAATGAAGGAAAATGGATAATATGCACAAGGTTTAATAGATGAATATTTAAATATGAGAAATGGATATTAAATGTAAATAGAAACACATTGTTATTTAAATGAATATTAATTAATAGAGATGCATTTCTATGTGCAAGCATTTAGTTTTTAATGAAATGATTTGAATGGGGAAATGAGATTTTTTATATTTAAATATTATCAGGAAACTAAAGTAGACCCTTAGATTTAATTTATTATTTTGTGTCAAATGCTTGAATAGTTATTTAATAAGGGAATGGTTTTAAGGGAAAGGGATATTCGTATTAAATGAAATGAAATGTTTGAGAGTGAATTTTATTTATAGTTCTTGTTAGTGGCAAACGAATGTATGATAAGATTAGTTATTTTCATAAAATGTGTAATTGAGGAATTTAAAATATTGTGAACATTCATAGTCAAGTTATTGATTTTATTTTAAAATAATATATTTGAAAGGAAAAATATTGAATTTAAATGTAATGTGTTTAATAACGAGATTAATTGATTTTAAAATGAATTATTTTGCAAAGGACCAATAGTTATTTTTTAAATGATAGGTTCTGGATCATAGAAGTAAATGTTATTATTATTTAAGAGCAATTAGGGAATTAAATATCTGGTTAAAGTTTATCCTTTGTCTTAAAGAGACATAATTTAATTAGTTTTATTGCGGCAATAAACTATTGAATGTTATTAAAGGAAGTGGATTTAGGAAATCCAAAGTAGATTTAATTCCTGTTTATTTGCCTTTTTAAATGTAATTTCTTCTGTTATCGCGTTGGGGAAAATCGTTTGGTAGGAGTTAATAAGTCTTCCATATAGGGTTTTTAATTATTTGGGGTTGCTATATTATGTTAGTCAACCTTTGTATTTCCTTGGGTACTGCGTATAGTTGTATCCTATTGTTTTACCCGGTTTTCACGAACGGGGATGGTTTGTGCCTCCTTTGGCTTAAGAGTGGATTATGTGTTTTGTTGCCTCCAATTGTTTGGAGTGAGTTTCATTATATGTTGCCTCCTAGAGTTGGAGTGATTGTTTACCTAGTTTGTATGCACTTTGGCACCCTTGGTGATTGGTTTTGTTTGTATGCTATCGAGTAGAAGAGTGGCTTATGTTAGGAACCAGAGCCCAAAGAGGTAAAATGGGTAACCTTTGTGATAGGGAGGTTGGATGAAACAATCACTTTTTCATGTTCTAGGTCTTGCTTGGAAGACCTCTAAGGTGTTTCACTCCACCACTTGAAACCTATAGGACCTATTCCTTCTTAGAGTCCCCTGATTTCTCCTAGCCAACCCAACTATCAACTTAGATCATTCCACCAAGTCAAAACTTGGTGCACTCTTACAACTCTAACCTTAGCCCTTAATTCACCCTAAAGGCTACAAACCTCCAACCTATTGAATTTAACTTTGAAGGGGTATTGAGATGCTTCTATAGTCATCAAAAAATCCTACTAGGGGTATCAGGGGTCCACCTAGCTCCATTTCTTAGTCGCTTCCACCAAACCCTCATTTAGGCCTAAAAAGGCTACTAGCCCTAGGAGCCCCAATTAGGTCTCCTCTGAGAAATCAGGTTAGTTCTCCAAATCTTTCCAAAGAACACCAAATCTTTTCTTGGGAATCTTGGTTCATATGGACACCTCTCATATTTTTTGGTTCTTGGGTCTTAACTATTCATGTACAAAGGCTTAACCCTCAATTTGGAAAAGTTAGGCCTTTTCAAACCCTTCCCTGACTTCACTACAAACTATTAGGTATTCCTCACACTAGTTGATTTGATGGAGCTTCCTTCTCCATGCTATATCTAGGAAAGACACTTACCTGCCCTCTCCACCTTGTGATTTGTTAGGAAATGGACACCCCTGCAAATCAAGTGCTCTGCACTTTCTGTCTTCCCTAATTAGACTCTTCCTGGCTTGCCTAGGGCAAGACTTCCAAAAGCAACTCCCATTCTCTCCAAGATCCTAAACTCTAAACAACCTATGATAACCTATGGGTGCTCCTACACCATTCTCCCCCTCAGCCAAACACTAAGGATTGTGGGAGAGATCAGAGATAAATCAATACCCTGCTTCTTGAACTAAGCTTCATCCACCCATGTAGCCTCAGATTCTGGTTTGTCCTTCCATTTGATGAGATGTTCCATGTATTCCTTATACCGGGTAGACTTCTTCACCCTTGGTTCCAAGATGCTCTCTACTTGTAGCTTGTCTTTAGGAGGTAAGGCTATGTTACTCAATCCTTCAAGACATCCAAACTTTTCTGATCCAAGTCAGTGATTGGTCCTTTATACCTGATCAAATCAGCTACATTAAACACTGGTGAAATGCTTAAGTCTGTAGGTAACTCCACCTTGTAAGCATTATTTCCATACTTTGCTAACACCTGACATGGTCCCACTCTCTTCATCTGCAACTTGGTTGATGTTCCTTTCTACAATCTATATTTTTTGAGATGGACCATGGCATAGTCACCTACTGCAAATTGGAGATCTTTCCTAGACATATCCACCTTAGCTTTCAGCTTGTGAGTAGCCTCTGTGATTGTCTTTTTCACTTGCTCATGAATCTCCTTCATATTCTGAGAGAAATCTTCAACATGGCCACTCCTATGCTCCATAGCTCCTAAATATCTAAGCTCACACAAACCTCTTGGGTGCATTCCATACACTATTTCAAAAGGACTTCTGCTTGTGGTCCGATTCACACTGTCATTGTAGGCATATTTATCTTGTGATATGACCAAGTCCCATGTGTGTCCATACTCCTTGGTTAGGGAAGGTTACCTAACACTCTATTAACCACCTCAGTTTGTCCATCGGTCTGAGGATGGTAGGCTGATCCAAAAGACAAGTTAGTACCTAATCTACTCCATAGAGTCTTCCAAAAATGACTCATGAACTTCTCATCCCTATCTAAGACAATGCTCAATGTCAATCCATGGATCCTCACAATCTCTTTGAAGAAAAGATGAGCAATATAGCTAGCATCATGGGTAAATGTTCTTCTCCATAGAGATCCTTGAAACTCTCTATCCCAATGCTCTTTATTTGTATCTCTTGCACTGTCAGTAACCTCCTACTTAATGCATTTGCCACCTTGTTCATCTATCCCTTCTTGTGCTTGATGGTAAATGTGAAGGCTTGGAGGTATTCCATCCATTTCAAATGTCTATTGCTCAACTTCTCTTGTGTGTTGATGTAGCTAAGTTCTTGGTTATCAGTAAACACTACAAACTCTTTAGGTAGGAGATAATGCCTCCACTTTCTAAGTGATTGTACTAGATCATACAATTCTAGGTCATAGGTAGAATTATTTTTCTTAACTTTGTTGAGCTTTTCACTAAAGAAAGTTATAGGCCTGCCTTCTTGGCTTAGCACTCCTCCTACTACAATTCCAATGGCATCACATTCCATAGTGAATAACTTATCAAAACTAGGTAACAAAAGGATGGGTTGAGTTGCCACTTCTTGTTTCAGTTTCTCAAAACCCTTCTCTGCTTCAAGAGTCCATTTGAACTTAGTTTTCAGGCCACCTTTGATTGTATCAAGTACTGGTGCACATATGCCACTAAAGTTCCTTATAAACTTCCTATAAAACTAAGCTAACCCATGAAAACTCCTTACCTCTGTCCCAGTGATTGGTGTAGGCCAATTTAGGATAGCTTCCACCTTGCTTGGGTCCATTTTCAATGATCCTTGAGATACTACAAACCCAAAATACACAAGCTCTTGTTTGAAGAATTCAAACTTTTCTAAATTGATGGCTAACCTCTCCTCCTGCAATCTTTTAAGAACCAACTCCACATGCTTTAGATGTTCTTTTGCTGTCTTGCTAAAGATGAGTATATCATCTAGGTATACCACCACAAATAACCCTATGAAGTCCTTAAGCACTTCATTCATGAGCCTCATGAATGTGCTAGGGGCATTTGAGAGGCCAAATGGCATAACTCTCCACTCATATAACTCATCAGTTATCTTAAGGTTGTCTTCCACTCATCCCCATCTTTGATTATGATCTGGTGGTATCCACTCTTGAGATCCAACTTGGTGAAATACTAAGCTCCTCCAAGACAATCCATCAAGTCCTCAATCCTAGGAATAGGGAACCTATATCTGATTGTAATTCTATTTATAGCCCTAGAATCAGTGCATAACCTCCACTTACCACCTTTCTTGGTTGCTAAGACCACTGGTACTGCACATGAACTAATGCCCTTCCTAATTAGTCCTTGGTCTAATAACTCCTATACTTGTCTAGCTACTTCTAGGTTCTAATCTGGTGTAAGCTTGTAAGCTGCTTTGTTTGGTAATGAAGCCCCTAGTATGAAGTCAATCTAATGACTGATGGCTCTCTTTGGAGGTAAGGTTGTTGGTGTTGCATCACTAACTATGTCCTTGAACTTCTCAAGCAACTTATGGACTGCTCCTGGTATGACTATTTTCTTAATCTTATCTTCCTCCTTAGGTTGCACCATGACCACATATCCTTCCCCTCCTTGTTGTAGAGTGTTGATAAACTCCTTGCCACTACTTAACAAGACACTAGGAGTCTTTGATTGTCCTCCTTCCTCATCTGAAAGTGACTGCAGTTTGAATGTCTTTCCATCCTTCTTGAATGAGATAGCATTCTCCTTTCCATCATATATGGCTCCTTTGTCATACTCCCATGGTCTTCCCAATAGAAGATGGCATGCATCCATGGGAAACACATCACAAATCAACTTGTACTTGTATCCTCCAATGGAGAACTCCATCGTTGTCTGATCATTTACAAGAACACTCCGCCCTTTGTTCAACCATGTCACCTTGTAAGGATTAGTATGGGGTACCTTCTCCAACTTCAACTTCCTCACTGCCTCCTCAAAGATTATGTTATCAGTAAACCCCGAATCCACTATGACCTTGCACACCTTTCCAAGTATCTTGCATCTTGCCCTGAATAAGGCTCTCCTTTGCTTTGGTTCTTCTTTGACTGGTTGTCTGATTAGAACCCTGCTAAACATCAAATTCTCCCCCATTTCTGACTCACTGTGACTAACTTGTGGTGACTTGACACTCATAGTATCTTCTTGAGCATATGCTACTCTCTTTTCTGTATTTGAAGAAGATGCTTTCTCCGGGCACCTATAAGCTGGATGGCCTACTTGACCATAGTTGTAACAATTCATACTAGAAAAGTACGAGTTACTTCTGCCTGCTCCTCTTCCTCTATTTGAACCTCCTTGAGGTCCTCTACCTCTTCCATAACCTCCTCTAGAAGTTGTTTCACTTCCATGCTCTATGAGTTTAGCCTCTCCCTGACTTCTTTGTTCAGTCACTCTACCTTGGTATCCACCTCTATGTCCTCTTTGATCTCTACCTTTTCCTCTGCTCTTAGAAGCCTGGTCTTGTTTCCTCTTACTCCTCTCTTCAATCTTTATAGCCAATTGATAGAATTGGTGCACTGTTTTGGGACTTAGAAGAGTTGTCTCCTCTTGAATGTTCCATTTCAAGCCATTAAGATACCTAGCCACCTTAAGACTTTCATCCTCGGTTACATTAGACCTCATGCAAAGTTTTTGAAACTCCTCAGTATAAGAATTAACATCTTGATCTCTTTGTCTCAAGCTCTGTATTTTCTTATGCAAATTAATTTCATAATCATCTGGCATGTATGCTTCTCTCACTTTGGCAACCATTCCCTTCCAAGTAGAAATAGGCTTCTTGCTTTCCTTTTCCCTCTCTGTCTGAATGAACTTCCACCATGTCAAAGCAGTACCTCTCAATCTTGATTTGGACACCTTTACCATCTGTACTTCCGAGACCCCATCACATTCAAAATGGTTTTCCATTCCCTATATCCAATCCATGACTAGACCAGCTTCCATTTTCCCACTAAACAATGGTATGCCTTCAAGTGCTTTTCCACTCAAAGCCTTCAATGCCTTCAAGAAAGGATCTTCTTGCAAAACAGGGTCAGGTTCAGGGATCTTGTCTTCCTCTACAACCTCTTCTCTCTTTGGTACCTTTCCTTCCAATTTGTCACTGACCTCATCGGTCTTGGTTTGTACATTATTCATTGCTTGCTCAAGTTGATCTATTCTTTCCCTCAATAGCCTATTGTCTTCCTCTTGTTCTTCGACCTTCTTCACCAATTCTGCATTTTTCACCATGTTTGTAGAGCCACTTGACTCAATCTCCGACATATAAGATTCTATCCCAAATATTTTGCTGCTCTGATACCAATCTGATAGGGAGATTGGATGAAATAATCATTGTTCCATGCTCCGGGTCTTGCTTGGAAGACCTCTAAGGTGTTTCACTCCACCACTTGAAACCTATAGGATCTCTTCCTTCTTAGAGTCCCATGATTTCTCCTAGCCAACCCAACTATCAACTTAGATCCTTCCACCAAGTCAAAACTTGGTGCACTCTTGCAACTCTAACCTTAGCCCTTAATTCACCCTAAAGGCTACAAACCTCCAATCTATTGAATTTAACTTTGAAGGGGTATTGAGATGCTTCTATAGTCATCAAAAAATCCTACTAGGGGTATCAGGGGTCCACCTAGCTCCATTTCTTAGTCGCTTCCACCAAACCCTCATTTAGGCCTAAAAAGGCTACTAGCCCTAGGAGCCCCAATTAGGTCTCCTTCTCCGAGAAATCAGGTTAGTTCTCCAAATCTTTCCAAAGAACACAAAATATTTTCTTGGGAATCTTGGTTCATATGGACACCTCTCAAATATTTTTGGGGTCTTGGGTCTCAACTATCTGTACAAAGGCTTAACCCTCAATTTGGCAAAGTTAGGACTTTTCAAACCCTTCCCTGACTTCACTGCAAACTGTTAGGCATTCCTCACACCAGTTGATTTGATGGAGCTTCCTTCTCCATGCTATATCTAGGCAAGACACTTACCTGCTCTCTCCATCCTGTGATTTGTCAAGAAATGGACACCCCTGCAAATCAAATGCTCTGCATTTTTTGTCTTCCCTAGCCGAACTCTTCATGACTCGCCTAGGGCAAGTCTTCCACAGCAACTCCCATGCTCTCCAAGATCCTAAACTCTAAAATATGTACATACATGGAGTCTAGTCAATGTTCCCAAAGATCCGTACAATTTGTATGGTGGGAAAGTGAACTAACACTCCATTTTCTCAAAACTGCCAGGTTCAGACTAACAACAATGTGGAATCAAAATTATTTACAAACAATGCTTGAAATTGAATAAAGAAACTAACTAATGGCACACAATGCTTGAAGAACTACTACACTACATCCTACACAAGTTACAGTGCCATGATTAAGCCATTAAAACTTAACTTCAATGCAAAAATCAGAAAATGCACTTTCAAACACAATTGCTTTCCTTGAATTCACAAAACCTCAAAACATAACAAATGCTTCCAACCCCTCTCCAATGCCAAGGAATTCCATAAATAGGGTCCCTAAAATAGTTAACCTCTCCCTTGGGCTCTTCTTGACTGCTTGTAGGTCCAATTGAGTATTATTTGCAAAAAATGAATAGAAACTCCTAAAAGGCCTAAAAGGTCAAAACCTTATTTGTTTAAAAACCTTAAGCCTATCCAATGATCAACATGACCTTCATCAGATGATCAACACCCAACCAACAATGCCATTAAGGCTTACATCCAAATGAACTAAGTTTTATTGCTTAGTTGTCCTAGACAAGACTTTCCTAGACAGACCTTTTAAACAACCTATGATAACCTATGGGTGCTCCTACACCACTTCGGAGGTGGTTTAATCAAGTGATAACTAAAATAATGTACTTAGAAGTTTGGATAGTATTTCACATTAATCAAGATAATTGAGCCTCACTCATAGACACAAGTGCTCGTATAGGCTTGGGATGAGTGGGAATTCCTACAATGGCAAGGTCATCATCTTGTCTTTATGAGAGGTATTTGATTCCGCATGAGTGAGTATGGGGGCCAGAGCCTATGAAGATTCCTAGAGGATATCCCATGTCAAGTTGTGTGATGACACTCTTTCTACGACAACATTTGGTATGTGATTTTGTGTGTATGGTTTCTTAACATACTCGATTTGTTTTATATCTGGAAGCAATGTGACCATGTTAGAGTTGTGTTGGTGTTGTACCTGTGATTGGTTGTGTCATTATGTGTTAGCCTGTGTCTAGAGGTAGATGGGCTTGTCTTGGAATCCTTGTTACAGTCTCCTAGTACGGGGGGTGAGCCTTCGGGTATCACATGGTTGGGTGGAACGTGCACCTTTCTCCGTTGAGTTTTCTTCTTGTTCGTGTGGACGATATTTCCATTTGGAGAGCTTGTGGGATCTAGTTTCATTTTATGCTTTATTATTTTTAGTTGAAACTTGTAATTTTATTACCCCTCATTTGTATTGAAGTGGAGGATGCAATTTGTAACCATGCTTTTGGATTTACCTCATTCAGGGAATGAGATTTGTAATCTTATTGTTAAATGATTGTTATTCAAAATCATGTAGTAGCTCTTATTTTTTGATTTAATTTATCATGTATGGAATGTATGCGATCTTAATTCTTTTAGTAATTAAATGTTATGGTTTCAATTAATGTTTCTTGTTTGGGTTTTAAAGTAATCTCAGTCTCATAACCTTAGAGGTTGTTGGCAATGGGTAGTGAACTTGCATGTTGTTTGTACTTAAACAAAAAAAAATTAGTACGTTTAAGAATTTAATTGCAACTTCCTTGTGGGTTGCATGGCAAGGCATTACACATGGTATCAGAGCTCGAGTTTAAACACTAGGTACTCTCAGATAATGTGGAACCCATTAAGCTGTTAGTTGCGTAGGTTTATATTTTGGGCACTATGAGCCCATTACATTGACCTAGATGTTATATTCGTTAGTTTATGTTTTCCTTTTGGGTTGATCTCACTTGCTTACCCAAAAGCTATTATGAGGTGGTGTAGGTCCAATGGTGCAAAAAAATAGTGGAAAGGATAGGACCCTCAGTGTAGTGTGCAATGCACTGATATCCTTCCTACTGTGCGAATGCATTATAGACAATTGTGTAGCATATGAATTTGTGTGTGTGTGTGTTTTACCTATTTGTGGTTGCAGGCTTCCAAGAGTAAGTCTGACCCTAGGGGGGGACATAATACCCCTCTATTTTTCTTTATGGCTGGACAGTGTGTCCTTGTTTGCTTTGATGTGCTTTTTGGTTATTGAGATACTTTATCATGTGTGTGTTATTTGATCACTATTATAGAGGGATAGTCTATTTGAGTGATGTGATGTATCTTATCTGATGCTTTATTTGACATTTTTTAATTGGTGTAATGATGATTAGTTATTGTAACATGTTATTGCATGAGATATTTGTTTATGATGGAACTGTCAGTCTATGATGAGTGTTTTGGTGAAGGGGATGAGATCACATCACTCACTTGCAAGTGCCCTACGATTTCGTGATTTCCTCTTCACAGTGTGTTTATTATGTTATATATATGCATGTTCGATATACTCTTTGTTCGCAGGTTGATAGGTACAGGACATCGACTCCACCTGGTTTCACAGGTTTGAGTGTGTCCATTGGCCAATGGTATTCGATTGGGAGATAGTAGCTAGGTTTTCTGTGCCAAATCATCACCCTAGTCATAGTGTGTCGTCAGGTTTTAGTCGAGTTAAGTTGCTTCTTTGTTGTTCATCTCTCCTTGATTTTATTTAATTACAAGTTGGAAAAGGTAAATAAATGGCTCTATGTATTTAAATTGTTTATTAAATAAATCTAGTTATAATGTTAGAAATGTTATTTAATTTATTAATTAATTTAATTTAATTAATAAAATGATCTAATATTGTATTAGATTTATTTTATTGATTAATTAAATTAATTGTGTGGAAATGAATTAAGTTATCCATTTGGGAATTCAGAGTGTTAAATGATTTTTGAAACAAAGAAAATTTTAAAAGTTTCAAATGCTTTTCGAAATAGAAATTTTTGAAAAAAAGTAACAAAGTCATGTTGAAAATAAATTTTAGTTTTAAATTTTCAAAAAAGCAAAATATCTCCAAAATGCATAGAGGGGGTAATAACTATGGTGGATGGGATATTTTGGGGAAAGTTGACTATATTTGGGGAAGATATTTCATTTTGAAAAAAGGAAGGATTGTTGTAAAAAGATATAGAGATTTTCTTGTTTTGGGGATGCATCTTGGATCTAGGTAAAGACTTGGGAAGAGCTTTGGAAAATTATCTTGCAGGGAAGCTCAACATTTCTTCTTCAAGCTTCAGATCACAGGTTCTTTCTTGTTTAATTGTTTTGAAAATTTGCATTTTCAATT
This sequence comes from Sequoia sempervirens, assembly GCA_007258455.2. Taxonomy (NCBI): domain Eukaryota; kingdom Viridiplantae; phylum Streptophyta; class Pinopsida; order Cupressales; family Cupressaceae; genus Sequoia; species Sequoia sempervirens. The sequence continues at coordinate 315,693,766 of VDFB02281492.1, read as the reverse complement.
TTGAAAACTTGCTTGGAAACAATTTGAAAACCCTGTTGATCATGTGGAAAATACAAACTCTTCAACATAAATTCTCAAGTTTAACAATAGAAAATATAGAGAGGAACAAAATAAATCTTTTTGAAAACCTCTGTGTTTAGATTTAGAAATTATTCAGAAATTTGGAATCAAGAAATTAGTTTTTTGAAAATTTCTATGGAAAAAATTTGTCCAATTTGAGTGTTAAATGGAAATTTTGTATATATATATATGTTGTTTTTTATATATATACAAATTTTGTATGTGTTTATTAGGGAAATTTTTTCCATGTTTGAAAGGAAATTTTTTGTTAAAGAAAAAAAAAATCTCTCTGTTCTAGAAATGACCAGAAATAGAGGATTTCTATTTTTTTGTTTTATTTTAATGAAAAATTGAATTAAATTAAATTAATTTTTATTAATAAGGTTGGAGGGGAGGCAGTTGTGGCTCCACAACAGCCACCCCCAGTGGAGGGCATTGTTGTGGCAACACAGCCTCCACAGGGGAGGTTGGGCACAGCCTATGGATGCGTCCCCTTCCCTATGGTGGGCTCCGTGGGCTGAGAATTGTTTTTCTTTAAATTTTTTTTTATATTATATTATATATATAATATATACATATTATATATAATATTTAAATATTATATATATATTATAGTATTATTTAAAAAAATTATTTATTTATTATTATTTATATATATAATATATATATTATATATAATATGCATATATTATATATATATATTATATATATTATATATTTTAAATAATTGGATTGTATTAAGAGTTGTGGGAAATATATAGGGTTTTTATAAAATATGTAAATAAAAATTTATATGTTTAATCATATAATTGAATATAATTATTTTTAGATTATTTTTATTAGAAAAGATGCAAAAAAAAAATATTGATGTTATAATAAAATGATTTTTATTTAAAAAAATTGATTTTGATCATTTTGGGTAATGAAGGAAATGGATAATATGCACGAGGTTTAATAGATGAATATTTAAATATGAGAAATGGATATTAAATGTAAATAGAAACACATTGTTATTTAAATGAATATTAATTAATAGAGATGCATTTCTATGTGCAAGTATTTAGTTTTTAATGAAATGATTTGAATGGGGAAATGATATTTTTTATATTTAAATATTATCAGGAAACTAAAGCAGACCCTTAGATTTAATTTATTATTTTGTGTCAAATGCTTGAAAATTATTTAATAAGCCTGAATGATTTAAGGGAAAGGGATACTTGTATTAATTAAAATGAAATGTTTAAGAGAGAAATTTTTATTTATAGTTCTTGTTAGTGGAAAACGAATGTACGATAAGATTAGTTATTTTCATGAAATGTGTAATCAAGGAATTTAAAATATTATGTTCATAGTCAAGTTATTGATTTTATTTTAAAATAATATATTTGAAAGGACAAATATTGGATTTAAATGTAATGTGTTTAATAGCGAGATTAATTGATTTTAAAATGATTTATTTTGCAAAGGACCAATAGTTATTTTTTAAATGATAGATTCTGGATCATAGAAGTAAATGTTATTATTATTTAAGAGAAATTAGGGAATTAAATATTTGGTTAAAGTTTATGGGTATGTGCAGGATCATGGTGGGCCAAAAAGTGGCAATGAGGAAAAAACACGTCTTTCATCGACCGAAAACCGTGAAAATAACGTTTTGACTTTTTCTAGGCTTGGGTGTCACCATAGCAAACACCAAACCTAGTTTTACAAATTGGATATCCGATTTGGATATGATATCTGATTTGGATCTGATATCCAATTTGCAAAATGCATATATAAAAAAACTCAGTCGATGTTTTAAAGTTATTTCATAGTCAACAACCCGCAGGCTCACAGTGAATTGATTCTTTGCGTAACGGATATGTGATTTGGCCAAAATCTGATTTGAAAAGGTAAGTTTTTTTATTTTTATTTGATTTGATTCAATTTTGATTTATATTTGAATAATTTCAGATGGTTTTTTGTGGATTTTTTTAAAAAATAGGGTTTTTGATATAATTTTTATGAAAAAATTGAGTTTAGAATGGATTTTGATAAAAAATGAATGTTTTTTGTGGATTTTTTTTTCTCAATAGGGTTTTTGATTGAATTTTTATGAAAAAATTGAATGATTTTTGATAAAAAAATGAATGTTTTTTGTGGATTTTTTTTCAAAATAGGGTTTTTGATTGAATTTTTATGAAACAATTGAGTTTAGAATGGATTTTGATAAAAAAATGAATGTTTTTTATGGATTTTGATTTAAAAATAGTGTTTCTTATGCATTTGTATTAAAAATTAGAGAATTTTATAGATTTTTGTTAAAAAGTAGGGTTTTTTTGGATTTTTTTTAAAAACTAGGGTATTTTTATAATATTTTCATTTATATTGTCTAATTTTAATTAGATTAATTATTTTTTAACTTTAATAAAGGCATTATGGCTGTTGAGAATGAGAATGCACAAATTCCACAGTTGAGAATGAAAATCCACCAACTAAGAATCAAAATTGAAATGCCAAATGCTCCCCACCTCCACAACTATCAATTGAAGACTTAATTCATGAAAAATTGAGCAATTGAGGGGAATTGATGTTTTATAAAGAAAATCCCTCTGATTATCTGTATGTCCAACCACTTTGATAGGAATAATTACAAATGCTGAAACCCTCTCCTTGACATAATGCCTTTCATTACCATTGTGAGGGGCAATGTATGCATAGTTATCTTGATGATGAAAGATCTCCAAATATGTAAAAAGCCCAAATAGCCTCTTTATTTTGTGTATTTGGTTTGCCCGATTAATGTTAACAAACCAAAATTTCTATAAAATGGTGCACACATAGGGGCATAGTAGATAACTTTTGGGATCGTTGGTGTATGGTTTTTGATAAACCACCCAACAATAATCTTGATGTACCTTTTTACTTTATTAAAAAAAATATGTTGATTTTTTGTTAGGGCATCATGTCAATTACTTTGACATTAAATCCTTCTAGGGCATTGGTGGAGGTATGCCCCAGGATAGGCCAGGGACAACTAGAGTAGTCAGGTGCCCACATGTTCCCCATCCTCCCCTTCCTCCGCCACCTCTAGTACAACATCCAGATATTACGGAGGATGCAACCACACAAACTATCCAGGTCATTCACTCTTTGAGAGGTCTTTTGGTTTCCCATGCTTCTTCAGTAGCTTAGCCACAGTCTGGTGATCTTGGGGATGGATCTAGTGCTGTTGCATCATCCTCCTCGGGTCCACATATTTGTGTACCACATATTTGCAATATGTGCCAGCAAATATGCTTGGGTCCTATTGTACATCCCCCTGAGCAGCCATTAGACACTTCTGATTATGACATCTAGGATGTGGAGATTATAGCAGATCACACGCAGGGGAGTGGAGCACACCCTACAGAGTCCTGTCTTGCTAGAGAGGTGGACATTAGAGTAGTTAAATAGGTAACATTTAAGGTGTAAATTCATAACTTGCATTATTTTTTAAATGAATATTAATAAGAGATAGTATCAAGTACTAATATTTATTTACATGGTCTATTTAACAGTTAATTTTTAAGGAGGAGCTCACACGGGTGACTAATAGCACCCTTAGGGCCATTTCATTTGGCCTCGAGATGCACACAATATGTATTTTTGCACTCACTCATTTACATTTTTTTACTGTATACTTGCTTGTCATTTGAATTGTCATTAATGAAATTATATATTAACTTATATGCTTATCTTATTCTCTGCTTGTAGGAAACACCTAGTGCGAGCGAGGTGCGATGCTCTCTAGACTATGGATGCACAATGTTAGATAAGGGAAAGGTAATTGAACTCAAATTTGATTGAATTAAGATTTATAAGATATTTTATTGATTATGCATACATTGAAATAGATTCGTGAAGGAGTAGGTATTTGAACACCTGAAGGAGGTGTTGAAACACCTCAAGGAGATACAGAAAAAGATCAGCCTAAAGAGGTATGTGTTTATTTTATTTTGTGCTTGGTAAATATGTTCTTATTATCGACAATTCTATGCTAACTTGGATCAATTTCATGTTTTTGTTCACATATATAGATTGGCATTACAAAAGTTGGTTTGGTTAGTTCTTTGAGAGGGTATATTCTAGGACTCATGACCCTTCAAAGAGATGTATATTTCAGGTAATCAAGACTTCAATTTTAGA
>VDFB02281492.1:315643045-315677868 GCA_007258455.2 Sequoia sempervirens | reverse complement strand
AAAAATTCATAATTAATTATTTGCTTGGAAAAAAATTACAAAAAAATATGTGTCACATCCGGACATGAGTCCTCTACTTATATCTAGAATATTATAAAAAAATATTATCATTTTATTGTGGTTAGGATGGTCAGACAGACACCTACTTATTTTTCCCTGAAATTTAAGTACTACTGCATTGAAATTTTAAATTTTCACCAAATAGACTTTGAAAAAAATAAAATAAACTTAGTAGTTTAGAAACTACATTCAATTTTCCACAGATTCTATTCTTACATATTTTTGAAATAATATAGATAACTTATTCAAATTTTTATGTCAAGTTTCCTAACTCTGATTTTTCTGAATTTTTCATTGCCACTTAAGGACCTATTTTTTCCATGATGATCATGCACATAACCTTATCCTTTGTCTGAAAGAGCCATAATTTAATTAGTTTTATTGCAGAAATAAACTATTGAATGTTATTAAAAGAACTGGATTTAGGAAATCCAAAGTAGATATAATTCTTGTTTATTTCCCTTTTCAAATGTAATTTCTATTGTTATCACGTTGGGGGAAATTGTTTGGTAGGGTTTAATAAGTCTTCCAGATAGGGTTTTTAATTATTTGCAGTTGTTGTATTATGTTAGTCAACCTTTGTATTACCTTGGGTAGTGTGTATAGTTGGATCCTGTTGTTTTACCCAGTTTTCACGAACGGGGATGGTTTGTGCCTCCTTTGGTTTAGGAGTGGATTATGTGTTTTGTGCCTCCTTTGGAAGGAGTGGATTATGTGTTTTGTTGCCTCCAGTGTTTGGAGAGGGGTTTGACATTTGTTTCCTCCAATTTTTTGGAGTGAGTTTCATTATATTTTTCCTCCTAGAGTTGGAGTGATTGTTTACCTAGTTTGTATGCACTTTGGAACCCTTGGTGATTGGTTTTGTTTGGTATGTTGTCGAGTAGAAGAGTGGATTCTGTTAGGTGCCAAAACCCAAAGAGGTAAATTGGGTAACCTTCAGAGGTGGTTTAATCAAGTGATAACTAAAATAATGTACTTAGAAGTTTGGGTAGTATTTCACATTAATCAAGATAATTGAGCCTCACTCATAGACACAAGTGCTCGTATAGGCTTGGGATGAGTGGGAAGGCCTAGAATGGAAAGGTCATCTATCTTGTCTTTACGAGAGGTATTTGATTCTGCATGAGTGAGTATGGGGGCCGAGATTCAGTTTAGGCCACCAGCATATCCCACAGTGGGGGTCGGAGCCTATGAAGATTCCTAGAGGATATCCCATGTTGAGCTATGTGATGACACTCTTTCTATGACAACAGTTGATATGTGATTTTGTGTGTATGATTTCTTAACATACTCGATCTGTTTTATATATGGAAGCAATGTGACCATGTTAGAGTTGTATTGGTGCTATACCTATGATTGATTGTGTTAGTATGTGTTAGCCTGTGTCTAGAGGTAGATGGGATTGTCTTGGCATCGTTGTTACTATCTCCTAGCATGGGGGATGAGCCTTCGAGTATCACATGGTTGGGTGGAACGTGCACCTTTCTCCGTTGAGTTTTCATCTTGTTTGTGTGGACGAGATTTCCAATTGGAGAGCTCGTGGGATCCAATTTCATTTCATGCTTTATTCTTTTTAATTGAAACTTGTAATTTTATTACCCCTCATTTGTATTGAGGTGGAGGATGTAATTTGTAACCATGCTTTTGGATTTACCACATTCAGGGAATGAGAGTTGTAATCTTATTGTTAAATGATTGTTATTCAAAATCATGTAGTAGCTCTTATTCTTTTATTTAATTTATCATGTATGGAATGTATGTGATCTTAATTCTTTTAGTAATTAAATGTTATGGTTTCAATTCATGTTTCTTGTTTGGGTTTTAAAGTAATCTCAGTCTTGTAACCTTAGAGGTTGTTGACAATGGGTAGTGAATTTGCATGTTGTTTGTACTTAAACAAAAAAAATTAGTACGTTTGAGTAGTTAATTGCAACTTCCTCTAGGGTTGTGTGGCGGGGCATTACATGAAAAAGTTTACCAGGTGCACTATAGTTTATAGGAGGTGGCCATCTGATTTTGATTCCTACAGTCTATATATATATATATATATCATCAACATGTTGCAAGATATGAAGGTTCAAAAAGACTCATGCCTATAAGGGCATTGAGTCCTTACCAAAAATAATGGACAATAAAGGAGTGATGAAAAAATGATAGATTCTTCATTTCAAAAATGCAAATGGAGATGGAAAATTTTTTAGTTTTGACGTTCTTGACTCTAATGGTGATGAAATAAGAGAAACGTGTTTTAATTCTATTGTAGAACATTTTTATTATCATATAGAGACTAGGAAAGTGTTCACAATTTCCAATAGGACCCTAAACCTACAAAAAAAAAACCAATTTAAATAATGATTAGGAAATTTTATTAGACACTAATTCTATAGTTGAGTTGTGTTTAGAAGAGGATATGTTGATTTTGAAGCTTCATTTCAATTACAAACCAATTAGTGAAATTAAGGACATGGAAAACGATTCCATTTTTTATATCATTAGTATTGTTTTATCAATCAATCAATCTAATACAATCTTCAGAAAGAATGCCACACAAATTCAAAAACAAACTCTTCAAATTAAAGATATGACAACTTGCATAATTGACTTAACAATGTGGGCTGATTTATGTAACAATGAAGGCCACAAACTTCAAGAACTATGTAGTGTAGAGACTATTCCAATTCTTGTTTCAAAGATTGCATGAATTAGCACTTGATTGTGGTGGGAAATCTATAGCCTGAACAATCCCCACAATCAAACTACTAGCAAATTTACATATTCTTGAGTCTGAACAATTGAGATCCTAGTTTAATGAAAAAGGAAAGAATCTCACTTCTTAATCTATACAAAGGACAATTTATTTTTTGTACAAGTTCCAATGTTAAAAACTATGGCTAAAGTTAAAGCTCGTGGAGATGGTATATATAACAAAGGATGGTATATTTTGGTAAAAGAAACATTATCTTTCATAAAGTTTGAAAATTTATGTTACATGGCTCATCCCTTGGAAATTGACATTAATAAATGCAAGAAAAAGGTAAACTTGAGACAGAACATGGTAATTGGTATTTCCAAATATGTGAAAATACTTTTCCAGATTGTGATTAGAGATATCTACTCCAATGCAAATTGGAAGACCATACTGGTTTGACTTGGGTTACTACTTTTGAAAAAGCAACAGAAGAAATTATCAATATTGCAACAAACAAATTAAACATATTGAAGCATGAAGAAGAAGATGAAATGAAGTTTACATACATGATACAAAAAGCACTTTTCAAGAAATATGTCTTCCTGGTTCATGTGAAAGAAGAGACTCACAATGATGAACAAAGAATAACATTAGGGGAAATTTACATAAAAAATGGGCCTCCTAAGGAACTCTAAAAAAGAAAAAATTATCTCATATAATACAAATTATTTAAATATAAAAAATATAAATTACTTAACTACATGAGTTAAGTGGGGACACATGTTCTATTATAATTCCTTAAAAAACTGAAGTCCATGATTTTTTAAAAGTGGTAACATATATTTCTATTATAATTTATTAAAAAACTCAAGTTCACTTTCTTCATTATTTATTTTTTATTTAAAAACTCTTAAACTCAAGTTTGGTAACTTATATTTCTATTATAATTTATTAAAAAAGTCGAGTTCACTTTCTTTTCTTGATTATTTATTTTTTAAAATTATTTAAAAAGTGGCAAAGTAAAAGATAATGAAAATTAGCAAAAAAGAAAGTAATCTTTTAAATGGTCTTTCTTTCAAAAAAAAAAATTAAAATATATTTAAAAGTTTTAAATATATTTAAAAAATATATATTTAAAAATTAAAATAATAAGGGGGCCCACTAAATGTGAGCACTCCCCCTTAAAAGGAGGAGTGCATCACATAAAGTGAGCACACCCTTATAAAAGGCCACTAAAAAATTTAAAATAATAAAATTTTGATATTAGAATATTTGAAATTATTAAAAATAATTAAAGATAATCAAATTTGATATTTGAATATTTAGATGCTAGACATTTAAATATTAGAATATTTGAAATTATTAAAAATAATTAAAGATTTTTTTTATTTTTGCAACACTTCATGTAAAATCCTCAAAATGCTCCTATGAAATAACATGTAAATGCTTCAAAATGTAACAAGTGACAAAAGAGATCAAAAAGACATTTCTAAAGCATAACAAGTACCTATTCCATATTGGATTGGTGTCAAAAGTGCAAATGACCATTTCCCAATCATTGCTAAAACTCACAAGATGAAATGTAATGGTGATGACCAAAATCAGTTCCCAATTTAAGAGAGTAACTTTGCATAAAAATGTAGATGATTTGATGAAGAATCAACCCCTTATTTATAGATTTTTAAATTGGAAAAATGCTCATAAGAGAGGAATGTGGGATAAAGATTGGAAAAATGAGATGAAGCCACTTGTCACATTATGATAGGTTGAGGAATGTGCAAGTTTTGACCAATGTGCCCAAGAGAGGGAGATTTCAAATTTGAATTTGTGAAATAAATGTTGAGTGGGGGACATGAAATAGAGAAGTTATTGCAATGTTGGAAGGGACAAGTCAACTTGTCTTTATTTTCAAACTTGAGGGAATATTCCATTTTTATGCCAAGTTAAAAGAAAATATGAATTTACAAATGAATTAAAATGATTTATTGGTGCAAGTGGGAAAAGTTAGAGGATGTGATGGGTGGTTAGGTTAGGCTAATCAGGATTAGATTAGCTTAGGTGATGATTAGTTGATTTTGACCCATTTGACTTGAATATTTGATTTATTTAAATCAAAAGGGATGGAAAATGCATTTGGGATTTCAATTAAATAAAGTTTGGTTTATTTAATTAAAAGGTTGATATGAGATTTTGATTTATTTAATTTAAATGAATAACCTTAGGAATGAATTAAATATTCCTAATTTATTTGGTGAATGGATTTGATGAGCTTGATTAATTTAATAAGTGGATGAATATGAACTAAGTGCATAATGTTAATTTTGCATGTCTACATTTTTCCCCTTTTTGAAGCAATGTACTTGTTGCGTTGGTTCAAACAATAAACTTGTCGCGATCAAAATTCAAAAAATTTCTAATTTTTTCAAATGCCCTAGCGGAAAGTACACTAGTACATTTCCCCCTCGAGAGATTGAGCGAAAAGATTTGATTTGAGGGTCGATCTCATGATAAAGAGGTTCAAAAATGGATGGTTATGGATGATGATGCAAATGAGATGGTTTGAAGATGCTTAGAATAACAAATCTATATTATCTTAAACAAATCTATATTATGTTTTATGCAAATATATGATATATGAGATGCTTAGACTAATAGATTTATATTATGATGATGATTATGCATGTGATATGCAAAATATTGATGGTTTGTGGTTGCAAGATGAATGCACTGGTAATGATGATTAATTATTCATGACGTGATGTTAGTGTGGAAAAGAAGACATTAGATGATGACAAGAGGATCCAACAAGCCAACTTTATGAGAGATGATGACGAGAAATGATGATGATAGATGGATGATTTGCTTATCAAGGATTGGAATTTTAAAAGGGACACTTACCTTATGTTTGATAACACGCATAAGAACGATGCATCGAGGTATAGAGGACCAGGATGGCGTTGTACTTAGTGTGATGGACTTTGACTCGACAAATAGATAGGAGTATTCTTGTTCACACCTGACATACGGAAACCTTGCTAGGATGTACTTTAGAAGTTTCAAACATCTCAGACCAAAACACGGAAAGGTATAACCAATCAATGCAATAGTCAACAAGCTGTCCAAAACATCCTCTATGCATATCTAACAGAGCAAGTATTTACCAAGGTTATTTTACAAGAACGTCCAACAAGCATAGCAAAAAAAAAGGATAATGATCATTGCCCCATTCCTATATCTCTAAATCCTCTATTCGGATATCATCGAGAAGTCCTTGGAATGAGCACAACAAGATAAGTCAAAAGACAAAGATAAAACACACAAACAAGTTGATGTTCTTCAATGCCACTAACCAAAAGGGAATTTGTTTGTAAGGATAAGAACCAAAACTATTTCCAAAAGATAATGCCCATTGTAGGAAGGATACATCCTAAGACATGTCAGTGGATGGCAGCATGTCATTTCGTTTATCCAAAGTGCTTTTTCTGATAAAATATGCCCCTTGTGGGTAGGATACATCCTAGGACATGATGTTATCAGATGATTGATATGGGACTGATTGAATGATGGGCTATCGACACAAAGAATTGACCAACTTCTTTATGTACTGACTTAACCCTGAGACTTGACATTTTTGAGTTTTACTTTTAAGCTACTAGACTTGTTTCTAACTGTTTCACCAAAGGTTGAGGATGATGATCAGTTTATTATGGATGGTTTTATTGTGAGTGCAAGCGAGATGAGGTGGATGGATTTTTTCAAATGTTTGGATGTTTTGCAATGTTTTACAATGTTTTGAGGCTATTTTTTGGTTTTTTTAGATTTTCAAATGTTTTGATTTTCATTTTTTTTTCAATATTTTTAGGGTTTTTTGAGATTTTGACCAAGAGACTAACCTAAATACCTATCCTAGGGGACTCGAGGACTGATCAACAGATTAGACTTTCCTACGTTATACATGTAGAGACCACGTAGTTCGACTGACGACTTGACAGATTTACAGATGAAGATATACATGATGAAATGTTAGTTTATTATGACAGACTCCTAAAGGATTGACCTAAGTGTCTCGGGGGATGATCAAAGATAAACCTTTGCTACGTTCAAGGCTCAGAGACCTGTAGTTTGACAAGACAACTTTGTTTTTGGATTTCGATGATTTTTTGACCTATTTTGGGATTTTTATGATTTTTTGATATTTTTGGATTTTTCTAAATTTTTGATGTTTTTGGATTTTCTGATTTGAGGACTTTAAGATCATACACGAATCCGATCTGATAAGAACATGCCTCCAGCATGATGTAGTAGACTACTCCAATAAAGGCAGGACAAACTAACCTTGAGGATGATCTGAGTAGTACTTGGAGGGATCATGATACGAAAAGAGGACCAAACTATGGTGCAGATGTGAGTGGATGAGTGATGGATGGAGACCTGAATGCGATGGATGACGGAAGCGAAATGGATGGATGATGTAGAACAAGCCATAAAGACACTGATGGATGGAGAGTTCTTATTTATGCAAGGCACCTGTTTTCCAGGTTTTCACTAAGGTACTTGCCCAAAGTGCCACCGAAGTGGTTTTCACTAGAGGACAATTTTTTCTCTTTACTATTTTGATCCTTTTTCTGATTTTTTTTGGATTTTTTGCTTTTTTGACTTTTTTGTTGTCACCAAGACACCTGTTTGCCAAGTTTTCACCAAAGTGACCATTTTTTCAAGACATTTTCTAATTTTTTTGATTTTTTAGTTTTATACCTTGAAATATTTAGGCATAAAACTTTTTGAGATGAAAGCTATTCATGGGCTCTTGCAAAGGTTCCCCTTCGGGTGTTGATAACTGATATGCCCCTGACTTGTAACTTGTTATTATGACAAAGGGTCCCAACCAATTGGGTTCAAATTTTCCTTTGCTTCTTGGGTTTGGGACATTCTTTTGATTTTCTTTTAAGACCAGTTCTCGAACTTGGAAAGTCTTGCTTCTGATTTTCTTATTATAGCTCCTTTTGAGTCTATTCTGATAGACTTGCAAGTGATTTAAAGCATCTATACATCTCTCATCTAGTAGCTCCAGCTCATTTAGTCTTGATACTCTGTATTCTTCATCTGTGATGAGGTTTTGCAATGATATCCTGAGGGATGGGAGCTCGATCTCTATGGGGAGTACTGCTTCTGATCCATAGACTAGGGAAAAATGGGTGGTGCTGGTGGGCGTGTGGATACTGGTTCGATATGCCCAGAGGGTGGGATTAAGCTGTAGGTGCCAGTCACGACCTACGTCATTGACTATTTTCTTGAGGATTTTCAAAATGGTCTTGTTTGTAGCTTCTGCTTAGCCATTACCTTGGGGATAGTATGACATGGAGAAGCGATGTTGGATTTTGAATTTCTCGCATAAGTCATGGACCTCCTGATTTTTGAATGGTGTCCCATTATCTAAGATAATGGCTTGTGGCACACCATAGCAGCAAATGAGATAGTTTAGGATAAACTTTGAAATCTGCTTCCCAGTTATGTACGTCATGGGTATGGCTTCCACCCACTTAGTAAAGTACTATATTGTAGTTATGATGAATTTGTGGCCGTTAGATGAAGTGGGTGTGATTTTCCCAATGAGATCAAGTCCCCACTGTGAAAAGGGCCACGGTGTGATGATAGGATGAAGCTCTTGAGCTGGAGCATGGATGAGGTCCCCATGTTGCTGACATTGTAGACACTTTCTAACATATAATCATGTGCTTCTCTTTCCATTGTGGGCCAATAATACCCCATCCTCAGCAATTTCTTAGTTATGGTCATTCCACTTGAGTGCAAACCACATATACCATTATGTACTTCAGTTAGAGTGGTCAATGCCTCCTCAGCGTTTAAGTAGCATAGTAGGGTTCCTTCTATGCTCCTACGACATAGGGTATCACCTAGGATGAAAAATCTAGATTCCTTTTTAACAAAGGTTCGTTTTAGGTTTGAAGGTAGGTCGGCAGGTATGACTCCTATTTGAAGGTATGTATAAATGTCGTGGTACCAAGGATCACTGGGACCAATGATTTCACACATGAATTCTGATTCTGGTACCTCAAATGTGGGCACAAGAAGCTGCTCTATCAGGAATTCATATTTTGGAACATTATTTGGGATGTCTAGTAGGGACCTAATTGTTGCCATGGCATCTGCTACTCTGTTGTTGGCTCTAGGTATCTGCTCAAATGTAATTTTGACGAAGGATTCTTTGAGAGTCTCCACCAATTTCTTGTATGGACTGAGTTTGTCGTCCTTGGTTTGATATTCATCATTGACTTGATTTATGATCAATTAGGAGTCTCTATATACTTTGAGAGCTATGATGTTCCACTGCACTGCTATTCTGAGGCCTATGGTTAAAGCCTTGTATTCCGCAATGTTATTGGTGCAAGGAAATGCCAGTTTGTATGACCTTGGTATGCAATCCCCTTGAGGTGTGATAAAGAAAACACCAACTCCTGATCCATGTTGTGTGTATGAGCCATCGAAGTATAGTTTCCAGTGGTTAGCTACATTGAGATTAAAAATGGATTCATCTGGAAACTTTGAGACAAGAGGGTTCTCGAAATAGATTGGTGCTTCTACCAATTGGTCTATGATGACTTGGCCCTTGATTGCTTTTCACTCCACATATTCGATGTCGTATTCTGACAGTATCATCACCCATTTTTCCATTCTTCCTATGAGCATTTCCTTTGATAGTAGATACTTGAGAGGGTCAATTTTGGCAATGAGTTTTATTTTATGTGCCAACATGTAATGTCTGAACTTTTGTGATGAAAACACTACTACAAGGCATGCTTTCTTAATGAATGAATAGTTTAGCTCATGCCCAACCATTGTTCTATTGATATAGTAAATATTCCTTTCTGTTCTATTTTCATCATGCTGAGCTAGGAGAGCTCCAAGGGTTGTTGTTGCTAACACGTATAGAATCAATGGCTTCTTTGGGATGGGTGTCATTAAGAATGGTGGTGTTAGTAGATATTCTTTGATTTTGTTAAATGCCTCTTCACACTTGGTATCCCATTTGTATGCTACTCCCTTGTGGAGTAGGTGAGAGTATGGGTTTTGTTTGTCTGCCAATTGTGCTATGAATTGTTGGATGGACTAGAGTCTACCTTGGAGGCCCCTCAATTGTTTTAATGTCTTTGGTGCCTCCATCTCGAGGATTTCTTTTACTTTTGTTGGATCCACCTCGATACCCCTCATTAATACTATATATCCTAGGAGCTTTCCTGATTGTATGCCGAAGATGCACTTCTTTGGGTTTAGTCTGACTTTGTACTCCTCCAGTATGTCAAAGATGGCACTTAGGGTTGCTATGTGATCTTTTCTCTTTCTAGACTTAGCTAGAATGTCGTCAACATAGTCTTCAACCATTTTATGAATCATGTCATGGAATATCAATGTCATGGCCCATTGATATGTTGCTCCTGCATTCTTTAGGCCGAATAGCATCATGTTCCAGTAGTAAGTCCCTCAGGGACAAGTGAAAGTTGTTTTATGTTGGTCCTCTTTAGCTATCATGCTGATTGTATCCTGAAAATCCATCCATTAGTGATAATATCTCATGTCCTACTGTCATGTCTATTATCATGTTGATGTTGGGAAGTCATTTTTTGGACATGCCTTGTTCAAATCTTTGAAGTCTGTGTAGATTCTGATATTTCCATCGGGTTTTGAAACAGGTACCAAGTTTGATACCCATTCTAGATAGTCTATCGGTCAGATGAATCCTGCATCTAATAGCTTCTTTAACTCCATTTTGACTAGTAGGGTGATTTGAGGGTGCATTTTTTGAAGCTTTTGTGTGACAGGCTTTGCTTCTGGATACACTGCTAAGTGGTGAACCACGGTCTTTGGATCAAGTCCTAGCATGTCAGCATAACTCCATGTGAAGTTTATTTATCTTTCCCTTAGGAATGCTACTAGGAGCTCTTTCTATTCTGATAGTAGTGATTCTGCGTAGAATGTGATATGCAGAGTCTCCTCTATTCCTAGGTTGACCGCATTACATTTTTCTGCCAAGACTACTAACTTTTCTTGATGAATAGCTCTTAAAGGAAGATTGAATCCCCCATCCTCAGGCGCCTTGAAGAGGTTTTCACCATTGGATGCATCCTTTCTTTTTTAATTTTTTCTTGTCAGAGAGTGCCACAGTGTGGTTTTCACTCAAGGACTTGGATATTATTCTTAATTTCTCACTTTTGCGACTGAAGGATTCAATCATTTCCCCATAATAGGCATGTGTGTCCAACTCTATTATGAACCCTGCTTTATGATCCCCACATGGAATGTTATCCCTTAGTCCCATGAATTTTGAGAGTGCCTCATCATTTCTGAATGTATCAAGAACCGGAGGTCCTCATTGGTCATAGTCGATCAGTTGGGGGTATACTAAGTGGATTTCATGATCTTGGTGGTCTGATTCAAAAGATAGGGTGCTAATCATGCAAAGAGTGGTATCTTCAAATAGCCTAGGTAGATTGGATATGGGGTCCTCGTCATCACTACTACTACAAATGTTAGTTATAAAGTTATCTAACTCTCTGCCTGTGGATATTGGTAAACGTACTTCTACTGCGGTTGGCTGAGGAGGTAAATTAACAATTCTAACCAAAGCACTCTAGCCACATATGGTTATACTTGGAGGGGTACATCCAAGGGCAAGGTTTGTTATTGGTTGTGTCTCCAGAATGATAGGTTTTATAAGCCCATTGTTGTTTTGTCCCAATTTTTGATTTATGTCATAGCCCATTACGAGCATCATTTGTAGACCCTTGCTTCTTTCATCCATTGGTAAATTAGTTGATGGTCTTTCATCTTGATATAGCATATGTGATGGATCTGCCTCAATAACCTCCTAGCCAAGGTCTCCCTAGCTTGTGAATTCGGGATAGTCTTTAGGAGACATTTATGATGTGGAAGCTTGATTTTCTTGTGGACGTCCTCATGATCTAGGAGATTGTGGTAACTCTCCTACCACAAAAGAATTATTAGGAATCTTGTAGTTCCCACAGCCATTATCCTAGATGATAAGCTTAATGTAATAAATGGTGGGAATGGCGGGAGTGGCAGGTGTCTTTGTCACAGAAGTGGATGCAAGAGTGGTAGGATCAATGTATGGTGTGGATGGGCCCTCATCATTTTTTGGTACTTGGGGGATTTTGTAATACTTTGCTTCAAGATTTTTGCAATATGAGAAAGGTTCGGGATCTCCATGGATGGTCACTTCTTGTATGTTATGTGTAAATTTCACACATTGGTGGAAGGTTGATGCTACTGCTTTCATCACATGGATCCATGGACATCCTAGGAGGATGTTATACAGCAAGTCAAGGTCCAAGACTTGAAAAGTGGTTTCCATGATGGCGGGCCCTACTTGAATAGGGAGTTTGATTGTGCCCTAAGACACTCTTTCTTGATCGTCATATGCTCTTATTGCGATACCCTTCCCTTTGTCGATAAAATCTTTTGATATTTTTAACTGCTTGATGAGGCTGAGAGAATATATATTCAAACCCGCACCTCCATCCACCAAGACCCTTTTGATTTTTCTCTTATGCACGATGGATTCCAAGTGAAGCGCACGATTGTGAGATGGTTGAGCGAAGAAATCCTGGTCAGAGAATGTAAGAATATTAGGCATAATAATATTTCTAACCATAGCTTGGAATTGCTCCGCATCAAGATCTACGGGGACAGTGGATGAGGCTAATGCTTCTTCAATTATTTTCCTATGGGCAGATGAGATTTTTAGCAGCTCCATGATGGAGATTTGTTTTGGCATTCTTGTGATTTGATCTAGGACATTATAGCCATTAGGGACTGATCTAGATGTAGGGACTTTGTTTGGTTAGGATGATCCTACAATGGTGACTTTTCTGCCTCTTGTGATGACTCCACAATCTTCAGCATAGGCGCCCTTGATAGTAATGACCATGTAGTTTTCATCTAATGAGGCGATGACTATTTCATACACATGATTTACGTTTAAGTGGGTGCCTTTCCCTTTGTCTTTATTGTTATTTCCTTTGTTGCAATGGTTCAGCATCGGGTTCATGTATATCTTAAGATCATGATTTCTTGTAGGTTCCATGTTTATGATTCTTTTATCGATGAGATCTTGAACAATGTTTTTCAATTTCATGCAACTATTTGTGGTATGGCTTTTGATTTTATGGAATTCACAAAGTTGATTCTCATTATACCAAGGAGGTTTCACATCCGGTTCTTGGTAATTCTCAAATGTAGGAGGCTTGATGAGTTTTTTGTCTATTAGCTTTTTCATTATGTCCACAAGTGGATCCCCCAAACTGGTGTATTTTCGCTTGGGATAACTCTTGCATTGGGGTGGTCCTCTTTGCTCATTGAGATTATTGATTGTTGGATTATTGTTTGGTTGGTATGTTATGTGATGATTTTTTTGGTGTTGTGTTTGGATTTGTGGTGCAGGTGTATGTTGGCAAGGAGCACTAATGACCACCTTGGCATCAACGATGCCATAATTAGTAATTTTTTTGTTCCTTGCCCACGTGTGAGGTTTATCATTGTAATTGGATGGTGGGCAGTTGTTTTTTTGTTCATGGTATGATGTTGATTCCGCGGGTTGATTTATAAGGGCTCTTTCGATGTTGAGTGCCTTGGGGATCAATTGATCATATGTAGTGATGTCCTGAACCTTGAGATGAAATGCCAAGCGGCCTTCAAGGTTGGCTATGATGGTGCAAACTTGTTGTTCTTCTGGCATGTTCCACTTGCTTCGATTGGCCTTAGATCACCATCTTTGTAAAAATGAAGCGAATGATTCACCTTTTCCTTGTTTTAGAGCTGAGAGTTCTTCTAGACTAACATCCATTGCCATGTTGCATGCATAATTTTTAATGAATGTATCCATAATTTCTTGGAATGTTCTAATGCCTGAAGGTAAGTGAGAAAACCATTCTATAGCATGGCCAGCCAAACTCCTAGGAAATAGCCACATCAGATAAGTATCATCATATGTGACTTCCATGCAATGAACCTGAAATTCCCTGATGTGATCTTTAGGGTTTCCCGTCCCTTGATATTTTTCAAATTTGGGGATTTCAAATCCCTTGGGGAATGGTTTCATCTCTAGGCTCTTATCGAATGGATACAGACACAAGTTGTTTGGTGTCTTCGTTGTTTTCCCTAATTGAAGATCAAGCACTTGTTGCGAGAGCAACCTGATTTGTGTCATCACATCATTTTGTGGATCAAGGGGTGGGATGAAAGTGTTTTGGGGTGTTTCAATCATGGGTTGGATGGGTGGGTTGGTCAGTGTGTTATTTGACATGTTGTTCGATGGTATTTCTATGTTCTACCGAGCTAGGTAGGCTTCCACCTACTTTTGTATGAACAACACCTGTTGTTGATCTTCTTGTTGTGCTAAGATTTGTGCTTGTTGTTGCGTTTGTTGTTGTTCCAACAATGTTTGTTGTTGTGCTTGTTGTTGGGCTGCCAATTCGGTTGCTTCTTGCTGATATTCTTGCAATTGCACTGCTTGTCTTTGTGCAAGAAGTTGTGCTTGATATTGGGCTTGTTGTTCCTGATATTGAGCTTGCACTTGTGCTGCTTGTTGTTGCAATAGAGCTTTTTCTTGAATAGTCTTGTGTGCTTGCAATGCTTGCAATGCTTGAGCAGCTTGGGCGGCTTCTTCTTGTTGTTGTTGCAATAAAGATTGGGCTTGTTGTGCTTGTTGCGCTTGTAATGCAGCTTGTGCAGCTTGGGTAGCTTGTGCAGCTTGAGCAGCTTGCTGAGCAGCTAGGTGTATGGATTTTTGTTTCTGCACTTGTTGGAATCCCCTTTGAAAATCAGCTTAAAAAGTCATGTTGTATTGACTTGATGTGGTGGAAGTTGGTGGTGGTGGGGGTGGTGGTGGATTCGGAATGGTATTTGTGGTAGTGGTGAGCGGTGATGTTGTGTTGATTATTTGAGTGGTGGATGGTGTTGTGGATGTGGTGGTTTGAGTGATAAGTGGTGTTGTTGATGTGATTGGCCCTTGAGATACCATGCATTGTGATGTTAGGGGGGTGTTTGATGATATTATGATTGCTTGTGTATTTTTTGTCTATTGTTGCAATGTTGACAACAAGTTTTGAGCATTTGACATAATGCTTTTGTTGATATTTGGGATGTTGTTTTGATCAATACTTGGTAAAGGGGGAAGCCCTAAGCCAAGGAGTGGTTCGGATAATGATGGCAATGGTGGAAGGGGTGGAAATTTAAGGGGTGTGAGTTGTTGCAAGAATGTTGTGGTGTCAAATATTCCCCCTGGTTTGAACATGTCTCCTTCCTCTTGCGAATTTGTGAGGAGAGGTATTTGAGGTGTTGTGTAAAAGAATGCTGATGATGGATCATGATGGAATGTGAGAGGAACATTTTTATTTAGTGGTTTTTGGGGTATGTTTTGTTCCAATACGGTGTTTTCATCCAAGTTTTAATTATTAACAAGGGGGTGTGCTTGAATAGAATTGAGAAATGCATTTCCCTTATTAACGTTAGGTTGGGTTGGAGCAAGAGATGTCGTGATTTGTGGAATGTTTTGAGTGATATTTTGGGATGGGGATGTGGATGAGATGGGAATGGTGGATGAGATTGGAGGAAAAGATGTATCCACTATGGTACTCATGTCAAAATCCAAAGGCAATTTGGCCCCTTGCTTTGCTAGTTCAAGCATGTATAATGAAGGGTTAAGCCTCATCATGATATTGACGATCTTATGGTTTTCTAGATTTTGAGGCATTTCAGTTATTTCGTTGTGAGACATCCCAAAGGTGAGGTCTTCTCCTTGGGCTTCTTCTTGTGGGTTTTGCGATGATGTTGGAAGGTTAACTATGAGAGTTCCAGACCCAATGGGATTTATTTCAGGAGTGGTTTGACTTAAATCACTTGAAGTGGGTGTTTCTTTGTTGGCTTCCGTACTCTTCTTGTATTGAGATCTGGTTTGAACCATAAAACAAGGATCAATTTTTAAGAATGGGAGATGAAACTCTTGATTCTTTGGATTGATCTTTATTTTATGTCTCAAAGTGGAAATTTTTTTAGGATATCTTAAGGATCGAAAGGTGATATGATGATGCAAAAGATGAATGATGCGGATGTTATGATCTTTTGGTAAATCTTTAAAGGAGATACTAGGCTTTTGGGACTTTAGGATATGTTGCAGATTTTGATTTTGATTTGATTTTGGATTTGGGATTGTCCTTGATTTTGATTGAATTTGATTGCTTTTCATATTGAACAAATAGACCCTAAGAGTTGGATAATTATCTAAGGGATAGATTTGCTCAAATGATGATAATTTTGAATATGTGTGGGGAGAAGGATGCATCTACTCACACCTATCCAAACAAGATGATAGTTTCACTAAGCATATGAAGAAGGATTCATCTACATATACTAAGTTAAACGAGATGGTTTTGATAACTTTTGACTAAGCATATGCAAAAGGATACATCTACACATACCTAGTGAAAGGTGATTTTGATAATGTTTTCAAGGATTTAGTCTCAAGGATTTTGATGATTTTTATTTTTCCAAAAAGCCTAGCATTAAGAATGATTTCAAGATTTCTCAAAAAGGTGATGGTGAGATGATTTTTGTTTTGATGTTTGAAGGATGGATGAAAAACATTTTAATTTGCTTTGATCCTAAGATGAACCTAAAAAGGACACTTTGTTTGCCCAGACCTAGGTATTGAAGAACATGCAAATGCTTCCTAGAGACCTTTATAACCATAGAATGATTCAATTTGGACATACACTTTCAGATTTCCAACCAATGACCTTCATTTTGGAATTTTTCAAGAATCCTGAGGCTTCAACACACATGAAATTTCATTTTTCTTAGCATTGCTTAATGGCTTCATTTTACCAAAAACACTTTCTTTGATTAAGTTTTCAAACTAAGATGTCCAATGTCTTAATTTCTTCAAACCCCACAAGATATGTTATGTGGAAAGTTGATGAACTTAAGGAAAGGGTTTTCCTATTGTTTACTTAAGTAGAAAAATCGAGATGTAATCCAATGTTTAGAAACCTCTAAGGATGTAAATCCCAAGGGCAAGCAATAACATATGGATTGAGTCAATTGTATTTGTCTCCAAAAGGGTTTGAAGTTTGGATGGTGATGTTAAGTGTTTGTTTTCAAGATGTTTTCGATCAAGCAAAGCGTTTTGTAACCACAAGCAATATGCTGTCCTGGCTCAATTGGTACATTTTTCTTAGTGGGCTTGCCTCATTCCCTTCGTAGAAGAAGAGATGATTTTACATGCAACCAAGGAGAGAGTATAAAGGTATGTTAAGAATGAAGTCTTAACCTCTATACTTTAATGAAGATCAGACATGGCAAGTAACTTCTTGGAATCTAAGTTCCAATGCACCACTTCGATAAACTCAGTGAATGAGTTAATAGGCCACTACAAACAAGGGTTTTATTTCAGACTTTCCATTTGTGGAGATTAACCCATACGAAAAGAGTCCCCTTTCAGATCCATCTTGTCAGAATCAACCATGTGATATTGGCATTTACTCCAATACCCACATTTATATACTGGTTGGAAGTACTCTTGGCTTTAGAGTGTTACTAGTTGAGTCGTTCCCTTAGGTGAGTACTTTTTCCCCAAGACAGGCCCTCTAGGATAAAAAAAAGTGAGTAAAGACAAAATCCGTAACTCGATCAATCTTTGATGGAAAAAAAGAGAGAATATACACAATAATGTCCCCACACACACTCGCACAAGATCTTGTTCAATTTTTAAAAACCAAATCAAAGTGTGGAGGTGATTGCTTTATCTCACCCTAAAGTCATGAAAAAGGCCTTTTGATTCTCAAGATCGCTATAAAGAGCAAGAGAAGCGCATACGTCCTTTTTCAATGCCTTTAGTTTAAGTAAGCCTTCACGAAAAACAAAGTTGCACTTTTTATTTTTAAATCCACAAAGAAAAATGTGAGTTCTTTTTAAGCACCAAAAGATGAGTGAGAGATACTTTGTTCAATTGTTAATCGAAGAAACAAAATCTAATAAGTTTCATTCCTAATGTTCATTTTAGCCTTTGCAAGAAGAAATTGAAAGATTCTTTTTAAACCCAAACGAAGTTAGTGTTCTAAGAAAGAAAAGACAACAATTTCTTGAAGAAGTGTTAAAAAAACACTTAAAGTGTTTGAAAACACTTTGATCTTTCAAAATATCATCCTCATTCTTCGTTTTCCTTTTTCGCTTTTCTTTGTTCTCCTTCGTTGTCCTTCGTTATTCTTCATTGTCCTCGTTTTCCTATAAACATCACAAATAAAAGTTAGGCATGTATTTTGTAAATTGATAAAAACATATACAAGACTTATCAATTATCAAGAAAGAAATGGAAATACAATAATTTGACAAAACAAATGTCAACATTATTTCAATTTGCACCTCCCTTCATATCTATGATTTAATTGATGATCAACAAAAAAGATTTATGTCTTGAACAAAATAATTAAACAAAATGGTTTTCAAAAGTTTCCTTTAAACCAATGGAGACAATAGCTATTTCCAATAGATAATGAGGTATAATGGCCATAAAAACATATTTCTTCTTTGCGCATAGCTGAGTTTTGATAACATAAACAACCTATATTAATGACAAATCAAACCTTTCTTTTTTTTGCATAGCCAATTTTTAGAAACAACAAGATCATCAATTGTACCCCATTAACCTTTGATAGTTCAAAAAATCTAATTGTTTTAAAGTCAAACCTTTCCACCACACATTAGTCTTTTCCAAAAAAACATATTAAATGTTATTGTCTCTTCATGCCTTTAATTGTCAAATACACTATGTGGAAAAAGACAGCTCAACAAACAATCCATATGATTAATGATTTTTTTTGATAGTATTGGGAGGTTTCATGCGTGAATCAGCAGTGATTAAATTTTGACCCAATACAAAACATAAAACTACAACAGTTGCAGTACTCATGCTAAAATATCAATGATCCTTTAATTTTCTGTGTAAGGTATTATTGTCTTCATAGAGTCCTATGAGCGATGATGTGACATGCACCCCAACCAATGTGCAAAATTCTTTAGTAGGACCATTCCAATGGCTCAAATCCAGCTTGAACAATTGTCAAAATTCCTGCGCACAACAATTGAGATTTGTGTTAATTAGTTTAGATCTGTCAGTAAAGCAAGGGCGAGATTGCGAAAATATTGTCATGTACTCCTAATCATATGCCTAGTTTGAATCTATAGAAATCACACTTTTAAAAGACAACAGAGTTTTTCCGCACTTGGTTGGAATGCCTATACATATATCTAATATCTATCGATGTATTTGGAGGTGTTTGAAAATGACTTGAAAGTGACCCCTCAGGCCCCATTTAAGCATGAAAATTAGGGTTTTTTCACCCTGATTGGCTGACATGCTAGGGTTTTGGACCCCTGAACCTGTTTTCGTCCAGTTGAGGCTTGTTTTTCATTGTTTTGTTGCGTTTAGACACGTTTTTAGCCTCCTGGAGCCCTTTCAAACCTATTGGGTACTTTGTCCTCTTTTTTTCACGAGATCACCCAAAAAATTTAAATTTTCATCCAATCTCTCGAGGGAGCATCATAATGGCATGTTTCCTCTCACCAGGCAGTAATGGGGCAAGTTTTTAAAATATCAAAAAATTTGGGCTTCAATCGAGATCGTTTATTCTTTGAACCAATGCAACAAGTGCATTGCTTCAAAGAGGGGCAAAATGTAGACACGTAAAATATACTGATTGACATTGTGCATCTGATCCTAACTACTAACAATGTTTCTTCCTAAATCATCCCTCAATTTAACCATTTAATCAAATCTCCTTATCTGATTAAATTCATCAACTTTCATCCCTTAATTGAATAAATCATTTTATCTGATCAAGTCATCTCTTTTGTTAATTAAATCAACCCATCTGATCTAATTATCCCTATTTAATTAAATAATTAATTTTATTTGATTAAATCTCTAAAGTCTATCTATTAAATTAAATAAATTAAAAGCCTTGTTTGATTTAATCTAATTCCATCTCTTTTAATTAAATAAATCAAAATTCTTGTTTAATTAATCTCTTATCATATTCCTCTCTTATTTGATTTAGAAAAATCCATAAATTTGAGTCAAATAGGTCACATCATCTAACCTCTCTCATTAAATTAATTAACCCTTGATTAATTTAATCTCATCTCATGTCTCATCCTCTAGATTTTGCAAGTTGCACATGAAAATAGATTTAATTCATTTATTAAAACTCTATTTTCCTCACAAGGCATCTTTTGGAATATTCTCTCAATTTGAATTCAAAAATTCCAAGTCAATATGTACATCCAACAAGGCAATAATTTCATCTTACATGTCCTTTTCCTTGAGCCAAGTGGCATTTATTGCAATTTCCCTTCCCTCTTGCAAGTCATTTCAACAAATTTGAAATTCAAAATTATGCATTTATTGGCACAATCCCCAAATCTTGCACATCCTCCATCCATTCATAGCTTGACAAGTGGCATCATGCCATTGGATGAATGTTAGTCCCACATTTCTCAAATTTGTACATTCATCCATCTTGGCATTCTATAAATAAAGTGCTCATATCCTCATTTGATCATCCACAAATTATGTAAAGCTATGATGCTAAAATATTTAGCCATCTTCATCCATCATCATTGAGTTCTTAGCTAGGTTTTTGTAGATTTTGGCTTGGAGCTCTCATCTTTCATCAACAAAGTGGATCAATCATCTTCAACATATCAAGCTTGCATCTTAGGAATTGGGAAAGGGCCAATTTTCACATCAAATTGGTACCAATTCCCCCATGGGATCATGAGTTTGCACATTTAAATTAGGATTCAATCTATGTTTCTTTATTTCATTATGTTCTTCATTGTTTTCTTTCCTATTTTGAGTTTGTAAATGGATTTCATGGGGAATCCTTGTTTTAGCTTGCAATCTCTTGTTTAACTTGTTTATTCTTGTTGTTTTGCAGGTATTAGGACTGGGGTTTGCATATATATTAATATAAATGTATAATATAAATTAATATATTACCTACACAATGTAGATTAGTGTATTTACCTACAAAATATTACCTTCAATAACATAAGATATAAATAGAAATAATATATATAAATTCTACATTAATATAGGTTATATATATAAATTAATATTATCTATATTAAAATAGGTTGTATATTATATATAATAAAGACCTAAAATAATATAGGTTATCTTGTATACCTATATATTATAGGTTATAATTTTTTTGGAGAGCCTATATATATAAATTAATATAAAAAATATGCATGATGAAAAAAGTTATTAATGAAAAGAAGAAGGACAGCATATAATAATTAAATTATACCATAAAATATTAAAAACATAGATAACAAAGATATTAGTCTAATGGAAAGAATAATACAAATTTTATTTTACTTTATTATTTCAATAGTGTGAATACAAATATCTATAAAATAGTTAATTGATTTTTGTGAGATTTTCTTTAATAAAAAAGTAACAATTACATTCTTAAAAAAAGTCAAAATAAGTAACATTTATTTATTTTAGAAAGATTTAATGAAATGAATGTATAAAGCAAAAAATGAAAAACGATTCTTTAAAAAAATGTTTACCTTGCTTTCCCGCCTTGCTTTCTCTACAAATGGGTCAATAACAAACATAACTTTTTAACCAATCATATGCACAAGAAATCATTTTTATAATTTGTAAAGTTAAATATTTTACAAATTGACATTAGAAAATTGAATTTTATTTTAATTTTTTTTTAAATATTGTTTCTGATTGGTTGAAAACTAAATTACTAATAACTAGTTAACTAAAAAATGTCAAACTCATTACAATAGTACGATGCCAATGGCAAGTACTAATAATATCATTACAATCTACTCGTATAAATAATTTTATAATAATTTAATCATCATTATCATAATAATTAAACTTATGATAATATAACTAATCATGCAATTTTATAGTACTAGAATAGAATCTCACATTTTAATATTTAAAAAATACTTATCTTAAACATAAATCTCATAATAATAACTTTATAATTATATATCATAGAAAGAATTGTATAATTATTAAATTATATTAAGATAATAATATTAATATAATACTCATACTTTAGTTATGACAATATATAACTAATCATATAATTTTTTAATAAAAATTACTCCATTAGACAAAATACTATATAACCAATCATACAATTTTCTAATCACATTTATGTGATTAATATATAAATAAATAATAATGAGATAATTTGTAATTTTCCTAGAATAAAATTTTAACACAATGACTGATTTTAGATTGAATTCAATGGACAACATGTGAACACAAAGATCACTTTGATATAATGATAAAATTCCAACCACATATATGATATATCAAATACAACTCACTAAGACTAGTCTGAAATGATATACAATGTTCCTTTAGATCAACAAAAATATTACTAACTTCCTTATAGATTCCTTGAAGCTCAGATGTAGTCCCTAAATGTGAATACCCTCAAAAACCAAAGGAGTTTTTCCCTTTTATCCTAGTGATTGCTAGTTTTCGTCCAATGATCATAAAATCCTATGGGTTTTCGTCCACAAAAGGATTTAAACATGTGTCCCTAAATACAAAAGAAGGACATCATAATTGGACAACTATTACAAGAAATAACTCCCCATATTTTTATGCTAACAATATCCCTCAAGGAACAGGTTGGCCTTGATCTAAAATGGTGTCAAAGCCCGGAATTTGAACTTCACACGCTACACTAGATCAGCCTTAAGGCAAAAGTAGATTCTTTTGGAATTAGTGTGTGACCCTATGGACCTATCAACACACTTCCTAGGCCCCTTCCTTCTTCTTGAAACTTTGCAATTAATGTCACATGATCTAGAGGTTTCTTATCCATTATTCCTACTAAAGTAGGTGTTAGTTTCCCGACACAATTATCTTTTGATAACAATATATTTTCGATACTTGATCCCATTCACTTGAGATTTTGATATGACGTGCTAGTGTCATCATAGATTATATGTTCCAAGCTGCAAGCTAGAATGTGCTCATATAGAGGATTGTGGGGGAATTCTCAGAAGCAATTTTGCTACAATACAATGAGCTTGAACTGGCGATCGTCTGATGGTGATATCTTTCTAGTATATGATTTTTTTACATGAACTTTGGATATGATGTGCAGGTGTTATTGTAGATGTTATATTCCAAATTGTAAGTTGGAAGGATGTTCAGTGAGGAAATGTGATAGGATTCCCAAATTTTTCCCTTTAGTTGATTTCCTAAAAAAGAGGACATGACATGATTTAAATAAAATTAGAAATAACTAATAATAATATCATACTGAGATATGATGATTTAGGACATTCACCTCATTGTTTTCTTTCTTTGTGTGTAGAAGCCTTGTAATTTTTAGCTTTTTTTTAATATAGGGAACTATCCCCTTTGACATTATTTTTCCCTAAAAATTAAAAAAAAT
Source organism: Sequoia sempervirens (assembly GCA_007258455.2). Classification (NCBI taxonomy): domain Eukaryota; kingdom Viridiplantae; phylum Streptophyta; class Pinopsida; order Cupressales; family Cupressaceae; genus Sequoia; species Sequoia sempervirens. The sequence goes on along the minus strand of VDFB02281492.1, from coordinate 315,654,573 downwards.
AGCATACTAAGATCATTTAATTATGTAGTATAATATCACAATATACAAATGTTTAAAATTTTTATTTTAAGCATCATTATATTAATAACATTATTATCATGGCCTAAAGCTTTCTTAGGAGAAGGGATTAAAAAGAATTTGGTTGGAAAGCAATTCTTTAAATATTGTCAATTGCTTAAGAGGGTTCAACCTTCATTTGGTCTAGATTGAGAATATCATAGAGGACTCTATTTCTATACTTAACTCATTTGAGGAGTTTTATGTCTCTCATGTTTAGCGTGAGGCTAATAGGGTGGTCAATGGCCTTGCCAATATGGGGGTGTCCTCTCTTCCTAGGCGATGGGATTCATTTGACATTATGTCCATTGAAATTCAAAATCTCATCCAATATGATCAAACTTTATAAGGTGGATGCTCTTTTAAGATTTAGAGGGATTTTCTTCTTTCTTCATAATATCTTCATTAATGTGAAAAGACATATGAATCTTAGCTTATGTTTGGATTATGATGGTAGAGCTTGTGGAAATATTTTGTAAGTAATGGCAATGATGACATTTGGTCCTTATGTTGTTAGTAACACATGGATTGTGGGTGTTGTGGGTGCTTGCTTATACATTTTTCTATGTGTTTGGAGTTTCCATTTTCCTGCTATTCTTTTCTAGGAGAGACCTGTGTTTAGTTGTGCATAATCGGCCATGGGGGTGACAGGTGTAGAATGGAGCGGGTTACCTACAAGGAGACTAAATCAAATGAGTTGGTCGAGGAAACTACTAAAATTGACACCATTTTCCGACGAACGTTCATCAGTCATTCAAAAAATCTTTGTCGAAAAAGCGACGAAATGATGAAAACATTTTCATCACTATTTTTTCATTGCAAGTCCGACGATGAATTAAACATCAAAATAACATCGCAGATTCATCAATCATCGACATCATAAAATGACTTGGATGTTCATCAGAATATCGATGAAAAATTCATGTATCCACCAACGAATTACAACCAAAATGCAATTGCAATGGCTCTTCTGAAGCGTCGAAAGAACACCAAAAGTTCATCGCCATTTCAACGAAATGGGCAAGTATTTACGATGAAGCCTTCATCGCAGCTAAGCAACTTTGTTGGACCTTTAATGTGATTTTTCAATGGCGTTCATTGAAATTTTGACGAAATGGGCAAGGAGTTACGACGAAGGCTTCATCGCAACTAAGCAACTTCGTCAAACCTTTTCTGTGATTCATCGGTGGACTTCATTGAAATCGCGATGAAATGGACAAGGACTTACGACGAAGCCTTCATCGCAACTATAGCAACTTTGTTGGACCTTTTTGGTGATTCATCGGTTGTGTTCATCGAAATTTTGATGAAACAATGCAATTTGAAAAAAAAATACTCGTTGAAATGTACCATCAATGAGAGATCAATCAAGTCGCGTCCCTTCATATTCAAATATCAGGCAATTATTTTATTTGGTCATTTTCCATGTTTATTAGACACCCATTGAGACGTCATGTAGTTTCGTTGACGCCTTGAGTCTCTTCAACAGTCAATATTACATATCGCTTTGGTGTCACATAGTCTCATCGATGTTCTGAGTCTCACCGATAGCCAATAGATCATATGTCGCTATGGTGTCATGCAGTCATACCAATGTTTTGAGTCTCCCCGAGAATTATTCCTTTGATCTTAAGTGTATCACTATGATTATTAAGGGTAGGGTCCAAGAGAATGCTTGAATGTATAGCAAAGTATAACATTTTGATCATTATAACAATGAAACGAATCTTAAGTTTGAAGCATTAATATCATTTACAACATTTATGATCAAGAATGAATGTAAGTAGAGAAACATTTGCATACCTACAGATGGTACAATATTTCATGGTTAATTCGAAGCCTCCCATCAACAACAAGATCCAAATATTCATGTATCTATCTCAATCGAGCCTCTAAACCCTTTAGAGCTATCAATTTTTCCACTAACCTGTTATGCACAAAAGTCAAATTTAAGAGTTATGTCACCACTAAAAATAGAAGAAATAGAGCTTTGAAACCAAATCCACACACAACACAATGTGGTATTCATACAAATCCATACAAACAAACTAAACTCATAATATTGGAATGGAAAAAACTTTAAATTATGATGCAGAGCATGGATTCAAGTTATAAAGAATCATTTTTCTGCCACCATAGTGAAAAGTTAGCACTTTCTTTCATCTTTGCATATTGGTTTGATGCTTCAAACGATGTATTTCTTATATTGAAAAGTGCATTACCTTATTGAGCTTCTCTTTGTTTTGAGAATAGTTTAATATTCTCTACTTAACAAGGCCAACCACATGACGGTGGAAGCTCATTTGGCCTCTCCCCCCCCTCACATCACTCTTAATTCCCCATACCCAATCATATAACATTAATCATTCATTCATCCATTAATAACATATAGCATTCATTCATTCATCCATTAATAACATATAACATTCATTCATTAACATATAACATTCATTAATTAACATATTCACATTCATTCATTAACATATAATATTCATTCTTTCAGTTTTTACATATTATCAAAAATATGGTTGTCATGATATGATTACAATCACTTTTTTTTTTGTTTCTTTTTTAAAGCTGAAGTGGAGTATCATTTTCTAAATCAATATTTGTCCCCCTTTAGTTGTTATGCCCTCTGCTCATGATCTTAATGTATGCCTAGTCATTTGCTCATGGCGTGGACGCCGCTGCAAGGGGGGTCTGCTGCAATAAGAAAGAAATGTTAAACTGATATGTTTTATTATTATTGTTACAAGTATTTCATTAATTAAAAGAACATTAGAGTGGTTCTCTTTACCTGATGGGTCCACATCATGTTCTTGAAATTTTGTTATAGACTCATGCTCAACATGTTGAACACCCTCTAAATCCTGATCAGTTGAAACACGAAAGGTTACATTAATTAATACACCAATTGAAATTAAATATGTTTAAAAGAACATGAGAGTGGTCCTCTTTACTGATGGGGCCACATCATGTTCCTAATCTTCTCTAGCGATCATGCTCAACACGTTGATCACGCTTTACATGCTCTAAAGTTGAAACACGAAAGGTTACATTAATTAATACACCAATTGCAATTAAATATGTTTAAAAGAACTTTAGAGTGGTCCTCTTTACTGATGGGGCCACATCATGTTCTTGATCTTCTCTAGCCTGGTCATGCTCAACATGTTGATCATGCTCTACATGCTCTAAAGTACCGATATGCACACCATGACCTTCATCTACAAGTTGTGTTCCACCCTCACCAGGCTACATTCCAATGTCATGTGCAATATTATCACTACTTGAATGTTTAAAACAAATAGGCATGTAATTACTTTATGGAAAAAATTAATATTGAATAGATTGCACAAGTATTCAATTTTAAATAAACTTTATTGAGTTTATTTACTTGCATGTCAGATGTAGTAGAAGGTTGTGTTTTCCTAGTCAAGACTCTTAGGCGTTCAGCCACGGCTCCATAGCCTTGTTGGAAGGAAATCTTCAGGTCATCTTTTGTGGGAACTCTATTGAATTTAGAGCCCTACATTTTTGCATAAGATCATGAATTTTGCTTCTATGGTGTGATAAAACCAAAATTGTTTTCAATTTATTATTTGGATACTATATTTCATTTATTGATACTTACAATTTGTGTGGCTAATTTCATATAACCACCAGAGCCAAGTTTGTGCTGCCCATGTTTTTCTAGTCTTGTCTTTGTTTCCTTCGAAGTGTCGGGAAGCCTATGAAAAGTTTGAAATACGTTAGATTATGTAAAAAGAAAGAGTAATCAGTATATAATTATATTGTTGATAGTATCACATACCTTCCTTGGCCCAGTGGTGTCTTTCATTTTTTCTTTTCAGCCTTCTCCTTTCCATCTAACACCAGGTCCTTCCATTCCCTCTCCGGAATCATGGGGGGACGCTCACACTTTTTTTTCTTCTCTAAATGTGACCTACATTGGTCCCTCGCATACTTTAGATAGGTACCATCTTTCTTAAGGACCTTTGTTTGGTTGAATGTTTTATCACCAAACAACACAACTAAATGGTTAATGAGCTCATATTTTAAATCTTGATTTTGGGCATTCCATCGTGTACGTATGGTGGGCCCAAAGAGCTCCAATGTAATATCACTTAGATGTTTATAAAAAACATCATTTCCTACAAAACTATCATGGGATCAATAGTCTAAAAAGAGTGATCAATAAGTAAATTTCAATTGGATTATATATAATAATAATTAAAACATTTTAAAGTACCTGGGACCTTCTCTATATTTATGGGAGCGAAATCCTCGATCACCACAAGTGTGACTGGCAATGTTCTCGTACTAGTAATACAGGAAGATCTAGGAAATGTTGCTAAAACATCACTAGTACTAGTGGCCTCTGCATCCCCAGGTACATGTCCTGATACATGTTCTGGCACGTGTTCACTGCCAGAGGGTGCATTAACGGATGCCTGCATGGTATGTGTTGCTGACATTTCAGACGACAATATAAGCACGGATGATGGGGTCAGATGATGTGATGTATGCATAGGAAGATCAGGATGGACACTTGTACCAACCCCTACTCCTTGAGCAACACTTACAATACCCTGATCATGGCTAGGAGCATCATGAGGAGGAAAATAACCCTGTAAAAATAGGACATATTTTAGTTCATGACATAAAAGAGTACAAAATATAAAACCATGAATGAACTTATGTTATAATTAAAGACCTTGTGACAGCTTACTTGCAAGTTTTGTAATCTCTCAGTCAATATTTTAACCCTATCTCTTATCTCATCTATTTGAGGCACTATGAATATCAACTTAACCATTTCTTCATTGCATTTTTTTTGGATCTTCTTTATCGTATCGAGAGGGTTTGTTAAATAAGCAATGTCATCATCACAAAATATTGACTGCACCTCACTATGGATGCTCTCTTGTAATACTGGTGCCTTTCCCTGATCAGTCGACTGCAACAAGAATATTAAAAACATTATCAAAATTAACCCAATAAACTTATGAAAAAAACATAATAATAAAACATTTTTCTCGTATCTAATTTGTACAATTACAATGACGTAAACGTGTTGGGTAGAAGCACCTAAAGATACATCATGATCTATGCTTTGGGCTAGAGCCTTCTCCATATAATCAATGTCCCGCTGTGACAAAATTAAATATAAAAAAACATTACCAAAATGAAACCAACAGACTTACGAAAAAAAACATAAGAATAAAATGGTATATTGGAGTCATTAATTGGAGGTTGGGTAAAATGGTACATAGTACGTACCACCCCCATAGTAACTGTGTTTGTAAGTAAGCAATTCAAATTGTAATCGATTAGCAACTCTTCCCCTGCAATTATTGATTTTATCACACATACGAATACATGGTTTCCCTCATGCGCCTCGAATATGCAATTGGGTTGCTTATTTGTTGACCCAGGTCATGTACTTTTTATAAACCCTACAATATTCCCTGATGCTTTTGGCCTTCCGTCAATGTACATATCCACTCCTTTGTTTTGATCCTTATCTTTGAGTTGTATATAATTTGCTAACAGTGTATACCTACACATAGTTTGTGTATATTAAACCAGTTCCATCCAATCTTTGTAACTGTAACAGGGTTCAACATACTCCATCAATTCAATAACTTTTTCGTAACAAAAATTTATGTTGTCCATGCAAAATAGGCCCAAACCATGTAATGATGATGGTGCTATGCACTATATCCTCTTGTTGACACAAAAATCAGTGTTTATTGGAGGATGTTCCTTGGGTACCCATTGTTTCCATAGATGTTTGTACCTCAACAACACCTCGACGTCACCTATTCTCTCATCAAGATAAGAACATGACCCCCCTTCAGCAATAAAAAATTCCACGCGTTTATGAAATTGTGTTCTAATCTTTCGACCTCTAGTTGATCCCCCTCTTTTAGATATACATGTCTCGCTTTCCTCTTCTCTTCCTAAATTTCCCTCGCTCGAGGAAGACAGATCTGACAAATACCTATTTGGTGGTACTTGCACTCATAAGAATGTTGGATGAAGTTCTTTCATGGTGATGTGATCCCAAGGTGACATTACGATTAATCTATCATTTCATCGCTAGAATTTCACAGGTTATAAGGTAATCAAGTCTTGATAGATTGCAAACTATTGTTACTACCATCCAAATGTGTCCATCACAAATCAAATATACTTAACATTTTAACTCCCAAACTTTGTAACAAGTGTTAAATGTGACTATGGTCCACCAATTACACAACCAAGGCCTCAAATGTATTCTCTAATTGTAATCAAAGGACTTTTTCTCTTCATTCAAGTAAATAAACTTGAAGGGAAACACCACCAAGTGGTTTATTAGACACCTACATGACTAAAAATAGCAGAAAATTTATATTTAATTTCCATATGTCTAAGTGGTTAATGGGGAGGGAGTGTGTACTAGGTCCAGTTAAGTCATCATAAGTTTACGCTTTGGCAATAAATTTTTTTTAAGCCATATTAAATCTTCCTATGTCTAATTGCTAGGAGACTTTTGGTAATGATATGTTGCATTTATTGTTCTAGGAGAGCATCTAGTAATTGCATTTACATTTACATTTAAAAATACATATACATACATACATACAAACATATATATATCTGTGTGTGTATGTATATCATTTATATTCGGTGTTCAGAAACAACCCATTAGGTCTGCACATGGATAAAAATTCATAAAATTATATCTCCCATACATGTTTTGTTGAAACCTAGGCTTGAACCTCTCATTTCACATGCTTTTCTTCACAAAACTATTGAGGATAGCAGCTATACCTTCTTTATTTATCATCCTACGCCATATTCATGCATCCTACAATTACAACAGTATCCATGGGGCCTCTTACACAAGCTACAGTAATCACAAAAAGTGTAAGAGCCCCTTTATATCATGTTTGGACTAAAAAACCCTCAAAAATAGGGTAACTCAGATTATGATTTGTTGGTGAGTTGTATGGACAAAATCATTAGCACCAGCTCATTCTTGGAGTCTTTTGAAAGAGAAGTGAATCGGGTGGAAGTTAAGTACAAACCTTATAGTGTCAAGGTGAATGAGGTGATCAATTTTGATTGGCCAACTAATGAAGAGTACGAGAAATGGGTAAATGTATATTTAACTAAGGAAGAGTGAAAAGGAGTAGGTTGCTAACGGTTGACAAATCAGCTGTTGCAGTTACAACAGATTCTAGTTTTTTTTTTTGTGACAGTCTAGGCATAGAATTCTTGAAGTTTTTTGTTCCTACATCAACAATTCTCAACGGGCACGATGAACAAGAAGATTCTCTAGGGAAATTGTTGTTGTAACAATTTTTTGGAATATCACAAGGCAGTCCAATTGGCTGGTGACACATGTGCTTTCTGGCCTGATGCTTGTTTGCTCCTTTTTTTATAAGAAGGATTTCAAGGCTAGGAGTATGGGTTAGCAAGTTAGATATTTTCGGTCGAGTCTAGATGAACTTGCAGAGCAAATTGTAAAGTCTGATGGTTTTAGGGAAAATGCAATTTAGGTTTTGAGTCATTTTGTAGTAGGGTTTGAATTCATGGGGATTTGATGTTTTATGATAGTACTGGCATTTGAATTGATATGATTAAATTGAACTCATGTCTCTCCATTGTACAAGCATATCTGAATTTTGAATAAAATGATCAAGGGTTGTTTCGTTCATCTCACTGTTGTGGTGTGTATGATTTTTGTTTTAGGTTTAATTCAAGGAATTAATTAAAATGCTTGAATGGGATTGTAGGTGGATATGTTTTGTATAAGGATTTGATAATTATTATTGGGTTAGAATACATATTGATGAGATTGTAAAGCAATGTTATCAAGGATCTTATATGTTATGTGTTAAATTTGTCATAAAACCTTAGATGCTTATAAATTTGACTCCTCCAATGGATATATGGCACTGATCTAAGTTGTACTTATTCGTATGGTTTATTATTTGTTTTCCTTTACCTAGAGCTAGCTACAAATTGCAAATCAATGACTATCTTCTACTGTGAAATGTTGTTGTAGTTATCTCATGCTCCAAATAGTTGATATTATTGATAAACAACCAATTCTATTAGGTATTATCCTATTATGTTGAGCTATTAAATGAGATTATCTGTTGTTGTTAATGTTGTTTATGATGATGGTGAAAAGGTTGTAAACACATTAAGGGATCACCCTCCTGGGTCTTGCAGATCCCAAAGTGTAGGAGGTCTTTCAAATCCTCATTAATTGATCTAGGTCCTAAGAGCTGCCCTTTATTGGAATTGGCAATTCCATAGGTAGATTAGAAGATCAACTTGCTTACCATAAAAACAACCAACACCTTGCATATGTTTTTGGTAGAGGTATTAAAGAAGAATTGTATCCCTCTATTTACATTCATTAGATCTACCTTAGCCTAGCATATACTTGGGCTAAGTCTACAATTGCTTCAGACTCATGCGATGAAGGCTATGTATGATGAAATCCTAGACCTCAACCAAGATGTGGGTAGATTATGGGAGTTTTTCCAAGACCTGAGGCTGGTGGATAAAAATGTGAAAGACTAAGCTATTTTTTTTTTTTGCATTATCTTATACCATTTTACGAGAATGGGGGTGCCAATGTACGAGAAGATCTTTGGAAACTAGGCATGAAAATTGAAGGTTAAAGAGAATGGGGGTGCCAAACTTACAGTACTCATTGCCCCTTGGTCGTCAATTTTCCGTAAGTGCCCTCAACCTCATCCTCGGTACTGGTATTGACCTTGTTTTCACTCCAAACTCTTTGTTGGCGCTGGTATTGACCTTGTTTTAACTCCAAAATATTCCTCAACGCTGGTATTGACCTTGTTTTCACTCCTCCAAATGCTTCCTCAGCATTGATATTGACCTTTTTTTCACTCCTCCAAACTCTTCATCGGTGTAGGTATTGACCTTGTTTTAACTCCAAACTCTTCATCAGCGCTAGCATTGACCTTGTGTTCACTACTCTAGATTCTTCCTTTGCGCTGGCATTGACCTTGTTTTCACTACTCCAAAATCTTCCTCGGCACTGGCATTGACCTTGTTTTCACTACTCCAAACTCTTCCTCATCATTGGTATTGACCTTTCACTTCTCCAATTTGATGAGCTACAACCTGGTTTCATTAGGTTTTACAGTATGTTAATTAAGTTGAAAAATTTGGCTCCATTTAGCTAGGTTTTCATATTCTACAATATAGTTAAGTATATATTAGCTATATTTTACATAATAAATAATATAATTATTCAACTTATTATAATTATATATTATATTCTTTAACAAAATTATTAAATATGTATAAAATTATTATAATTAATAATTAATAATAAGTATATTTTTATATAGTACAAAATATAATTAATATAATATATATTTAATATAATAGTAATATATATTAATATGAGAGAGATAAACTAAATTTTGATTGGTTGTTTCATGTCAACAATCCAAGGATGGCATGTGTCCTTGGGGAGTTATGCTCAAGGTAGCATGCCATTTGATTAAAGATATGATAATTCTCCTTTAAGACCTCTTCAATGTACCCATTGCACACTTAAGGAGACAAAGATAAATATAGGGAAGAAAATATAGAGAGAGAGGGAGATAATGAAAACATAAAAATAGAAAGGGAGACAAAGAGATAGAGAGGGGTAGAGAGATAAAGAGATAAGGATGAATAGATAGAGATATAGGGAGGGTGATTGATATATCTCTCCCTGTCGCTCTCATATATATCTCCCACTATCTATGTCACTCCCTCTTCCCCCCTCTATCTATTGAGCTATCTCCCCCTCTCCCCCCTTTCTCTCTCATTCACTTCATCTCTCCCTCCATCTCTCCTACTCTATATCTCTATCTCTATTTCTCTTTTTATCTCCTCTCCTCCTCTCTCTATCTCTTTCTATCTATATCCCTTTCTCTCCCTCCCCCTCTCTATCTCCCCCTCTCTATCTCTCACCATCTCTCATTCCCTATCCCCCTATCCATCGACTCTCTATCTCCACCTCTCTTCCTTTCTCTTCCCATATATCTCCATCTCTCTTTTTCCTCCCATATATCTCTATCTCTCTCTCTTTCTCTCCCCATATACTAACTAAGAAGCCATGCAAGCATACAATAGTAAATGTTGGTAAAACTATAAGTAACACTTATCTTTCTAATGTAAATCCTTCTTATAAAAATATTTTTTTATTAAACTATAAGAAGATTATTGTCACCACTCTTCATTCAACATGAAATGCCAAATGTATCAATTGTTTTGTTGCTTTTTTCAAGTTTCATTAACCAAGCTATTTACTGAGTTGAATAAAGTTGTGTTATGACACTTCATCTCTTTAAAATAATTAGACAATACTAGTGAGATCAGGAAGGGGAGAAAACTAAACTTCTTCAAAATAGGGGTAGTTGTGGGTTTGTTTGTTTTCTTTGCATACTATATACTTAGTTCCTCTAGGATAAATAAGTAACTTTAGATCATTTTCTTAGTTGTGTATCCTAACTAATATAGAGTAAGCTTTTTCATTTTAATTGACTACTACATAATAGTTTATGAGTTGAAAGAATTGTTTACATTCTTTGTAGTTTTTACATTGGAATACAAATCATATTTAATTTCATGCAAATATACTTCTTTCATAAAGATATTAGTTTGAAATAAGTGCTTCATAACCCATCTAATCAAATCATAATTAACCTATCAAAAAGGCAATAGGAATTTTCTAAAGAAAAGAACACTTGACCCAATCATAAGTGTATGACCTTCTAAGAAAGGAGTGATCCACCTTAGAAATAACAACTACCTGATTTAGACCTGGGTATGTGCAGGATCATGATGGGCAAAAAAGTGACAACATGAAAAAAATAGCATTTTGAACTCGCCAAAAAAGGAGAAAATCCCAAGTTGACTTTTTTTTGGGTTGGCTAGATAGTACATTGCTCCATAGCAATGCCCAAGCCAAAGTACTACAAATCAGATATCTGATTTGTTTTGGATATCCAATTCATGTATAATATCTAATTTGAAAAATATTTTAAAATGTAATATTTTGGTGCTATAAATCAGATATTCGATCTAAATCGGATATCCAATTTTTGCACACATATACCCAAGAGTAATTAGGATGTGTAGGGTGGGAAAGAGAGAGTGAGAGAGAGGGAGAGAGAGGGAAAGGGAGAGAGAGAGAGGGAGAGAGAGAGGGAAAGGGAGAGAGAGAGAGAGGGAGAGAGAGAGAGAGCGACAGACAAAGAGAGTGGGAGAGAGATAATTAGGAGGGGGAAGGGAGAGAGAGAGAGAGAGGGGGGGAAAGGGAGAGGGAAAATGAGAGAGAGAGGGGGGAAAGGGAGAGGTAAAATGAGAGAGAGAGGGGGGAAAGGGAGAGAGAGATATATAGAGAAATAATTATGAGGGGGAAGGGAGAGGGGAAGAGGGAA
>VDFB02281492.1:315604015-315633848 GCA_007258455.2 Sequoia sempervirens | reverse complement strand
AGGATTATATTTCAATTAGGGTTATGATTCAATTATGGTTAGGGTTTTGGTAAATTATAATTATCTCACATATATGAGTTTGGTGTTAGAGCTAGGATCTTGATTTAATTAAGCTTAGGCTTAAGGTTAAGGTTAGGGTTTAATTAAGCTCAAGGTTAGGATTAATGTTAAGGTCGGGGTTTGATTAGGGTTATAATTAGAGTTAAGGTTGTCATGAGAACTATGGTTAGTGTTAAACTAAGGATTATTAATAGCATTAGAATTATGGTTAGGGTTAGAATTATAATTAAGAGTATAATTAGGGTTAGAATGAGAAGGTTTAGGATTATAATTATAGATAGACTTAGGGCTGGGATTAGCATTAGGGTTAAGGTTAGGTTAGGTTTACCATTTAATTAGAGTTAGGTCTCAGGATGTGCTTGGGTTCAAATGATATGGTTAGGGCTGGGGTTAGGAGTTAAAGTCTCAATTACAACAGGGGTTCAATTAGGTTTAAGGTTAAGGTTAGATTAGGGTTATGATTCAATCTCAACAATAATTCTCACTCTAACTCTAACCCTAAACTTAATCATAAAACTAACATTGACACTATTTCACAACTATTTTATTAATTGTATTTTAAAAACTGATATATTTATTTTATTTTATATATTAAGTATGAAACATTCTTTATCCTTTAAAAATTATTTTATTACATATATTTTAAAACTTGATATATTATTATATTTGTTTTATTATATGTATATATCAATTTTTTTAGTGTATAAGAATTATTTTATCAATCATATTTTAAAAATTGATATTTTTTATTTTATTTTATTTATTAAATGTATATAACAAAATATGAAATAGTTAGTTCAAAATTATTTTATTAATTATATTTAAAATAATTCAAAGTAAAACAAAATTATTTTTTAAAGAACAAAAATTTATTCTATATTTTTAAGAATTTAAATATACAACAGCTTTTAAAAGTTTTAAAAAGTAGAGAATAACTTTTTAAAGAAAAAAAATTATATTGAACATACTAAGGAAGTACATAACAACTAATAAATGAAATGTACATTAACTGACACTGACAACCGTTAACAAAAGTGCGGCAAGCATAAGCCATGTGGATGCCCATGCCTTTTTGTAGGCTGGGTAGCCATTGCCCCACCATACTACTTGTTGCCAAGGAGATCCATGTGGCGCCCGCCTATGATATCGTAATCAATAAAGAACTCGCAAGTTTTGATCACGTGATGGTGGGAAACCGTGGATCTATACCATCGGCAATCATGTTCGTTCAACACAGTCGCCAACCTTGTTATTAACCATCGATCACTTTTCTACCAAGATTATAACATCTCTATTGATTTAAAACATGTGCATCTTATAACTGCTTTAGTAACCCACGGCATAATGTATTAAAGACGCATCAAAGTATTTATCATTCCTTCAGCTTCACCGGATGAGACACGTGGCACTCGCTCATGATATTGTGATCAACTGGTGGGGTCATCGCGGGATGGCGGGGAATGGATGAGATCACAGGATGATTGATCTACAGCCATGCGAACTTGTCCATCTACAAAATAAAAACATTTATTAGGGGAGAGGGCCCAGTACACATGGCGCTCACATGTGATATCACAATCAACTAGTGGGGTCATCACGGGATGGTGGGGAACAGCTGAGATCACGTGTCCCATCTGATGAAGCTGAAGGAATGAAGGAAATACTATGGTAAATTAATCTGGCCTTAATACATTAAAAGGCGGGTTACTAAAGTGTTCTTTAGGTGCACATGTTTTAAATCAGCAAATATGTTATAATCTTGATGAAAAAGATGCTCAATGGTTAATAATAAGGCTGGCGACTATGTTGAAGGAATAGATCATGAATGCTCAAGATCTATGGTTTCCTGCCATTGCGTGATCCAAAGTTGCAGGATCTTTACTGATTGCGATATCGCGGGCGACCGCCACGTCAACGGTTAAAATTTAAATCTGCATCAAATATGGTTGGAGCCATTCGTGCAGCGCGCAAGTGAGCTTTAATGGCGGATGAGACATTTGCAGGCATGATTTAATCGAGATAAAATCAATTCTCCTATTTTATTTATATCACAAAGCATTCAAGTATTTTTCGGAGCAGTTTTAGAGCCAAAAGTGAAGTTGTGAATCTCTACAACCAAAATTTGAGACTTCTGCAAACAAAGCCATGAGTTAATTTATGTGCTTCCCTGTCATTCTACACTTGAATTTGGGAAAAGATTTGTTGTGCTTTTCATTGAGCTTGTTGATAAACGTGTTAGGGCTATAGTTTAATTATAGTTGTGAGAAATTCTAGTGTTTTGTTCTGTAATTTCCTATCTCTGGTTAGTCCTAGCTATTTGAAGTGTGAAATTGTAAAAAGACCCTAGTTTGTCCAAGATGGCACCACCAAAGCAACATTTTGGCCACGTTGACTATTTAAAATGAAACTTGTACAATGATTTCCTAGATCAATTTCCCTGCTCAACGAATGACAGGAAGAAGGGATTGGTTCTAATGCAAGGGAAAATCCTAGGGGAAGGGTTAGTAAATAATTGCTCTAACATTGTCGATGCTATGGTTCCTCTCACGGGCTTGGAAATGTTCAGATTATGGTATGGACAGAGGAATTTTCCTCACCCCCTTTCAAACGGCTGGATGTATGGTTTGGGAAAGCTGGTGGTCCCAAACATGTTCCCTGACATAGAATTACTTAGGGCAGTGGTTGCAAGATATGACCTTGTCACACGGGTAATCAAGGATAATGAGGGAAAGGTTTTGTTGAGCATTAATAGAGAAGAGTTCCAACATATTTTTGACTTGAGTGAACCGAGTGAAGAATTGGTTCCTATTAATCTTGAGGAAATGGAGCAGGAATATGCTAAGTTGAAGTCTCTTTTTAGAGCTAAGTTGCTTCCACCTCAACTAGCTAGGGCAGGAGGTTCACAATTTCATATCAACCCCAGTGACTAGGAACCTTTCAGATTAAACTGTTTTGCAAATCATTTCTTGGCCACTTTCTATTCATTATGTCAGATTTTGGGTTTCAGTCTTGGTGCGGTGATGCCTATTGAATACATGTTCATGGGGGTGCAAATACAACACCATAACTTCTCTATGACATATGACTTTGCTTCTTTCTTGGCTGAGAGGATACATGAAGGGTTGTCAAAGTTGTAGAAAAATGATATTGACACTCAATTCTTTTGGTATTCTATGTTGATGCATATGTTCTTGTTCAAGAATGCTGATTTTTTCTCTGAAAAGATGGAATTAAGGCAATCGGTTGATGGAGAAAGATTGCTAGTACAATTATGGGCTACAGATTTATCTTGCAATAAGGAAAGCTCTAGTTATGTGCAATTTGATAATTTCTTTGCTTCTAGATTGAGGGCTAGACTAATGGTGAATGTACCCAAGATCCCTAAGGAATTGCATGATTTTCTCAGGCCAAAAGGGAGAAAGCCAGAATTGAAAGTTTGGCATAACTAGGGTGACATTATCCCATACCTAGTCAACACTGTTTTGAGAGTATATGGTTTTCAAGGAACCCCCCATGTACTACCATACAATGTGCCACCAAGAGTGGGGTTTACAAAAGTTATGTGATAAATAGGTTGTATCCATGAGGACAACCTCACAAGGAGGGGTAAGGGAACAATTTTCCCTGATTATATAGTGGTGTCTGATTTTTCCTTTTCAAAAGGAGGCTGGGTGCATTTTGAGAAATTCTTTGATGATTACCATTTGAGGTGTGGTCCAAAGCGGCAGCATGATCCTGAGGGTTTCTTTTCCCTTTTCAAACAAAGAATAAAGGCTAGAAAATTTGTGCATGAGTTCAAATTTCCTAAGGATTTGATCATAAATGAATTTGATCTAAATAGGCAGGAGTTGAACAAGGAGAAATGGATAGCTTATGATAATCTATTAGATATTGTACATAAGATGGATCTGAAGTATGATCCATTATTGGAGTTCAATCCATACCATAAGAAGATTGACTTTCTAATACAAAACTTCAAGGAAATTATGGGCACATTGAGGACCAAAAAGATAAATTTAGAACTGAGTCTAGGTGTCCAAGAACAAGGTGTCAGGCCAATTGAAACAAGGCCAACATACCAGCCTATAGAAAGGTGGCCTATTTAAAAGAGGAAAAAGGATGATAGTAGTGATGAAGAGGAAGTGGATAGAAAATGAAATCAAATAATGAAGTTTCCTTCAAAACCAAGTCCAAAATTTAAAGTGCCTGGGGTAATTAAAATCATTGATTTAGAATCATCACCAGAAGATAATCCCTCATCACCAACATCCAGGCTAAGCCCTAAAAGACATAATTGATCAACCGTAGGAGGATCTGATGGATGAAATTATTGTTACTGATCAAGACATGCAGGTTGGTATGCCTTCCCCTCCTAGGCCAGCTGAATTGGTTCTATTCGATTTAGATATGAAAGGAAAAAGTGTACAAGATGCAAGAATGGAAGCATGTAAGGAGTTTCTAGATGACAATACATTTGTAAAAACTCTTGTATTCTTGCAATTGGTATGGAGGATGAAATTTGAAGAATATCAAGAGAAATTTAAGAAGAGGAGAACTAAGGCCTGACAGGTCAGACCAAGATAATGATGAGGAGGTAAAAGTTGAATTAATGGAGGAATTTAAGAACATCACTCTTGAGCAGGGAAGAAGACTGGTGAGCAGGCTGGTGTGTTGATTTTTCCTGAATGGGACATTACAGATGTTGTAGCATTTAATGTTATTTTAAATTCCAAGCATCCTTTGCAACTCTGAAGAAGAAGTCAAGGTAGCATTGCAAGATTATTCCTTTAGTGAGGAATATGAAACTTTGGCAATTTGGGCATTGGCACCTCAAGGAAGAAAGATAAATGTTACAGATATTAATCCAAATTGTAGAGGAGGATTAATAATAAAGAGAGCTTCAGAGACCTCAACCACTGAGGCCATGAATTTGACTGTGAATGTGGCCAAATTGGCCCAAAAGACTGTTGAAAGGGAGGAGGCTGAAAAGAAGAGCCTAATGGAGAAGTATAACCTTTTGATTGAGGAATACAACAAGATGCAATAGAGGAATGTTGATTTGCAGACTAAGGTGGAAAGGTTTAGGTATAAATAGATTGGGGAGACATCAAGTGTTCTAGGGACCAGTACATTACCTTCCACAGCAGGGTCAGTGCCTCCTACTTCTCCAATTGTTTCCACACCAGGGTCTCCCAATTAGAATCTTTCTCTCACCCCTCCTTTAGAACAAATTGATGAAGAAACAGAATGCTCTATTGATCCTACAAAGAATCAGCTCTTGCAAAAAATTGATGAATTACAAACATCATTGAAGGTAAGTGAGGAGGGATCTCTTTCAAAGCAAAATGAGATTGTTACTATTGTCTTGAGGAATTTAAATGAAAAAGTTGATAGTAAATTGCTATCTATACATTCTTTATATTCTTTGTTGTTAGATGCAATAACGAATATTGATAGGGATTAGGAAGTAGTGATACCATTGATTGAAAATTGGATCCCTAGGGCCAGCGATTTGGATGTCATGTATAAGGCTTCAAGGTTTGATACAAATAATAGGCCCCAATCATTAAAGCCTACTCAAGTGTTTGTTAAATCATTGCAAGGTTTTCAGAACCTACCAGATGATTTGAGTAGGAAGATCAAGGAATTGGTGAAGAATTTTAATGATTGGGGTAGCACATTGTTACCAGATATAATTGATGAGCAAGGGAAAATCAGGTCACTCCAGCAGTGGTAGGATCAAGCAAGTGAAGTCATCAATGATCAAATTAAATTAATTTGTGATGAGTCATATTATGACTTTTTGGTGAGCTGTATGGATAAAATCATTAGTACCTACTTATTTTTGGAAGCTTTTGAAAGAGATGCAAATTAGGTAGTAGTAAAATACACACCTTATAATACCAAGGTGAATGAGGTGATTAATTTTTACTGGACGACTGATGAAGAATACTAGAAATGGGTAACTAAATATTTGAGTGAGGAAGAGTAAAAGGAATGAACTACTAACAAGTGGTAAATCAGATGTTGCGGTTATAATGGTTTCCAGTTTTTCTTTGATGGCATTCTCAGCGCAGGTTTCTTGTGGTTTTTGTTGTTGCATCGACTTTTCTCAGCTAACATGATGAACAACAATATTCTCCAAGGTGATGGTTGTAACAATTTTTGGAATATCACCGGGTGTGCCAACTGGCTGGTGACATGTGTACTTTCTGGCTTGATGCTTTTTTCTCCTTCATTTTCTATAAGAAGGATTTCAAGGCCAGAAGTACGGGTTAGCAAGTTAGATAATTTTTGGTCGAGTCTAGGTGAAGTTGCAGAGCAAATTGTAAAGTCCAATGGTTTTAGATAGAAATACAATTTAGGTTCTAAGTTATTCTATAATTGGTTTTGAATTCATGGGGATTTAATGTTGTATAACAGTACTAGCATTTGAGTTGAAATGATAAATTCAAACTCATGTCTCTCCACTGTACATGCATAACTGAATTTTGAATAAGATGACTAAGGGTTGTTTCATTCATCTCACTGTTGTGGTGTGTATAATCCTTATTTTAGCTTTAATTCAAAGAATTAATTAAAATGTTTGAATGGGATTATAGGCGGATATGTTCTATATAAGGATTTAATAAGTAGTGTTGAGTGATAATGCATACTAATGAAATTGTAATGCAATATTGTTAGGGATCTTATATGTTATGTATTAAATCTATCATAAACCTTTAAATGCTTATGAATTTGACTCCTGCAATTGATATATGGCACTGATCTAAGTTGTACTTATTTGTGTAGTTCAATAATTGTTTGTCTTTGCCTAGAGCTTGCTACAAATTGAAAATTAAATACTATATTTTACTATGGATTGTGTTGTAGTTATCTCATGCTCCACATAGCTAATATTATTGGTGAACAACCAATTTTATTCGATATTATCCTATTGTATTGAGATATTCAATGGGATTATTTTTTGTGTTAATGTTGTTTATAATATTGGTGTAGAGGTTATAAATACATTAAGGGATCACCCTCCCGGGTCTTGCAGAGCCCAAAGTGTAGGAGGCTTTTTAAAGTCCTCATCAGTTGGTCCAGGTCCTTTGAACAATATTGTTATCATAGTGAAAAAATATTGTTATCATAGTGAAAAAATATTGTTCTTATGTGTACAACAATTGGAGTAGCAATGTACAAGCATTGGATAAATTTATATTAATAGTTTTTCCTATCACAAATATAAAAGGTGAGCATAATAAATAACATGTATTTTCCCATTAAATGTGAAGGATTTTCAAAAAGTTTTAGTGTTCAACTATTGGTCCATTTTTGTTCAATATAAGTTGTATTTTAAATAATTATGTGTTGTTTTTATAACAACAAATAGCTTTTTTATGTTCAACTATTAGTCCATATGTGTTGAATATAAAAGGTAGAGATAACAAAGATTTATGGCTATCAATAAGTATTTGGTCCACTTAGGTTGTATATTAATCTTAATTTAAATAAAAATATCATATTCTACAAGCAAAAACATCAAATCCCCATGAATTCAAAACATACTACAGAAAGACTCAAAACCTAAATTGCATTTTCCTTAAAACCATCGAACTTTACAATTTGCTCTACAACTCTACCTAGACTTGACCAAAAAATATCTAACTTGCTAACTCGTACTTCTAGCCTTGAAATCCTTTTTATAGAAAATGAAGGAGCAAACAAGCATCAGGCCAAAAAGTTCCTCTCATTTCACATGCTTTTCTTCAAAAAACTATTGAGGACAACAGTTATACCTTCTTTATTTCACATCATACGCCCTATTCATGCATCCTACAATTACAACAGTATCCATGGGCCTCTTACACAAGCTACAATAATCACAAAAAGTGTAAGAGCCCCTTTATATCATGTTTGGACTACAAAACCCTCAAAAATAGGGTAATCGGGCTATATGCAAAGAAATGAAGCTTTCTAACTCAAATCAACACCTTAAGCCCTCAAATCAGATTCAAATCAAAGCTACCACATATCTTCATGATCTGGAATTTATTTCACATCAAAATATGGCTGCATGTGACTGTACAGTGCTGCATAACAGGAAAAATACAGAAATTTTAAAGAAAAACATAGATTTTTGAATGTCAAGAGCTTGTATTTTAAATCCTCAACCATCAACAACCATTACAATGATCACTTTATGTCTTTTAAAGGAATTTACACGTCAACCATTGAACAACCACCTCTACAACTGACTTTTTAATCTTTTATGATCACATGAAACATAAAACACACTATTTTCAAGGTTGTTAATATCACTATTGAAATGTTTTAATTTTTTAACCTTTCAAACATTAAAAAGCACATCATTAAATTAATTATGTAATGGCATAAAAATTAAAAACATCATGAATTAATTATGTAACCACATAATTCAAATATAATTCTATCAAAAAATTAATATCAAAAACATAATATAATCGCATAACCCATA
This sequence comes from Sequoia sempervirens, assembly GCA_007258455.2. Taxonomy (NCBI): domain Eukaryota; kingdom Viridiplantae; phylum Streptophyta; class Pinopsida; order Cupressales; family Cupressaceae; genus Sequoia; species Sequoia sempervirens. The sequence goes on along the minus strand of VDFB02281492.1, from coordinate 315,625,306 downwards.
CATTTCAATGTCATTGATCTTCTTCTTCATCCAACTCTTTGTCTATACCATCTGATCTAGATTCAACATTATAAGGATTGGTCATATCATCATCATCATCATCATCGATATCAGTTTTGATAATGTCATCATCCACACGGATATCATCTTCATGAACATTAACTCCTACATCATCATGATTTAGTTCCTCCTCTTTGACATCTTCGTCGGGGACATCATCAACTAACTGTTGATCCTGATCATCATCTGCATGATCTTCTAGTTCTTTGGTATCTTCTTCTTCCACCACATTATACTTTACCAGCCTTCCTCTTGGATCATTTCTAACAACAAATAACCAGCCCAGTTTACCTGGAACCTCTAATTAAAATACCTGCTCACATTGGCTTGGAAGAACATAGGGCTCATTTCTAGCATGCTCGATCAACCTTGTATTAACCATGGTAAATCCATTATCATGTTCAATAACAGTTCTCTCAGGATCATTTTTATTCAATCATAGCATGTACCATAGGATGACGAACAAAATTAATCTGAAGGACTTAAAGTCACACTCAAGTATATCATCCAAAATCCCATAGTATTGATTTTTTGAGACTTCTAGATGAAACATTAGTCACCTGAAAGACTGTAGTTATACCAGAATCACAAGTTTTTTTCATGTCATCCAACATTTTGATTTGAAATTTACAACCATTGCACCACATAGCCTTGTGGTGTTTCACCTGCAATATGTCAAACATGTGAAAATTATTGCAATATCGTCAATTGATAAACATATTTATTCTTGGCCAAATGTATGCAAAGAAAACAATCTCAACATATATATACATCAATATACTTGAAAATAATTAAATAATATGGGTGATTAATAAATTTATACGTACCTGTTTATCTCTTAAACCATATGCTAAATTAATTTCCCTTTGTGTAACATTGGAATCTCCATTACGATGAGCTTCTTTAACCAATGAAGCCACACCTTCCCATGTTAATGCACTACCAGATTGTTGACATCATTCAATCCATACCGTCATCAAATCAATATTGTTTGCGATGTACAAATGTAGTGCATCCCACTCTTGACCAACTGTATCAAAAAAAATTGAAATTCACAAACGACGTATAATTAGTTAAATACCACAATATACAACCTTAATTTATAATTGATGTATATTGAAGATTAAAAATTAAATAAGTACAATATACATAAAAACCATATGTAAAATGTATTCCAATTAATCTCCATGACCATCTTATAATTACCTCTCACTTTCCTCAATCTACCTTTCCCCATCAGGTACTCCCCTTCAAATTTGTTAATGGAGTTGGGATCCTAAATGCAATCTACATGGATCTTTGCTGCAAAATTAGGAAGATATTCACTAATGTACACCATGGTTTGGGATACCATATATCCCTCCACTATAGAACCCTCAGGATGTGCTCTTTGTCTAACCAAAGCCTTCAAAAAATTTAAGTGCCTCTCAACCATCCACATTGACCTTGTGTGTACAAGTCCACACAATTCAATCTCCTCAATCTAGTGTATGAGGTAGTGTTCTTGTGCATTGAAAAATGTCGAAGGTAGAAAATTTTGCATTTCACACATTAGATGAGGAATTTTTCTCTTCCAATAGTTTATATCTTCTTTATGGATTTCTTTAGATGACAGCCATCTACAAGCAATTCAAGGCACAAATATATTAACGAGATTTAACAAAAATATACAGTATATTACATAGAAAGTAAAAAAATGGAAATTATAAGATGTATACAACAAATTGAACAAATCTCACTACTTACCTCATGTATTTTCTAAGATCATATATAACTTGCTTGACATTGTTGTCAAAGTTGTCTGGGAGAGATAGAGGTAGAACGTACTGCAACAACTATAAAATGATCTTTTCATTATTTTTTCAAAAGTAGTAAACATAATACACTGAAAAGTACATGCATTATACAAGTGTATATAATATACCAGAATAATTACCTTAATGAAGGTATGCCAATCATGCATTTTCATCCCTGACCCAAATTCACCTTTCTTTGTTATTATATTGTTTATGTTCGCAGCAAATCCTGTGGGAAATCAAATTTTTTGTATGACTTCTTTTATAGCATTGCTTTGTTGCTCTATTAATAACCAAGGAAGGGCAGTTATATTAATTTGGTCTCCATCACAATTTAATTGAATGACATTTTCCATTGCATGATTGGCTTCCTGAATGTCACTACAAATTTTGACAATTTTTTCTTTGTCATGCCTTCCATCCAATATTTTCTAGAACGTTTATGTTATATTCTTTTGATATGCATTGTATCAAACAAATGCACAATTTGTAGCTGCTCATAGTAGGGAAACCTACTAAATTGTCTAGGATAAATTTTTAGTCCCTGTGGAAGCCGGCCATTAATGCCTTGACGACCTTCATGAAGCATATAAGTTAAAAAATTAACAATGACAATCATTATCAATTACAACATGAGTAAACACAACACAATATAAAAATATAAATTCAAAACATATCATATATGATAGATAAACAATTTGATCCGATGTATAACCTTGACGATTAATTCTATTATATTCCAACTTCCATAGGTAAGGTGTCATTCTTCATGGTTTTTATGTAGTCTCCTCTTTCCCATTGAAAATATGTTTTTCAGTAATTCAATACTTATGATTTCTATGGAGGAAGTGCCTATACTCATCAAACACCTGCTTTCCTAAACTTGTTGAATGATGAGACTTCATCTTGGGACCAAAAATTGGACATGCAAATTTTCCCTTTGTTTGAAGACCTGCAAGATCATATATAATTGGATTAAATATGTCAATTTTTATAATTATATATAATGAATAGATTATTTTCAAAACATGCATGATATCTACTTAATCAAATTAAATATTGTTAAAGTGCAGTCGAACATTATAACATACCACAAAAATGTGTTAGCCCTGGAGCATCATGAATTTTCCATACAAGCATTGCATGGAATTGAAATTGTCTTTGTCCTATTGGTCTAGAGACATCATACATAGTGACGCCATTCCATAACTTTAGTAACTCATCGATAAGAGGCTCGATATATACATTCATATCTTTAACTTGGTACTTACCTAGTTGAATGAACATAAACATTACATAATTATTATAACCATTTTACTACATATATATAAATTAATGTACATGACTATTGAATGAAAAAAATATGTCATTATGCAAAAAATAAGACAAATGAGATGCTACTACATTAACTAAAATTGATGTAAAAAAATACCTGGAACAATCATTGACAACATTATGTGCTCCCTCTTTATTGACATCCATGGAGGAATGTTATTGTTGATAACAAAAACAGGCCACACCAAGTAAATAGATCTCAACTCTCCAAATGGATTGACACTGTCCACTCCCAATGAAAGCCTGAGATTACGAGGTTCTTCTTTAAAGTGTGGCCATTTTTCCTCCATGTCCCTAAATGTAGAACCATCCGTAGGCATTCGAAGAATGTCATCTCCACTTCTATTTCGTGCATGGTAATCCATAAATTGCGCTAAGCTTTCACACCTAAATAATCGTTGCATACATGGAATAATGGGAATATAACGAAGAACCTTGCAAGGCACCTTTTTTGTTAATTGATCTATTTGATATCTACTGATATGACATTTCAGGCATTTTGTTGCAAATTCCTGATGTTTATGATATATAATATGATCATTGGGACATGCACCTATTGCTTGATACTCCATTCTGATATCTTTCATAATGGTAGATAAATCTTGGTATGAGCGAGGTAAAATATTTGATGGTGGTAACAAAAATTCACCAACCAATCTACAACAAAAAATAATTTGTTAATATAAAGAATATTAATTGTACATATTTCATCCTTTATTTACTAGTGATAAACTAACAACAATTAAAAGAGATGAAAAAAAATGACATATATGACATACCTTAATATCCATGAGATTGCTATGTTAAACCATTCATAACCTTCAAGTTCAATAGCAACAATAAAATAGAGAGAAGAGTTGTTTCGGAGCCTTCATAAAGAGGCTCGTATGCCTTCTCAAGTATAGGTAAATCATGAACATCATCAAAGTCATCTTGATCATCATGATCAGCTCTGCCACTAAATGTGTCATGGATCAATGTATTTGTACCATCATCTTCAACTGTGTTTTCTAGCGCATGATCATCTTCTTCCATAGGATCATTAACTTCATCTTGATATTCATAGCTCCATGTTCGTCCACTTGCAAAACCACATTCTATGGGTCATGATAATCCATATCATCTGCCCTAGGGTGCCCCACCTTTATAATAATGATAGACACAAATAAACCATGATCATGATCAAGTGATTATATATATATATATATAAAATGTTAAAATAATATAAACATTTACAAATTCAATCAATATAAACATATATAATGAACAACTTACCAATGGATGATAATCGTGCCCCCCTTCAATGTAACCATGCTGACAATGTTTCCTAGCTGTTGTAATTAAAAGGTGTCTCGTCTTTAAGCCCTTGCAATTATTGCAAGGAAAATAACATTCCCATCACCCTTTCTTTTCAATCTAGCACACAATCTATCAAGTGTCTCTTCTTTTTGTTCTGGACTAATATTATCTGACATGATTTTTCTTTACCAAGCTTGACTATTTAGATCTTCAAAAAATATCAAACTCGCACTCTAATAATTTTTATTCATAGAAATGTAACAAAATCTAATAATTCTGATATTTTACACCAAAAAAATTTGGCATGCGACCACCCCTACAAAACAGAAGATAGTCTAAAGTTAATGACCCCAAAAAAAGCTTTAAAATGTTAATTCCAAAACTTATTAAGTTTTGATTTTACTATGATTTCCAACCATTAAGACTCCTAAAATCAGAATATTGAACTTGAACGCAAACTTCCTACAACGATGGAGGTAGCGAGCTAGTAAGAGAAAGTGACCCATTCCTAAGGAGAAACAAGTCAGAATCATCATTGCTAATGTCAATATGGATTTATCCTTTTAGTTAAAGATGCAATGTGTCATTTCTTATGACGAGCTTATCCCTAGGGCCCTCAACATTGAGAGATCCCTAATCACACAAGGAAGCACACACTAGTAGAATTTGGCAAATAAATGACTAGGTGACTAAAATTTTTAGTCACAATAACTAAAAATGACTAAATTCTACTCATTTTTTGCAACTCAGCTATAAATGAGTAAATAAATTACTAGTTTGGTTGTTGATTAAAAATTATTTAGTCACACAAATAAAAATGACTAAATAGTTAGTCATTTATTTAGTCACAATCCATTTGAATAAATCATTTAAGGAATCAAGAATATAGCCCGCCAAAATATTCTAAAAATTTAATAAACATACCCTAAAACTATTGTCAAAATCTTATTTTCAAGCGTAGCCCATTAGAATGGAGTTTTCATTTTAATAAACATACTCTAAAACCTTCGTCAAAACATTATTTTCAAGCATAGACCACAAAAATGGAGAAGTGTTTCCGTAAAGAATGACAGAGAACGGTGAGGAGATGTGCATGAAAGGAGGCATAGGATTCATTATTTCTTATCTCCTTCCTACTCTGCCCAACAAATCTTACATTGTTCTCGCTACTATTTGTAATCTAGGTATTTACTTGACATATATTTGCATAATCTCAAATTCCTTGAGAGGCTTTTGAAGTATCAATGTATCCTATATAGGGTTTAGAATGATTTCTTTTAATTAAAAAAATAAATAAATGATGTATTTCCCTATAATTAGATAATGTGGAGATCTCCTAAATCTGCCCTCAGCACACTATCCTCTTTGGCACTGTATTCATTACTCCAGCTACTAGGGTTTTGCATGTGACATCTTTAATATCTTCATGACGTGGCTTTTAAATAGATCTCAGCCTTTGCTTTAATCCTTTTCATGGTAACCCTTGAGTTCCATAATCCACCTTCATCTCTTCTAAGAATGTTGTCTTAAGCTAGACTGCATAGTATGCATATAAAGCAAGTCCTTCATACCTGCCATTGTTCCAAACCACCACTCACTGCCTTGCTTAAAATGTTGCCTCCATAAGCACAATAGCATGTTTTAAAATCATGGTTTCCAATGATTGACCATTAAGGTCACCACTTTCATCATGAAGATACAATGAGATTTTTGTCTTCAAACTCAAGGCATTATGCAAGATAACATTGTGAATTGTTTGTTGTGTACGATTTATTTTCTTGCACATTTAATGCTTTGCTAACTTCCTTTAAGACTGGTATTGCACCCTCAGCTGCAATCTCAAACAGCTCACTCACTATCACTTGAAGATTCCTTTCATGAGCATCCTTCTATAAAATCAAACTATGCCCTATAGACTGCCTACTTACTACAGGGGACTCATTGTTTCATGGTATTATAGTTCTTAAGATCCTTCAACCTTATTGGCACTACTTCACAGTCCACAAGGTATTATTCACTATTCTCCCATCTTTGATGAGTCTCAAAACACTGCTCAAACATGCAATCCACTACCTCCATTATACATTAATGGCTAAGAAGAAACATTGAACCTATGATTACCATTGTTACTTCATTTGGAGAGTCATTCCCTAATTGCATTTGCCTTGTCTAACACTACCAAAAGCATTTGAAAAACCCTTAAGGTCAGCAAGGCGGTAAGGAAACTCACTATTAAAATCTCCACTTTACTATGCAAGGTTTGATCTTTATTATCTTGTCACTGCTCAGCCTCTTTTTGACTATCACATCTCAAGTGACTATCATTCTTCTTACCATAGATTTTATTTAAAAATGTCACTAAGCTACATAATGTGCTTGTTATTGGCTACAATCTTTAGATTGCAAGATTTTTTTATTACCTATAATATCTCAATCTTTCTGGTATTGCAACCTCACTAATCCTCTATAGTTATTGTTTATGTTTCTACAGAGGCCTAGGGTTTGTACCCTAATCATGATCTTACCAATGCTTCTATTGGTATTAAAAAAAACCTTAAATCTTGGGTCAGAAAATTAGTTGTCTTGACAAAGTTGTGGTATGATCTTGGATCGTATCCTATACTGTGTGGGAAGCTTGTGTTTGATCATTAAGGTATGTAAACCTGATCATGGAAATGTATCCTATATATCATGGGTCTTGCTTTAATACTTTCCATATTGGTTATTAGCAAATCACATTAGTATAGTTTGCGGTAACCAAAGATTGCATTCAAGTATGTAACAAACTTGGTTTGTAGTTTAAGCTATACACTTTTAAGTAACATTCATAAGGTTTAGAAAATTTTGATCACTCTCTAGAATATCCCATTAAACATGGGTTGTGCTTGAATGCACTACATAATTGATATAACACAGGCACTTTGCATATCAACCAGATTTATAGGCTCTTTATTGCAGCAAGAGGTAGTCGCTCTTCAATCATGCTATAATTACATCCTAACATATTGAACTTGAGAGAAACTGAATGCATCCAATGATGATTGACACCTACATTATACAACCTGAATTAACTACATTATATGAGTGCCTCCATTTCTATCACAACATAGCCACCTTAAACTTGGGTCACACATGAATGCATCTTGTATTTGTTATAGCACAACTGTGCCACATGACCAATAGAGTTATGAATCACATAATTACAGTCACAAGAATTTGTTCCTTGGTTGTGATCTTATGGTGATTCCACACAACAAAATCTGTACATGAAATTCTCAAAACCCTAAACCTCTAAAAATGAAATTTGATGAGATGTTGCTTTAAAATATGATTTTCAAACCTGGAACTACAAATCTGACTTCACAACTAAATTCTGCAAAAATACAATGACTACCCTCAACCTGGCGATATCTTCTTGAATTTTTTCTGATTTTTCCCAAGAAAATCATCCTTAGTTCTCCACAAACTGTCTCAAGAAGAGAAAAACACTATTGCAATAAATCAGGCGCGAACTCACTTTTCTTCATGTCGGCCACAATTTGATTTTTTTCTATTTTTCATGTTTGTCAAAATTTTGACGAAACTAATAGTCAAAATTTCAATGAAACTAATAGTCGACATTTCAATGAAACCCAAGTTCGTCGAAATTTCAACAAACATCCAGGATAAACTTACAAAAAAATGAAAATTACACATCAAATTTTACAAGCACCTGATGATACATCAAATTATACATATTTTGTTAGACATTTTCATCATATGTTGTAGTCAAATGAGTTAGTGGGAGATCTTGGAGAAAGGGGGTGACCCCTTACATTCAGAAACTTCATGGGTTTGCTTCCTAGATCTCCTAGCCTTTTTTCAATGGCTGGAGTAACAGAGTGTTGAGAGTCTTTGGAATGGAGTTTAGTATAATGGAGGACCTTATTGCTGAGATTATTGATTTATCTTCTGAGGGTAGGAAATTCTACAAAGAAAGGTTGGCTTCAAAATTGACCTTGACCATTTTCTTTAAAGGTAAGGAGAGGGAGAAGCTTAAGAAATTGGCCTACGACGGTTACGATAGACACTCCATCAAACCCATCTAGGGGGATGTGGTCATCGTAGTAATGAGTTATTTCACTCTTAATGACAATTTTTTTTCTATCTATAGTTTTCATTTTATGCTTCTAAATCACTTTAGGCATAAAAATTTGGTTTTGTTCCCATATGTTTCTCTCCTTTTGTTGGAAAATGGGATCGTGGAATTCAGAAAAAACCTTAACATTTCTTTTTGCATAACGGTTTAATTCTATTGTTAACAAAATATGCCAAATCTTATTATTTATCTAAGGCTCCTAAAATGGCTACAGCCCGTAAGGTTAAGGATGAGCCTGTAAGGTTAAGGATGTCCCCTCAGGTTATAAAACTTAAAATGACTCTGATGGCAAGGCTAGAATGGATGAAGAGCCTAGATCTATAGAAGTGTACTTTGTCTCTTGGGAGGAGTTTGAAAAAATTCCTAGAAAATGTGCTAAGAAGGAAGCTCTACCCTCTTGGTTGGGGGGATCGCACACAGATTTGGATAATGAGGAGACTCTTTAAATAGTTACCAAGAATAAAGGTATGAAGGCTCAAGATGTTTCACCTATAATGGCTTCTTGTGGTAAGAAAGGGGCCTTGAGTTCTGAAAAGGAGGAGTCATCCCTTCCTCCAAATGTTAAAAGGAAAATTCTGGCTATGGAAGGTGTGAAAGGGGTTAAGGGTAAGACCTCTATGGGAAGGAAAAACTTGAAAATTAGTTTGGACAAGGACCAAGATAGTAAGGAGAAGGTCCAAGATGTTACTACAGTTGAGGAAGGGAATATCGAGAAGGTGGTGGATCTAGATGTGGAGTTGCTTATGTGAACAGGGTTGAAAATGTCTTGGTGGACTTAGATGATTCCCCTATTGTTGTTGAGAAATTTCTTGGTGTTGTAGGTAAGGACAAAGCTAAATTTTTTTCTCAACATGATATTTTCTAGGAGGTTCAACCTAAGGGGTCAGCCAACTTACATGATGAGTCTATTAACTGGGAGAAGGTTGATCTTAATGATTTCATCAAGATGGGGAAGGATGGGACTGGGAATCTTTTTAAACTCTTCAAATGGCTCTTTTCTAAAGTGAAATAGTTAAATATTAAGTTGAACTTGATGGATAATATTAATGTAAGTATTGTTAACAATAGAAAATTGGAGATTATTGTGTTATAATAAGATCAAGAATATGAATTCAATCCTTAATAGGGTGGTCTATGATGCTTCAAAAATGGGGAAATATTGTGAATCTGGAATAACTTCTCTTAAGGAGAAGATTAGTAAGATTCATGATGACTTGAGTACTATGGCACATGTCAGCCAAGCCTCTCTACATACTAGTGTGTAGAGGTTGTTTTTGTTGAGTGAGAAGGCACGTAAATGGACAGGGAACCCATTGATTAAAGGGAAAGAAGTGGATGAAAAGTAGGATGGGGGGTTAAAGGGGGTATGGATAAGGGTATGGATGTTGGCCCTTGCATTCAAACCAGGAGCAAGACAAAGAAAAATGTTGTGATATCGGCTTGCGAACTAGTTGAAGTTGTCAAGATGCATGAGAAGGTTATTTCCAAGGACCTAGAGTCAACAAGGATCTTGAAGAATTTACAATAGTTTTTTTTATTGTTTGCTTGTTTTTGATTGGTTTATTGATGGTTTACTAATGGATCTATAATTTTGATGGAATTTTAATTATTTTTCTTTGTTTCAACATTTTTGGCTCAAAGCTACTTGTTTTCTCTATCTTTTTTTTTAACAACCTATTTTTTGTATTGGGGCCCCTTCAAAATATTATTTTCTACTAATCAAAAACATTATTATCATATACCCTATTTATGGGAGTTGAAATAATGATCTTCACATTAACCCAAGGGTTGATGTTAAATGGTATCTTCCAAACGTAGGATGAGTTAAAGTGAACTTTGATTGAGAAACTTAGGGAAAATTGAGCCAGTCAGGTGTGGGTTGCATAGTAAGGGTGAAAAAATTGGCGTATGGAACAAATAATGAACTAGAAATCTAAGCTATTTGGTTGGGAATCAGCCTTTGCAAATGAATGGGTCTGAGGAAGATACATCTGGAAGGAGATTCTATTATCATTATAAATTTAATAAGGAGAAGAGCAACCCCCAATTAGAATTTGAATAAATGGCTCATACAGATCTTAGACGGCTTAGCCGATTTGGATGATTTCAAAGTCTCTCACATATATAGAGAGGGGAATGTCGACATTGATCAATTATAAAAAAGAGTAATTAATATCATGGAAGATCATGACAAGATGCTAGTATTTAATATTAATGATCCCACACGAGCAGAGGACGAAGGTGGGATGCGAGTTATCAAGAGGCTTTAATTCTATGTTAGGAGAAGTATTAACTCCATGGTGTGGATGGTTTTGGCTAGTGGCTTAAAGAAGGAGCAACGCCTATCACCAATATCATATGACAACAGAGACAACCATCTGCTTAGGCACCAAGGAGCTGAAAATGGACTTCTGTGGGACAATATCAAACCTTCAACTCAAGAAGGTGTTCAATGCCATGGATGAGGAGACTCTAGGGGTGGTGAAGTGTATACTAGGTGGCAAGTTTTTATTATCAACCTATTACTTCAAGGTTAATTCTGACATGACCTCCATGTTCATGCATGGCTTCTCCATGGGATAGAGGATATTATAGTAGTGTGGTTCCTGATGAGGCATCTAGTTAAAGAAAGGTGGCAAGAAGCTATGAAATTTTATTTGGATATGGCTATGGTGGTCTAGGTTTGAGACCCACGAGCAAGGTGTGGACCATGTTGACTCTTCACTTCAATGGCTCATGGATCTCATTTCTGCTATAGAGTGTAGGGGAAAACCAAGAAGTAAGAATGGTTGAGGTGTCTAAGAATATCGCCCTCCTCAAAGAGATAACATGGGTCAACAACTTAGTGGATGGGTTGGCAGTGTTGGCCCTCTTGGAAACCTCGAGTGGAGAAGAGATGGTCGGGGAGTTGGGTGATAGTGTTGGGGTAGGTATTGAGGAAGTCAACCAATAGTGGTAGATAGGATAGGAATTTTTTGGTCTTGTTTTATAATTTTTTACTAGTTGCAATGCTCAGTTAAATGATATATTTGGGGTTAGGTCCATTTTGAGCCTAATTTATATATAAAAAACATTATACTCATATAACAAAAATATATACATGTAGTGTAGAAAATTGTGTTAGCCCCAATTTTCTATTATGTCAAAAGATTGATCTATCAATGCTCGATAGAAATAATAGAGACATGGATTTCATGGGAGGTGATTAGTCTCTTGTCATGAATCCTGAGGGGAGCGTTGACCATTTTCCAACAATCTCTCCCTCAACGTTACCTGAGGGGATTCAAACCCATGACCCAACACTCTGATACCAATTGTTGGCCCTAATTTGTCATTGCATCAAAAGATTGATCTATCAATGCCTGATATAAATAGTAGAGACATGGATTACACATGAGCCAGTTAGTCCCTTGTCATGAATCTCGAGGGGAGCGATGACCATCTTCTAACAAATTGTGCTCCCTTTTAGGTGATAATACAATTTCACACTTATTTTGGACCTATTTTAGTGACCTTACATTTATCCACTTTTACCCTTCATAAATAGGCCCCTAATTCCCTTTATTATGAATCCCAAGGACTATTTTTATCATTTTTTGACATTAAAACATGCACAAAATAAATACATTTAATTAATTAATGACCCTAAAACACATTGGTTGTGCACTTTTAGGCCAGGGTGAATGGGTCCCCTTTAAGTCCCAAAACCCAATTTTAAATAAAGTTTTGGTGGTATTTTAAAGTCTCAAATTCAAGTTGTAAATGTCGGCTATTGGGATCTAATATTCGAGAATTAGAGAAGAAGCTTAGAAAAAGCCTAGTCTTTTCATCATTTTAGACTAGAGATTTGGACAAGCATGAAAAAGAGAAATTTTAAAGAGAAAGGAGAAGAACATTCAAGCAATCAAAGTTGAAGTCTTGGAGCATCATTTTATTTGTATTTTTAGGTCTTCAACCTCATTTTTTCAAATATTTGATCAAGCATCTTTCATGATTGAAGTTTGATGCCTATGGTGGATCATGATGGATTCTAGGTTTGGGAGATGCATTTGGCCATTTTCCTTAATGTAATGACTTGTTTGCTAGTGATCTCATTTTCAATATTCATTCTACTAGAAACCTACAACAAGATATTATTATATTTCATATCTATAAGGGTGTTTTGACTTCTCCCTAATAGGATCTTTATCATTTATCATTTTCATATAGGAATCATGCTCTAATGCAATTGAGTAGGGCTTCTTTGTATATTAGCTCATAATAGCCTTGGATGCACTTAAGGTTAGGGCTTGCACACATTATCATTTATCAAATCTATATCATTAATCAAGTTTTAATTACCAAACTTGGGGTTTGATTGAGGCAAACCCCCATACACACAAAACAACATTTTATCTTGCAGATTTTATATAGGTCCAAATCCAAAAGTCAAGATTTACTTGTATAGGATCAAAGTGCAAACTAAGCGCTATAGATTCAGATTTTGAAGTTTCACAAAGGGAAACCATAACCCATTTTCCCTTGGGTGAATGAGTCCCACTACAAATCTCAAAACCCAACTTTTGGGCTAGGTGCACACCATTTTTCCCTTCTCAGATATGCTTGCAAATTGTTGTTTTTGTTTCTGTTATCATAATATTCTTCATTTCAAGTGTTAGGTCGTATAATTTATTTTGTTAATGAATTTGAAGTTATATCCCAAAAGTTCCAATAAATCATTTTTGTCATAAGAAAACAACAGACCTTCCTAATAGGGTTGACTCACCTCAAGGTTGAAAGTCAATCCTTTCCTTGGGAGATCTCTTTTTCTAATGAAATTAAGGAAAGTGTAAGTGTGTATTAAAACCTTTAGGTCATTCCATCATTGAGACCCTCATATCCGTACACCCCTTACGTGCCTACATTTTTTTTATTTCATTTTGGTGAACCCAACATTTTACATCATAAATTCTAATTAGGAAGTCTTTAAAACCCTAGATCTAGGATTTGCATTAGTTAGTCTTGTGTCTCATTTAGGCTTTCAAATTTTCATCTTGCATCATTCAAAATTGCATTTTGCATCATTTATAATCTCAAAAATCTAAAAATATTGCATTATAGTAGTTTGCATATTAGTGTCTTTCAATCATTTAGATCCAAAATTTTAGTCAAAATTGCATTCAAAAAGTTTTCATTCTTAGTCATATTTTGTCATTTCTTGCATTTGCATTTAGATATAAAAATCTAGAAAATTAGCCATAGAAGAAACATTATACAACCTGAAATAGTAAACACAGACAATAGTTTAGACATTGCATTTTTTATTTTTTAGAACCCTAAGCAAGGACCCATTCGCCCTTGGGTGAATCAGTCCTTGTATAAGTGTCTTGACAATTTTATGTGTGCATTTATGTCTCTGTTCTTGCATTTTGTTTTTTTGTTAAAACTAAAATTTTAAATTCTAAAATAGTTTTTTCTACACATTAAATATGGTTGTTCTTTTGATGAAATATTCAAGAAATTTGAAAAAAAAAATCAGTATTAGATAATTTTAGATTTATGGGCATTTTCTATCCTTTTACATCATTTCATAGTTTAGATAGATTATTTTTCATTTTACAAACATTGGAAACCATAAACTATCCCAAAATGTTAAACAAAAACCATACACTAAATGATAAACCTTGGAGAAAGCATAGTTATCTAATCATGTTAGATCTCTTTCTACAAGTTAATATATCTTGCAAGCCCTTTAGTAGTGATGAATTTGACATGTTATATGAAGCCTTTGAGGATTTCATCTCAAAAATTTTATCCACTAAGGCTTGTCATAAAAAACCAAAATAAAGAGAATTTAATGCAATTACAGCTCTCAACTTATCATCTACCCACCTTCATAACAACTACAAGTTCAAACCAGGCATGTTCTTATCATAGAACCACCTAGAAACAAACCAAAACCTCTAGGACATATCTTAAACTTTTCAAGGAACCTCACTAGTAACAATGTTTTGCAACAACTGATTTACAATACCATTGCTCAGACATATAATACATGGAATAATAAGCAACCACAAACTATACCTACTTCATTACCACTACCTCAACCTATTTTTCCTAGTGTTGGACTCATTTTCCTTTGCACAATAGAAAGGAGTATGATCTTCTGGAACAACTTAGAAATACTCGTACTAAGATTTCTTAATGGGATCTCATTCAAGCATCACCTAATTATCATAACATGCTTCAAAGTGCTTTACAACAAGTTGTGGACCCTTCTAGTGCACAACCAAATGATGTATGAATTTGGTCAACATAGACATTGTCTTTCATCAAGGTGAATTACCTCCATTAGAAGTGCAAAAACAAAATGAGGCTTTGATGATAATGGTTTTCATTAAAAAGCATGGCATAAGACGTACTCATTGATAATGGTTCAATGCTCAATGTTTGTAGTGCAAGCCTTCTTGATAATATTGGAGTGGACAAGAGTGAAATTCAACTAGATTCTTTATCTATTCGTGGATTTGATCATTTATGAAAACAACCACTTGGTGTGATAACATTACTTGTTAAAGTGGGTAAGGTTACATTGCAAGTAAGGTTACATTGCAAACCCCTATTCATGTAATGCATCAAGAAATCTCATATAATCTTCTCTTAGGAAGACATTGGATTCATAAAATGAATGGATTCCCTTCAAATCTTCACCATTTAATGAAGTACACTTATCAAAACAAGGTATACACAATCAAAGTTGATATTTAATATGAAACTTGCTTGCAAACTAAAAAAGGCATGAAAATCCCTTTGAGAACATTGATACCAACTTCAAAATTTGAACCTCAGAAAGAAGAAGAAAAAGAGAAGTGTTTTCCATCAATCTCAAAATATTTGGATGATGATTGGAGTTCATTGGATTTTACATCTATTGTAATGTGCCAACCCTTAAATGCAATAAAAATTTCTAAATTTACACCTTGTGAGTAAATAAATTAGCTAACAAGTCATTGCAATTAAAAAATTTATTTCTTTATTGAGAATATAAGAACAAGATGCCATATCAAATTACAATAAAGATTCCATTTCATTACAACTTCACAAGTTACAATAATACAAGAATACATGCATTTACATAGAAAGCTCCAAAGAGCTTTAGAACAAATAGTTGTAAGACGGTCCAAGATCCTTCCTTTCAAATCTTGGTTCTTCTATCACTTGTTGTGGAGGAGAAGCATCACGCAAGCACTTTTCAACCAACCACAAACTCATAATGCAATCCCCCACACATCTATCATTCAATAGATGGCCCTTGCCTTTGACAAAGAGATTGGTCTAGAGTAACCAATAACAACAACCAACTAAGCATAGCATTGTGTCCTACATAACTAGAACTTGTAACCCTACAAACTGTGTCTAGCATGCAATATTGGATCATGGTGAACTGGTAGTGTTAGTCTTAGTAGTCACACAATCTAGAGTGGAGTCTTTGACATTACACTATTTTGATCAAATATTTCTCATTTAGTACTTCGAATGAAGTCATCTATCACATACACTACTCAGGGCCGATTTGACTTAAGGCTATCTTAAGCTACACATAGGTATATCCTTCAATTGATAGTCCTTCATCCTAGATAACCTATCACCATATAATCTACTTGGAATAAACCTACTTAACTAGTAAGTACACAAGCTAGGTATTTCCTTCAATGGATAGTCCATCATCCTAGAGATAACATATATACTTGGACTAAATCTACCTACACACAAGTGCACAAACTCCCTCCCATACTGGATTATCTATCCTAGGAGTAAACACAAGCTTTCCTAGTTAAATCAATAACTTAGCTAAGTGTACCATTTGTGTATTTTATGTTCAATCATACATAGTATATAATACTTATGATAAACACTCATCTCCTACTATGGAGTAAACACAAACACATTGCACGGTCTCAATCAAAGAATTGTCATATCTGAAAGATGATTCCATTCGAGAGTACCACCTCTTTGACTAAAAGGATTTACACTATGAGCATAGTCTTATCATTACAATATCTTTTTATTTTGAGTGTATACTGACACAATTCAAGTAGCAGTGCTAACCCACTAATTATCTATAATCAAATAACTAGCTACAAGTAACCCATGTTCAAACATATCTAGTATAATTAAATACCTATATCATCAACATATCTAGTATATTTAAATACCTATGTCAAGCAATCTCTTCGGCATATCTACTATAGTTAAATACCTATGTCAAGCAATCTCTCCTATCATGGAGTATTTAAAAACACATTATGAAAACAACATGATAACTTCAATTTCCTTTTCTAATTTATCTAATGCATATGCTAGGAAATACATCTCAACCATGCATGCAAGACACGTCATTCAAAAGTAAAATAACAAAGAAGAAGAGATCCTCGTTCCTGTTATCACTTTATCCAAACTAAAGACAGCAATACAACCCTCTCCAACACCAATTAGCTTGATAATCATCTTCTCACAAACAACTCTATCTCACTTGTTGATAGCTTACTTCTCTAAAAAAAAAATGATACCTCTCACTCACAAAAGAATACTCTTTATATCTCACTCATAAAATAAGAGAAGTATGATTGGTAATAACTAAAATATAATGAACTGCAAAATATGTATAATCTCTTGGGAAAGAATGCATCCCTCACAAAGAAATGATTCAGCTATTTATAGAGCAACCAAGAAACCTCAAAGCCTACAATTAAGGCATGCAAAAAGATAGAAAACTCCATGCAAAAAAACCAGCAATAAGGTGGTGATTAAATAAGCTCAGACTCAACAAAATCTCCTACAAATTGAAGTAAGCATGGTCTCATTAAACACATCGACCAAGTCAAGCATTCTACAGCTAGCAATATCAAATGCAATGACATGCCATATATCATGTTCTAATCACAATGATAATCGGTTTCCACTAGCAGTCAAAAGCTTTTAAATCAGCTTCCATAGACATGGTCGATATCGACCTTCAATCCATAATCTAAATCGACTATTGTAGACACTGAAAAAATATCTTGAATGATATCATACACTCAAATCAGGTTTACTAACATCATTTCCTCTCAAAACCCCTCCTCTTTTCACTTAATTAATTGAATTAGCCTAGCTAATTAATTAATTGCATCATTTTCGTCTATTAACCTATTGCATTTAATTAGGTTAATTCATCCCCCTTTCAAGCTAACAATTCATCTCATTAAATTAAATAAATCAAACTATTTAATTTAATTCCCTAAGCAATCTTATTTAATTAAATAACCCTAAGTTATTTAATTAAATATCATCTCACATTTTCCCCTTTCATTAAATCATTTCATTTAATGAACATCACTTTAAACCTTATTAAATTAACAATTAAACTAATCTTCCTCCAAAAAGAGAATATTCCCATGGAATATTCCTTTTTCCTTTTTTTTGCACAAAACTTTCTTTTAATTTACAAAATATCTATTTCCTCACCCATGAGAATATTCCAAAGAATATTTTCTCTCCTCCAATCATCTCACTTGGCTTCTTGAACAAGCTAAACTTCTGACCTCTTGAACAAGCCACCTGGTGACCTGTGTGTGCAGGTCAAAAGTGTGTTTGTTTGGAACAAATGTGAGCCCTTGATTAATTCTCATCTTGCATTCTCACCCATTGATGAGAATCCATGATCTATGCCTTCTATTTCCTCCATCCTAGACTGTTGATTATCTTTTTCAATCTTATCCCTTCATTTCTTATTTGCTTTCCTATAAATAGAACACTATTCGGAGACAAATGGATCCATATTTCATTTGCAAACTTATGTTGTTGAATTCACTCACTCACACTCACATTTTACTCACATTTAGCATATTTTAGTTTAGTTTTAGTTGCATAATAGTTTCAAGCTTCCATTAATGGCTTCCATGTATCCATCAAGTAGCTTGTTTATAAATTAGGATTTGAATCTTTTAGTTTAGAATTAGCTTTGATTAGCTTAGATTTTGCATATTTAGATCAATTTTAGCATAAAATCATGTTAATTTAGCTTGCATCATGTTCAATTTATCATAAATCATGTTTTCATCAATTTATCACAATGATTTCATCAATTATCTTCAATAGGATCAATTGAAACAGACTCACTAATCATGGGATTGGGAAAGGGTCATTGTTCCACATCAACACGTCACCAATTCCAAAATGGGATAAGTTTCAAATGGGTTAGAGTAGGCATTTAATTGTTTTCGTAGTTTGTACGTTTTAGTTTCAATAAATGCTTAGTTTAACTTTCAATTTGAATGATCTTGTTTGAGATTGAGGTTTAGTGGCTAAATTATGCTTTGATTCATCATGGATCAAGTGTAATCAGCCCGCACTAATAATCCTTGGTCACATTCTAGCGCTAGGAGGGAAAATCGATAATTTAACCAATTTCTATCTTGAATTTTATTTTTTTGCTTCTTTTGCAGGAAACATCAATGCCCAAAGCAAATACAACAACACCTTTGTATTGCATCGCCATATAGCGATGCTATCCCCATCTAAAACTACAATGCCGATTAAATGCATTGACGTTGAATTAAAAAATGGCGACACTAATTTAATATTGAGGTATCAAATATTTTAAAGGGCGATGCCCCAAATTCACCAGAGCGATGCCCGATAAAATTACGATGCTATTGTGCTCTTTTTTTTTTTGCTGCAGAGCAATGCCCAAAATCACCAAAGTGATGCCCAGATTTCAAATCATGACACTATCGTGTGCAGCGACGCCCAACTCTAGTAAGAAGTTTTATTTTTTTGACACGTGCTTTAATTTTCTTGATTCGTCAGATCACTAATGTACTTTTTGTTATCACTTGAAATTGCACCTTGTTGAACCTGATGTTCAACACCTCAGTGTAACATGGGAAGACCTCTAAAGATGTAGGTTTCTTGTAAACATAGGTCAACCTCTGGAGAAGGTCGGCTTCCTATGGTGTCACCTAACTACTGATCTTGTAAGGAAAAGGGAGAAGGAGAATACATAAAAATAAAACTAAACCCTATGGTGATACACCAAAATGACAAGAACAATGAGACACTCGAGTTACGCTTGAGTACTGATGATGGATATGGTACTGCACAACAAGTTTCTGTAGATTATGCATAAGTATTTCACAAACAGTTTTGACATGCACACACTTTCAAGAAGGAAAACCAGATTTTCACAAATTAAAAGCTCATGTGCAATTAAGTAAACGCAGTTTGTAACCTACATAATACTACTTTTGCAAAGAAAGGCATGCTAACATGAGATGAAGCTATAAGGAAAAGAAATATTTCACAAAGTAGCTTAATCAATCACCTGAAAATGCACAATATTTTGCAAGAACCAGAAGGCAAATTGAACCATCAATGGTAACCAAGGTAAATTTTATATATCATGCTCCAAAATGAGTTACAAAAGTTTGCTAATCTGAGAAAGGACTGCAAAATTCACGAACTTCAGAAAAGCATAAGGAGAACTCTCTTTTACAAAGAGGCAAAAAATGCCATATATACTAAAATTGTGTCGGCCCCTGCCCTAGGGCTTAGAAAAAATATCATCCTCTAGAAAAATATCTACCCTTAGATCTTTTAATGAAGTTAATTATGCATTGAATGTATATCCCCACTATCCATGTTCGAGCCTCCTTGAAGGGCTTCTTTGAATGCTCTAAAGCATTAACATTAATGTCAATGCCCCTTTTCCAGTAGTGATCCCAACTGTCACTATGACTCACGGTTTCTTCTTCCTTTGGCCTGATTCTCTCTCCAGATCTTTCTTCAAGTCGACCATCTTCGAGAATCAAGATCTGACCTGCCCTGTTAGATTCAAACACCATGTTCACCAATCTGACTGATCACCTTCGATCTCTGAGTAGATCATTATGCTCTATTGATCTCATTCACAGGGGGTAGTCAAACAGTCAAATGGCTCATGGTTCGTCATTAGTTCCCTCTGATTGGTTGAACTTGTGCCACGTAGATTCCCAGATGATCAAGGTCGCCTCATCAGAATTGCATGTCGGTGAGACACTAATCGTGTCTCCCCGATGCGATGAGACCTCGTAGCAGCATTTTGCAGGACATACGATGATCGACAAGACCTCATAGCGAGCAGCCAGAGTTATATCGATATCAAAAAAATGTTGCCCAGATTATCGCTATCAGCCAAAGGTCTCACCGAAGCCTATAACAGATCCATCGCTATCGGCAAGACACCACCAGGTCGGTGGGACTTCATAGCGAACTCCTCCATTCTGCCTAACCTCACTTCATTTCAAAAATACCCCTTCTTGGTCGATGAGACCTTTCGCCGAGATCTCCATTTTGCTGAGATATTATCGGGTCGGTAGGACCTCTCATAGATATCAATCCCTCTCGGCGAGACCTTCGCTATCGGCGAGACCCTATGTCGAAGGAAATCCCCTTCGGTGAGCTGAGACCATTTCAGCAGGACCTTAGTGGGTCAGGAAGACCTCTCACCAAGCTCAAGATCTTTGGGCGAGCTCATTTCATATCGGGGAGACCTCCATTGGTTGGGGAGACATTATAGCGAAGCCACCAAATTTTTCTGAGACCCCATCATTTCGAGAAGACATCTCCCCGAGACCATTCGCTTCGGCGAGACCTTTCTCAAAA
>VDFB02281492.1:315243656-315603915 GCA_007258455.2 Sequoia sempervirens | reverse complement strand
TGATTCTCTCTAGAGAGGACCTTTCCTGATCAAGTAGCTTGTTGGTGATCATGCTTATCAATTAGCTTATCCTAATGGTACTACTCTACCTCTTGCCTATAATGAGCAAGATTTGAAACTTCTTGAATAATCATTCCATCAAGTCCATCCTTGTACATAGTTTTTTTTTTTTTTTTTGGTTTTGGATTGTTTGGTTTTGACTCTGTTGTCCCATGAATAAGCCTTTATGCCATGTTTTTGGATTCTCTATGTCCTATCAGTCCTAGTCCTATAGGTATACTATGTATCATATCCCTTTGATTTTTGTCTTCCTTGGTCTTTACTCTTTTATTTTTTGCCCAAGCCTAAAGTCTGTTCCTCCATCTTAGACTTTGTCACGGGTTCCTTTAAATTCATAACTTCTTGTCATGCATTCTATGAGTTTTGAAACCTAAGTTGTTCGCACTATGTGTTTTAAACCTTCCTGTCAAGTTTGTGTTTTTCCTAACTTATCGATAGCCCAACTTGTTCTTTAGTGGCAAAAAGTGGTTCAGTCCATTGTGAAGTCAGGAAGTCGGAGGTTTTCATAACTTCGTAACCCCTAACTTTGAGTTATATAGTTTCAATTTTTTGCGACAAGACAATATGTTGTTCACCCGCTTGTTTTGAGGCACCACCTATGCATTAAATGAGGCATACGATACAACTTGGAGATGTCTTATCAACAATTTTTGTAAAGAACGCAAATCTTAGGGTTTTCATTACTGAGGATTAAAATAGAGTGCCATATTAATTCGTTACCAAATGCCCATCCTGTCACTTGCATGACTTAAGGTGGTGAAGATTTATTTGTTTGAACCTGCAATAGCATCTCTATCATCTACAATTATCTCTTCAATCGTATGAGTATTTCCCTGTGTATCGTGAGCTCATGTAGTCAGGAATTGAAAATCGTTAGCTCAGTGTAAGGGACACGGAGCTGGGATCCTGTAAGCTAGAAGAATTCTAGGCGCATTTGGAAAGTGAAAAAAGAACTACTATCAACGCAAAACTATTAGAAACTATACTAGCTCATGCTGGAGATTTTCCAAAAGCTATTCTGAGTGTAGACCTAATAGGTGCATGCACGAGAAGATACGTTCTAGAAAGACGTGAAATTAAAGTCATGGACGGAACTATTGTTAAAATTTCTCCTGGACCTATTTCTCATGCGCGAAGGATCCCTGAGAGAACACATTTGAAGGACATGTCTGTTGCAATGACAAGTGAGTTTCTCAAAGTCAATGAAAGTTGGTGCAAAAATTCTATGGCCAAAGGGTGGTTGAAATCAGAGAAAAGAGGTAAGTCACAGCTGCCTATCAAACTTAAAAGAATGCATTTCAAAGAGGAAATTGTAGATGCCATTGCTTTGTTGCATCAAATTGTTGGGAATGCACAAATTGAGTCCTTTGAAGATTGGATGTGTCAGTTTATTTTGGATATCTGTGATGAAAATGTGTTCATTAGTGGGGCTAAAATAATTTTCTTCCATTTGAATGAACAATTAGTCAATTTTCAGAAAACTGCTACTTTCCATCTATGTTCATGCCTAACATATATCATAGCCAACCAAAGGTCATTTTGGTTGGGATTAAAACCATAGATACCTCCAAATTTTAGCATGTCTGTCTATAAGTGCTACCCATAGTTTACTAAGCAGGTTGGAATGGAATATTTTTCTCTTGTCAATGGTGCATTCTTAATGGAAGTTGTGAGGAAATTGGATGGAAACCCTAAAGTGTGTTTTTATTCTAATTCAATGTCTCTTGTATCAAAATTTGGAAGCTTTTATATACAATTTTATATATTTTCCTACTTGAGGATGGGAGGTTTTGAGAAAGCCCCACTAAAATTGCCTAGATATCCTGAAGATTTGTTGGTGTTCTTGGAAGTTTGTAGGAAAATGGCTATTGTGAATTTAAAATATATGAATATGGGAAAGAAGGGGTATACTTTCCCATTGACAACCCCATCTTTCACATGCAAAAACAATCAAATGGCCAAATTTGTTGAAAGGCTCCTCAAAGAATATAATCTTCGGCATTTATTCATGAGGGCCAATTTTGATAGCAAGGGTTTTGTGAAATGGAATTTATATGGAGGAAATTCATATCAGCATCGACCTTCTAGAGGATTTATGGGAAGACTGTGTTGATGAAAATGAAGTCCTGAAAAGAGATTACACGAGATTAAACCTTGGGAAGATACAAGATTTTGGTCTTCCTTTCCAAATTCTTGAGGGTACAATTGATGATTCAGTGGTCATTGACCCAAAATATGAGAATTTGTTTGATAAATCTCATCCCAAGGTTGAATGGAATGAAAATGAAGTCTTGGATATGAACATATGGGCTGCCCCAATCATGAAAATAACTCAGGATTCGCTGGAAGGAAAATGGAAACAAGTGGCAGGTTCTACTCAAGAACCAAAATCTTCTTAGAAAAATGAACAAGGGTCTTCTCAGACAATTACAGTGGGCACATCCTCAGGGAGAATTGCTACAAGGTCTTCTAGTGCAAATTCATAGTCTATGGGTGTTGGTGAGAAACTAGAGGAGATGATTAAACTAAAATCCGTATGTGAATAGGACAATCCATCTACCCCTACTCCTAGAAAGAAGGTTAATCAAACAAAACCTATGCCTAACAATTTTAATGCTATTTTTAAACAAATTGTTGAAGATAATACTTTTCCTCCATTATCTGAAGTACTCTCTTCCCCAGTGGAAAATATACCCATTACTCCTGTTGAGTCTAGAGAAATAGCTCTAGAGAATAAGAATTTTGCTTTGATTGAAGCTTCCCAAGTATGGTTGAGGAAAGCAGTAGAGAAAAAGAGGAAATACACTCCTACAACAATAGTTGGAGTAGATACAGTTGCAAAGATGCTCCAAACTTCTTCAAGACCAAAGAAATCTCGAAAAATTTCGATAATACTGATTGATCCTACTTTTGGTAATCAAGTGTTGGAAATTGTTGACCCTATAAAAGATCTAAATGAGAATGAGATAACAATAGCTGATTCTAAAGTCACACAAGTCGATATGGGGCCCCAGACACTTGAAAGTGATATATATCCTGCTGACTATTCAGTCAATGCTTTGATCAAGCGGGTAAAATAAGAAAGGAAAGAAAAAGAGTGGCATTGCAATTCCAGGTTCTTGATTTGAAGAACTTTATTTCTTCTATAGTTCCTTCTTCTATATCTAGTGGATCCTCAAGTTCTCAAGCAGGAATCATTGATGAGTCCACAATGCAATTGATCAGAAAGAACCTAAGCTATTCCAAAAGTTTCAGCGAATGGATTTATGAAATACTTGAAGAAACTATCCTCTTTATCATTAAGTCTATTCTTTTCTATACCCAAGTTGTTGACAAAAGGAAGGAATTAATGGCAAAGTTGCAGAAAATTAGAAAAGATCAGACTAGTCTCTATGTGCTTTCACAAGAAATCAAAGAGTTGATTTCCATGGACCGAATGAAATTAATTAATGAACAAATAGTGTGTGATCCGAAGGAACCAGACCACTCATGGCCCAATTCATTGGAATGGAAATTAAGTGTTTATGACGCCCCGGTAAAGGAGATTTCTATAGTACTTGAAAAGTACCTAGACATGTTGGTGGAGATCAAAGGTAATTGTCATGACCTCAAAGTTCAGATAACTAATGAGTTTGATGGGAAGATTCTAGATTCAAAGGAAATTTTTCTGAAATTTATAGAAATATTCAGCAAGGAGATGGTCGATCCTATCACCATGACTAAAGAATCTTACTTGAAGCTCAGTAAACTGCAAATTTATCTCACTTCTTTTAAAAATAATTACCACAACTCTAGGGAGCAAAATAATAACTAGGCTACAGATTACCACAACTCCAGGGAGCAAAGAGTTGCTTGCAATTATTTCCAAATACAGGGATTACAAAACTAGGATGAAGGTGCAAGAGAAATGGTTGTAGCAGGAAATGGTTGAAGATCTGGAAGATGAAGAGGTTGAAGTGGTAGGAGATGATGCATAATTAATTTTTAATATTACATGATACTTTCTTTATTTTGGCTCTTTTAAGTTTAAAACTCTTTTAATTTTTCAGTGTGGTTACTTTCAATAAATTGTTACCAAGACAATTTTTTTTGTACTTTAAATATGGATTCAGCTGAAGTGCTTAAGATCTTTTGGGAAAACTCTGATTTCCTCATTAGAGAAAATTTTGTTATCTGAATATTTTCTTTCTATTACTTTGATATAAAATACAATGGTGGAATTTGTGCATTCGTAATCTTTGAATTATGGTGTATGAATCTTTTCTACTTATGTTGAATGTTCTACTAGTGTTTAATCTATGATTGGAATAATAGTTATTTTGACTTGTTGCATCACTGTAGTATCATTTATCTGTGAATAAGGATTTTGTGGTGATATTTGATTTCTTTCTAGTTGTGAAGTATTTTCAGTTTGATGTATGAAGTTGATAAATACCTTTAAAGCTTTTTGGTTAAAATCCCCTTTCTTTATTTTCTTTCTAGTTAAAAGCAATAGTAGTTCAAAATTATTCTTTGAATATCAAATGGAGGTAGCTACCATCATTTAAAATAAGTAGAGAGTCGTTCTGAGAATTACATGATTACCGATTCAACTATGGTTACATTTGTCTCCTTAGTGGGTGTGATAATATAAATTTAGGTGATAAATTTGTCAACCAACACCTTCCACTTGTAAATGCAGTGCATCACATCATATGACGAGCTTGTCCCTAGAGCCCTTAACATAAAGAGAGCTCTAATCTCATAGGGAAATACTCAACCTTACAAAGACAACCGCCCATCAACTAGTTCAAATGAAAAGCCTCATGTCTGAGCTAAGAACAAAAATGTGACAAACAATGGTGTGGTAGATGCTAAGGTGATCCCAAGTGCCCTAAGGCTAAAGAACAATCAAGTTGCTAACATCCCACCAACTATGGAAAAAATAACACCTCCTCATAACAATCAGATCAACAACATTGACATGCAACAAAGACAAACCTCTAACAAGAATAACTATCCTAAACACTACACTACTATCTGAACCCATCAAAACCATCATGAAAAAGTTGGTAGAGTCAAATCTAATCACACTTCCTAACTTTGAAAACTACCCAAGAACCACAATAGAAACCATCTTGGTACAACAAGATGGACCTTTGTGATTTTCACAAGATCAAAGGACACAAAACAACAAACTACATGAGGCTCAAAAACATTATCCAAGACTTCATAGAGAATGATACCATATCTATTGAGGTACCATCTGCGAACTAGGATCTTACAATATACAAGAACCCTATTCTAGATCATAAAAAGCAAACAAAACTGGAAAAGTTAAGGATTGCACGAACGCACAACATACCTATTCCAATGTAGTTGCTTCTTATGATAGCATCATGATTGTCATCACCATCAAAGGGAATAGTGCAAAGTGTGAATTCACAACACAATGTGGTAAAGTCACCATCCAAGGAGTCCCATATCAATCTAGGGCACCACCTACTCCACCAACAAAATGTACCAACAAGTACAATCTCTTAGAATGGCTCAAAAAGACCCCCACATAGATATCAATCCTAGAACTGTTGACACTATCACCTGCATGTAGGGAAATCTTGGGGAAAGCTTTATTAGAGTCATATGTTCTCGAGTATATTGATACTAATCAATTTCAAGCTATGGTGGGTCATATCGCTAATCATCTTCTCACCTCCTCCAAGCAAGACCTGCCATCACAACCATCTCATAACCATGCTTTACCCTTATCATTCATAGGAACAAGTTCAAAAGAGTCTTAGTAGATGGAGGTGTTGGATTGAACATTTTCTCACTTTAGCTAATAAAAAATCTGGGCTATTCAGAGGATACTATAATTGAGAGGACAAAGAGTACCACCATCAGGGCATACGATGAACAAGAGCAAGTATCACAAGGTATCATTGTACTTCCCATCCAAGTGGGCCCGCTTATTGCAAAAACTACATGTCAAGTGTTGGACCTTGATCTTCCTTACAGCATACTACTTGGTCGACCCCGGATCCATACTTTAAAAGTTGTAGCCTCAACTTATCATCAATGTGTGAAGTTTCCTTTTGAGGGTAGAGAGATTACTATCCACGGAGATCCTGAGCTTTTTTGCTACTACAAAATTCTTGAAGCCAAGTTCTATTAAATTCCCCAAATACCTAAGAATGATAAAGGGCCTTCACCTTCCACCTCATTAGTTGACACCTCATCCCTTGCATCTAATTTTGAAACAAAAGCACCAATTGTACAAAACATACTTGATATCAAAATAGTGATTCAAGCTGATGGTTGTGGGAACTACAAGCTAATGAAGAACACTTTTGTCTTAGGAGAGTTACCTACTTCTCCTTAGTCACATGGGAAACCTACAGCTAACAACAAAGAGCCAGAAACTATCAAGATTGTAGCTACTACCTTCACCAAGTGGGTGGATTTGAATCAAGACGATGTCAACGAGGACAATATCTCTAAAATCCTCAATCAAGATGAACAACTTGTCCCTGCTCTTCCTATGGAAGATGATAACAAGGGATTAAAGCTCATGAAGGGAATGGGATATAAAAAGAATGGGAAGCTAGGACAAAATCACTAAAATCTAGGACAAAATCACTAAAATTAGTCCTAATGCAAATGCAAATTAATCAAGATGAACGATCTGTCCTTTCTTTTCAATGTAGATATATTCTAAGTGACTAAAATTAATCCTAATGCAAATGCAATCTATGATGTAATATGTGATGCAAATATTTTTAATTTTTTATGTTTTATGATTCAAAAATGAAACCCTAAATGAGAAATGTAAAACTATATAAAGAAAAACCTAGATCTAGGGTCCAATTTTAGAAGGTATATAATGTTAATAGGTCAACTTCACCAAAATTTAATGTATGAAAAAGGGAGCCCTAAGTATAAGGATATAAACCTAAGGTTGATTTTTGGTCCTTTTTCAAAGTTACATTAAGATATAGATCAACAAGGTGTTTAGATTGACTTTAAACCATGTAGGTGATCCAATTAGACCTATATCTACATCTTATTGGGCCTTAGAATAATTTGGAATTGATTTTTTGTACTTAACCTTATTGAAATATATGACCTAATATGAAAAATGTAAGAGCTTGACAATGCACAAACTGAAATAGTAAATTGTAGGTGGATCTAGAAAATACAGAGCACTGTGTACTTCTCACCAAAAGTTGGGTCTAATCAATCTAGCATAATAGGTTCATCCTATGGTGAATGGGTCTTTGTATGACACTTCTGATTTGTTTTGGGGTCCTTTGATGATAGATATGAGCTTCTAATTTTCAATTATAGAGTTGTCAAAACACTATCGGATAGTTTTGTAGGTGATTTTTTGTGAGTTGATAAGATGTAGGGCTTCAAATGCAACAATGAATTATTTTTCTTCAATATCCCTTCAATCCTCTTCAAACCTAAATCTTGCACATTCAAAGAGAGGGAAAATGTTGGTCCATTTAGGGGCTTGCCTCAATCAAACCCCATGTAATTTTTTCCACTTCCACAATGACAATATTAATAATAAAATGGATAAATGGATAGGAAGGAATGATGAAATCGCAAAGTTTTGCAACTCACCACCCTTCAATGGCTTCCTTGAAGGAATAAATTCATGCACATCACCTCAAGGTCTTGATCTTGCTTGTTTTATTTTCTTGAATGCTTCAAAGACCTACAAAAGTGTTAGCCTTCACAAAACAATGATAACATTAATACACATAAACTCACATAATATTTGACATGATGTTAGGATCTTGAATTAATGCAATAAAGCTTTGAAACATTGATCTTGACTTGCTCTTGAATGCTCTTAATCATAAGTTTTCCAATAGTTTTCTAGATTGCTCTTGTTATTGTTAGATATATTTCAAATGATGCAATAACTAAGTATTTATAGGAATTTCTCTCATTTCTCAAAAATAAAATTCTGATAGCTGACATTTGCAATTTGAATTTTGAATGTTAAAATGACCACTTTGACATGTCCAAAATTGGTCCTCGGTAGAATAGCCTACCCATTCGCCCTAGGGCGAATGGGTCCTAGCCCTATTCTCCAGGACATTAAGTGTCAGGGGCAGAATAATAGTTAGATGCATTTGTTCAATGCTTGCAATTTCTTGGAAAGTGGCACAAAAGGGCTATAAAATGCATAATTTATGAAATTAGGGACCCAATTAGGCTCAATAATTTATAGGTAGCAAAACATAGTGTTAAATTATCAAGCGTGATGATTTACAATGCTACAAGCATTTATATATTACTTGTAGGAATATCAATGATCTTGGTTGGAGATCTCAAACAATTACCTCATGTTAATGAAAAACCACCATATGTGAGCAATTTGGACAAGCTAAAATACTATGGGAAGAATTCAAAATTATTATTATTTTAGATCAAATTTCCAAACAAGATGGATCAAACAATGAACAACAAAGATTTTGTCAACTTCTTACAAATATTAATATATGAACCAAGATCCTAGCTACCTACAAGAGAAAAAAAAAAACAAACACATAATTAGATTCAAATGCAAGTTAAGATCTAAGTTCCCCGTAAAATCCATTTAACTATGTTCAAAATAGGAATAAAACAAGAACACAATGAAAGAAGATAAAAACAAACTAAGTCCTCTTAGGAACATGCAAACTCTTGATCTCATGGGGGAGTTGGTGCCAATTTTATGTGGAAATTGGCCCTTTCCCAACTCCTATGTGAGCTTTGATGATTTGATGAAGATGTGATCCACTTTGTTGAAGATTGGAGTGTGTTCCAAGATAAAAATCTCCATAACCTAACTAAAACTTTGATGAAATGGATGACAATTTCTATGCTTGAGTGTGGATTGGAGTATAGTAACTTTGCTCAAATTGTGGATGATAAAATGAGGAATGAGACCTCTTATTTATAGAATGAAAAGTTGGATAAATGCCCAAAATGAAGAAATGTGGGACTAACATTCAACCAATGGCA
This sequence comes from Sequoia sempervirens, assembly GCA_007258455.2. Lineage (NCBI taxonomy): Eukaryota > Viridiplantae > Streptophyta > Pinopsida > Cupressales > Cupressaceae > Sequoia > Sequoia sempervirens. The sequence continues at coordinate 315,594,855 of VDFB02281492.1, read as the reverse complement.
AGGTGCCACTTGTCAAGAGATGGATGGATGAAGGATGTGCACATTTTGATGAATGTGCCCATAAATGTAATTAGGTGATATTTGAAATTAGTGAAATCACATGTAAGATGGAAAAGGAATGTCTTAAATGCCACTTGGCCCAATCCAAAGATGAAATAAATGTCTTGTTGGAAGGAAAAAGTTCACTTGGATTTGAATTCAAATTTGAGAGAATATTCCTCCATTATGGCATGTTGAGAGAAAATAGAGATTTAATAAATGAATTAAATCCATTTTAATGTTCAAGTGGCAAAAGCTAGAGGATGGGACATGAATTAGGATTAAATTAATTAAGGGTTAATTGATTTAATGAGAGATTAGATGATGTGACAAATTTGACTTAGATTTATCAGTTTATTTAAATCAAAGATAAGAAGAACGTGTTTTTAGACTTAGTTAAATAAATATTTTGTTTTATTTAACTAAAGAAGATGGTTGGTTAGCTTAAATTAAACAAGTTTTAATTTATTTAATTTAATAGATGGACCTTAGAGATTAAAAGGGAATTATTCAATTAAATATGGGCATAGGGTTAATTAGATCAGATAGATTGATTTAATTAACAAGAAAGAAAGACTTAATTAGTTTAAATGATGTATTTAATTAAAAGAGGAAATTGATGAATTTAATCAAATAAAGATATTTGATTAAATAGTTAGACTAAGGAATGAATTAGGATGAAATGGTGTTAATAGTCGGGATCAAGTATGTCAGTATATTTTCCATGTCTACATTTTTCCCCTCTTTGAAGCAAAGTACTCGTTATGTTGGTTCAAAGAATAAATTGTCTTGATCAAAAGCCAAAAAATTTCCAATTTCAAAAATTGCCCCATTGCTACCACGGTGAGAGAAATATGCCAATATACTGCCCCCTCGAGAGATTGGATGAAAAATTTTGATTTTTGGGGTGATCTCACGAAAAAGAAGGACAAGGTTCCCGACAGGTCAAAAAGGCTCCAGGAGGTCAAAAAAATGGGATAAAACACAAAAAATGGTGCAAAACGGCCCTCGATTGAGCAAAAACGGGATTGAGGGAACCTAGACACCTCCTAGATGGCCAAACAGGGTCAAAAAAACCTAAATTTTAGGCTAAAATAGGCCTCGTGGGGCCACTTCCAATTCATTTTCACATTCAGCCTTAAGAGATTATGATATTTTGAGTTATGGCATCTTGGCGAGATGGCGCAACGACAACTCCCCATGCACATTTTCGACCAAGTCCAAATGCATCAAAGGCTTCCCAGTACTAGACCACCAATGAGTCAACTTGACCTAAGCTTATTTTTCATTTTTTTGTGCTCATTTAATGCTTTTGAAACTAGATCTTTAGGTGCGGTGCCATATTGCACCGCTGAAAATTTCAAACTCCACCACTCAGTGTTTAAACTACACTACCATTGCAAGGTACGTCGTCGCGATGTTGTTTGGATTTTAGGTCTAAACTCCAAACTCTGACACTTTAGTAAAGTGCACCACCGTGGTGGACTTTAAAGTTAGGTTTTCTACATAAACTATGATGCTCTAGCAAAGTGCACCGTTGCGGTGCAGTTTGAGGATTTGGAGGTTCCAGTGTCATAGTTTGCAAATTTCAAACTGCACCGCCTTCACAGGTAGTGATGCAGGGCTGACTTCTTGAACATTGAGACAAGTTCAGGCATAAATTTTGTTGATGAATTTTAACATGGTGACTTTCTTGATGCAGGAGGAGGCGAGAGAGATCTACTTGCGCGAGCATAGGTCTCGAGATATTTTTGGCTTCTTGAGGGATTTGTCCAAGCAAGAGTAGGAGCATCTTGGAGAGATGGGACTCTGGTACATCACCTATGCACCGCCCGTGTAGACACACCTAGGCATGATGACAGCACTTGTTGAGAGGTGGCATAGTGAGACCTCTTCATTTCACTTTCTGACCAACAAGGCCACAATTATGTTAGAGGATGTGTGGCGGATCTTGAGATTATCCATCCATGGTGAGCGGGTTATTTACCACATGGATGCCAAGAGGGAGGCTTTCTATGCAGTCTTGGACACTGATGAGATTGTATTTTGTGAGGGTCAGATCGAGTTGGAGCGCCACAGGCCCCTAGCCTCACCCTACTGCTTGGTGATTGTTGCTATTATATCGAGTCTTGTCGCACTAGATCGGTGGGGCCAATATTTTAGTCCTGGTTGGGGGCTTGCTTGGGAGTGGATGGTCTGATGGCGACTGACACTTTTTGCATGGGGCCCAATTTTTCTAGCCTCTTTTTACAGAGATCTTCATGAGTTTTCCTACTTGGATGGCAAAGCACTTGGAGCGGGAGTCACACTCCTACATATCTAGGCATGGGAGCACATCCACGTGCTTCATCCATAAGTCGTTCCTATTCTAATGGAGCCAGATGATCCAGTGGTCTAGCATTACAGAGGCCTTTCTTTTACCCATATAGGAGAGCACGGGATTCCTCATTGGAGGAGATTCCTTGATGACATACGATTGTTTCGATGGAGATCATACCTTGGGCAACCAGGTTGGTTTGATGACACATAGCATTTGTTCTTTGCTCGCCAGGACCACTTGATGTAGGGGTGAGAACACACTATGATTGAGATGTACTTGTCAGGTAGGGTCCAATGTTAGTTTGGTGAGCCATAGGATCGGCCCGATGATCAGTATGTGGCTATTTTGTGAGGATAGTGAGTCAGGGCTCTTGGGGGCGATACATACCTACCCATGAGGTAATTTAAATTTTTATGTAGTTGGTGGCTAGGTCATGGCCATACAACCAGGGAGAGGTAGATCTAGAAGTTACAAAAGCCTACAGAGATTGGTTTAAGCCATCACTGAGGCTCATAGTTCTAGGTACACCCTCTACTTGACAAAGAGCTAGAGGTAGTGGGGTAGGATAAGGTCGGGGAGGAGAAGATCAGTGAGATGGTGGGCCACCATCGGTTCACTAGGTACAGGATCAAGCATTTTAGGATTAGCTAGTGTGGGACCAGCCTCTCTTGGATCCACAGGTGGGAGAGTAGAGGCAGGAGTAGGATTTGGGACACCATGATAGGATCATGATGCCTCCTAGGGATGGGGAGCAAGATTAGTGCCACATGCAGCCACCTCCACAATCAGATCCTAGAGATGGGTAGATTTTGTAGTTGCAAACCTAGGTATAGGCACTAACAGTAGTGAAAGATCAGGCTAGGTCCAAGCAGGATCAGGCCATTTTTCAAAGGCAAGCCACAGAGTTACAGGCAGCAACAGAGATAGGCCACTGTCAGAAGCTAGAGAGCATGGTTGCCTCCTCCTCCCAGAGCACAATATCACTTCGAGCATACAAGGAGGCCATTTAGGAGGTCGATTACTCTAGGATGCACTACCACCAGGTTGTGTCAAGACCAGGCCAAGTCCCATATTTTTCACAGAGGACCAGCCACATACCAACAAAGCAGCACGGGGACATAGCAGGTGGCGAGGGTAGCAACCAGCAAGGCTAGGCCTTAATTTTTTATCAGAGACAAGTTTCTTTTTGCTCCCTTTGGGCTTGTTTTTGATATCCCCATGGATTGATTGTACTTATTGACATACACTTGTGCATTGATCTAATTTTTGTACCATGACCGTATATTTGATGATATATGAGACGATGATGTTGATGTGATATGCTATGTCCTATTTTATGCATTATGGATGATCTTTTTATATGCTATGCAATGATGTTCTATCCTATGTGATGCAATGTGATGTATAATGTTATGTTGTTATCATGTGATGCAATGATTATACAGATGTTGATGAATGGATACATTTCTTTTTCAGTATCTTTTTATGCACTTTTTATGATGATGTATGCACTATGTAATGATTATGCAACTAACAGATCTATATTATGCAATGATGGATGGTATGATGTTATATGATGTGATATGATGATGATATGTGTAAATGATGTTTATGAATTTTATGACGATATGGATGATATGATATGATGGATGCCAATGAAGTATGATAATGCAGATGTTTACAATGTTGTGGGATGATTTCCTTTTATGTTAAGATGAATGCAATGTAATGATTCATGAGATGCTTAGAATAACTAATCCATATTATGTATAATTGAAATGCAATGTTATGATATGTTTTAATGCTTGCTATATGATATGCAATATGCAATGTGCAATGTGTTGATGGTTTGTGGATGCAAGATGAATGCAATGAAGATAATGATTTGATTAACTGCCATGGTACCATGTTAGTGCATAAAGCAAGAGATAGAAGAAACAAGAGATTCCAACAAGACATGAAATGGTGATGATGATGATGATTACTTGCCGAGGAGTTGGCATTTTCAAAGGGCCAATTACCTTATGTTTGATTACACGTAGAGGAACGATGCATCAAAGTATAAAGAACCAGGATGGTGTGGTACCTAGTGTGATGGACTTTGACTCGACAATCAGATAGGAGTATTATTGTTCACACTTGACATATGGAAACCTTACTAGGATGTACTTCAAGTACTTCAAACATCTTTGACCAAAACATAGGAAGGCAAGCCTTCTTATGTGGTCAACAAGATATCTAAAACACCTTCCATACACACCTAATAAAGCAAGTATTCACCGAGGTTATATTACAAAAACATCCAACAAGAATAACAGATAAAAAGATAATTATCATTGCCCCATTCCTATCTCTCTAAATATTTTGATTAGACATCATTGAGAGGTCCTTGGAATAAGCACAATAAGATAAATCAAAAGATAAAGTTAAAGTAGACAAATAAGCTAATGTTCTTCATACCGCTAGCCAAGACTAAACTACGGTGATGCCTAATGTTGATGTCCATTGTAGGAAGGATGCATCCTAGGACATGAAAATATCAGATGATTTGATATGGGACTGATTGGATGATAGGCTATTGACACAAAGAGTTGACTATCTTGTTTACGTACTAACCTAGACTTAAGATTTTGACGTTTCAAGTTTTCACTTTTAACCTACTAGACTTGTTTCTGATTGTTTCACCAAAGGTTGGGGATGATAATTGATTTATTATGAGTGATGTTATTGCGAGTGAAATCGAGATGAGATGGATGGATTTTTCAAATATTTGGAAGTTTTTGGATTTTTTGAAATGTTTTGAGACTGTTTTTGGTATTTTTTGAGATTTTACAAATGTTTTGATTTTCAAATTTTTTGATGTTTTGGGGTTTTCTAAAATTTTGACCAAGACCTAACCTAAAGACCTATCATAGGGGCATTGGGGGCTGATCAACCAGATTGGCCTTGCCTATGTTATACACGCAGAGACCATGTAGTTCGACTAACACAGACTCAATTATTGATGAGATATGAACAAATTGACTGCCAGTTTATTAAGACAAACTCCTAAAGGATTGACCTAAGTGTCTCGGGGGATGATCAAAGATCAACCTTGCCTATGTTCAAGGCTCAGAGACCCGTAGTTCGACTGACACATACTTGATTATTGGTGAGATATGAACAAATGGACTGCCAATTTATTAAGACAAACTCTTAAAGGACTGACCTAAGTGTCTCGGGAGATGATCAAAGATCAACCTTGCCTACATTCAAGGCTTAGAGACCCATAGTTCAACAAGACGACTTTGTTTTTTACTTTGTTTTTGACTTTTTGACCTATTTTAGGATTTTTGATTTTCTGATGTTTTTGGATTTTTTTGGATTTTATGAATTTTTTGGATTTTCTGATTTTTTTATGTTTTTGGATTTTCTGATTTTCTGACTTCAAGAATATACACGAATCTGATCTAATGAGTACATGCCCCTAGTGCAAAGCAATAGACTACTCTGATAAAGGTAGGACAAACTAACCTTGAGGATGGGCTGAGTAGTACTAGGAGGGATCATGACACGAACATAGGACAAAGCTATGATGCAAACATGGATGGTTGATGGATGAAGGTACGGAATGTGATGGATAATGGAAGCATGATGGAAGGATGATGCAGAACAAGTCATGAAGATCCTGGTGGATGGAAAATGCTTATTTACACAAAGCACATGTTTGCTAGGTTTTCACCAAGGTACTTTCCCAAAGCGCCACCGAAATGGTTTTCACTAGAGGACAATTTTTCTCTTTACTGTTTTTAATCCTTTTTTTTTTTGGATTTTTGCTTTTTTGATTTTTTTGTTGTCACCAAGATGCTTGTTTGTCATTTTTTCATCAGGGTGACCATTTTTTTTAGGACTTTTTCTAATTTTTTTGGATTTTTGGTTCTATACCTTGAAGGATTTAGGCATAAAACTTTTTGAGATGGGAGTTGTTCATGGGCTCCTGCAGAGGTTCCCCTTCAAGTGTTGATAGCTGATATGCCCCTAACTTGTAGCTACTATGATAACAAATCGTCCCAACCATTTGGGTTCAAATTTTCCTTTTCCATTTGGGTTTGGGACATTCTTCTGGTCCTCCTTCAGTACCAATTCTCTAACCTAGAAATTTTTGCTTTTGATCTTCTTGTTATAGCTCCTCTTCAGTCGATTATGATAGACTTGTAAATAATTTAAAGTGTCTATATGCCACTCATCCAATAGCTCCAGCTCATTCAGTCTTGATACTTAATATTCTTCATCCATGATGAGGTTTTATAGTGATATTCTTAGTGACGAGAGCTCGATCTCAATGGGAAATATGGCTTTTGATCCATAGACCAGGGAGAATGGAGTGGCACCGGTGAGTGTGGAGATACTGGTTTGATAGGCCCAGAGGGTGGGATTTAGCTGTAGATGTCAATCATGACCTGCGTCATTGACTATATTTTTGAGGATTTTTAGAATGGTTTTATTGGTAGCTTCTACTTAGCCATTTCCTTGGGGACAATATGGAGTGGAAAAGCGATGTTGGATTTTGAATTTGTCGCATAGGTCATGAACCTCCTAATTCTTGAAAGGTGTCCCATTATCTGAGATAATAGCTTGGGGAACACCGTATTGACATATTAAGTAGTTTAGGATGAACTTTGACATATGCTTTCCAGTGATGTATGTCATGGGGATGGCTTCCACCCACTTGATAAAGTAATCAATGGCAGTTATGATGAACTTGTAACCATTATATGAGGTGGGGGTTATCTTTCCAATGAGATCAAGCCCCCACTACGAAAAGGGCCATGGTGTGATGATGGGATGAAGTTCTTGAGTTGGAGCATGGATGAGGTCCCCATGTTGTTGACATTGTAGGAACCTTTTGATGTAGTCATGTGCTTCTCTTTTCATTGTAGGCCAATAATACCATGTCCTCAACAACTTCTTAGCCAAGGTCATTTCGCTCGAGTGTGAACCACAAATACCATTATGCACCTTAGTTAAGGCAGTCAATTCCTCCTCAGCATTTAAACAACATAGTAGGGTTCCTTCTATGCTCTTATAGTAAAGGGTGTTTCCTAGGATGACAAACTAGGATGCTTTCTTGACAAACGTTCCTTTTAGGCTTGAGGGTAAGTCAGTAGGTAGGACCCTTATTCATAAGTAGGTATAAATGTCATGGTACCAGGGATCACCAGGACCAACGATTTCGCACACAAATTTTGACAATGGTACCTCGAATGTGAGCATGAGAAGTTTCTCTACCAAAAATTCATGTTTTAGGACATTGCGATGGATGTCCAGTAAGGATCCAATCATTTCCATGGTGTATGTTGCTCTGTTGTTGGCTCTGGGAATCTTCTTAAATGTAATATCAATGAATGATTATTTTAGGCTCTCTACCAATTTTTTGTATGGAGTCAACTTATCATCCTTTGTTTGGTACTCATCATTCACTTGATTTATTATTAGCTAGGAGTCTCCATATACTTTGAGGGTCATGATGTGCCACTACACTGCTATTCTGAGACCTATGGTTAAAGCCTTGTATTTTGCAATGTTGTTAGTGTAGGGGAATTCTAGCTTGTATGATCTTGGTATATAGTCCCCTTGTGGGGTGATGGAGAAAACATTAGCTCCTGATCCATGTTGCGCATAGGAGCCATCAAAGTAGAGTTTCCAATGGTTGGCTATGCTGAGATTGAAGATGGATTCATCTGGAAACTCTTATATGAGTGGATTCTCTGAATAGATTGGTGCTTCTACAAGCTGATCTTTGATAACTTGACCTTTGATTGCCTTTTGCTCTACATATTCAATGTCATACTCTGATAGTATCATGACCCATTTAGCCATCCTTCCTATGAGCATTGCTTTTGATAGTAGGTACTTGAGGGGGTTGATTTTGGCGATGAGTTTGATTTTGTGTGCCAACATGTAATGTCTGAAATTTTGTGAAGCAAACACTACTGCTAGACATGCTTTTTCAATGAATGAGTAGTTTAACTCATGCCCAACCATTGTGCGGTTGATGTAATATATGGACCTTTCTGTCCCATTTTCATCGTGCTAAGCTAGAATAGCACCAAGGGTTGTTGTTGTTGCTGACACATAGAGAATTAGTGGCTTTCTTGGGATTGGCGACATGAGGACTAGTAGTGTGAGCAGATATTCTTTGATTTTGTTAAAGGCTTTCTCACACTTGTCATCCAATTTGTACACTACTCCCTTGTGGAGTAGGTGAGAATAAGGGATTTTCTTGTATGCTAGTTGTGCTATGAATCTACAGATGGACTGAAGTCTTCCTTGAAGGCCTCTCAATTGTTTCAATATTTTGGGTGCCTCCATCTCAAGGATTGATTTTACCTTTGTAGGATCTATTTCAATACCCCTCATTGACACTATGTATCCTAATAGTTTTCCTAACTGTACGTTGAAGATGCACTTCTTGGGATTTTGATGGACCTTGTATTCCTCCAGCCTATCGAAAATAGCGCTCAATTTTGCTATGTGATCTCTCCTCTTCCTATATTTTTCTAGTATGTCATCAACATAATCTTCAATAGTTTTGTGGATTATTTCATGGAAGATTAGTGTCATGGCTCTTTGGTAGGTGGCCCCAGCATTCTTTAGGCCAAATGGCATCATATTCCAACAGTAAGTCCCCCATGGACAAGTGAAGGTCATTTTGTGTTGGTCTTCTTTGGAAATCTTATTTGGTTGTACCCAAAAAACCTTTCCATTAGAGAGAGCATTCCGTGTCCTGCTATCATGTCTACAATCATGTCATTGTTAGGCAACAAAAAATCATCTTTCAGACATGCTTTGTTTAGGTCTCTGAAATCCATGCAGATTCAGATGCCCCCATCAGGTTTTGAAACAGGAACCAAATTTGACACCCAGTCGGGGTAGTCAATTGGTCATATGAATTTTGTGTCAAGTACCTTTTTCAATTCCATTTTGACTAGCAGGGCAATCTAAGGATTAATTTTTCTCATTTTTTGTCGGATAGGCTTTGCTTCAAGATACACTGCTAGATGATGAACCGCAATCTATGGATCGATCCCAGGCATGTCAGAATAGCTCCATACAAAATTAACTTGTCTCTCTCTCAAGAAGGCTGCTAGAATCTCTTGTTCCTCTAATAGTAATGATTCTGCATAGAATGTGATGTGTGGGGTCTCCTCTGCTCCCAAGTTAACTAGATTGTATTTTTTGGCTAGGACTATTGGTTTTTCTTGATGGAGATCTCTAAGAGGAAGATTGAATCCCCCATCCTTGGGCACCTCAGAGAGGTTTTCACCATTGGATGGGTCCTTTCTTTTTACTATTTTTGGGTCAGAGAGTGCCACAGTATGGTTTTCACTCAAGGACCTAGAGATTATTTTAAGTTTTTCACTTTTGTGACTAAGGGATTCGATTGTTTCTCCATAATATGCATGTGTATCCAGCTCGATGATCAATCCTACTTTTTGATCCCCACATGGAATATTATCCCACGAGCACCTCATCATTTTCAAATGTGTCAAGAATTGGCGGTCCTCGTTGGTCATAATCGATGAGTTGTGGGTAGACTAGACGAATTTCATGGTTTTGATGGTCAGTGGACTCAAGTGACATAGTACTAATCATGAGACGGGTGGTGTCCTCAAAGAGCATGAGTAGGTTGGTTATGGGATCTTCGTCATCACTACTTCTATAGATGTTAGTTATGTCAAATGTGAAGTTCTCTATGACCCGACCTGTAGATATGGGTAAACGAAGTTTGGCTACTGATCACTGAGGAGTTTTGACCTTCCTAACTAGGGGATTTTGGTCACGTATGGTTATACTCGAAGGGGTACATCCAAGGCCAATATTTCTCATTCGCATCTCTAGAATGATGGGTATTAGAAGCTCATTGTCATTTTTCCCTAGTTTCTAGTTTTTGTCATAGCCCATCGCAAGCATCATTTGCAAACCTTTGTTGTTATCATCCATTGGAAGATTTTGGTCTATTGTCTTGGTATAGGAGATGGGATGGGACCTCCTCTATTACTTCTTGGTCAAGATCTCCCCAACTTCTGTAGTTGGGATACTCCTCATGAGATGTTCAGGATGTGGAGGCTTCATTTTATTACGGTCATCCTTGTGATCTGGGAGATTGTGTTAACTCTCCTACCATAAAATAAATTTTGGGAATCGTATAGTTTCTGCAACCATTGTCCTGGATAATGACTTTGATATCAAAGATGGTGGGGATGGTGGGAGTGGCGGGTGTCTCTATCATAGAAGTGGAAGCAAGAGTGGCTAGATCAATGTATGGTGTTGATGGGCCTTCATCATTTTTAGGCACTTGAGGAATTTTGTAGTATTTTTCCTCTAGGTTCTTCCAGTAAGAGAATGGCTCAGGATCTCTATGGATGGTGACCTCTTGTCCTTCATATGTGAATTTGACACATTGATGGAAGGTTGATGCTATTGCTTGCATTGCATGGATCTATGGATGTCCTAGGAGAATGTTATAAGGCAAGTCGAGGTCCAGGACCTAACAGGTGGTTTCCATGATAGTTGGCCCTACTTGAATAGGGATTTGGATTGTGCCTTGGAACACTCTTTCTTGATTATTTTATGCTCTGATTGTGATGCATTTTCCTTTGTCAATGGAATCCTCTGAGATTTTCAAGTTCTTAGTGAGCTTGAGGAAACAAATGTTCAAACCTACACCTTCATCCACCAAGACTTGCTTGACTTTATTTGTGATATGGTTGAGCAGGAAAATCCTAATTAGAAAATGTAAGGAGATTTGGTGTAATGATGTTTCTGACCATAGATTGGAATTGTTCTGCATCAAGATCTGCGGGGATAGTGGATGAAGCCAATGCTTCCTCAAGGATCTTTCAGTGGGCAGATGAAACTTCTAGCAACTCCATGATGGAGATTTGTGTTGGGGTTATTTTCAGCTAATCAAGGATATTGTAGCCATTGGGAATAGATCTTGGGTTGGGTGCGGGTGCTCTGTTTGGTTGAGATGACCCTAGAATGGTAAAAAAAAATTTCCTCTTGGGGTGACTCCACAATCAGCATGGGCTCCTTTGATGGTGATGGTAGCACAGTAGTCATCCAAGGATGCAACAACATGGTCGTACACATGATTCACACTCTTGAAGGTCCCTTTTCCCTTATTAATGTTATAGTTCCCTTTATTGTTATGGTTAGGCATCAGATTCATGTATATTTTGAGGTTCTAATTTCCTACTGGCTACTCCACATTTATGATTTTTTGATCAATGAGATCTTCGATTAGGTTTTTCAACCTCATGCAACTGTTGGTGGTGTTCCCTTTGATTTTGTGAAAGTCACAGAGCTGATTTTCATTGTACCAAGGTGGTTTCACATTCAGTTCCTGGTAATTCTCATAAGTGGGAGCATTGATGAGGTTTTCATTTATTAATTTCTTCATGATGACCTCAAGTGGTTCCCCAAGGGTAGTGTATTTCCACTTGGGGGAGTTCTTATTTGGAAAGGGTGGTCACCTTTGATCATTGACGTTGTTCATTGTTTGATTGTTGGTTGGTTGGTGTTGTGATACCACATTGGTTTGGGTGTTGTTTTCATCATTATTTTGTGATTGTTGGTAGTTTTGGGTGTTTTTCCTTGGAGCACTGATTACGACCTTCGCATCAACCACACCATCATTTGTGACATTTTTATTCCTTGTCCATGCGTGAGGTTTTTCATTGTAACTGGTGGATGGGTGATTGTTTTGTTTTTCAAGATATGTGGGTGATCCTCTAGGTTGTGTCCTAAGGGCTCGTTCGATATTGAGCGCCTTGGAGATCAATTGGTCATATGTTATGATGCCTTGCACTTTGAGATGGAATTCCTAAGGCTTCATTGAGGTTGGATATGATAGTGCACACTTTCTATTCCTTAGGCATGACCCATTTGCTTTGATTAGCCTTGGATTGCCATCATTGTAAGAAAGAAGCAAATGATTCTTTCTTACCTTGTTTCAAAGTTCTGAGTTCCTCTAAACTAACATCCTTACCAATATTGAATGCATATTTTTTGATGAATGCTTCAATGATTTCTTGGAACTTCTTGATGCCAGGAGGAAGGAAAGAGAACCATTCAATGGCGTGGCCAGCCAAACTTCTAGGAAACAGCTACATCAAATAAGTATCGTCATATGCAACTTCCATGCAATGAACCTGGAATTCCCTAATGTGATCTTCAGGATTTCCTATTCCACAGTATTCTTAAAATTTGGGGATCTCAAATCTCTTTGGAAATGGTTTCATTACAAGGCTCCTATCAAATGGGTAAGGACACAAGTTGTTGGGAATTTTTATGGTTTTCCCTTATTAGAGATCAAGTACTTGTTGTGAGAGTAACTTGATTTGTGTTACTACATCATTTTTCAAATCAAGGGTTGGGATGAAGGTGTTTTGTGGTGGTTCGATTGTTGGTGGGATGGGTGGATTTGTGGGTGTTTGCATATTTTGCTACACCAAGTATGCTTGCAGTTTTTTTTGTACCAACAATGCTTGTTGTTGGTCTGCTAATCAGGCTACCTCTTGCTGCTCTTGGTATTGTTTTAGCGCTTGTTGATATGCATGTTGTTGGGCTACTTTTTGTTGTGCAAGATATTGTGCTTGTGCTTGAGCTTGAGCTTGTGCTTGGGCTTGGGCTTGGGCTTGGGCTTTAGCTTGAGCTTGAGCTTGAGCTTGTGCTTGGGCTTGGGCTTGGGTTTGGGCTTGAGCCTGGGCTTGTGCTTGGGCTTGGGCTTGGGCTTGAGCCTGTGCTTGCGCTTGGGCTTGAGCCTGAGCTTGAGCTTGAGCTTGAGCTTGTGCAGCTTTTTGTTGTTGTTGCAATAAGTCTTGGGATTGTGCAACCTATTGTACTTGTTGTGCTTGTAGCACTTGCTATGTGGCTTGAGCAGCTTGGGCCACTTGGGCAGCTTGCTGAGCAGCTAGCTATGCAGCCTATCAATTTTGGATTTTTTGGAGTGTCTTCTGATAAGTAGCCCACTGAGTGGCTTGTAACACGATACTGTATTGGCTTTATGTGTTTGAGTTTGGTGGTGGAGGTGGATTTGGAATGGTGCTTGTCATGGTAATGAGAGGCACTGTTGTATTGATGATTGGGATGGTGGTGGATGGTATGATTGATATGCTTAGTATGAAGTGATGGTGATGGTTTGCATTATTGGGATGGTTGTCATCTATTGTTGTGATATTGATGGCAAGTTCTGAGGATTTGATATGGTGCTTTGATTGATGTTTGCCGGGTTGATTTGATTTTTTTCATTGATGCTTGGTAAAGGGGGAAGTCCTAAACCAAGAGGTGATGTGGATATTGATGGCAATGGTGGAAGTGGTGGAAATGTGAAGGGCATAATCTCTTGGGGAAATGGTGTAGTGTCGAAAATGCCCCCTGGTCTAAATATATCTCCTTCTCCTTGTGAGGTTATGGGGAGAGAAGTTTGGGGTGTTGCGTAGAATGATGATGATGGGTCATTTGGATCATGAAAGGTGAGAGGGACATATGGATGTGATGGATTTTTGGGTACAAATTGTCCCAAGATGGTGTCTGCGTCCAAATCCTAATTTTTTGCGAGGGGATGTGTTTGCAATGCATTGAGAAATGCACTTCCCTTGTTAACAATGGGTTGCGTTGGAGCAATAGATGATTTAATTTGTGGGATGTTTTGAGTGATGTTTTGGAATGGAGGTGTAGATGAAATGGGGATGGTGGATGAGATTGGGGGCATGACCCCAAAAGATGGTTCCACAATAGTGCTCACATCAAAATTAGAAGGGAGTTTAGTGCCTTGCTTTGCTAATTTGAGCATGTATAGTGAAGGATTGAGTCTATCATGATGTTGATAATCTTATGATTCTCTGGCTTTTGAACCATTTCAGTTATTTCCTCATGTGACATCCCAAAGGGATTATTGGTAAGATCCTCCACTTGACCTTCCTCTCATTGATTTTGTGATGTTGAAGGAAAGTCAATTAGAGGGTTACTCGATTCGATAGGATTTATATCGGAATTTGCTTGGCTTAGGTCACTTGAAGTGGATGTTTCTTTGTTGGCTTCCATGTTCTTCTTGTGTTGAGATCTAGTTTTCACCATAAAATAGGGATCAATTTTCAAGAATGTGGGAGATGAATCTCTAATTCTTTGGATTGATCTAACCTTAAGTACAAAAGAGAAAAATTAGGATGATCTAAGGACTAAAGGTGAAATGGTGAAGATGTGTAAAAGATGGATGATGTGGATGGTTGAACTTTTAGAAGATCTTGAGGGGATGCTAGGCTTTTAGGACTTTTTGGATGCTTAGATTTGGATTTTTATTTTTATTTTTGGATTGACCTTGATTTTATTTTGCTTTGGTTTTGGATAATGAACAAATATATCCCAAGATGTTGGATGTTACCTATGGAATAAATTTTCTCAAAGGATGATAATTTGACTAAGTGTGGGGAGAAGGATCCATCTACCCACACCTATTCAAACAAGATGATAATTCAACCAAGTATATGAAGAAGGATGCATCTACATATACCTAGCTAAACAAGATGATTTGATGAAAATTTTTACTAAGCATATGAAGAAGGATGCATCTATACATACCTAGCCAAAATGGTTTGATGTTTTTGATTCAAGGATTTCAAGGATTTTTATTTTGTTTCAAGGATTTTGATGATTTTGATTTGCCAAAAAGCCTAGCATGAAGGATGATTTCAAGATTTTCAAAAGTTGATGGTGAAATGATTTTGGTTTGATGTTCAAAGATGGATGAATATTTGATTTTGATCCTATGTTTACCTAAAAAGGCACTTGCTTACTAGACCTCAGTTTTGAAGAACATTCTTTTATCTAGACTAGGTGTTCAAATTCTCGAAAAAGATTTGGATTCTAGCAATAATAAAATGAGTATAATCTGAGATTGTTTCTTGAAGATTTTCTATAAAATTTAAAAAGCAGCCTTTGTCTGAATTTGTATAGCATTGAGAGATGCTTTTGGTGATCTTTTGGACTAAGAGCTTTTACCTTTGGTTTCTTGATCTTGATCTTGCGTGAAATAATTGGAGACACATGTATGGGATTCAATTATTTTTAATCTTTGCTTAATGACTTTGTTTTACCACAAACACTTCTTGATTTAGCTTTTCAAACTAGATGTCCAATGTGTTAACTTCTTCTCATTCCACAAAGTATATTATGTGGAAGTTTGATGAAATCAAGGCACGGGTTACCTATTGTTAACTTTAGTAAGAAAATTGAGATATAAATCCAAGTGTTTAGAAACCTCTAAGGACAAACTCCCAAGGGCAAGCAATAGCACATGAATTTGGTTAATTTTATTTGCTTCCTAAAGGGTTTGAAGTTTTGATGATAATGTTAAATGTTTGTTTACTAAAATTTTTTGAACATGAAAATTGTTTTGTAACCAAGAACAAGCACAATCCTATGGATATGAAAGACTATATTTGTTGAGTCCCCACTTGGACAAGTCCAGCTACGCTTATTTTTAGTGAATGATTAGATGTTTGACCCCACTAACTCCCCTCCACGGAACTCACTTATACGAGGCATCCAAGCATCAACACCCATGAAACTCCCATGGCATACTTTCCATTTCTACTAAAAACCATAAAAGTGTGGGGCGGCTTCAAAACGACCATTCTTGCACCAACAAATAGATAGGGATTTTGTCCTTTCTACAACAAGGGTTTTAATTCAGAAATTATGTTCGTAGGAGTTGATCTATCGAGGCAAGAGACCATTGCTACTCTTCTCATCAGAACCAACTGTGTGATACTAGCCTTTGTTCCAATACCCACTTTTATATCCTGGCTGGAAATACTCTTGGCTTTAGAGTGTTACCGGTTGGGTCATTCCCTTGGGTGAGTACTTTTTCCCCAAGGCGGGCCCTCTAAGATAAAAAAAAAGCAAACAAACATGTCCATAACTCGATCGATCTTTGTTGAGAAACAAAGAAAGAATACAAGAGATAGGTTTCACTCACACTCGCAAGATGTTTTGTTCAATTTTAGTCCCAAAATGAAGTGTGGAGGCAATCACTTTATCTTGACCTAAGACCACCAAAAATCTTTTTGATTCTCAAGATCGTCGTGAGGTGCAAGAGAAGCGCATGCATCTTTTCAATGGTGTTATTTTGAGTAAGAAATCACAAAAAAAAGTAGCACATGTTCATTTTAAGACCCACAAAGCAATAATGACTTCTTTTTAAGTACCAAAGGAAATGTGAAAATTTCTCTTGTTTGAATGTTAATCCTTAAACCAAATCTAGTGAGTTTGTGTCTTAAAGTTCATTTTAAGTCTTTTTGTAGCAAGAATTGAAATATTCCTTTTAGAGCCCAAAAGAAATCTAGTAGGTCCTAAGCATGAAATATAATAAAATTTCTTAAGAGAAATGGTGAGTTCTCTAAGAGTGTTAAGCAAACACTAAAGTGTTCAAAAACACTTGGTATCATGAAAGAATGATGTCGTTATGCTTCTTTTCCTCTTCACCTTTGATCAATCCAACCTACAAGAAAACCAGTCAGATCTACAAAAATAGAGGTCAAGAGATTAGAGAACAATCCAAATGATCAAAATTAAAAAAACATGTGTCATAAAACTAACTTTCACTTTTTACTTCCCTTCAGCGGTCGAACCTATGAAGGCGATGGAGTTTAAAATATCCAGTGGTGCTATATAGCGCTGCTTACCAGTCAGTGTCGCTCTGCAGCAGGGATAAAGAGCATGAAGGCATCACTATTTTGGCCAGCTGCAAAGTTTGCAATTTATAAAGATTCCAACATGTAAAAAAGACTAAGCGGTGTCATTTGAGATTTTGAATTATGGACGGGAAACAGAGAGCGTCGGAGTTTTGAATTCTTAGCGGTGCTATATAGTGACATTGAATTCCTAGTGGTTCTATATCACGGCGCTGGTCTACTAGTGGTGGAATTCCCTGTAAAGACACAAAAACAACAAAAAAGCACAAAATTTGGTGAAAAAACATGATTAGAACTTTTGGTTTTCCCTCCTAGCACCAAATGTATGAACCAAGATCCTAGCTACCTGCAAGAGACAACAAGCAAACACATAATTAGATTCAAATGCAAGTTAAGATCTAAGTTCCCCATAAAATCCATTTAACTATGCTCAAAATAGGAATAAAACAAGAACACAACGAAAGAAGATAAAAACAAACTAAGTCCTCTTAGGAACATGCAAACTTTTGATCTCATGGGGGAGTTGGTGCCAATTTGATGTATAAATTGGCCCTTTCCCAACTCATATGTGAGCTTTGATGATTTCATGAAAATGTGATCCACTTTGTTGAAGATTGAAGTGTGCTCCAAGATAAAAATCTGCATAACCTAACTAAAACTTTGATGAAATGGATGAGAATTGTTATGTTTGAGTGTGGATTGGAGTATAGTAACTTTGCTCAAATTGTGGATGATAAAATGAGGAATGAGACCTCTTATTTATAGAATGACAAGTTGGAGAAATGCCCAAAATGAAGCAATGTGGGAGTAACATTCAACCAATGGCAAGGTGCCACTTTTCAAGAGATGGATGGATGAAGGATGTGCACATTTTGATGAATGTGCCCATAAATGTAATTAGGTGATATTTGAAATTAGTGAAATCACATGTAAGAGGGAAAATGAATGTCTTAAATGCCACTTGGTTCAATGCAAAGATGAAATAAATTTCTTGTTGGAAGGACAAAGTCCACTTAGATTTGAATTCAAATTTGAGAGAATATTCCTCCATTATGCCATGTTGAGAGAAAATAGAGATTTAATAGATGAATTAAATCCATTTTTATGTGCAAGTGGAAAAAGCTAGAGGATGGGACATGAATTAGGATTAAATTAATTAAGGTTTAATTAATTTAATGAGAGATTAAATGATGTGACAAATTTTACTTAGATTTATGGGTTTATTTAAATCAAATATGAGAATAATGTGTTTTTAGACTTAGTTAAATAAATGTTTTGCTTTATTTAACTAAAGAAGATGGTTGTTTAGATTAAATTAAACAAGGTTTAATTTATTTTATTTAATAGATGGACCTTAGAGATTAAAAGAGAATTATTTAATTAAATATGGACATAGGGTTAATTAGATCAGATAGATTGATTTAATTACACTAGTACATAAACATCAATATATGACTAAATAAACTACTAAAAATTGCATATAAATGACTAACTTTAGTCACGTGACTATTAGTTGTTTATTTGTAGTCATTTATAACACCACTAAATTTATGACTAAACAATTTTAGTCATTTATTTAGTCATTGATTTTAGTCATTAATTTGGTCATTGATTTGGTCATTTATTTAGTTATTTATTTAGTCATTTATTTGGTCATATTTTAGTCATTAATTTTAGTCACGTGACTATTTTAGTGGTTTATTTGTAGTCATTTATAACACCACCAAATTTATGACTAAACTATTTTAGTCATTTATTTAGTCATTGATTTGGTCATTGATTTAGTTGTTAATTTAGTCATTTAGTCATGGTAGTGATTTGTTTAGTCATATATTTATTCATTAATTTAGTCATATATTTAGTCATTAATTAGTCATTAATTAATCATGTATTTAGTCATGTAAGTCATTACTTTAGTCATATATTTAGTCATTACTAATCAAATCTAACTTAATTAATCCTCACAAATTAATGCATATAAACTTCTAGTATCATAGATATTCAAATGTTGAAGAAACACCATGAAATGAAGACTAAAATGCTTGAACAAATATGATTGATCAAACACAAACACAAACAACACAGTATTTATGAGTGGAGAAAAAACTACTCTAAAAATTTACTTTATTAAGCCTCATTGGCAAATCAAAATCTCTTTGTTTGCATTCAATGTCTCAGTGACACTGTACAACTTACTGACACTATATAAACAGAATACTCCTATTTTCATATACTTATACTATTTTCCCCTTCCTTAACTGCAATCCTTTTGGAAGGGCAACAACCTCCTATAGGGGCTCAACCCATTTAATCCCTTTACAAGTCCACAGCTTTCTCGCGCTATTGGTTTCGGCTCCTCCAAACTCTTCCTCGCTGGTATTCACCTTCTATTTCTCTAGTTTGGAGTTGCAGTCTAAAAATAAGGTTTCAAAATTTTCACATCAAAAGCATATTTGGAAGTAGATTTTTATCAAATATTGTAGTTGCAAGTTCCACTAATTATAATAAAGATAAATAGTTTTACCTTTCTGCATCAACTAATGCAATTCTAATATCTTTTAGAGGATCAACAATGCTAGCCTTTATCATATCAACATACTCAACTACAAGTTGCAACACAACATTAAACTTATTAATTAGACTCAACGTCTAAGAAAGAAAAAAAAATTCAAACATTATCAATTTAGTTTCCTCGTAGCTTTCCTCTAGCATATCTGGAACCTCTTTAGATGTTCCATCCAACTGTCATCACTCCCATACAGGTAGAATTGTGTATGTATATCAAACTAACATCTTTCCCATAGAGTTAGAGCTAAATTCATTTAGAAATATTTTCTTGCTGAGCAATCCAATTCCCCTAGCAAGCCTAACATATAGACAACCTCCCTTACATTCAAAAATTTACTCAAGGATGTCATTTTTAGTCTCAGATATCAAAATAACCTTATCATTCATTTGTTAAAACTACATAGTTAATAGAAAAAAAAATCAATGGAAAAAGCATGAGGAAAAATAATCTACCTCTATATTATTAGGGGTGATCAAATACTGCTTAAATCTACAATCAGAAACCCTCCTATGCGATACAACCAATCCTATCAGATTAAAAAATGAGAACTAAACTCTTCTTGATAATCACAACAACAATACCTAAAATCAATCAATGACCGAATGTAATTTTGTCCAAACATGTAGTAATCAAAAGGCTTCTGTATTGCTCTGTGATAATTAGAAAATGTGAAAGGATCCTAAAATAAAGGAAGAAATAGAAGAAATTATGCATTTGTTCAAATGAGTAAATATAGTGTAATGTGTCAGTTGTTTTTTCTTTACATCATTTAGGAACTAAAGCATAAAAATTTGCATAAAGAAGATTTGAAGCAGCAAACCTCAAACTGTAATAGAATCTGGTCAAAAGTTGTTGCCATGTTTGAAAGGGCTATTTCTTTTGCATTGGGATTCCCACTCTCAAAAACCTGAAAAAGACAATCCAGTTACATGACCATCGGAAAGATACAAAATTATCACATTAAAGAGAGGAAACAGCAAACACTCTATTAAAATTATGTTCCTGCCTCAAAATCTACTGCTTTGCAAGAAAGAAAAGTATTTCAGGCAATTCCAAAGCAATACTTTCATATTTTTTTATTAAACATCAATATAAAGACCTTTGTTTTGTTGCTCTTACGGGAATTTTTTAACTGGGAATGAAACTATTTCAACATTTAGAAAACCACATTTGATAGGTATACAAGGTATTGGAAATGCAAACTTACAAAATATTTTCAAAAATGCTTTTACATTTTAAGATAGAGAAATTTCATTTTGTGGACTTGCTTTAGTGGCAAAGACAAAGCAGAGTTGATGACCATCACCAGCTAGGCATGTGGCTTTAGGAAGGTTTAGAAGGTTGGTCATTGCCCTTATTCAAGGGTAAAATCTATTACTAGGTTGCTGACAACACTGTCTCAACTCCAGCATCCAAAACAGGTTGGGATTCTTGTTGTCTATGTAATAATTGAACAAAAAATTAATGTAAATGTAGGTTAGTGTTGTAGCAGATTCTGGAAACATATATTGTGTTTACTTGGTCACTGTATCATTTTCTGAGTTCAAACACTTCATATCTGCTCATTACATTGTCTCATTATCCACCTGTACAAGTCTGAAATACATTTTCTGAGTATTTTTATTGCTGCCATTATTGGGCTATGTAGAAAGTGAATTGGATGCCAGTATATATATTCCTTTGTTCATATATATGTGTGTGTGTGTGTGTGTGTGTGTGTGTGTAGTTTCCTTTGTTCATATATTGCTAATATGAAATAAGAATATAAAATATTATCTCTTTCTTTTGAGATTCATTTGAAAATCAATTACTAAAGTCTCATTTTGTAACAAGAAAAGGTGTTTTGTAAAAGCATCCTTTAAAACTAAGAGTCAAAGACATTGCTGAAAGATGCAATGTTAAGAAACAAATGATTCAACTAGGATTCAAGTAAAAGAACCTTGACTACAAAGTACAACATTATACATAACTCATATAGAACAAACCCTAGAAGCAAAAATGTAGCAGTGGGAAATACGTTTAAGAAAAGATTCTATGGAATAGATGATAACCTTCACCTTGTTCAATAAAAAAAGCTATAAAATAAGTAGCCAATAGGTAGCCTACTTTGAAGATTTAACATTACTTTGGTATTGAGATTTTCTTATATAAATTTTGGGAATTTATTTATCATTGTGGATTATGTAATAAGAATTCTCTATTTTTACTTGCATAATATATTGAACTTAAATTTTGCCCATAGTCCATAAGAAATGGCATGCAAATAAGTTTTCTAGCACTATCTTCAGCCAACCATATAAAACAACACTTTCCCACATCTCAACTCCACATTTGATGGAATATATCTAATATAAGGGTTATATGTGGCATCAAATTTACTGTATTTCTGTTATCTAAAATAGCCTTTACCTTTATCTCCATACCTTTGTGCATAGTACCATAATTTACCCTTCCAATAACTATCCGTCCTTTGTTTTCATCAAAATCCAAATTTGTTGCTTGCAAATTTCAACCACATTTGTTGATAGGTTATAAATTTGTTACTTCATTTATAAGAAATAACCTTGCCAACCATTGTAAAGCACTATGGAGGACATCTGATAAATCTCTGCCTGTTCCAAAATGGAAGCTTTGGAACAGGGCATGGATATCCATCAAAGCATAATAGAAGGGGGATTTTCGTAGGATATTATGGTTGGAAATTCTTTGGTTGAGATGTATGCAAAATGTGAAAGCATAGAGAAAGCATGTGAAGTTTTTGACAAAATGCCTCGAAGAGATGTCATCTCTTGGACTACAATTATTGTTGGATATGCATAAAATGGATTTTTTGAAAACACTTTAGAAACTTTCAAGCAAATGCAATTGGCAGGTATAAAGCCAAATTCCACAACCTTTGCTAGCATATTTCCTACCTGTTCCAAAATGGGGGCTTTGGAACAAGGTATGAACATCCATCAAAGCATAAATAATAGAGGAATTATGTCAAATGTTGTAGTTGCAACTACCCTAGTAGACATGTATGCAAAATCTGGAAGCATAGACAAGGCATGTGAAGGTTTTGATAGAATGCCTGACAGAGATGCCATCTCATGGAATACGATGATTGTGGGATATGCACAAAATGGATTTGCTGAAAAGGCTTAAAAACTTTCAAGCAAATGTAATTAGTAGGTGTGAATCCAAATTCCAAAACCTATGCGAGCATCCTACTTGCCTATGCCAAAATGGGAGCTTTGATGCAGGTTATGAACATCCATCAAAGCATAATGGATGGGGGATTTTTGTCAAATATTATGGTTGGAAATGCTATGTTAGACATGTATGCAAAATGTGGAAATGTACACAAGGAATTTGAACTCTTTGATGGAATGCCTCAAAGAGATGTCATCTCATGGAATGCAATAATTGCAAGATATGCACAAAATGGATTTTGCAAGGATGCTCTCCAAATATTTGAATTAATGAAGCACTCTAAAACATATCCTAACACTGTAAGCTTTGTTTGTATTCTTTTTGCATGCAGCCATAGAGGTTTAGTGGATGAGGGTTGTACATATTTCAATCACATGAGTAAGCAGTATTGCATTACAGCTACAGTTGATCATTATGTGTGCATGGTTGACCTTCTTGCTCATGCTGGCTATCTCGGGGACACTCTAAACTATATCATTAAGATGTTAGTTAAACCTGTGGTGGTTGTGTGGATGTATCATAAATCGAGTTTTAGAAGGTCTTCATTAACATTTTCAAAATCCTTCATGAAACAAAAATAGAGATGAAAACCTTGAATGCACTATTATGACTCTAAACTTTACATTATAAATGGCTTGGACTTCAACCACACTTACAAGATATAATAGTTGCAGAAACTGAAAGGATGAATTGTACCAACAGGCTGGCAGTCATCAAATGTCAAAACTTGTACAAACAATAAACAACTACGCAGTGTTCATTGTAGGGTTCCTAAACACTATTTCTTGAGAATTTACTAATTTCCCTATTCATTTTCTACCAAATATGTCAGGATTTTGTCTCTCAAATAAAAATGAATGATACAGAAAGTAGAAATATGATCAAGAGGAAAGTAATTCTAGTTACAAATAATAGTGAAACAACCATATCTGGATCTAGATAACTATGGTTATAGCAGCCAATCCATAAACAACCATGTCAATTCCCTAATGTCAAGCATGTGACCTATCTTATAGGTGTAATTGATTACAACATTGTAGGTTACTTGAATACCATTAGATCTTCCAAAGCTAGGACTAAAAACACCCCTATCGGGGTTGAGGGGCACCACCATCAACGGGGTCAAGGGGTAGCACCACTTGCAGGGGTCTAGGGGCAGCGCCCCCAGTGGGGTCAAGGGGAAGTGCCCTTCACGGGGGTCTGGTGGCAATGCCCCCAACGAGGTCAAGGGGAAGCACCCCTCGTGGGGGTATGGGGGAAAAAAATCGATGGGACGTTGTGTTATCTTTTGTCGATATGTTCTAGTGTTGTCAATATGCTTTCATCGGTCTATCGGTGGATCTATGAGGGGAGTTCCCCCAATGTAGTAATGTTAGGCCGATAGTGACATTACTACATCAGGGGAACTCCTCTCATAGCTCCACCGATAGACCAATGAAAGCATGCTCACTTATTCATAGTGGCGATGTGTATTCCTCACAATCATTGGAAAGTTCCATTAGAAATTTGGGAGTTCTAGAAACCACTCTTGACTAATCTATTAAAGAAGGATACTGATGCAATGTAGGAGCACAAGACTCTTCACCAAACTCAACTTTTCAGAAACACAACCAATTCTTAACTATCCTTGCAACTAGGACTCCACATTCTTCACAAAACCTTGTTTCAAAATCCATTTTGGATAAGCCAATGTCATAATTCCTAGCCCTTTAATACTTTACATAAAATTTGAATTGCATATATACATTGGAAATCTTAGGTCATGAACTAAACTTAGGTTATACCATAGCTTAAGCATGGTCCAAAATTCACCAACAAAATTCACAGAAAAGGGCCTTAGAAATGTAAAATATAAAAAATGTAGAAAAACACCAAAAAATGGATGTTCAAAAAACTATAGAATGTTGTCCAAAACTGCCAATTAGGTGATCTAAGATGCGTATTAGATCAATGGCATCTTTCATTTCAAGCAGTTTGAACTTGCTCTAAAATATTAGAATTGTGCAAGTCTTCCATTACACTTATCTCTACTTACACTCAAATGGAAATGGATTTGTACACCTGTGCTTAATTGACCAAGCAATTCCCCACTTTCGCAGGTCCCTATAATGGTAAACCATGTACTTCTTAACAATTTTAATATTAAGAAAAAATAAAAAAGATTTCCATTGTAACTTGATTAGCATTAAAGGTTCTCATGTTCCTTATCCACTATTTTAAAGCAATCAAATATTTTCACTGCCTTCAAATTTTATTTCAGTGCATTGTAACATTTCTTTAAAAGAGAGATGGCCCTACTACAAGTCCTACAAGTCTAGAGTCAAGAGCTTCCTAAAAATATTATGTATTGATCTTTCCATGTACACATGGCATGATCACAATCACATTATACACTTCCCATTCTAATGAGCTAGTATAGATGGGAAAGATGAATACAAAAAAATTTCTTGTAAACCATATAAACACTCAAAGAAAGAAGAACATAAACAAAAGGAACCTAATGAAATCCAAAGACTCTACGTAATATTCCCATAATAGATTTTACAACCAAAACACAAAGTTGGATACCTCAAGAAACAGAAGAGGACCACCAATGGTGAGCTAATGCAAACCAAAATGCATATACTATTCTAGTGATAGAACATTAGCTTACATATTTATCTTCTAGCAGGCATAAATAGATCTTTTACATAAAGAACAAAAAAAAAAATCATTTTCTCAAAAAAAACTTACATTGATATTATAAAAAAGTGAAAGGGTAAGGGATTGTGCCTCAATAGCATCTCCTGGTCCTGACAAATTAAGTAGATCTTTTCCATGAATTCCCATATTTGAATTAGACCTTATAATTGATCTTCCCTACAAAACAAAAGGAACAAATCATCTCAAAGCAAATAATTTTTTCTATTATCAACTTATATCCTATGAGATGCACAATTCTTGAAATATACCTTTAAAACCATTAGGTTGCTAGTATCTAGCCAAGAAGTTGCAACATTTTCATCTCCTCCACCATCAATATACAGTTCGGATTTCAACATTAATAGCATTTTTATAGAAATTCTCAATGCTCCATAGACCTTTTATTTTCCAAAGACAATATTTTATAACCCAATGAACTAAGACCAAAAGAGTATAAAGAAATGAAGTTAACTTCAAATAGATCAAAAAGTAAGATAACATGCCACAAACACAAATATAAGTAATATCAAAAAAATTGTATTCATATAGTTTTGATTTTGATATAAACATAGACATCATGGTTTCATTTAACTTTATTAACCAAACTTCTATAAAACTTGTGATGTACAATAAAACTAAAGAATTGGTATCCTTGACTTCCTGGTTGGAGTAACCTGATTAAATAGTCTAGTTCACAATGACTCTAATCATGTATTATATTGTCACATTGATCAACACAAATCCTTTTGCAGTAAAAATGGGCTTGTCAGAGCAACAAAATCAATTAGGCTAATGTGAATGTGTGAGGACCACATGCCTAAATGCAACCACTACCGGCCAAAAACCAACTAACTAAATAGCTTTGTCAATTTTACACCAGCATTTCCTTTACCCTAGAAGTTTACATACAATAATGAAAAAACTCATATCATTGCCAAGATGAACCTACCTTTATTGTGGAAACATTCATTAGAAGCTCTTCTACCATCAACTCAAATTATGAAAACAGATAATGCAACAACCCAAAGCTGAGAGTCCCTTCATACAAGCTGATTTTTCCACGCACCTTCACAAAGAAGCTTGTCTAAGTGGAGGAAAAGGAAAACAAAGGAAAGGCTCTTTACAAATTAACATATCAGGAAAAAAAATACTGAATATTAAAAAACATGCATTAAATATCCAAAATGGAAGAATGCTTACATAGAGGCATGGCTCATCAAACTATACTTAAGGAGATGCACAATTTACTCAATGCCCAAACATAATTATTATCATTGTCCAAAACCTATGTAGCACCCTATAGATCTATTGTTAGACTTCAAGTTCAAAGAATACCCCCTATTCTGTCAAATTGACACATGCACACATTTTATCACACTACAATCGGAGCTCAGTATACAAATTGTATCAAACCATGTACAGAAAAGGTAAATGAGTTAAGCCAATGTCTTCAAGCTATCTTTTTCATTTGGTATGGGATCAAGTAAGAGGGAGTATTGAAATGCATTTAAAATTATGAAGGTTCTTAATTTTAAGTTGTTCTTACTAGTTAAACAATTGTTGCCAATCATAATTTGTAATAGGATTGGTTCTCTTGCACTTCTAATTGAGTAGGTGGTTTGCTATGTAATTTTTAGATCTCATTTTAGTTCAATTTTGTTTATAATCTCATCCTTTTGCATTTGTGTTGTATCATAGTTTTTCTCCTACAACTTTCTACTCCTCACCCCTACTTCAACAACCTTCAAGATAAACAACAACCCAAGAGATATTAGTAGCGAAACAACTATGACTTATGAAAAACCTAGTTTCTTTTGTAAATAATCCTTGTTTTGATGATAAAAATTCTCATTGGAATTCCTTTTGTTGGAAAAGTACAAAATGTTGGGATTTAAATTCACTAAGCATGAATGATAAGGTTTTGGTGTAGGGTCCAATTTCCCTTCCAATATTCCTAGGAATTTCAAGCTATATGAAGTCACACCAACATCTTAGTCCTTTGTAATGGCTATGTCCATTGGCTTGTTTCTCCCTAGAAATAATGGATGTCATCAGAACATCCCCTAAATGTTTTTTTTGTATATGTTTTTTAATGCTTTCAAAAATTGAATGCTAAACTTCAGGGACATGCTTGAGCATTGTTATACGGTTGATAAATTACAAAGACATAAGAATATTTTCCACTTCCCAGAAGGCCAAGAAATAATAAGTAAATATAAAATAATTGTATAGGCATGCATCCATCTACACCCTTCAAAGTAGTGTAAAATCTTCTTATGTCTAAAAATTGCTATACAACATAATGAAATCATTCCCCAACCTTTATTCCTGATAATTCTTCAAACACCCATTTAAACCCTTCATTATTGATTCCAAAATGTGACTTTCATAACAATGTATCTACAGGACAGTATACAAAAGTGCATTCAAAGCTTATAAATCACCAAACCTTCTTAAAGAGACTTCAATATACACCTCTACAACCTTCTAACTCACTATAATCCCAGTAGAACATCCTTTGAATCAGCAAAACACAAACTTTGAATGTTCTTTCTCAAATTCCAAATTTTTCATGCAAACATAGATCTAGGGGCATTAATTTTTCACATGTTAACCATCATCACTTAATCTAAATCAAGATATATAGAATGATTGTGTAGCAGCCTATAGGATGTAGATATATGTTTTTGTGACACTCACTGCAATTAACATCTAACCACCTAGACAATTAAAAACAATTATTGATGAAGTCACAGCATTCCTAACATAATTCTTATCTGATTATTATATATTTTTTATAAAATTTCCACAAGCAAAATACCAAATTCCTCCCTGCCTGTGCGAAAATGGGAGCTTTGGGACAGGCTATGAACATGCACCAAAGCATGATGGTAGGGGAATTTTTGCCAGATGTTATAGTTGGATATGCTCTAGTAGACATATTGATGCAGGAGCATCCAGTGGTGTAAGGGCAATCTTGCATCACCCAAAAATAGTTAAATTTCAAGTTTCTCATTTTTTACATATTTTTACATTTTTGGATACCTTTTTCATCATATTGAAATTCCTAATTTATGAATTTTTATTTTCTATTCCTGGGTTGAAAGATATTGCAGTTTTAGTTTCCCAAATTTGCACCTGAAAATCTTCCAAGTTAGATTTGAGGCACTTAGAGTTCCCGGAACGGCCCCGAAACTTACCGAAATTGACATAGTGATTTCAAGCGCGTTATTGACTTTGAGACCTTTCCAACAATTCAAACGGTTCGCAAATCAGAGTCCTGGATCAAAAGTTATGGCCCCGAGAAGTTGGCGCACTTTCTAGAAGATACAATTGCAAATGTTCTTTTGAAATTTGAACTTCAATTTGTAATTTTTTGGCGCCAAACCGCCTAAACTCAAATTTGAATGTTGTTTTGGCTCCAAAACTAAAGAGGAGCTCTATTTATGGGCAGGTTTCTAATTTTTGGGTAACTTTTTTGGGACAAGCTCGCATATTGCAAAAGGGTGATTCTATAGCTTTATGTAACTTGAATGTGTTGTAGAACTTGGGGATTTGAGATCCTCTGCATGTAAGAAGCTCCATTTTCTAAATAATAAAATTATTCTCTTGTTTGCGGGTTATTTTCTAAGCCTCGAGTTGTGCCCTCATCAAGTGGTATCAGAACGGGTTTTCTTGACCGTGTGGATAGATCACCGATTGTGAGGTAATTCACACCAGGACCGTGGTTGTGGGTCAAGGTCAAGAAATATGCCTCCAAGAGTGATGTCTGGTAGGTTTGGTGGTGCCAGAGGTGGTTGAGGCGGCAGAAATGCTGGTGGAAGAGATGCACTGGCAGTCCTCCAAAGACATATTGATGCATTATAAGAGCAGTTGAGAAGAGGGTTAAACCTAAGGGAGGAAAGTGAGGATGAAGGAGAGGAAGAAGGTTCAAATGTAAAAGAGGAAGAAGAAGCAATTAATCAAGACCAAATATGGCTAATAAGGGCCATTTTGAAAAACGGGAAAAGACCCAGAGCAGAAGTCCCTAGTTATTCCGGAAGTCTGAACCCGAAAGAGTTGATCGACTGGATCAATGAGCTAGAAGAATATTTTGAGTATGAGGAAATAGAGGACCTAGATCGGGTTAAGTTTGTTAAAATGAAGCTGAAGGGCCATGCCAGTATTTGGTAGAAAGAGGTCCAGTTGGAAAGAAATCGAAGAAGAAAAGGAAATATCACCAGATGGGATTGCATGGTAGAGAAACTGAAGAAGCAATTTATACCAGTGGACTATGAGTTAGATCTGTTGAATAAATTGCAAGGGTTGAAGCAAGGAAGTAGATCTGTGAAAGAATATAATGAATATTTTCACAAGATAATCATCAGAACGGGCCACACAGAGGCCAATAAGGAGAAGGTAGCCCGATATCTTAATGGGTTACGACCGAGCATTCAGGAGGAGCTAAGCCTAGTCAGAATGACCAACATTGAGGATGTGTATCAGTTTGCTCTAAAGGTGGAAGAAAAGATGAACAAAACATTTGATGGCAAGCAAAAACAATGAGCAGGTCAAAGTGGAAGGGGCAGTGGAAGACCTTCAGGAAGCCAAAATGATGATGAAAAGAAAAGTGAAGATGTGGGTACCAGCCA
Source organism: Sequoia sempervirens (assembly GCA_007258455.2). NCBI lineage: Eukaryota > Viridiplantae > Streptophyta > Pinopsida > Cupressales > Cupressaceae > Sequoia > Sequoia sempervirens. Next base: position 315,564,681 of record VDFB02281492.1, on the reverse strand, counting down.
AAGCCAAAGGAATGACAACTTCTACCGCCCTCATGATCAAAACAGTGGTGATCAAAGAGGTAGAGGATGAGGGAGATATGGAGAAAGATCTGGAAGAGGTAGTTTCAAAGGTACATTTTTCTAGTGTGGTGAAGAAGGGCATCGAGCCTATGAATGTCCACAACACCAAGGAAAGGCAGACAAAAGGCCAGAAGCTCATGGAAGGGTTGCACATGCAGATGAGGAGGCCCAATCTAAACATTCAGATCATGCTGAAAGGGGAGAAGCCCTAGTGATTAGGAGAGCCCTGGTGACTGAGGAAAAGGAACCAGAATAGAGGAAGAATCTATTTTGCACAAGGTGCAAGTGTTAAAGAAAATGTTGTGATGTCATTATTGATGGTGGGAGCACTGATAATCTAGTGTTAGAAGAGATGGTCACAAAGGTGAAGCTAAAGAGGGAAAGGCACCCGCATCCGTATTGGATTGCCTGGTTGCAGAAAGACTACAAAGTTTTGGTCAATGAGCAGTGCCTAGTAAAGTCCAAGATCGGGAGTTACCATGATGAGGTACTCTGTGATATCATCCCCATGGATGCATGTCACATGTTGTTGGGGAGGTCGTGGCAGTTCGATACGTGAGCTATACATGATGGCCATACAAACACTTATTCCTTGACAATGGATGGGGTTTGTCACAAGTTGAAACTCCTGAAGGAGACCGAAGAAAAAGTATGCAGTAGTGCTAGAATTTGTTATGTAGATGGAAGAAAAAAATTAGAAGGTATGAAGCATGAGCGTGTGTGTCATGCATTGATTCCTAGAGTGAGTAAGGAGGATAGTGAGAAGGTTCCAGAAGAAGTTTTTGGGATGTTGGATGAGTTTCAAGATATTGTTTCTGATAATGTATCTGAGGGTTTACCACCAATAAGGAAGATCAGTCATCAGATTGACTTGATTCCTAGGGCCAGTTTGCCAAATAAGGTAGCTCATAAAATGACTCCAGCAGAAAATGAGGAGTTGAACATACAAGTTCAAGAGTTGTTGAGAAAGGGTTTGATACAGGAGAGTTTGAGTCCATGTGCAGTACCTGCAGTACTAGCACCAAAGAAGTATGGGGAGTGGAAGATGTGTACAGATTCCCAAGCCATAAACAAGATAAAAATCAAGTACAGATTTCCCCTACTAAGGATGGATGACCTGATGGACTGCTTGAATGGAGCTCAGTACTTCACAAAGATTGATCTAAAGAGTGGATATCACCAGATCTGGATTCGAGAGGGAGATGAATGGAAGACTACCTTCAAGACCAAAGAGGGCCTGTACGAGTGCTTAGTCATGCCTTTTGGGCTAACTAATGCACCAAGCACATTCATGCGGCTCATGAACGAGGTACTAAAAGAATTTCTGGGAAGTTTTGTTATTGTGTATTTAGATGATATTTTGATTTTCAGTAAGACATTGGATGAGCATCTGATGCATATTTGAAAAGCCTTTGAGAAGTTAAGAGAAGAGAAACTGTTGATTAATATGAAGAAGTGCAGTTTTGTGAAGAGGGAGTTAGTGTACTTGGGGTTTGTTGTCTCAACAGAAGGTCTCAAGATGGGCCCAGAGAAGGTGAAGGCTATTCTGGAATGGCCTACCCCAAGAACTGCTACTGAGGTGAGATCATTCCATGGTTTGGCTAGTTTTTATAGAAAGTTCATTAGAAACTTCAGTAGTATTTGTGGACCCCTGACTGAAATAATGAGAGGGGATAGAAAAGAATTCAAGTGGAGCACTAGAGCAGCAAAGAGTTTTGAACTGTTGAAGCAAAAGGTAATAGAGCAACCTGTTCTAACCCTCTCAGATTTCAACAAGGTGTTTTAGGTGGATTGTGATGCTAGTGGTTGTGCCATTGGAGTAGTGTTAAGCCAAGAAGATAAGCCCATTGCCTATTTCAATGAAAAGTTAAATGATGCCAAGAGAAAGTATTCTATATATGATCAAGAATTTTATGCAATAGTTCAAGCATTAAAGAAATGGAGACATTATTTGTTGCTGAAGGAATTTGTTCTATATATGATCATCAGGCCTTGCAGTACCTAAATAGTCAGGAAAAATTAAATCAGAGGCATATGAAATGGGTAGAGTTTTTGTAGAGTTATACCTTTGTTTTGAAACATAGGAGTGGGAAGTCAAATAGGGTTGCAGATGCTTTAAGTAGGAGGCACACATTGATGACAAAGATGCAGATTGAAGTGGTTGGATTCAATGAACTTAAGACACTGTACGCGGAAGATCCTGATTTCGCAGAGGCTTGGAAAGCTTGCAAAGAACCTGTTACAGTGGACAGGACAAGGTGGCTGGATTTCATAATCCAGGATGGCATGTTATTTAAGAGAAGTCAATTGTGTATCCTGAGGAGTTCCATGAGGGAGAACCTGATAAAGGAGAAGCATAGTGGAGGAATGGAAGGACATTTTGGTCGGGATAAGACCATTTCCATTATCAGTGAGCATTATTATTGGCCTTAATTGTCACAGGATGTGAAGAAGTTTATACAAAGTTGCAAGGTATGTCAGATGGCTAAAGGAGTGAGCTAGAATATAGGCTTATATCAGCCCTTACCTATACCAGAGAGGCCATGGGAGGATATAAGTATGGACTTTGTTCTTGGTTTGCCAAGGACACAACAAGGTAATGATTCAGTCTTTATGGCGGTTGATAGGTTTTCGAAGATGGCACATTTCATTCCATGTCAGAAGACCCATGATGCAGTCCACATTGCTGACTTGTTCTTCAAAGAGATGGTGAGGCTACATGGTTTGCCAAAGAGTATTGTTTCAGATCGTGACACCAAATTTGTGGGGTACTTTTGGAGGACCTTGTGAAAGAAGCTAAAGATAGAGATGAAATTCAGTTTTGCACACCATCCACAAATAGATGGGAAGACAGAGGTTGTTAATAGGAGTCTGGGTAACCTACTGAGATGTTTGGTAAGAGATAAACCCAAGGGGTGGGACTTGATCTTACCCCAGGTAGAATTTTCTTACAACAATTATGTCAACAGAAGCACTGGTAGATCACCATTCCAAATTGTGTATGGAGGTAGCCCCAGAACAACTCCAGAATTGAGGAAGATGGACCAAGAGAAGAAAATAAGTGTTGAAGCCAAAGATTTTGCAGAGCACATCAAGAATATACATGAGAAGGTACGAGAACACATTAATAAGATGAATATGCAATATAAGGCTAAAGCAGATCAGAAAAGGAGGAATAAGGAGGTTCACACTGGCGATGAAGTAATGGTCCACTTACAGAAAGAAAGGTTTCCCATGGGAACCTATAACAAATTGAAGATGAAGAAATTTGGTCCCTATAAAATTTTGAAGAAGCATGATTTAGGGAATGCATATGAGGTAGAGTTGCCTGATGGAATCAACATTTCCCCTGTGTTCAACATTTTAGATTTAACAGAGTATCATGAAAGTGGAACGCAGGAAGCTCCAGCAATAGGGTAGTATGGCATTCTAGCACCTACTTTAGAATGGGAGGAGATTGAAGCAATCTTGGATAGTCGTGTGGGAAGGAGTACCAGAAATAGGTAGTATGAAGAATATCTTGTGAAATGGAGAGGAAGGCATGTGGAAGATTCATCTTGGCTATCTAAGGCAGCGGTTGACCGGTTGGGTTTTCCTCAACCATCTGAGACGTGATGGGTCACTTCATCACTTCTCAAATTACCCTGGGTGTCTAATGTAGGAGCATCCAGTGGTGTAAGGGAAATTTTGCATCACCCAAAAATAGTTAAATTTCAAGTTTCTCAATTTTTAGATATTTTTACATTTTTGGATACCCTTTTTGTCATAATCAAATTCTCAATTTATGGTTTTTATTTTCTATTCCTAGGTTGAAAGATATTGCAGTTTTAGTTTCTTATATTTGCACCTGAAAATCTTTCAAGTTAGATTTGAGGCACTTAAATTTTCTAGAATGGCCCTGAAACTTGTCAAAATTGGTGTAGTAAATTTTGAGTGCGTTATTAACTTCGACACCTTTCCAACGGTTCAAACAGTTCACAAATCGGAGTCCCGGATCAAAAGTTATGGCCCTGGGAAGTTGGCGCACTTTCTAAAAGATACAATTGCAAATGTTCTTTTGAAATTTGAACTTCAATTTATAATTTTTTGGCGCCAAACCACCTAAACTCAAATTTGAATGTTGTTTTGGCTCCAAAACTAAAGAGGAGCTCTATTTATGGGCACATTTCTAATTTTTGGGCAACTTTTTGGGGACAAGCTCACATATTGCGAAATGGTGATTCTATAGCTTTTTGTAACTAGAATATGTTGTAGAACTTGGGGATTTGAGATCCTCTGCATGTAAGAAGCTCCATTTTCTAAATAATAAAATTATTCTCTTATTTGTGGGTTATTTTCTAAGTCTTGGGCTGCACCCTCATCAAGTGGTATGAAAGCGGGTTTTCTTGAGCGTGTGGACAGTTCGTCGATCGTGAGGTAGTTCGCACCACGACAGTGGTTGTGAGTCGAGGTCAAGAAATATGCCTCCAAGAGTGATGCCTAGTAGGCGTGGTGGTGCTAGAGGTGGTCGAGGTGGTAGAAATGCTGGTGGAAGAGATGCATTGGCAGCCCTCCAAAGATAGATTGATGCGTTACAAGAGCAGTTGAGAAGAGGGTTAAACCTGAGGGAGGAAAGTGAGGATGAAGGAAAGGAAGAAGAAGCAATTGATCAAGACTAAATGTGGCTAATAAGGGCCATTTTGAAGATCGGGAAAAGACCCAGAGTAGAAGTCCCTAGTTATTACAGAAGTCTGAACCCAGAAGAGTTGATCAACTGGATCAACGAGTTAGAAGAATATTTTGAGTATGAGGAAATAGAGGACCTAGATCGGGTTAAGTTTGCAAAAATGAAGCTGAAGGGCCATGCTAGTATTTGGTGGAAATTGGTCCAGTGGGAAAGAAATCGAAGAGGAAAAAGAAATATCACCAGATGGGATCGCATGGTAGAGAAACTGAAGAATCAATTTATACCAGTGGACTACGAGTTAGATCTGTTGAAGAAATTGCAAGGGTTGAAGCAAGGAAGCAGATATGTGAAAGAATATACTGAATATTTTCACAAGATAATCATCAGAACGGACCACACAGAGACCAATAAGGAGAAGGTAGCCTGATATCTTAATGGGTTACGACCGAGCATTCAGGAGGAGTTAAGCCTAGTCAGAATGACCACCATTGAGGATGTGTATCAGTTTGCTCTGAAGGTGGAAAAGAAGCTGAACAAAAGATTTGATGGCAAGCAAAAACGATGAGGAGGTCAAAGTGGAAGGGGCAGTGGAAGACCTTCAGGAAGCCGAAATGATGAAGAAAATAAAAATGAAGATGTGGGTACCAGCCGAAGCCAAAGGAATGACAACTTCTACCACCCTTGTGATCAAAATAGTGGTGATCAAAGAGGTAGAGGACAAGGGAGATATGGACAAGGATCTGGAAAAGGTGGTTTCAAATGGACATGTTTCCAGTGTGGTGAAGAAGGGCATCGAGCCTATGAATGTCCACAACACCAAGGAAGGGAAGACAAAAGGCCAGAAGCTCATGGAAGGGTTGTGCATGCAGATGAGGAAGCCCAATCTGAACATTCAAATGATGTTGAAAGGGGAGAAGCCCTAGTGATTAGGAGAGCCCTGGTGACTGAGGAAAAGGAACCAGAACAAAGGAAGAATCAGTTTCACACAAGGTGCAAGTGTGAAGGAAAATGTTGTGATGTCATTATTGACATTGGGAGCACTGATAATCTGGTGTCAGAAGAGATGGTCACAAAGTTGAAGCTGAAGAGGGAAAGGCACCTGCATCCGTATCGGATATCCTGGTTCTAGAAAGACCACAAAGTTTTGGTCAATGAGCAGTGCCTAGTAAAGTTCAAGATCGGGAGTTACCATGATGAGGTACTCTGTGATATCATCCCCATGGATGCATGTCACATGTTGTCGGGGAGGTCGTGGCAGTTCAATAGGCGAGCTATACGTGATGGTCATGCAAACACTTATTCTTTGACAAAGGATGGGGTTCGTCACAAGTTAAAACCCCTGAAGAAGACCGAAGAAAAGGTATGCAATAGTGCTAGAATTTGTTATGTAGATGGAAGAAAAATTTTAGAAGGTATGAAGCATGAGCGTGTGTGTTATGCATTGATTCCTAGAGTGAGTAAGGAGGATAGTGAGAAGGTTCTAGAAGAAGTTTTTGGGATGTTGGATGAGTTTCAAGATATTGTTTTTGATAATTGTGAACCCTCAACCTATGTACCTGCAAAAAAAAGACAATAAACACCTTAAGCTAGATTTTGCAAGTATAAACAAGGATTCCCCATGAGATTTATTAACATAGCTCAAATTAGGAAGAAAATAATGAACACAAAATAAATCACAAAAACAAGATTGAATCCTAATTAAGCAAGCAAACACTTAATCCCATGGGGGAATTGGTGCCAATTTGATGTGAAAATTGGCCCTTTCCCAATCCCTAAGATGCAAGTTGATGATTGTTGAGGAATGTTGATCCACTTTGATGATGAATGTGAGAGCTCCAAGCCAAATTTGCAAAAAAAGCCTAACTAAGAATTCAAATGATGGATGAGAATTGCTAAGTATTTTAGCATGGTAACTTTGTTTGGAATGTGGATGATGAAATAAGGATATGAGCTCTTTATTTATAGATTGATAAGTTGAAGAGATGTCCAAATTAGAGCAATGTGGGACTAACATTCATCCAATGGCATGATGCCACTTGTCAAGCTATGAATGGGTGGAGGATGTGCAAGATTTGGGGAATGTGCCAATAAATGCATGAATTTGAAATTCAAATTTGTTGAAATGACTTGTGAGAGGGAAGGGAAAATGCAATAAATTCCACTTGGCTCACGACAAAGGACATGTAAGATGGAGTTATTGCCTTGTTGGAAGGACATGTCAACTCATATTTTTGAATTCAAATTTGGGAATATTCCTTCAAAGATGCCTTTTTTTGAATGAAAATAGGGAATTATTAAATCAAATAAATGATTTAATTGTGCAAGTTGCAAAATCTAGAGGATTTGAGTGATTAGGATTAAATTAATCAGGATTTGATTAATTTAATGGGATATTTAGCTGATTTGACAATTTGATTTAGATTTTTGGATTAATTTAAATCAAAAAGAGAGGAATATGATAAGAGGCTAAGTAAATAAAGATTTTGATTTATTTAATTAAAAGGGATGGTGTTAGATTAAATCAAATAAAATTTTAATTTATTTAATTTAACAGATAGACTTTAGAGATTTAATCAAATAAATTGATTATTTAATTAAATAGGGATAATTAGATTAGATGAATTGATTCAATTAAGGGAAAGTGACTTAATTAGACAAAATAATTTATTTAATTAAGAGACGAATATTGATGAATTTAATCAAATAAGGGAATTTGATTAAATAGTTAGATCAAGGATGATTTAGGAAGAAATGATGTTAGTAGATTAGAGTGTGATATCAATCTGTATATTTTTGATGTCTACTTTTTTCCCCTCTTTGAAGCAATTCACTTGTTGCGTTGGTTTAAAGAATAATCTTGTTGAGATCAAAATTCAAAATTCTCTAATTTTATGATGCCCCACTATTGCCCTAGCAAGAAGAATTATGCTGGTATACTGCCCCCTCGAGAGATCGGGCGAAGAGGTTTGATTTGAGGTTCGATCTCTCAAAAAAAGAGGTTCAAGATCAATTCAACTCGAATATTTGATGTAGACAGATTTGATGATGTAGATAGTCATCAACCATGGGTAGTCTCATACCTATTTTGATATATTACACACACTTGATCCTGATTTGTAGCATGACAGTTACATTATTTATGATATAAATGAGATGATTATGATGTTTGGGTGATATGATGATGCATGGATGATATGGATGCACGTGATATGATATGATGATGATTTTATGATTATGCAAATAGATGATAAATGTATGGTTTATGAGATGTTTAGAATAACCAATCTGTACTATGCAATGATGTGGATGAATGCATGTGTGCTTTCTATATGGTATGATATGCATTATGTAGTATGTTGATGGTTTGTGGATGCAAGATGGATGCAATGGTGATGATTTATGATTAACTGTCATGGTACCATGTTAGCGCGAAAAGAAAGAGATAGAAGAAAACAAGAGATTTCAACAAGAGATGAGATGATGATGATTACTTGCCGAGGAGTTGGGATTTTAAAAGGGCCAATTACCTTATGTTTGATAACACACATGGTACGATGCATCAAGGTATAGAAAACCAGGATGGCGTGGTATTTAGTGTGATGGACTTTGACTCGACAATCAGATAGGAGTATTCTTGTTCACACCTGACATACGGAAACCTTGCTAGGATGTACTTCTGAAGTTTCAAACACCTTGGACCAAAACACGGAAAGGTAAACCTATCCTTGTAATAGTCAACAAGTTGTCCTAGACCTCTTCCATAGACCCTAACAAAGCAAGTATTCACCGAGGTTATATTACAAGAGCGTCCAACAAGCTCAGCAGACAAAAGATAATGATCATTGCCCCATTCCTACTTCTCTAAATCCGCTATTTTGGGATATCATCGAGACATCCTTGGAATGAGCGCAAAATAAGATAAGTCAAAAGAAAAAGACCAAGTAAGCAGACAGACTAATGCTCTTCAATACCGCTAACAGAAAATGATGTGTTTTCTAAGGATGATAAGCGAAACTTATTGCCAAAAGATAATGCCCATTGTAGGAAGGATTCATCCTAGGACATTTTAGTGGATGGCGGTACGTCATTTTGTTTATAAGGGATGATTGATATGGGAAAAATTCAGATGATGAGTTACCAATACGAAGAGATAACCAACTTGCTTACTTACTAACTTAGACTTTAGACCTGACATTTTGAGTTATGCGTTTAAACTGCTAGACTTGTTCCTGACTATTTCACCAAAGGTTGACGATGACGATTAGTTTATTATGGATGGTGCTTATTTCCGGTGCAAGTGAGATGAGATGGATGGATTTTTTAAATATTTGGATGTTTTTGATGTTTTGCAATGTTTTGAGGCTGTTTTTGGTATTTTTCGATGTTTTCAAATGTTTTGATTTTTAATTTTTTCAACATTTGTTTTTTGGGATTTTCTGAGATTTTGACCAAGAGACTAACTTAAAGACCTATCTTAGGGGCCTCAAGGGCTCATCAACAGATTAGCCTTGCCTACGTTATACACGCAGAGACCACGTAGTTTGACTGACGACTTGACCAATTTACATATGAAGATATACATGATGCGATGTTAGTTTATTATGACGGACTCCTATAGGACTGACCTAAATATCTCGAGGGATGATCAAAGATCAACCTTGCCTATGTTCAAGCTCAGAGATGACGTAGTTTGACAAGACGACCTTGTGTTTGGATTTTTGAATAACTTTTTGACCTGTTTTTGGATTTTTTGATGTTTTGATGTTTTTGGGTTTTTTGATTTTCTGATGTTTTTGGATTTTTTGATTTTCTGATGTTTTTGGATTTTCTAATTTTGAGGACTTTAAGACCATACACAAATCCGATCCGATGAGAACATGCCCCCAGCGTGATGTAATAGACTACTCCGATAAAGGTAGGACAAACTAACCTTGAGAATGGGCCAAGTAGTACTAGGAGGGATCATGATATGAACATAGGACCAAGCTATGGTGTGGATGCGAGTGGATGAGTAATGAATGGAGATATGGATGAGATGGATGATGGAAGCGGAATGGATGGATAATGAAAAACAAGTTGTAAAGGTCCTGGTGGATGGAAAGTGCTTATTTACACAAGGCGCCTGTTTGCCAGGTTTTCACCGAGTTACTTGTCCACAGTGCCACCGAAGTGGTTTTCACTAGAGGACGATTTTTTCTCTTTACTATTTTTTTGATCCTTTTTCTAATTTTTTTTGGATTTTTTTCTTTTTTGATTTTTTTGTTGTTACCAAGATGCCTGTTTGCTAGGTTTTCACCAAAGTAACCATTTTTTCAAGACTTTTTCTGATTTTTTGGATTTTTTGGTTCTATACCTTGAAAGAATTAGGCATAAAACTTTTTGAGATGGGAGCTATTTATTGGCTCTTGCAGAGGTTCCCCTTCAGGTGTTGATAGCTGATATGCCCCTAATTTATAGCTTGCTATGATGATGAAAGGCCCTAACCAATTGGTCGAACTTGCCTTTAAGCATTTGGGGCATTATTCGATTTTCTTTAAACTAGTCTCTCGACTTGGAAAGTCCGCTTCGATCCTCTTGTTGTAACCTTTTGAGTCTATTTTGATAGACTTTCTCAGATGATTCAAAGCATCTATGCATCTCTCATCTAGTAACTCTAGCTCATTTAGTCTTGGAAACCCGATATTCTTCATCCGTGATAAGGTTTTGCAGTGATATTCTCAGGGATGGGAGCTCGATCTCAATGGGGAGTACGGCTTTTGATCCGTAGACTAAGGAGAAGGGGGTGGCGCCAGTGGGTGTGCAGATGCTGGTTCAATAAGCCTAGAGGGTAGGATTAAGCTACAGATGCCAGTCACGACCTGCGTCATTGACTATTTTCTTGAGGATTTTGAGGATGGTTTTATTCGTGGCTTCTGCTTGGCCATTGCCTTGGGGATAATACGAGGTGGAGAAGTGATGCTGGATTTTGAATTTCTCACACAAGTCGTGAACCTCCTGGTTCTTGAAGGGTGTCCCATTATTTGAGATAATGGCTTGTGGGACACCATAACGACATATGAGATAGTTCAGGATGAATTTTGAGATCTGCTTTCTAGTTATATAGGTCATGGGTATGGCTTCCACCCACTTTGTGAAGTACTCAGTTGCAGTGATAATGAATTTATGGCCATTGGATGAGGTGGGTGAGATTTTCCCAATGAGATCGAGTCCCCACTACGAAAAAGGCCATGGTGTAACGATCGGATGAAGCTCTTGAGCTGGAGCATGGATGAGGTCCCCATGTTGCTGACATTGTAAACATCTTTTAGCATGATCATATGCTTCTCTTTCCATCCTAGGCCAGTAATACCCCAGCCTCAGTAGTTTCTTGGCAATGGTTATTCCACTCGAGTGTGAGCCACAAATGCCATTATGAACTTCGGTTAGAGCGGTTAATGTCTCCTCAGCATTTAGATAGCGCAGTAAAGTACCCTCTATGCTTCTATGGTATAAGGTATCACCTAGGATGACAAATCTGGATGCCTTTTTGATAAAGGTTCATTTTAGGCTCGATGGTAGGTCAGCAGGTGTGACTCCTATGCGAAGATATGTATAGATGTCATGATACCAAGGATCGCCTAGACCAACGATTTCACACACATATTCTGATTCCGGTACCTTGAATGTGGGGATGAGAAGCTGCTCAATTAGAAATTCATATTTTGGCACATTGTGAGGGATGTCTACTAGAGACCCAATTGTAGCCATGGTGTCAGCGGCTCTGTTGTTGGTTCTTGGAATCTGCTCAAATGTTATGTCAATGAAGGATTCCTTTAGAGTCTCCACCAATTTCTTGTATGGAGTGAGCTTTTCATCCTTAGTCCGATATTCATTATTGACCTGATTTATGATCAACTGAGAGTCTCCATACACCCTGAGAGTTATGATATTCCATTGCACTGCTATCCTAAGACCTATAGTCAAAGCCTCATATTCTGCTATGTTGTTAGTGCAAGGAAATGCCAATTTGTATGACTTCGGTATGCAGTCACCTTGTGGAGTGATGAAGAAGATACCAGCTCCTGATCCATGTTGGGTGTATGAACCATCAAAGTATAATTTCCAATGGTTAGTGACATTGATGGTAAAGATGGATTCATCTGGAAATTCAGATACAAGAGGATTCTCATAATATATGGGTGCTTCTGCTAGTTGATCTGCAATAACTTGACCCTTAATGGCTTTCCTCTCTACATACTCGATATCATACTCTGACAGTATCATTACCCATTTTTCCATTCTGCTTGTGAGCATTGCCTTTGATAGGAGATACTTGAGGGGATCAATTTTCGCAATGAGCTTTATCTTATGTGCCAACATGTAATGTCTGAATTTTTGGGATACAAATACTACTACGAGGCAAGCTTTCTAGATGGAGTAATTTAGCTCATGACCGACCATTGTCCTACTGATGTAGTATATGGCTCTTTCTATTCCGTTTTCATCATGTTAAGCAAGAAGAGATCCAAGGGCTGCTGCTATTGCTAACACATATAAGGTCAATGGCTTTCTCAGGATGGGTAGCATTAACAATGGTGGTGTCAGTAGGTATTCCTTGATTTTGTTAAATGCGTCTTCACATTTTGTATCCCATTTATACGCTACCCCCTTGTGGAGTAGGTGAGAATATGGATTCTTCTTGTTTTCCAGTTGTGCTATGAACTGTCAGATGGATTGAAGTTGGCCTTGGAGGCCTCTCAGTTGTTTTAATGTCTTTGGTGCTTCCATCTCAAGGATTGCTTTTACTTTCGCCAGATCCACCTCGATACCCCTCATGGAGACTATGTATCCTAGTAGTTTACATGATTGTATGCTGAAGACACACTTCTTGGGATTTAGTCTGACTTTGTATTCCTCCAGTCTGGCAAAGATAGCACCTAGGGTTGCTATATGATCTTGTCTTTTTCTTGACTTAGCTAGAATGTCGTCAACATAGTCTTCGACTATTTTGTGAATCATGTCATGGAATATTAGTGTCATAGCCCTTTGGTAGGTTGCTCCTGCATTCTTTAGGCCAAATGGCATCATGTTCCAGCAATAGGTCCCCCATGGACAAGTGAAAGCCATCTTGTGTTGATCTTCTTTTGCTATCATGATTTGGTTGTATCCTAAAAATCCATCCATAAGTGATAGCATCTCATGCCCTGTTGTCATATCTACTATCATGTTGATGTTAGGGAGTGGGAAATCATCCTTGGGACATGCTTTGTTCAAATCTCTAAAATCTGTGCAGATTTTGATAGCTCCGTCAGGTTTTGAAATAGGTACCAAATTTGATACCCATTCTGGATAATTGATTGGTCGAATAAATCCTGCATCCAACAACTTTTTGAGCTCCATTTTGACCAATAAGGCTATTTGAGGATGCATTTTTCAGAGTTTTTGTTTGACAGGCTTTTCCTCTGGATACACTACTAAATGATGGACAACTATCTTTCGATCAAGTCCTGGCATATCAACATAACTCCATGTGAAGTTTATTTTTCTTTCCCTTAGGAATGCTGCTAGGAGTTCTTGCTCTTCTGATAATAGTGATTCTGCATAGAATGTGATATGCGAGGTCTCCTCTATTCCTAGGTTGACTGGGTTGCATTTTTCGGCCAAGACTACTAACTTCTCTTGATGAATAGCTCTTAGGGGAAGATTGAATCCTTCATCCTCAGGTGCCTCAGAGAGGTTTTCACCATTGGATACGTCCTTTCTTTTTACTATTTTCTTGTCAGAGAGTGCCACGGTGTGCTTTTCACTCAAGGACTTGGATATGATTCTTAGTTTCTCACTTTTGCGACTAAAGGATTCAATCGTTTCCCTGTAATAGGCATGTGTGTCCAACTCCATTATGAATCCTACCTTGTGATATCCATCTGGAATGTTATCCCTCAACCCCATGAATTCTAAGAGCGCTTCATCATTTTTGAATGTATCGAGAACTGGTGGTCCTCATTGGTCATAGTCGACCAGTTGGGGATAGACTAAGCGGATCTCATGATTTTGACTATCTGGTTCAAAGGATATGGTACTAATCATACACAGGGTGGTATCTTTGAATAACCTAGGTAGGTTGGATAAGGTATCTTCGTCATCACTACTAATGTAGGGCTCAGTTATAAAATTATGTGCATCTCTACCTGTGACTATGGGTGAGTGTAGTTGTACTATTACTAGCTGAGGAGAAACATTAGCGGCTCTAACCAAAGGACTTCGGCCACGTATGGTTATTCTTAGAGGGGTACATCCAAGACCAAGATTTTTTATAGGTCGCGTCTCAGGCATGATTGGTATTAAGAGCCCATTTTCATTTTGCCCCAATCTTTGGTTTCTGTCATAACCCATTGCAAGCATCATTTGTAGGCCCTTGCTTGTCTCATCCATTGGTAATTCAGGTGTTGGTCTTTCATCTCGATACAGCATGTGGGATGGATCTGTCTCAATGACCTCTTGGCCAATGTCTCCCCAACTTGTGAATTCAAGATAATCCTCAGGATTTATTTGTGATGTAGAAGCTTGATTTTCTCGTGGGCGTCCCCGTGATCTAGGAAATTGCGGTAACTCTCCTATCACAAAAGCATTATTAGGGAGCCTATAGCTTCCACAACCATCCTCCTAGATGATGAGCTTGATGTCGAAGATGGTGGGAATCGCGGGAGTGGGAGGTGTCTCTGCCGCAGAAGTGGACGTGAGGGTGGCGGGGTCAATGTATGATGTGGATGGGCCTTCATCATTTTTCGACACTTGGGGGATTTTGTAATATTTGGCTTCAAGATTCTTGCAATATGAGAATGGCTCGGGATCTCCATGGATGGTAACCTCTTGTCCATTATGTGTGAATTTCACACATTGGTGGAAAGTTGATGCTATGGCATTCATCACATGGATCCATGGGCATCCCAAGAGGATATTGTATGGCAAGTCGAGGTCCAAGACCTGACAAGTGGTTTTCATGAGCGTCGGTCCTACTTGGATAGGGATTTTGATTGTGCCTTGAGACACTCTTTCTTGGTCATCGTATGCTCTTATTGTGATGCCTTTCCCTCTATCAATGGAATCTTCTGATATCTTTAACTGCTTGATGAGACTAAGAGAACAAATGTTCAAACCTGCACCTCCATCCACCAAGACCCTTTTGATTTTGCTTTTGTTCACAATGACCTCTAAGTGAAGTGTGCGATTGTGAGATGGTTGGGTGGGAAAATCTTGGTTAGAAAACGTAAGGAGATTAGGTGTTATGATTTTTCCGACCATAGCTTGGAATTGTTCTGCATCGAGGTCTATGGGGATGGTAGATGAGGCTAATGCTTCCTCAAGGATCTTTTTATGCGCTGATGATATTTTTAACAACTACATGATGGAGATGTGTGTTGGCGTTCTTTTGAGTTGATCTACAACACTGTAGCCATTGGATCTAGATGAAGGGACCCTATTTGGTTGAGATGACCCTGCAATGGTGACTTTGCCACCTCTTGTGGTGACTCCACAATCTTCGGCATGGGCGCCTTTGATGGTGATGACCATGCAGTTTTCATTGAGGTTGGCAAAAACTGTTTCGTATACATGATTTACACTGCCTTTTCCTTTATCCTTGTTATTCCCTTTGTTGCCATGGTTCGACATCGGATTCGTGTAGATTTTAAGGTCCTGATTCCCTGTAGGTGGTTCCACATTTATGAGTCTTTTTTTGATGAGATCTTGTATGATGTTCTTGAGTCTCATGCAATTATTTGTGGTGTTGCCTTTGATTTTGTGGAATTCACATAGTTGATTCTCATTGTACCAAGGAGGTTTGACATTAGGTTCTTGGTAATTCTCAAATGTAGGAGCTTGGATGAGTTTTTCGTCGATTAGCTTTTTCATGATGTCCTCAAGTGGTTCCCCCAAAGTAGTGTATTTTCATTTGGGGTATGTTTTGCGTTGAGGTGGTCCTCTTTGGTCATTGAGGTTATTGATTGTGGGATTATTGTTGGGTTGATGCATTGTGTGATGAATGTTTTGATTTGGTGTTTGGATTTGTTGTGTGGGTGTGTTTTGGCGCGGACCACTAATGACCACCTTGGCCTCTACAACACCATCATTAGTGACATTTTTGTTTCTCGCCCACATGTGAGGTTTATCATTGTAGTTTGATGACGAGCGGTTGTTTTGCGGTTCGTGATATGATGTTGATTTGATGGGTTGAGTCACAAGGGCTCTTTCGATGCTAAGTGCCTTGGTGATCAATTGATCGTATGTGGTGATACCCTAAATCTTGAGATGAAATGATAAGTGACCTTCAAGGTTGGCGATGATTGTGTAGACTTGTTGTTCTTCTAGCATGGTCCACTTGCTCCGATTGGCCTTGGATCGCCATTGTTGAAGGAATGAAGCGAAAGATTCATTCTTCCCTTGTTTTGGAGCGTATAGTTCTTTGAGACTAACATCCATTGCAATGTTACCTGTGTAGTTCCTAATGAATGCACTTGTAATCTCTTGGAATGTTCTAATGCCTGTAGGTAAGCAAGAGAACCATTCTATAGCGGGACCCGCCAAGCTTCTAGGAACTAGCCGCATCAGATACATATCGTCATATGCGACTTCCATGCAATGAACATGGAATTCCCTGATGTGATCTTCAGGGTTTCCTATCCCTCGATATTTGTCAAATTTGGGGATTTCAAATCCCTTAGGGAATGGTTTCATTTCTAAGCTCCTATCAAATGGATAGGGAGACAAGTTGCTTTGCATTTTGGTTGTTCGCCCTGATTGAAGATCAAGCACTTGTTGCGAGAGCAACTTGAGTTGTGTCGTCACATCATCTTGCGGGTCGGGGGGTGGAATGAAGGTGTTTTGGGGTATTGCGATCGTGGTTTGGATAGATGGATTGGTTGGTGCATTGTTCAATGGTATCGGTATGTTGTGGCAGGCGAAGTAGGCTTCTACTTGCTTTTGGATGAACAATGCTTGTTGTTGCTCTTGTTGTTGTTGCACTAGGATTTTTGCTTGTTGTTGCACTTGTTGTTCCAACAATGCTTGTTGTTGTGCTTGCTACTGTGCTTGTTGTTGTTCTACTTATTGTTGTTCCCACAACGCTTGTTGTTGGGCTGCCAATTATGTTGCCTCTTGCTGCTCTTGGTATTGCTTTAGTGCTTGTTGGTACGCTTGTAATTACACTGCTTGTGCAAGAAGTTGTGCTTGTGCTTGTGCTTGTTGTGCTTGCGCTTGAGCTTGTGCTTGGGATTGCACTTGTGCGGCTTGTTGCTACAATAATAGTTGTTCTTGAGCGACCCTTTGTGCTTGCAATGCTTGTGTGGCTTGGGCAGCTTGAGCGGCTTGTTGTTGTTGTTGCTGTTGTTGTAATAACGCTTGAGCTTGTTGCGCTTGTATTGCAGCTTGTGCACCTTTGGTAGCTTGTGCAGCTTGAGCGGCTTGTTGCACGGCTTTTTGTTTTTGCACTTGTTGATAGCCTCTTTGGAAAGCAACTTGCAATCCTGCGTCGAATTGGTTTGATGTGGTGAATGTTGGTGGTGGTGGGGGTGGTGGTGGATTTGGAATGGCATTTGTGGTGGTGGTGAATGGTGATATTGTGTTGATATTTTGTGTGTTGGATAATGGTATTGATGTGACTGGTCCTTGTGAGACCATGCTTTGTGATGATGTGGGGGTGTTTAATGATGTCGCCATTGCTTGCGTATTTATCGTTTGTTGTTGCGATATCAACGATAAATTTTGAGCGTTTGGTCTGATGCTTTGATTGATGGTCGGGATGTAGGTTTGATTGGTACTTGGTAGGGGAGGAAGCCCTAAACCAAGGAGTGATGCGGATGATAATGGTAATGGCAGAAGAGGTGGGAATGTAAGGGGCGTGAGTTGTGAAAATGTCATGGTGTCGAATAAGCCCCCTAGTCCAAACGTATCTCCCTCTTCTTGTGAATTTGTGAGAAGAGGTGTTTGTGGTGCTACGTGAAAATATGATGATGACGGATCGTGATGGAATGTGAGAGGAACATTCTTGTGTAATGGGTTTTTGGGTATGCTTTGTTCCAAGGTAGTGTTTGCGTCCAAACTTTGATTATTAACAAGGGGATGTGATTGAAGAGCATTGAGGAATGTGTTTCCCTTGTTGACATTTGGTTGGGTTGGAGCAAATGATATCATGATTTGCGGAATGTTTTGTGTGACGTTTTGAGATGGAGGTGTAGATGAGATGGGGATGGTGGATGAGATTGGGGGAAATGATGTGTCCACGATAGTACTTACATCAAAATCTGATGGCAACTTGGCCCCTTGTTTTGCTAGTTCAAGCATGTACAACGAAGGGTTAAGTCTCATCATAATGTTGATGATTCTATGGTTGTCTGGATTTTGGAGCATTTCTGCCATTTTCTCGTGAGACATTCTGAAAGTGAGGTCCTCTCCTTGATTTTCTTCTTGGGGATGTTGTGTTGATGAGAGGGTCAATGGGTTGCTTGATTTTGTTGGATTCATTTCTGCATTGGTTTGGCTAAGGTCACTTGAAGCGAGTGTTTCTTTGTTGGCTTCCATACTCTTCTTGTATTGAGATATTGTTTGGACCATAAAACAAGGATCAAGAATATGGGAGATGAATCTCTTGATTCTTTGGATTGATCTCTATTTTATGTCCCAAAGTGAAAGTTTTTAGGATGCTTTTTTGGGGATCAAAGGTGATGATATGAATGATATGAATGTTTTGGTTTTTGATAAATCTTGAATGAGGCACTAGGCTTTAGGACTTGAATTTGATTGGATTTCAGATTTTGGATTTTGTCCTTGACTTTGATTGTGATTTTGTTTTGGATTTTGAACAAAAGGACCCTAAGATGTTTGATAATGATCTAAGGGATAGTTTTGTTCAAAGGATGATGATTTTGGATATGTGTGAGGAGAAGGATGCATCTACCCACACCTATCCAAATAAAATGATAGTTTCACTAAGTATATGAAGAAGGATTCATCCACATACACTAAGTTAGACAAGATGATTTTGATAACTTTGACTAAGTATATGCAAAAGGATGCATCTACACATGCCTAGCCAAAGGTGTTTTGATAAATGTTTCAAGGACTTGGTCTCAATGATTTTGGTGTTTGTTTGATTTTTTCATAAAGCCTAGCACTTCAAAGATGATTTCAAAAAGATGATTTATGAGATGATGTTGTTTTGGAGGATGGATGAAAAGTTTTGATATGTTTTGATCCCTAGATGAACCTAAAAAGACCATTTTGTTTTCCTAGACCTAGGTATTGAAGAGCATGCATATGCTTCCTAAAGACCTTTGTAACCAAGAAATGATTTCATTTGAACATTCATTTTCGGATTTCCAATGATTTTTTCTTTGGGATTTGTGAGTCTTCAATCACACATGAAAATTCATTTTTCTTAGCTTTGCTTAATGGCTTTATTTTACCAAAAACACTTTCTTTGATTTAGTTTTCAAACTAAGATGTCCAATGTCTCAATTTCTTTAAATCCCACAAGATAGTTTATGTGGAAATTTAATGAACTTAAAGCAAGGGTTTTCCTATTGTTTACTCAAGAAGACAAATTGAGATATAATCCAATGCTTAGAAACCTCTAAGGACATAAGTCCCAAGGGAAAGCAATAACATATGGATTGAGTCAATGATATTTTTCTTCAAAATGGTTTGAAATTTTGATGATGTTAAGTGTTTGTTTTTTTTTTTTTTTTGAACAAGTAATGTATTTTCAAACTGACTCACAAGCAATGCAACATCCTAGCTTAATGGGTACGTTTTTCTTAGTGGGCTTTCCTCATGCCCTTCATAGAAGAGATGATTTTACATGCAACCCAGGAAAAATATAAAGGTATGATGAAATCCTAACCTCTATATTTCAACCAAGATCGGACATGGCAAGTAACTTCTTGGAATCTAAGTTCCAATGCACCACTTTGATAAACTCACTCAATGGATAAATAGGCCACTACAAAACAAGGGTTCTAGTTCGGACTTTCTGTTCTTAGGAGTTGACCCAACGTGGCAAGAGTCCCCTTTCGGATCCATCTTGTCAGAGTCAACCGCGTGATATTGGCATTTCATCCAATATCCACATTTATATCCCAGCTGGAAATACTCTCGAGTTCAGAGTGTTACCAGTTGAGCCGTTCCCTTGGGTGATTACTTTTTCCCACAAGGCGGGCCTTCTAAGATAAAAAAAATCAAATGAAGAACAATATTCATAACTCGATCAATCCTTGTAGGCAACAAGGAGAGAGAATATACGGAACAAATCCCCCACTCACACTCGCACAATAGTTTGTTCAATTTTAAGCCCAAATCGAAGTGTGGAGGTGATTGCTTTATCTCAACCCAAAGTCATGGAAAAGACCTTTTGATTCTCAAGATCGCTATAAAGCACGAGAGAAGCGCATACGTCCTTTTCCAATGGCTTTATTCTAAGTAAGCCCTCACAAACAAACAAAGCTACACTTGTTCTTTTTAAACCCTCAAAGCAATGTGTGAGTTCATTTTAGAGAACCAAATCACAAGTGAAAAGACATTTGTTCAATTGTTTAATCCATAAACGAAATCTAGTAAGTTGTTGATCCTAAGGTTATTTTTACTCCTTTTGCAAGAAATAAACAAAAATAATCCTTTTTAAACCCAAATGAAAGCTAGTGTCCTAAAGAAAGAAAAGGATGAAAAATTCTTGAAGAAGTGTTAAATAAACACTTAAGTGTTAAAAAACACTTTGATTAGACAAATTATCATCCCCATGCTCCTCTTTCTTTTGATTTTGATTCCCAACCTACAAAAGTGATCAAAATGTTAGATGAGATCAAAAACAAAAGGATATAGGGGTTAAATGAATCATTTACCAAAACACCTTAAAACTTAGCCAAGTTATCATGTGTTTTTACTTTAGATGCAAATTTGAAAATTTTAACTCATTAATAGTTAAGAAACAACTACACCATTGGATAGATTACAAAATTCTACCCTATTTCAAAAAAAAAATCATAAAAAAATACCTTTGTATGACCAAGATATGGTCATTTAAAAACTGACTCATGGGCGCTAAAACAGTGATCATGGGCACTATAACAGCGATCATGGGTGCTAAAAGAGTGATCATGGGCTCTAAAAGAATGATCATGGGCACTATAACAATGATCATGGGCACTATAACAGTGATCACGGGCACTATAACAGTGATTGCGGGCGCTATAATAGTGATCACGGGCGATAAAATGGGGATTTATGAATAGAACTGTAAAAAATGGCAAAAATTTTAAAAAAACATGTTAGAATCTGTCGATCAGCCCTCCTTCTAGCACCAAAATGTGAACCCTCAATCTATGTACCTGCAAAACAAAGACAATAAACACCTTAAGTTAGATTTTGCAAGCATAAACAAGGATTCCCCATGAGATTCATTAACATAGCTCAAATTAGGAAGAAAATAATGAAGAACACAAAATAAATCACAAAAACAAGATTGAATCCTAATTAAGCAAGCAAACTCTTAATCCCATGGGGGAATTGGTGTCAATTTGATGTGAAAATTGGCCCTTTCCCAATCCCTAAGATGCAAGTTGATGATTGTTGAGGAATGTTGATCCACTTTGATGATGATTGTGAGAGCTCCAAGCCAAATCTGCAAAAAAATCCTAACTAAGAACTCAAATGATGGATGAGAATTGCTAAGTATTTTAGCATGGTAACTTTGCTTGGAATGTGGATGATGAAATAAGGATATGAGCTCTTTATTTATAGATTGATAAGTTGAAGAGATGTCCAAATTAGAGCAATGTGGGACTAACATTCATCCAATGGCATGATGCCACTTGTCAAGCTATGAATGGGTGGAGGATGTGCAAGATTTGGGGAATGTGCCTGTAAATAGGGAAAAATTCAGATTTAAAATGTATTGAAAACAAAAAATTAACAAAACCCTATCAAGCACCATGAAGCACAAACTAGAATAAAAATGCAAATAAACAAAGGAAATGCAAACCAATTTTCAAACTAGACTTGATTGACCTCCATGGCTCTTCTCCACCTGCATAAGAATGCAATATTTTGAAAGTTGATTGTTGGAGGAATGTTGGTTGCTCAATTCAATAGCATAACATTGACATGGGGATGATAGATGAATGACAATAGATAGGAATGGATGAAAGACTGAAGATTGATTTTGACAGCATAAGGATACTTGAAGAATCAACCCCCCCATAATGGCTTATGAGAGAGTTTATTTATAGGAAATGTCTGATTTGGATTGACGGTTGAGATTGAATGTCAATAAGATGTCTAAATCAATGGCCAAAATTGAAAGTTGTAGTATGGACTAGGGTTAGGTCAAAATTAGGGCAATGACAAAGATGAAGGGCTAAGATTGAATTATAAAATAATTCAATCAAGGGCCAAAATTAAATGAGATGTCAACATATAAGATTTGATGTGGAAGATAAGATTGGCACGGACAAAGAGGTGATAGGAGAAATTAAATAATTAAAATTATTTATTCTAGGTGACCAATGAATAATTAAATAATTAAAATAATTATTTAATTATAGAAGAATATGACAAAAGTAATTATTTTAAATTAAATAATGATTTAATTCAAAATTCAAGAGAGTGGACCAAATTAAATAAATAAAATTTATTTAATTTATGAGAGAAGAGGCTAATGAATAATTAAATAATTAAAATAATTATTTAATTATAGTGGATAGTGGACAAAAATTAAATAAATAAGAATTTATTTAATTTTAGAAAGAAGAGGACTTAATTAGTGACGCAATTAAATAAATAAAATTTATTTAATTAATCAAGCAAGAAATAAAAGTAGGAATGAATTAATTAAATAATTAAAATTATTTAATTAATAGAAGACATGACTTTAGAAAATAATTAAATAATTAAAAATTATTTAATTAGCAAAGACAAAAGGGGAAATGATAGAGAATTTAGAAATCGCAAGCCTAGGACAATTTTTAGTGTCTACATTTTGCCCCTCTTTGAGATGATGTTCGAGATAATGAGATTTGTGTCGAGTAACATCATTTCAAAGAAGCTAAGGTATGTATAGAGGAAAATGGATGATGACAAAAGATAGGATGATGATGAAATAAGAATGGGATGATGATGCCCCCTCGAGAGGATAGGCGAGTTAGACAAACACGGGTATGCTCTTGAAATGAAATGATAAGGAGGGAGAAGATGAATGACACGTTATGCTACAAGAAAGCAAAGCAAACCAATCTCCAAGCTATATTTGATTTATCTCCATTGCTCTTCTCCACCTACATAAGAAAGCAAGATTTTGAAGGATTGACTATTGTAGGAATGTTGGTTGCTCAATTCAGTAGCATAACATTGAGATAGAAATGATAGATGAAGATGGATGTAAGATTGAAGAATGATTTTGACAAGCATAAGGACACTTGAAGAATTGAACCCACAAATGACTTATGAGAGGGTTGATTTATGGGAAATGTTGATTTGGATTGATGGTTGAGATTGGATGTCAATAAGATGTCTTAATCAATGGCCAAGATTGAAAGTTGTAGTATGGACTAGGGTTAGGTCAAAATTAGGGCAATGAAATGAAGGGTTGAGATTGAATTATGAGATAATTCAATCAAGGATGAAATTGAATGAGATGTCAAGAGATAATATTGGCACGGAAAAAGAGGTTGTGAAGAAATTAAATAATAAAAATTATTTAATTTAGGTGGCCAATGAATAATTAAATAATTAAAATAATTATTTAATTATAGAGGAATGTGACAAAAAGAATCATTTTGAATTAAATAATGATTTAATTCAAAATTCAAGAAGTGGACCAAATTAAATAAATAAAATTTATTTAATTTCTTGAGAGAAAGAGGTTAATGAATAATTAAATAATTAACATAATTATTTAATTATAGTGGATAGTGGACAAAAATTAAATAAATAAGAATTTATTTAATTTTAGAAAGAAGGGGACCTAATTAGTGGCGTAATTAAATAAATAAAATTTATTTAATTAATCAAAGAGGAGAATAAAGATAAAAATGAATTAATTAAATAATTAAAATTATTTAATTAATAGAAGTATTATGACTTTAGAAAATAATTAAAAATTATTTAATTATTAAGACAAAAGGGGAAATAGATTTTGAGTTTGGTTTAATAGAAATTGAAAAAAATTATTATCATGAAAAAAACAATGAATGACAAATTGGTGGAAATAATTGGGTACGGGGAGGATGGCTCTGCAAGCGCTGCATGAGGCCGCAGCCATCTAGGCTCGGCCTGCATGTGGTCTTTTGGTGGTTGCATGTGTAGTTGGGGGTCGGATCTGTTCTCTTCTTCTCTGAAGCTTGTTGGGGGTGGGTTTTTTATGCTATTCGGGGGGAGGTTCTTTTCTTTTGAAGCAGGTGTGTATTCTGGGGTTGGGGGGTTGCGATCCTGGTGTCCAGTGGAGTGTGCCTTCATCGAAGGGATCTTGGTTTTATTTTGGCCTTGCTAGCTCATTTTGCGTTGTGTGCTCTTTGATGGATACTGGAGAATCTTCTAGGGTTTGTCCCAATATGGACTTCCGTTCTGCTTTTGGTTCAAAACCCTCTCCACAGGGTTCAAAGATTTTTGATAATAATCTTTTCTCGGTGGAACCTGAGAAAGTCGAGATGGGCTCGATAGGGGGGCCTAGAATTCCGAAGATTAATGGGTGCCTCGAACGGTGTAAAGAGAGGCCGAGTGTAGTCATTCCAATGGAGATGTTGGCTGAAGACATTGATTATTATGCTCGACATTCTCTTTATTGCAAATTATTAGGTTTGAAAATTTCTTTGCAATTCTTGGATTTGTGGGCTCAAAAGACATGGATGCCTGAGGGAGAGATGGAGATTCGCCTCCTGGCAAATAACTACTTCATGGTTACATTTGACTGCTTGGCTGATCGGAATAGGATTTTTGAAGGGGGCCCGTATTTTTATAACCAGGTGGGCTTATTTATTAAGCCATGGCATGCTGGCTTCAACCCGGCAGAGGAACTTCCGAATCGGGTTCCGGTTTGGGTTCGTCTTCCAAGGCTCCCTGTGGAATGCTGGCGAGAGGATGTGTTGTGCCTATTAGCCTCGAAGCTGGGGAAACCTGTGGGTTCTTCTCAGCAAACACAATTCAAAAAGGTAATGACTTTTGCCCGGTTTTGTGTAGAAATTGATTTAAGTAAGCCATTGCCAGACTCGTTAGAAGTGAGTGCAGGAGATTATTCATGGGTGCAACAGCTGGATTATGAAACACTTCCCTTCCGTTGTCGTTTCTGTCATGAGTATGGTCACCTCCTGCGCAGATGTCCAAAGGCCAAGCCTTTGGAGGCTCATTCTTCTCAACCTTCAGCTAATCCACCTAGGGTGGATAAGGGCAAGGACCCCATTCAGGGTTCTGGTGGTAGGGAAGATGGATTTATTCCCGTTAGAGGCCGAAACAGAAATAAAGGTCATAAAAGGACTTTGAAGGACAGGCAGGAGGAGGACACCTTCAACAGGTTTGAGGTGCTAGAGGATCTTAGTCAACAGGAGGTGAACCCAGGATTTTTGGATCTAGATCATGGGACTTTGGATATTGATCAGCATGGCCCTTCGGTTGAGGCAATGCTTGCTCCCCAACAGGAGGGGGGTATGGGAGTGCCATGCTTAGATGAGGTTGGGAAAGATCCTAGTCAGGTATTGCTCAACTCAGAGGTGATTATGGCTCCGCTTACTGATGGGACTTTGGCTCTAGGGACAGATCGTCAAATGGAGGTTCAGGATGAGTTGGGTGGTAGTGCTGAGGTAGTGAAAGATAGTGTAGATAAGGTTCACCTCTTGCAAAAAGTTGGTCCGGAGGTGGGCAAGAAGAATATTAAGGCATCCTCTCAGTTGGGTGTTCTGCAAAAAGTTCTCAAGAAGGGGGGGCCGGAGAAAATTTCTAAGCTGGGAAGGAAGAAGGATGAGGAAAAGATTAAGATGATAGGGGAGACTTTGGTGGAGTCAGGGTCAGTCAAGACTCTAGATTCGCATTTTTCATGCCCCTGAAATGATAGTTCTCTCTTGGAATGTTAGGGGCTTGAACAGTGGCCCTAGACAAAAAGTTGTTCGGGATTTGATTAGGTGTCATTCGCCTGATGTTCTTTTTTTGCAGGAGACTAAGCTCTCTGTGGAGGGTATGATGGATTTAGTTCCTAAGTTATGGGGGAATGGTGGATGCCAATGCATTGGTGCTCAAGGGTCTTCTGGCGGGGTGGCATGCTTATGGAACCCACGTAAGATTTGCCCCCTCTGGTGGGGGTCTTTTAGGTCCTCCCTTTCCATGGTGGCCTCTTGTTTTATGTCAGGGGAAATTGCTCTCTTCTCCAATGTGTATGCGCCTGTGGAGTTGCAGGGCAAGCAACTTTTGTGGTCCAACATTCATCTAGTTCGCAGCTTATTTCCCTACCATCCTTGGATTATTGGAGGTGATTTTAATGCTATCACGGAGCTTGCTGAGAAACGAGGTGGTATTGCAAGGTTGGAGGCTTCTGCTTTATTGCTCCAGGACAATATCTCTGCTTTGAATCTTGTGGATATCAAGCCTGGCAATGGTCTTTTTACTTGGAATAATAGGAGAATTGGTGATGCCTCTATTTCTGAAAGACTGGATAGATTTTTGGTGTCTAGTTTTTGGGTGGGGGACAGGTGGTTGATAAGCTCTGAAATTTTGGATGGTCGTGGTTCTGATCATTGGCCTATTAAGCTAGTGGTTGATGTGCCTCAACGGTGTGCTAGACAGACCTTTAAGTTCCAACTCATGTGGCTTAGGGATGAATCTCTTCATGTTTTGCTCCCTAGTTGGTGGGATCAGGGGAAGCCAGCATATGGCACTGCCATGTACTCTTTCTCAAAGAGGCTCCAGTATGTTAAATACAGATTGAAAAGATGGAATAGGCAGCATTTTGGTAATTTATTTCAGGAAAAGCAAAAGGCACGAGATAATCTAGACCTAATTACCAGACAAATTCGAGATCAAGGCCTCTCAGAGGAGCTGAGTTTATTAGAGGTTGCTGCAACAAAAGAGCTTGAGGAATGGGAGTTAAGAGAAGAGATTTTTTGGAAACAAAAGTCTCGTATTGAATGGCTCCAGGCTGGGGATCGAAACACTGCGTTCTTCCATAACTCAGTTAAGGATCGGAGACAAGGTAATGCTATTTCTTCTATTCTGTTGCCTAATGGGGAATCTTTGTCCTCTTCAGCCTCTATTTCAGCTGAATGCATTCATTATTTCTCTACCCTTTTCTCTGAGGATTCGCCTCCTGCGGAGGAGGATGAAGCTAAAATTTTAGATTGTATCCCGAAGCTGGTGACTAATGAAATGAATGAATCATTGCTTGCTCCTATTACCTTGTCGGAGCTTGAGAAGGTTGTATTCCAGATGAAGAAAGGTAAAGCTCCTGGGCCTGATGGATTCCCCATTGAATTTTTTCAAGAGTTCTGGGAAGTGGTTAAATTGGACCTTTTAGAGGTTGTCCAAGAATCCTTTATACATAAACAAATGTTGAAGTCCCTAAATGCTACATTTTTAGCTCTTATTCCTAAGAAGATGGGAGCTAACTCCTTGGATTTGTTTAGGCCTATAGCTCTATGTAATGTTGTGTATAAAATTATTACTAAGTTGATCGCAGAAAGGCTGAAGCCTTGGCTTGATGACTTAATTTCTGAAGAGCAGGGGGGTTTTGTTGCTGGAAGACAGATCATGGATGGGGTAGTTATTGCTGCTGAGGCCATCCATTCTATGGAATCCTCAAAAGATAAATCTATGTTTATCAAGTTAGACATGGCTAAAGCTTATGATCGTGTTAAATGGAGTTTTCTATTTAAAATCCTTGGAGCTTTTGGCTTTGCTGAGGGTTGGATTGAATGGGTTAGGAGTTGTGTCACTTCCTCCTCCTTTTCGGTGCTTATCAATGGTGAGCCCACTTGTTTGTTTGGTGCTTCTAGAGGCCTTAGGCAAGGAGATCCCCTATCTCCTTACTTATTCATCCTCCTTGCGGAAGGCCTGGGAAGACTCATTCGTGCTCAGGTTGCTAGTGGCTTGCTTCAGGGATGGAGTTGGGGAGATGGTATTCCCCCTCAGTCTCATCTGCAATTTGTAGATGATACTGCTTTGATGGGCAGGGCTAAGGTTGAGGAGGCTCTCAATTGGCGCAGTGTCTTGGACAGTTACTTGGCAGCTTCTGGGCAGCGCATAAATGAGGGGAAGTCCTTCATATATTTCTTCCACACTCCTAAAGGTATTCAAAGGAGAATTGCTGGTATCCTTCGGTTTCAGATTGGTTCGCTTCCTTTTTCCTATCTTGGAATCCCTCTTGTTGTTCGCTCTCTCCCCAAAAGGTTTTGGCAAGAGACTCTTGATAAGTTTCGAGGATTGGTCAGTCATTGGACTTGCAGGTGGCTTTCTTCAGCAGGTAGAGTGACTCTCTTAAAGTCGGTGGTCCAGGCTCTTCCTGTTTATAAATGCTTTGTTCTTTCTGCTCCTTCAAATTTTATTAGAGATTTCGAGAAATTGTCTCGTCAATTTCTGTGGGCTGGTAATCTTCTTCATAGAAAATGGAGTCTGGTGAAGTGGGATGTTGTTTGTAGGCCAAAGCAGGAGGGGGGTCTTGGTCTACGGCGGGCTGATTTGAATGGGCAGGCCTTGGCTGCTAAGTTGTATTGGCGTTGGTGCTCTCAACAGCATATGTGCTGGGCTAAAATTCTGACCTTCAAATATTTGGGGGCAGTAGAAAGTATGGAGGTAGCAAGGTTTAGTATGGAGGGGAAAGGCTCTGTGATCTGGAGTACCCTTAAACGTGGTGCCAAGTTGGTTAAACAGGGACTTTTTTGGATTTGTAATGGGGGTCGAGATGCTCTTTTCTGGTATGATTCTTGGGATGGATACCCACCCATTGTGTCATCTCACCCCCATCTCCAAGATTTGTGCCAGATTTTTGTGGAGGCGGGGTGGAGTCATGTGGCAGATTTCAAATCTCAACAATCTTTGGGTCAAATTTCTGTGTCTAGGTGGAAGAGCCCCTTGGATTGGCCTCCTGGTGGTGCAGTGGAGGATCGTCAAGAGCTTGCTAAGATTTTATCGAGTCGTGTCTGTAATTCTCTCCAAGGGGTTGATGTGCTTGCTTGGGGTCCTGACTTGAAAGGAAAATTTTCGGTTGCCTCTGGTTATCAGGTTTTGGATAAACAGGTCTTTGGAAGCTCCCAGGTTTCTTGGTGGAAGCATGCTTGGAATAAATTTGCTTGGCCTAAGTGTAATTTTTTCTCTTGGCTCGTGGTTCAAGGTAAGTGTCTTACTTGGGATAATCTTTGCAAACGTGGGTTCCAGGGCCCCTCCATGTGCATTCTATGTGGTCAGCATGATGAATGCTTATCACATCTATTTTTTCAGTGCTCTTTTGTTAAGACTATCTGGCATCACTGGTGGAATCTTTGGAGCTTACCGTGTTGCCATGTCTCTTCTTTGGAGGATTTTTGGAAGAGACAGGGTTCTTCTCCTGCTACAACCTCTTTTCTTAAAATTGCTTGGAGCATTGGTCCTAGTTTGATTGTTTGGCAAATTTGGTTGGAACGTAACAGAAGAATATTCTTGGATAAAAAATTGCTCGTGGGGCAACTTTGGAGGCGAATTCTTGGGGCTTTGCTGGAGACTTTGACTGCAAAGTGTGACCTGTCTGTGCCGATTGATCCTGGGGACTTGGGTGTTGTAAATTCCCTGGGTCTTGCCACAGGGGAGAAGTGTATTTTGAGCAAAGTGCATCGTAGGCGTGGGCGTGAGAGGGTTGCTCGTGAGGGCTTTTGGTGCCCACCTGCTCTAGGGGAGTTGAAAATTAATACAGATGGGTCATCTAGGGGTAACCCTGGGCATGCTGGGGTTGGTGGTATTGGTAGAGATAGCCTTGGAGTGGTGGTTTTCTTCTTTTCTATGTATCGTGGTTTGCAAACTAATAATCTTATGGAGGCAAGCGCTATTCTCTTGGCGATTGAGCGTGCGGTTTCCCTTGGATGGCGGCGGATTGTTTGTGAAGCTGATTCTCAGGTGGTTATTGATATGTTGAATAATCGAAATGTGGAGGATGTGAACTGGCAGCTAGCTGTGGTTGTCAAACAGATTATTTCTCTGTGCTCTACCTTGGAATCCATTGTTTTCCGCCATATTCCACGAGAGTGGAATATGGTGGCTGATGGGCTGGCTAGATGGGCGTCGGAAAAGACTGATTCTTGGTCTGTGGATGATTGGAGCAATCTCCCTGTTGATATGGCCCCTGTTCTTGAGGAGTGGGTTGCTGAGGATATGAGGTGCTTCTTGGGTGTGAATTAATTCTTGTTGTTTTTGGCCCCTTGTGGCTTCCTTCTTTGGACTTTGTATTGCTGTTTTGATTCAATAAAGTTTTTACCCTCTTTTTTTAAAAAAAGACAAAAGGGGAAATGATAGAGAATTTAGAAATCGCAAGCCTAGGACAATTTTTAGTGTCTACATTTTTCCCCTCTTTGAGATGATGTTTGAGACGATGAGCTTTGTGTCGAGTAACATCATTTCAAAGAAGCTAAGGTATGGATAGAGGAAAATGGATGATGATAGAAAAATAGGATGATGACGAAATAAGAATGGGATGATGATGCCCCCTCGAGAGGATAGGCGAGTTGGAAAAACAAAGGTATGCTCTCGAAATGAAATGATAAGGAGGGACAAGATGAATGACACGTTATGATGCAAGAAAGTGAACAACCATGATGTTTGATGTAACACTAGACAAAATGCACCAAGGTATAAGGACCAAGGTGATGATGTGCCTTGTGCCCCAGTGTAATACAACCTTGTCTAGATACAAGATATGAATATTAGCTGGAATAAGTCAGACTTGACACAAATACAAGATAAAAATGATAACACACACAAGCAAGCAAGCATGCATGCGCAAATGACACAAAAACAAACAAGGTATTGCCCCTGTCAAGTTGCAAACCGATGAGTAATTAATTGACTGATGATGATGACTAAAAGTGTTTTCATTGCGGGGAAAGACATATCCCTAGATCAACACAAGGATGATTGACTATTTGACTAGTTGACTTTGATTGATTGGTTTACGACAAGATTAAGATCAAGACCAAAGGATGTGATTGGATAATTTGACAAGATTGATTGACTTGATTGGTATGGACTAAGGATTGACTTGCATTTGGATTATTGCTTGACATTTTATATTTATTTTTTTTTGGATTTTTGACATTTTATGATTTTTTTGGGAATTTTTTGAAATTTTGGATTTTTTTAATATTTTGAGGTGTCAATGGATGAAAATTTGGGTAGCCTTTGTGCTAGATACCAATGACAAGGGGAAAACCAAGTCTAGGTGCAAGGAGATAAATGGGATTAATGGATGAAATGGATGTATGCATGAGAGCAAGGATGTGATCTCCAAAGACTATGTCGCATAGGAATGACATGCCCCATTCTAGGTACAAGACTTAGGATTTTTCATGACAAAGTTGATGACAATAGGATAATGATATGATTGGTTTAGATAGGATGAGGTATGTCAAGAGATACCCAAAACATGTTACAACATCTTTACCCTATATCTTCATCAAGATCAAAAGAAGGGTGGATAAGTGGACCCAATATGATAGGTAGGTATGATGGCTAAGATGGTAGGTAGGATGGAAATTATATGACATAAAAATGATAGGTTTTAAGACATGGTGCCCCCAAGTGTAAGTGACATAGAAGATCAACCTACACATGATGCCTGTTTGCCAGGTTTTCATCATGGTACTTATCCAGGGTGCCTGTTTACCAGGTTTTCATCGTTGGACGAAAGGATTTATCTTTACTTTTTTTGTTTTTTTTTGAGTTTTTTTTTCTTTTTTCTTTTTTTTTTTTAATGAATTTTTGACTTTTTTGGATAGGAGAAGGGAAATATGGATAGGAGGGACTCAAGTGTCTAGTTCCATGGAAGGTGGTAGTCCCATTAGAGATAGATTCCATTGCATGGACCATGTCAAATGTGCTCATAAATGTTGGTAAGTGGATGCATGAAAGGGAGATGAAGTAGGTAGATGATGGATTATGATGTGGATTATGTAGGACTTATGAAAAAGATGAGTGGGGAGTATTAGCCAAAAGCATGGACCATAGGAAGGTGGTGGGGGAAATATGTAGGATAATGAGTGAAGGGTGATGGAAAGATAGAGGTATGTGGGAATGGAATCATGACCAATGGTTGCACACATTGTGATAAACATTGAGGCTTTTGATGTGGATGCGGTATAGGAAGCAATCAAGATGTTTTCTTAGGAGATGGGTGATGAAGTGCTCTAGGTACCCACATAGACTTAGTATTTTTATGACTTTTATTTTTTTTGTGGGTTTTAGGACTTTGATATTTTTGAATGGAATGTGCATTTTGGATGGGAGGGGATGGTTGGGATTTTTGTGACGTGGATGCCTCATTTGACTTGATTTTTTTTTGCTTAGGTACCCAAACCATTTTACTTATAGACTTTTCTTTTGTAGGTATGGGCTTATATATCTTTTTAGATGTACTTGGCTTTGACTTTTTGAAATTATATTCTAAGGCATTAAGACCTTTAGAATTTTTGACTTTATAAATAGAGGCATCCAACTTTTTATTTTTGAATCCCATGGGGTGGATGGAATGAGTGGAAGCTTTATGTTTACACAATGTGTGCATTTGTTGGTCATGACTAGGATATTTAGGGTATTTATGAAAGATTGGAATATTAGGTGTTGGAAGTAATGGTGGCAAAGCGGATGGAGGGGTATTAGGAGTTGGAAGTAATGGTGGTAAATTGGATGGAGGGAAATTAGGAGTTGGAAGCAATGGTGGTAGAGTGCATGGAGGGAAGTGTATGGTCACATGCTTTTGACACTTGTAGGATGATGGAGAGGGGATGGCCATGTATGTTTTGGGGGTATGATAGGGCTTATAATGGAAGGGGGTGGACTTAGGAGACATGGGGGAAGTACCGACATCTTGAGATTGGTGTCCTTGGGGTATGCAATGGGACTAGGTGTAGGTGGAACACTAGACACGAGTTCCTTATTGGAAA
The DNA here is from genome assembly GCA_007258455.2 of Sequoia sempervirens. NCBI lineage: Eukaryota > Viridiplantae > Streptophyta > Pinopsida > Cupressales > Cupressaceae > Sequoia > Sequoia sempervirens. Next base: position 315,531,831 of record VDFB02281492.1, on the reverse strand, counting down.
GACCAAGTGGATATGATGGAGGACTTGCAATGGGGTTGATAGTGGATGATGGAGGATTTAAAGGATCTTGAGTATGTTCATTTAGATCCACATTATTGGTTTGATCTTCTATACTAGCTTGGGAGGCAAGTGTCTCATCAAGGAAAGTGGATCTTGATGGGGTTTGGGTAGGATCATGAATGGCATAACACTCAAGGAGTGGACCATTTTGGACTTCTTGGTCAATGGTAGGGTCTTGGTCAAAGATGGGGTTGTCGTGGATGATATAATTGCGATTGAAATCTTTGTCAAGGGTAGGTGTATTTTGGATGTCTTGCTCATGGAGGGAAGTGTATGGTCACATGCTTTTGACACTTGTAGGATGATGGAGAGGGGATGGCCATGTATGTTTTGGGGGTATGATAGGGCTTATAATGGAAGGGAGTGGACTTAGGAGACATGGGGGAAGTACCGACATCTTGAGATTGGTGTCCTTGGGGTATGCAATGGGACTAGGTGTAGGTGGAACACTAGACACGAGTTCCTTATTGGAAAGACCAAGTGGATATGATGGAGGACTTGCAATGGGGTTGATAGTGGATGATGGAGGATTTAAAGGATCTTGAGTATGTTCATTTAGATCCACATTATTGGTTTGATCTTCTATACTAGCTTGGGAGGCAAGTGTCTCATCAAGGAAAGTGGATCTTGATGGGGTTTGGGTAGGATCATGAATGGCATAACACTCAAGGAGTGGATCATTTTGGACTTCTTGGTCAATGGTAGGGTCTTGGTCAAAGATGGGGTTGTCATGGATGATATAATTGCGATTGAAATATTTGTCAAGGGTAGGTGTATTTTGGATGTATTGCTCATGGATGGGTATAGGATCAAGTTGCTCATAAATAGCTTCTTCATAGGTAATATCTTGATCATAGAAAATATATACGTTATGGATAGGTTGGATGGAAGTGATTTGATCTTGCTTAGGACTAGGGCTTGATGTTTCAACATGCTTAGGATTAGGCTCTTGACATGACTCTTGGGTTGCTTGAATGGAAGTGGAAGGGGATGACTCTTGAATAGGCTCGACATGTTCTAGATGGTCAACAACATGGAGACATGATGGAGATTGACTTGGACTTAATGGGGAAGACTCTTGAATTGGCTCAAGGGGTTGTGGATGACATGGTTGGCTTGAAGGATTTGGCATGATATTTGAGGACTCTTTTTTATGTTCAAGTATATGTGTTGAATGACATGGTGACAATTTATTCCTTGCTTGTATTCCTTGGGTCACATCCTTTGTAGGTGTAGGGGTGGATGTAGGTAATGCCATAGGTTTACTTTTGAAATGTTTGAATTTAGGGCATTCATTTGATGGAGGATTAGATGATGGTGGGGGTAATGAAGAGTTTGATTGGTTAAAAGGTGGAGAGGCCAATGGATTAGGACTAGGACATGGTGGCTTAGGGATAGGTGTTTGATTGGATGGTGGTAAGGGTGCGTGAACTAGATTGGTGTTCCCCTTGTCAAATGGAATATGAGAATTGAAAGGCTCTTGATTTTGTTTCCAAGGTGGACTTGGGTTCACATGTGTTTGTTGTGATGTGCCTAAGTATGTTGATGTGGCATTGACATGATAGGTAGGTGGGTTAGGTTGGAATGATGATGAAGGTGACACATAGGATTGTGGTTGAATGTGTTGAGGTTGTAATGGTGTTTGGACTTGTGGTATGATTTGTTGTTGTGAAGAGGTTGCATAGGATAATGGTTGTTGAAAGGTGGATTGATATGGATAAGTGTTGACATTAGAAGAGGTTTGATAGGTTGATGAAGGATGAGGTTGGTATGAGGTGGAAAGGGATGGCACATTAGGTTGAGGTGGCACTTGTTGATCATAAATGGATAGGGGATGATGTTGTGGTTGTTGGATTTGACAAATGGCAATGAATTGATTGGCTTGAGCTAGGAGGTGTTGGAGTTGAGGTGATTAGTTTTTATTAAGTTGAAATTTTTGGATAATGTCATGGACTCTTTGAATGATTTGTTGTTTTAAAGGTGATTGGCTTGTTTGAGCTTCATGAAGCATGTGAATAAGCTCTAGTGCTATGTCTTCAAATGTTGTCATGTTGTAAAATGATGTTGATTGGATTAAAGAGATGATGATGATTAGGATACGATGTGGAATGACAAGATTAGATGACTTGGATGATGTGGAAAAATTTTATTGGAAGTTTGACTTGGGCAATATCAAACACAAGATTTCACATGTAAATGCATAAACACACACGCCAAACACAATGATAAACTTGTCTTCCAAGATTAAATGTTATGATTAAGAAAACAATTGAATACACAAAAACAAGCCCTATGACTAGTCAAGTGGGGTATGGCCAATTAAGTCTCAAGCTAGTTTGCACAAGGTTGACTAAGGAAGAATTTTGAAAGAAAAATCTTGCCAATAAACTGGGAGAAAGGGGTAACCCGCCCTTCACCTTCACTTCCCAAAGGTATAAAGTTCTTTGGAGCTTAGCTTAGAGTGACAAGATTTCAACTCCCAAATGAGCATGTCTTTAGATTCACACTCGATTGAGGTCATCCCTTGGAGGGGTGTGTGCTCCAAGCAGGCCTCCTAAAAAGGGTATGACAAAAACAAACTAAGTGAAGTGTTTTGGAGGACACACACACTTGATTCACACTCGCAGTGATTAATTTCCCTTAGAAATGAAATGTTTGTATGAAAAAAATAGAAGAATTTGTTCTTTTTAACCCCAATTCAAATGTGTAGGAAGACAATGGTTAATTTTAGACCCAATTTTGATATGTGATTGAAGACAAAATTCATTTTTAAGAGCCCAAATCCAAATGTGTGACAAACAAGATTAAGAAATGGAAGATGGAATATGTGCACCTGATTATTCACTTTCCAATTTGTTGTGTATGCATGATATTTCTCCACTAAAACTCCTTATGATCACCTGAAAAATCAAAAGAAATAATATCATAATGCAGCCATGAAAAAAAATAAACTCATTAGAAAATTGCAATTTCAGATACATATTTTTAACATAGCTGAATTAGATTTGATTATTTGAAGACATTATTGATCTGAAAAATACAAAATCAAAAAAGAGACTACTATTATTTTTTGGAGAGATTTCCAGAAATGTAAAGAAATCAGAAAAATTCCCTATTTTGCGCCCAATATTAATTTTTTATGAAAAATCATAAACAAATTATAAAAAATTTAAAACAGGTCCAAAAATTCTGATTTTTGGACTAAAGGTGTCCGGCAGCATTCAAAATTTGTAGAATTTTTTTTGCAAGAAAATATGCAACTGTTTGTGAGATATAAGTGAATCTTTGTAAAACCCTAATTTTAAAAGATCTAGTTTTCTTCTGACTATTTGACCTCTAAATAAAAAATATAAAAAATAGACCCCTATTAAAATTCAAAGAGCTTTCCAGAAATATAAAAATATTTGAAAAATTTGATAAGTTGCTCTCAAAATTTATTTTTCATGAAATATATCAAGAAAATTATAAAAAATTGAAAACAGCTCCAAAAATTCTAATTTTTGGAATGGCCGCTCTTGATGTTGTCTTCAATCCGTAGAAAAAAAATTGTAAGAAAATAAAAAGTTGTTTGAAAGATATGGTCAGATATTTGGAAACTAGGGTTTTGTCCAAAAATGATGCCAAACCTACAACAAAAAGCTAACAAAACCTGCAATAAAAAAAAGATCCCACTCCAAAATTTCTCAAAATTTGTTAAAACATTGAGCTAAAAATCAATTTTTCAAGTTCACCAATGTAAATAGGGAAAAATTCAGATTTAAAATGTATTGAAAACAACAAATTAACTAAACTCTATCAAGCACCATGAAGCACAAACTAGAATGAAAATGCAAATAAACAAAGGAAATGCAAACCAATTTTCAAACTAGACTTGATTGACCTCCATGGCTCTTCTCCACCTGCATAAGAATGCAATATTTTGAAAGTTGATTGTTGGAGGAATGTTGGTTGCTCAATTCAATAGCATAACATTGACATGGGGATGATAGATGAATGACAATAGATAGGAATGGATGAAAGACTGAAGATTGATTTTGACAGCATGAGGATACTTGAAGAATCAACCCCCCCATAATGGCTAATGAGAGAGTTTATTTATAGGAAATGTCTGATTTGTATTGATGGTTGAGATTGAATGTCAATAAGATGTCTAAATCAATGGCCAAAATTGAAAGTTGTAGTATGGACTAGGGTTAGGTCAAAATTAGGGCAATGACAAAGATGAAGGGCTAAGATTGAATTATAAAATAATTCAATCAAGGGCCAAAATTAAATGAGATGTCAACATATAAGATTTGATGTGGAAGATAAGATTGGCACAGACAAAGAGGTGATAGGAGAAATTAAATAATTAAAATTATTTAATCTAGGTGACCAATGAATAATTAAATAATTAAAATAATTATTTAATTATAGAAGAATATGACAAAAGTAATTATTTTAAATTAAATAATGATTTAATTCAAAATTCAAGAGAGTGGACCAAATTAAATAAATAAAATCTATTTAATTTATGAGAGAAGAGGCTAATAAATAATTAAATAATTAAAATAATTATTTAATTAGTGGATAGTGGACAAAAATTAAATAAATAAGAATTTATTTAATTTTAGAAAGAAGAGGACTTAATTAGTGATGCAATTAAATAAATATTTAATTAATCAAGCAAGAAATAAAAGTAGGAATGAATTAATTAAATAATTAAAATTATTTAATTAATAGAAGACACGACTTTAGAAAATAATTAAATAATTAAAAATTATTTAATTAGCAAAGACAAAAGGGGAAATGATAGAGAATTTAGAAATCGCAAGCCTAGGACATTTTTTAGCGTCTACAGTGCCAATAAATGCATGAATTTGAAATTCAAATTTGTTGAAATGACTTGTGAGAGGGAAGAGAAAATGAAATAAATTCCACTTGGCTCAAGACAAAAGACATGTAAGATGGAGTTATTGCCTTGTTGGAAGGACATGTCAACTCATATTTGAATTCAAATTTGGGAATATTCCTTCAAAGATGCTTTTTTTTTAATGAAAATAGGGAATTATTAAATCAAATAAATGATTTAATTGTGTAAGTTGCAAAATCTAGAGGATTTGAGTGATTAGGATTAAATTAATCAGGATTTGATTAATTTAAGGGGATATTTAGCTGATTTGACAATTTGATTTAGATTTTTGGATTAATTTAAATCAAAAAGAGAGGAATATGATAAGAGGCTAATTAAATAAAGATTTTAATTTATTTAATTAAAAGGGATGGAGTTAGATTAAATCAAATAAAGTTTTAATTTATTTAATTTAATAGATAGACTTTAGAGATTTAATCAAATAAATTAATTATTTAATTAAATAGGGATAAGTAGATCAGGTGAATTGATTTAATTAACAAGGAAAGTGACTTAATTACACAAAATAATTTATTTAATTAAAAGATGAATATTGATGAATTTAATTAGATAAGAGAATTTGATTAAACAGTTAGACCAAGGGATGATTTAGGAAGAAACAATGTTAGTAGATCAGAGTGTGATATCAATCTGTATATTTTCAGTAGTGCAGTAGTGCTAGAATTTGTTATGTAGATGGAAGAAAAATTTTAGAAGGTATGAAGCATGAGCATGTGTATTATGCATTGATTCCTAGAGTGAATAAGGAGGATAGTGAGAAGGTTCCAGAAGAAGTTTCTAGGATGTTGGATGAGTTTCAAGATATTGTTTCTGATAATGTATCTGAGGGTTTACCACCAATAAGGAAGATCAGTCATCAAATTGACTTAATTCTTGGAGCCAGTTTTCCAAATAAAGTAGCTCATAGAATGACTCCAGCAGAAAATGAGGAGTTGAATAGACAAGTTCAAGAGTTGTTGAGAAAGGGTTTGATACAGGAGAGTTTGATTCCATGTGCAGTACCTACAGTACTAGCACCAAAGAATAATGGGGAGTGGAAGATGTGTACAGATTCCCAAGCCATAAACAAGATAACAATCAAGTACAAATTTCCCCTACCAAGGATGGATGACCTGATGGACTGTTTGACTAGAGCTCAGTACTTCACAAAGATTGATCTGAAGAGTGGATATCACCAGATTTGGATTCGAGAGGGAGATGAATGGAAGACTACCTTCAAGACCAAAGAGGGCCTGTACGAGTGGTTAGCCATGCCTTTTGGGCTAACCAATGCACCGAGCACATTCATGCGGCTCATGAATGAGGTACTAAAAGAATTTCTAGGAAGTTTTGTTATTGTGTATTTAGATGATATTTTGATTTTCAGTAAGACGTTGGATGAGCATCTAATACATATTTGGAGAGTCTTTGAGAACTTAAGAGAAGAGAAACTATTGATTAATCTGAAGAAGTGCAGTTTTGTAAAGAGGGAGTTAGTGTACTTGGGGTTTGTTGTCTTAGCAGAAGGTCTCAAGATGGACCCAGAGAAGGTGAAGGCTATTCTGGAATGGCCTACCCCAAGAATTGCTACTGAGGTGAGATCTTTCTATGGTTTGGCTAGTTTTTATAGAAAGTTCATTAAAAACATCAGTAGTATTGGTGGACCCCTGACTGAAACAATGAAAGGGGATAGAAAAGAATTCAAGTCGAGCACTGGAGCGGAAAAGAGTTTTGAACTGTTGAAGCAGAAGGTAATAGAGCAAACCTATTCTAGCCCTCCCAGATTTCAACAAGGTGTTTCAGGTAGATTGTGATGCCAGTGGTTGTGCCATTGGAGAAGTGTTGAGCCAAGAAGGTAAGCCCATTGCCTATTTCAATGAAAAGTTAAATGATGCCAAGAGAAAGTATTATGTATATGATCAAGAATTTTATGCAATAGTTCAAGCATTAAAGAAATGGAGACATTATTTGTTGTCGAAGGAATTTGTTCTATATACTGATCATCAGGCCTTGCAGTACCTAAATAGTCAGGGAAAATTAAATCATAGGCATATGAAATGGGTAGAGTTTTTGTAGAGTTATACCTTTGTTTTGAAACATAGGAGTGGGAAGTCAAATAGGGTTGCAGATGCCTTAAGTAGGAGGCACACATTGATGACAAAGATGCAGATTGAAGTGGTTGGGTTCAATGAACTTAAGACAGTACATGATCCGATTTCACAGAGACTTGGAAAGCTTGCAAAGAATCTGTTACAGTGGACAGACAAAGTGGCCGGATTTCATAATCCAAGATGGCATGTTATTTAAGGGAAGCCAATTGTGTATCCTAAGGAGTTCCATGAGGGAGAACCTGATAAAGGAGAAGCATAGTGGAGGAATGGCAGGACATTTTGGTCGGGATAAGACCATTGCCATTATCAGTGAGCATTATTATTGGCCTCAGTTGTCACAGGATGTGAAGAAGTTTGTACAAAGCTGTAGGGTATGTCAGATGGCTAAAGGAGTGAGCTGAATATAGGCTTATATCAGCTCTTACCATACCAGAGAAGCCATGGGAGGATATAAGTATGGAATTTGTTCTTGGTTTGACAAGGACACAATGAGGGAATGATTCAGTCTTTGTGGTGGTTGATAGGTTTTCGAAGATGGCACATTTCATTCCATGTCAAAAGACCCATGATGCAGTCCACATTGCTGACTTGTTCTTCAAAGAGGTGGTGAGGCTACATGGTCTACCAAAGAATATTGTTTCAGATCGTGACACCAAATTTTTGGGGTACTTTTGGAGGACCTTGTGGAAGAAGCTGAAGATAGAGTTGAAGTTCAGTTCTGCACACCATCCACAAATAGATGGGCAGACAGAGGTTGTTAACAGGAGTTTGGGTAACCTATTGAGATGTTTAGTAGGAGATCAACCCAAGGGATGGGACTTGATCTTACCCCAGGCAGAATTTTCTTACAACAATTCTGTCAACAAAAGCACTGGTAGATCACTGTTCTAGATTGTGTATGGAGGTAGCCCCATAATAGCTCTAGAATTGAGGAAGATGGACCAAGAGAAGAAAATAAGTGTTGAAGCTGAATATTTTGTAGAGCACATCAAGAATATACATGAGAAGGTATGAGAACACATTAATAAGATGAATATGCAATATAAGGCTAAGGTAGATTAGAAAATGAGGAGTAAGGAGTTTTAGTCTAGTGATGAAGTAATGGTCCACTTGAGGAAAGAAAGGTTTCCCGTGGGAACCTATAACAAATTGAAGATGAAGAAATTCTGTCCCTATAAGATTTTTAAGAAGCATGATTCAGATAATGCAATGAGGTAGAGTTGCTTGATGGAATCAACATTTCCCCTATGTTCAACATTTCAGATTTGACAGAGTATCATGAAGGTGGAACGGAGGAAGCACCAACAATAGGGTAGTATGGTATTCCAGCACCTACTTCAAAAAGGGAGGAAATTGAAGCAATCTTGGATTGTCGTGTTTGAAGGAGTACTAGAAATAGGCAGTATGAAGAATATCTGGTGAAATGGAGAGGAAGGCCTGTGGAAGATTCATCCTAGCTATCTAAGGCAGCGGTTGACTGGTTGGGTTTTCCTCAACCATCTGAGACGTGACAGGTCACTTCTCAAATTACCCTAGGTGTCTGATGCAGGAGCATCCAGTAGTGTAAGGGCAATCTTGCATCACCCATAAATAGTTAAATTTCAAGTTTTCAATTTTTAGATGTTTTTACATTTTTGGATACCCTTTTCATCATAATGAAATTCCCAATTTATGGTTTTTATTTTCTATTCCTGGGTTGAAAGATATTGCAGATTTAATTTCCCATATTTGCACCTGAAAATCTTTTGAATTAGATTTGAGGCACTTAGAGTTCCCAGAACGGCCCCAAAACTTACCAAAATTGGCATAGAAAATTTCAAGTGCATTATTGACTTCAAGACCTTTCCAACGGTTCAAACGGTTTGCGAATCGGAGTCCCGGATCAAAAGTTATGGCCCCGGGAAGTTGGCGCACTTTCTAGAAGATACAATTGCAAATATTCTTTTGAAATTTGAACTTCAAGTTGTAATTTTTCAGCACCAAACCGCCTAAACTCAAATTTGAATGTTGTTTTGGCTCCAAAACGAAAGAGGAGCTCTATTTATGGGCGGGTTTCTAATTTTTGGGTAACTTTTTGGGGACAAGCTCACATATTGCGAAAGGGTGATTCTGTAGCTTTCTGTAACTTGAATGTGTTGTAGAACTTGGGGATTTGAGATCCTCTGCATGTAAGAAGCTCCATTTTCTGAATAATAAAATTATTCTCTTATTTTTGGGTTATTTTCTAAGTCTCAGGTTGTGCCCTCATCACATATATGCAAGATGTGGAATCGTAGACAAAACACCTGAATTGTTTGACAGAATGCCTCAAAAAGATGTCATCTCATGGAATGAAATGATTAATTGCAAAATGTGCACAAAATGGATTTTGCAAGGAACCTCTCAAAATATTTGAATTAATGAAGCACTCTGGAACACATCCTAACATTCTATTTTCAATGGAATCAGGGAGGTTATTTAAACTTTTACACCCTTCTATGTTCAAGTGTTGCAGCTATAACAGGTTGCCAATGAATTAGGGAGGCTATTTAAATCTATACACCCTACCATGTTCAAGTGTTGCAGTTGTGACAGGTTGCCAATGGAATTAAGGAACTTATTTAAACATCCACACCCTTCTATGTTCAATTGTTGCAGTTATGGCAGGTTGACAAATGAATCAGGGAGCTTATTTAAATGTCCACACCCTTCTATATTCAAGTGTTGCAGCTATGAGAGGTTGCTAATGGAATCAAGGAGGTTATTTAATCAGGGAGATTATTTAAATGTCCACACCCTTCTATGTTCAAGTGTTGTGTTGTAGCTGTGACAGGTTGCTAATGAAATCAAGGAGGTTATTTAAACTGTGACAATATTTTATTTTTAAGTGTTGTAGTTGTGATAGATTGTCAATAGAATCAAGGAGTTTATTTAAACCTTTAAAATTTCCTATTATATTCAAGTGTTGCAGCTATGAGAGGTTGACAATGGAATTGGGGAGGTTATTTAAACCTCTGCAACTTTCTATTTTCAAGTGTTGCAGATGTGACAGGTTTCCAATGGAATCAAGAAGGTTATTTAAACATCTACAGTCTTCTATGTTCAAGTGTTGCAGCTGTGACAGGTTGCCAATAGAATCAGGGGGGTTATTTAAATTGTTACACATTTATATGTTCAAGTGATACGGCTGTGACAGGTTGCCAATGGAATGAGGGAGGTTATTTAAATCTATAGACCCTACCATATTCAAGTGTTGTAGTTATGACAGGTTGCCAATGGAATCAGGAAGGTTATTTAAACATTCACACCCTTCTATGTTCAAGGTTACAGCTATGACAAGTTTCCAATGGAATCAAGGAGGTTATTTAAACCATGAAAATATTTTAGTTTCGAATGTTGCAGCTGCAATAGATTGTCAATAGAATCAAGGAGGTTATTTAAACCTTTGAAACTTCCTATTATGTTCAAGTGCTACATTTGTGATAGGTTGAGAATGGAATCAGGGAGGTTATTTAAACCTCTACAAATTACTATTTTCAAGTATTGCAAATGTGATAGGTTGCCAGTGGAATAAGGAAGGTTATTTAAACCTCTGCAATCTTCTATGATCAAGTGTTACAACTACGACAGGTTACCAATAGAATCAAGGAGGTTATTTAAACTTTTACACCCTTCTATGCTCAAGTGTTGCAGTTGTGACAGCTTGCCAATGGAATCAAGGAGCTTATTTAAACCTCCACACTCTATTATATTCAAGTGTTGCAGCTATGATAGGTTGTCAATGGAATCAATTTTAGATTGGGTTCTAGGTGCATGCAGTCATGCAGGTTTAGTGAATGAGGGTTGCACATACTTCACACATCAGTAACCCTTATTGCATTGTGATTTACATATATAGTTGATCATTAGGTGTGCATGGTTGACCTTCATGCCCATGCTAGCTATATTGAGGACACCCTAAACATTATTACTAAGATGCTAGTTAAATTTATGGTACATGTGGATCATATATGAATATAGGCTGAGTATTTCTGGCAACACTGCTTTTTTAGTTGGATCCTAAAAATGTTGCAACTTATGTTCTCTAAAAAATTTGTATCAGAAATAACTCAAGTTTCATGAAGAGAGTGTAGTCTCTTCTTTTTTTAGAACATAAGAACATCATAATCAAATGTCACTGATACTGGATTAAATCATGATTGGATATTGGAATAAATTATTTTAAGAACAAGAATGAATAGTTGTTATAATCTACGATTATGAAAACCACAACATCTTGAGGTACACATCTTAATTTCTACAAATTACACTAGATCCCAAGTGGAAACTATAACATGAATTTGATGATATATAAGCTTCAAAATGTTAGATTATACCTATATGTGCACATGCTATAATTACATATTTGTAACCCAAACATTCCCTGTGACCTATTAGAATAAATGTTATTGGTATGGAGAAATGATAGGAGAAAAATACTAATGAATAAATCATAGAGGTCTGAAAGATACACACCCAGAAATTTTGGATTTGAAACCCATTTTTGCACTCACTTGATGCACCACTTCCCTATCATGAGTGCTCAAATTGATTTCAAATTTAAGCCCTGTAAAATAGTAATATTTAAGTTAGTTTATGCATAAGCACATAAGATTTCCCTCATGCAAAAGTTCCTTCAATTAGAAATGCATGTCTGATAATTACAAAGAGACCAGAGAAACAACACTAGGATTTAAGGTCTATCCTTACAATTTCATGAGTGAGAAACAATGCTAGGATTTAAGGTCTATCCTTACAATTTCATGAGTGAGAAACCTAGTATGCAAATCCATTAATCTGCATATGGAATTTCATATTATTAAGGCATAGGGTGGTGCAGGAGAGCCTTGGCCTAATTAGGCCTCCATGAAGCAATTCTTGGAATTTGATTCAATATTGTTGTTTCCACTTTTTAACAATTTTATTTGATTCATTTTCATATAATTGAGGGGTCAACATTAAATGTTTTGTCAAAACTTGAACAAATGTAAAAAGTTGTCAACTTAGCATTTATTATGTAAAACTTGCATAGAAGGGGTCTTAGGTGGTTTTAGGTGTTAGGAGGTAGTTAAAAGGCTTGAATTTAGTTGCATTTCCTTTTAAAAGGATTTTGTATCATTGATAACTTCGAGGGTGATTGAATTTTTAAGAAATAAAAGAATAAAGCACTATTTTTTTGTATTTTCTCCAAAAATTCTTTGTGTTCATCCTTTGTACAGAGTCGTACGGACTGAGAAGCTTGATTAAATGGTTGTGGATGGTAATAGGCTCAATCACCTCCCTTTTTTTTTGTCTCATGTAAATTGGTTTAGATTTGAGCAAGATATTGATGATTGTCTGAAAACAGTTAAAAACCCTTGTTAGGGTAAATAGAGGTATATTAAATTATGTTTCTCCTTGTTTTATCGATGGAATCTTATAATTATTTGTGATATTATTCTTATTTGTGTGTTCTCCCATACTCTAATGGTTTTTGGTCAAAATTACAAAGTGAATGTGTGGGAAAATTGAAGTTACAGACTGTAATTCTATATTTAGACTAGTTAAAGAAGAGTTTTAAGGGAAAAATGATCTAGGGTTGTATAAATGCTTTTGGAAATGAACATCTCACAGTTTTATAAGCTTTTGTAGGTTAGTTAAAGATCATTCCAATCATTGGTTGTGAAATTTTAGTGTTGGAGCTATTAAAATCAACAAGATCTAGGTCTGTTATTTTGCAAAGAACTGATAAAACCCGTATACAGAGTGAATTATATGAATCTTGACTGTGAATGTTATGTCCTTCATGAGTTATATTTATTTACATGGGTGATTAGGTGTGTTTAGACTCCTTATCTACAAATTTTTGGAGGAATTACAAGTTTGAGGCCATTAAATATTAATTGTCTTGTTTTAGCAGTCTGTCAACAGTCCTACTATTGGAATCAAGATTAAAGGGTTACAGTTGGAGATTGATAAAATATGACTAATACAACAAGTGAGATGGTTTAATGTGGTTATGTAAGCATTCTTGTACTTTTTGGTGACAATAGAAAAGGGTAATTGGGCTTGGATATTGGAGTTTCCATATTGGTAGCCTAAATAGGCCTAAATGCTCAATTAGGACAGTCAGTTTGGGAAGTTCTCAGTTTTTTATACTGATGTTTTTTTTTTTTTAGACTGTAGGAATCGGGTAGCACGACCCCATATAAACTGCAGTGCACCTGGTAAACTTTTTAATGTGACCAGCGGCGCTGGCGTGACACGCCCTCCGGTACTATGGGGGTTGGGGAGACTAGACCTTGTGACCAACCTCCTACAACAGGAAAGATTTAGCCAACCAAGCTAGGGCCCCAACCCGTTTTTTATACTGATGTTGGTGTAAAAGGAGTTTAATCATTTTTTTCATGTCTAGTAAATACATTCCAAGGGTTTGATCCATTGTATATGTCTTGGAAGCAAAGTTTGGAGTTATGTGCCTTGTAAATGCTATGATTACACAATAGGGATAGGCATAGATGGATTGACAAAATTTGAAGGGGTAGACTTTGTTTTTATTGTTTTTTATTGAATTGAAGATGTTGAAGGTGCTTTGAGGATTCTTTTGAAATTTGGAACTCTAATTGCAAGACTAAATGCTAATGTGAAGGTTTTGTAAAGGAAATTTGATCTTGAATGAGTTGGCTAATAAAGGCTATTTTAGGAGTTTGATTAAGTGAAATGGTGAGAATGATGTTCTTCCTCTAACCTCTGCATCATAGGGGCAAGGATTTGCTAAGTAAATTAGCTATTTCATTTTACAAATAACTTGTCACACCCCATTCAATAGCAACTTAAGGCTTAAATATACAAGTAAATCTCAATGAATACTCTAGTTTGAGATTAATAGATGAAAGTAGCAATAGAAGTATTAAAACTTCCCTTGAGGACTTACCTAGTATTCTAGGATTTAACTTTCAACCTCCAAAATCCTTACAACTTTAAAAATTCTTGCTCACGCCTACTATTTGCATTTTTCTACCCTATCTCCATTTTATTGACTTCCTTTCTTGCAACATTCATTTTTTCCCTCTTCAAGCTCTTGCAACTACCCAAATTTCATCATTTCACATTAATATTTCCCCTTTCTCCTTTGTTGTGCCTAAATAAATATGCATATGGTGCTCCTAAAAAAGAGCTTCCAACCTAACATATCAAGTGCAAATATGCACACAACAATTTTGTTTGGAGTGTATTTATAATGCCTTAGCATTATGTCCAACAAGAGATTTATCTCTAGTAGCCTCTTATTCTTGTTTTAAATTATTACTATACAAGTTTGTAGTTTTATTTTGCTTAAACTCATATGAGGTTGGGGATTAAATGATTAATTGGTGGAAGATAACACAATAGTAAATATTGCATATTGCCAAAAGATGTTTAATTTTTTTTACTATATATATCACCAACTAATGTGTGTTGAAGATATGTATTCAAGTTGGTCTTCCAAGTACTAGACAAATTGACAAGACCTCTAAACTCAAAAAAAATATAAGATCAAAACTATGTCTCAATGTTATTTTTCCTACAATCTACTTACAATTAGTTGAACCTCAACTTGAATCTCAAACACTTAAGTGGTTGTAGGACCAATTTGGCCATATAATCTTTATCAAAAACAAAACCACAAATTCTATGTCACCTTGCACCCTGACACCTACAAGATTGACATTTATACCATCTCAAATTTCAACAAATAAATAGTAGTCTAGATTAGTCATAAATATATTCATACATGTTCAATTTAGCTAATTATAACCATAATTGACACGATAATTCCCCAATCCATGTAAAATAAAATATGGCAAGTTCATCAATGATCATTACCTTAATTGTCTTCATACACACAGGCACACATGTACACACACAACCCAAAATAAAACAACACAATTGGTGAGTCCTCACCCTTGTCTAGATTGCATTGGGATTAAGGGTGCTTTACAACTTATTTTTGTGGTAATGTGACAATTCTTTGGAAGAACCACTATTTTTTTATTGGATATTTTCAATTGTCCTACCTCCTTATTTTGTCTCAAATGAAATTCAATGTGATAGTTTTATATTTCTGCTCCCTCTAAATAGCATTGTTTCCCTACAACCCTATGCACTTCCCTCGAATTGACTTCAGCTTGATTGCTCAGTTCCCATTTTGAAGGGCCTAAGTATGCCCTCCCAAGATTTCAAACATATTTGAAACAACAATAGTTTGACCCTATTTGATACCCTAATTTCATTGACTATTTCTTTGTTGAAGATGTATTTTTCCTTTGGTTGTAATGAAGGTGTGTTAGGCACTTTTGGGTGCTTGAAGCACATTCTAATCTTTTTTGGAGTCCCAACCAAACTGACCATACTCATGGCATTTATTACATTTGAAGGGAATCAGATCATTGTCAATTTTTTGCATATATGTATATTTATTACATGCTAGAGTTCTCTTTTGGCTCAGCCTTATCGATGAAGTGGCCCAAAGTGTTACCAAATGTAGAAAATATTTTTCATCCTAAAAAATTAGATGAAGATGGGGAAGTTTCACCCAAATAGGAACTACGTTGCACATATCTTTAGCAGGATTAAAATTCATGGACCAATGTTCTAAAATATAATCCTCTTACTTCTATAAAATATGGGCCACTTCTAGAAATCAGATCTATGTCCTCTTTTGGCTAAAAATAAGTTATGGAAACTTTCTCCATGAACCAAATGTTCATTATGCCTTTCAACAAAAGTTTCTAATGGAGAAGAGTTAAATTATTCATGTGTTTAGGTCTTAGCCAAAGACCCATACACTTTATAAAAAAATCCAAGGCTTTTTTCTTTAAGGGAATCATTGTTGAATGTAACTTTAGATGCCATTTTCAAATTTTTGACTAAACAAAATAAAGGTGGTTTAACCTTAGACCAACAAGCTACTACAGCTACTAACTTCAAAATAATGGAGTTAAAAAGCAACTACAGCTACTAAAACTTCAAAGTCATGGATTTAAAAAGAAAAGACACAAGAATTGCTTGTAGAAAGCTCTGAAGATGGACCAGACATCTTCGTGTTTGCAGTTGTTGCTGCCACCATGGCCACTGTTGTGCAGTGTGTGCCCTATTTCCATGCCCTAATGAAGGGTGTTTTCTTGCCCTGAAAAGTGTTTGGCTTTCAACATTGGATCAATCCTCTGTCGCAATGGATTACATTCATCATTGACATTTTTTTGAATTTAAAAAATAATCTATATCATTATCATTCAAAAAATAAAAATTTGTAAACTTGTATATTCTTCATCTTTTAGGAAAAATTTTGTAAATTAGAATCAAAAGTGATATGATTTTATTCAAAAAGAAACACTGGAACTCCATATTCATTTTAAGGAAATGAAGAAAATATCAACAAGTAACAAAAATCACAACATATCCAAATGGAGAAAAGGTATGATGGCCATAATTAGGTATGGAAGTTCATCAACACTACTAATTTACTAAATAAACCATAAACACATCTATCAACATGACAATGTATGTAGGGTACTTACAGACATTTCTTAGCATTACATAGTGTGTATTAGAAAAATTTAAGCAAATGAAATGAGTGGGTGTAAAGCCCAAATCCTCAAATTTCAATCTATTCACAGTAAATGAAATTTGCTTAAACCCTAATAATTACACAGATAAACTATTGCTTCAATCTATTCATAGTAAACAAACTTTGAAAATATCAGGGTTTAAGGAATTACTTAGATGGTTGCAGCTCGCCAAATTGGAGAATTGAAAGGTCAATACCAGAGAGGAAGAGTTTGGGGAAGCAAAGCCATTGCCAGCGTCCCACTCACCTTTGAAAGCATCCTCTTTACGCGAAAATGGGAGCTTTGAAGGGAGATTTGGAACAGGGTATGGACATCCATAAAAGAAATGTGCGTTAGTAGAAAATGATGTTGTATACTAAACTGTGTAGGGTAAAAGATGTCGTAATGTCTAAACCTAAATATGCACATTATTAGGAACTTGGCAGTCATTTTCATTTTAATAAACATACTCTAAAACTATCATTTTGAACCTTATTTCAGGCTGCAGCTCGCCAAATTGGAGAAGTGAAAGGTCAACACTAGCTAGGAAGAGTTTGGAGGAGCGGGAACCAATAGTGGTGGGAAAACTACCACAAAATGGTGAAAAGAAACCAAAAAAATGGCAAAAAATGATGAATGTTTAAGATTTGTTTAATCATAAAAAATTAATCTAATACATATAATATAAAATATAATTAATATATTATATATATTTAATATAATAGTAATAAGATTAAATTATATATAATATAATTATATTTATTATTAATTTAATAGTATATATAGGTTATATTATTATTATATATTGTATTTTATAATAAAAAATGTTAAATATAAATATAAAATTATTATAAATAATAATTAATATATAAAAAAATTGATAGTCTAATTGATCTTTGGAGAGATTAGGAAAAAGAAAGAGAGATCGAGGGGGAGACAATTCTATATAGAAAGATGAATATATACTAACACTTGCACCTAAAGGAGGTTCAAGGATTGTGCTGATAGAAAATTATATGTATGTTAATATGTTAGAGAGTATGTGTTTGTGCATGGATGTGCCACAAATTCTAGTTGCATGTGGCTAGCTTAAAAAATTAATAATAAGTGCTAAATAATGGAATGAAATAAATTTAGACAAATCATATTAGGGCTCCCTAACATACTTCATGCTCTTGGGCTTAGGTGTGGTGAAGTTAGGGCTCTCTAAAATGCTTCATCTTTGACCTCATCATGCTGGACTATGGGAATAGCACTATTGATTCTTGATTCCTTAAATGATCCATTCAAATGGATTGAAATAATTGATAATATATATGTATTATTTAAATGAAGTGTATGCAAGATAGCCCTCAAAATACAATTAGATTGTTTGAATCATATTTTATTAGTGAAATTGACCAAAATTGCTCTTTGATACATTTGATATGCTAACACAATAGGAAAATCAAACTAGCTTCAAATCATAGTTAAAAACATCAATGATTCATTAACATAATGAGTAATAAAATTTAAAGAATGTAAATGTTAAATTTTTTAATAAAATATGTGATGGCCTTAAGACTACAATGAGAGGCAATCCCTTCCATGCAATAGGTATTTTTGGTGCACCAAGCAACCTAGACGGCTAAATGGACCACTTAGGTAGGGGTCCCATGAGGGGGGCTTAAGCTCTATGGATTATGATCAAATTCGAAAGAAAAAAGAATAGACCTGAGTAATAGTCATTTATTTAGTCATTAATTTAGTCAATTATTTAGTCATTTTTATTTGTCTAATATTAATCATTTATTTAGTCATTTTTATTTGTCTGATATTAGTCATTTAATTGTGATTTTACCTAGTGACCAAATTAGTCATTTATTTTCCAAATACTACTAGTGTTAGTCATGTGACTAAAATTTTTAGTCACATAGTCATTTATTTGTCAAATTCATACTAGTGTTAACAAGAGAGAAAGACTTAATTAGATAAAATGATTTATTTAATTAAGAGAGGAAAATTGATGAATTTAATCAAATAAAGGTATTCGATTAAATGGTTAGATTGAGGAATGATTTAGGATGAAATGGTGTTAATAGTCGGGATCAAGTATGTCGGTATATTTTTCATGTCTACAATTAAATATGCAAACCCTACAATACATTATTGGATTTTTCTAATGACAAGATGTAATGCAAGGTTAGATGCACCAATAAATGAAGACTTTGACAATAATGTTCATTTGTTTTCACCAAATGGCAATGTTCTTAGCCACAACATGAAAAATATATCTTTGAAAAATCCAATTGCATGCAACATTTCAACAAAAATTGGAAGTGTTAGTGTAATTGGAGGATATATAGATGACAAATTGGACATTGAATCATTGTTAAGAAAAAATGCAAGAGTTATATTAGCATCAAACCTATGGATCGAATCAGAACTTGTCAATGAAACTCTGGGATCTGTTTAAAAAATTGTATATAGATCTAGAACATCACCACCCCAACCACCAAAGTATGTATTGGTACAATTTTATATTTTCTTAGGAATTCCATTTAATAATCAACATATTTCCAATGTTCCAACCACAACAATTCAAAGGAATAATTCAATACAAATATCATTAAGATGGGCTTGGGCTTTAACAATACATAAATCACAAGGCCTAACTCTTCAAAAAGCCACAATTTCAAAATATAGGACCAATAGAAAGAACAAGATTAACATTTTTGGCAATGTCTTGTGTCAAGTCCTTAAATAGACTATGAATAAATTTGTCATTCACATACAACAAATATGAAAAATTAAAGAAAGGAAAGAAAATTGCAAACAAAAAAGAAAAAGAAAATAGCCTTCAAGCCTTAGAATATAAATTATGTGATCTACATACTTTTTCATTCAATACAATGTCCATATGCATAAACAAAATTCATTCAGCTTTGTTTCATTAAATATTATATATATATGTCATTTTATTCTACATTCGTATAAGATAATTCAATTATATAAGAAAATTTAAGTAAGAAATTTATTATTGAAAACACAAAATAATATAATTACTAAATGGATGCTTGGAAAATGATATATCTCAGCGTTTTTTATATAGATTATAGAATAAGATAGATGAGCTAGTTTAATATCATTTTTTATAGAAAAATGATAATTAAGTTAATAAGTCTTATGCCATCATTACACATACATAAAAGTTAAAACACAACCAACATATATTTAAAAAGCTATAATTATAAATAACTCCCAAGTAAAAAATAAAAAATAAATTTAACAAAAATAAAATAAAATAAATCTTCTATATAGAATAACTCATAAAAGTATATATAAAATAAAATAATTCTTAAATTGTTCTTAAATAAAAATCATAATATTTTTTTATAGAGTATTTTTTTTATAGATGAAAGAAAGACCAAAACGAGGATCAAGCCTGACTCCAAGGGGACAATACAATCATAAAGACCAAACACATGAGACAATGCAAATAGGGTGAAACTATTCACAGAGTGCCAACCTAGTCATCCCAAACATGTGAAGTCCAACATGAAGATAAATAACATGTCCAAGAATCCTCTAGCATTTCAATGACGCAATTTTCTAACTTATCAACCTCTTGATTTCCTTCTCACAAAATATGTGAAATTCTTACATTTCTAAACTCTACTAGCACCTTCCAAATTTGAGAAAACCACTTCTTGAACTTCTAGTTGGGGTTGTCCTTCTACCTGAGAGCAATGATTACAATCTGAGAGTTTCCCTCCAAATGGATCTGATCATATCCACCCAAATTGCATGCCTAGACACCAGTCCATGCAACTTGAAATTTTTCTATGTTGTTTTTGGTTTCACCAAGCTTCTTTGCCTCAAGTTTCAAAATAATTCCTATATATAGTCCCTTAGAATGCAATATGTGCCTAATGGGCTTGGGTTTCCATGATAGGAACCATCAAAATTAAATTTGATCCATCCCTTGTCTAGAGGCACTCGATGTATATCTACCCTCAGCTTGGCCTTCTGGTCAACCCAATTGGTCCCAAATACAAAAGGAACAACTAAACCAAATTAGTGATTAGTCATCCTTTTGTTCCAACTTGTGAATAAAGGGATTGATTGCGAGCATAGTTATTTGCTACCTTCTTAATTTCATTCTCAATTTTCAACATCAACATCTCTACTGACAATTCCTTATCTTGAAAGAGGCGTTAGTTTCTCTCTTTCTAGATTTCCCAAATCACAATTGATGGGATGATTGTCCATAGGCTACCAAACATTGCACCTTTGTTCAAAGTTTCCAACTATTGAAAATAGAAAGGAGGTCCCGAGAGAGTGGCACAAACTAGTATAACTTCTCCATCACATGCCTCCAACAACGATTAACAACATCGCACTCTAGGAGGAGGTGATTGATCATTTCCTCCTTATTTTTACGAAGTGGATAGTAGAATGGGCCTTGGAAGCCAATCCTACTAAGCCTATCCCCAGTGAGAATGTGCTTCTATATATCCACCCATGAGAAAACGCCAACCTTAGGGAGGTAGGCCTAATGCCAAATCAAATGAATGAGCCAATTTTATTTCTTCATCTCCTCCTCTTTCAATATGCATCCCATCTTGACTTTATAATTTTCTAATATTTTCGGAATATGAAGTCAATTTATTGCTATTCTAGGAGTGACAAATAGTTGACATTGATATCTAGCTAGTGCTTAAGGTACGCGCCCGACGCAGCCAAAGGCCTAGTATACAATTCTAGGTTGTAATTTATTCTACCAAAGGTTGAAATGACAGCGGGTCCCAAGTGGTTATTGTAGCCCCCTAGATGTCGAATGGCGTTCACACCAAAGACGTTTTCAGCAAAGCCAAATTTTTTTGGGGACTCCCTATTTTTGGTAGTTTTGACAAATGTTTAACATTTAGTTGTATAAGTCACACTTTCTATTCTTGGAAAGTTTTGATCAAAAAGGACTTCGTAGCTCAATTTCTTATACTCTATTGATGTGACGTTTTCTATAAATTTTGAAGATTGTTATAATTGTGAATTTCCTGAGATATAAAATACAAAATATATTTTCCCATGATTTTTTCTTGATACAATTTTACCAAGTTTTCCATGTAAATACTGTGTAGAAGTTGTGCTTATTTTTTTTCTCTATTTTTGCATAGTATATTTTTCTTACTAATTTAATTGCACACCATCGCACCTGATAAGCCTTATCAAATCAAACAATCTTTCGGTTGACCAATCAACTTGTGAGAGCCTCAACTTGCTCCTAAGGGGCCTCAACATACTCGTGTACCCCAGTGACTATTCAACCATTATCTAATGTCACCAAGTCTCCAATCATTAACCAATGCTAGGAATCCTTCCCAAGAATCCATCCAAAAATAAAGCTTTTCTCCATTTCCAATGTCCGAAGTGACGTGGTTAGATATAATTTCTTTGCAAGTGCACATAAAATTCAAAGTGGTTAAATCTTGAAATTCGATTCATAATTGAGAATTTCTAAGTGGGGTCTCGAGAATCAAGGTACTTATTTTCTAGAACCCTAGCCAACTTCTAATTTGATTTATAATATAGGTTCCAAATCATCTTAGTGCCAAGGGATAAGTTCATTAAGGTCCAATGTTTGAGGCTAACCCCTCTGACTTCCTTAGGGTGAAAATTTTTCTCCTAGGCCACTAGGGGAATTTTATGTTTAACCTCACTACCATTCCAAAAGAAGGAGCACATCTTTTGATTTAGTTGATCGCAAATATTCTATGGAAGCTTCATGCATGACATTACATCGATGGGGACAACAAACACCACTGTTTTGAGCAACATTATTTTCTCTATTGAAGAGAGCCATTTTCCTTTCCAAGAATCCATCTTTGACTTGCAATTGTAAAGAATATCATCCCAAAGATTAAATCTTGTTTGCCCCAATGAAAAGAGGAAGTCCCAAGAACTTACCTGGAAGCTTACCAATCTTGAAACCTAATAAATTGGCAATGTCCCATTGCTTGTGTATATTCGTGTTAAAAAATAAGATATCTAATTTTTCCAATTTTCTTTACCCGGATACACTACAATATTTTTCCAAGATGGTTTTAATTACTTGGGATTCCCTTTTTCTTTCCACCCTAAAGAGCAACGTGACATCTACAAACTGTAAATGCATAAAGGGTTCCACTCCAAGGGAAACTTTGATACCCTTCTAGCACTGCATCAAACGCTCACCAACAATGCTCCTTCCTAAAGCATCCACCATGATGATGAAGAGGAAGGGAGAGAAGGGGTATCCTTTGTGAATACCGTGGGTGAAATGGATTAAGCCTTATGGACTTCCATTAATTAATGTTGAGAAGCAAGGACTCAAAATGCTCCATTACTTCTAAAAGAAACCCCCAGTCCACCTAATAATATGCTTTGTTGATGTCAAGTTTTAGGATCATCCTCTCCACCTTTGCTTCCCTCGCTATGTGAATTTCCTCATACACCAAGATAATACCTTAAACTATAGATCTACCTGGGCCGAAGCCACTCTAATATTCTAAGAGGATGAGAGGTGGAACACACTTTAGCCTATTTTCCATGACCTTTGTAACAATCTTGTAGACTATGTTGCACAAGGAGATCAAACAAAAATCCCCCATAGCTTCTCCCTTCATTTTCTTTGGGATGAGGGAAATAAAGGTATTATTTAAGTCCTTTAGCATAGCCCCACTGAATCTTGATCCCTCCACAACTGCCATGATTTCCTCCTTTACCATGTGCCATAAGTGTTAGAAGAAATGAGCAGGAAATTTGTCTGGTCTCAGACCCTTGTATGGGACAAGCTAGAAAGTCCTTAACTTTGGTCTCCAACATTGGGCTCATAAGCTACTCATTGATAGAATTTTCATAACCCAATTTTTACTATATTTAAATTATAATATGATAAATTGAATTATTGAGGAAATTCAATATATATTAAATGAAAAATTTGGTATTTTCAAAAAAATTAGAAAGAAGTTGACCATCGTTGACTATGTGATCTTTTGAACTATCTTATACTTTATCATGATTGAATGTTACTGATGAACTATGTAAGTGCAAGTGTGTGCAATTGCAAGATGACAGGTTGAAGGACAAAAACATGGTTGAAGTAGGATCGTTTAGCCGAATTGAATGGTAAGCTCGATGGAATCTGGTCCACATACCATAAATGGCATGATGTTTGCATTTGAAATTTCATATTGAAGAACTTATTTACTTGCTTTCAATTGATCCAATGATTAAAAAAAACAAAAGGCTTATGGAATATTAAACACATGATTTCATATTCAAATTATCTATCTTGATCTTGTGTGTGTTTGAATTTGAAAGAAAAATGATAGTATGATTAAACATACACTGTGTATTCAAAAGGCATGATTAAAAGGATAAGAATTTCATTTAGAGGCTATTATATGAATGCATGTGCATATATATATAAGAACATACAAATGTGTGTAAATGTAAATATATATATTTATATTCCATATAAAAATCAAATATGGATCGAATTTATTAAATTGTATACTGTTGATTTTGAATAAAATTGAATGAGGACGTATTGGATGAACTGGCCTAAATTCAAATTTATGGCCAAGTCAAATTAAATTCAAATAGTGGGGTAGCAAATTAATGCCCATTATGAAAGAAACGGCCACATATCCAAGCGAACAGGTAAGAAGGAAAAATCCTTCCATTTTTGAAAAGGAATCATTGGCAAAACATCAAGTACTGGCAATGGGTTTCCAGGAAAAAAGCAAGAAAATGACTTGGTTATGGGGGAAATAGAAGAAAAATCTTAGGAAAAAGCTTTGACCTTAAGTTAAATCACTT
Source organism: Sequoia sempervirens (assembly GCA_007258455.2). Taxonomy (NCBI): domain Eukaryota; kingdom Viridiplantae; phylum Streptophyta; class Pinopsida; order Cupressales; family Cupressaceae; genus Sequoia; species Sequoia sempervirens. Next base: position 315,507,340 of record VDFB02281492.1, on the reverse strand, counting down.
TTTGTTGAGAATATGTTTAATTTCTTAGTAATCTCCATTTGAAAAACTTGCAATCTTCTTCTTAGAATGTTGATTCTATTAGAAATGGTGAGCAATTAATAAATCTCTGCAAAAGTATTCAAATTTGAGATGGGTCATCTTATGTAAGATTGACCATATTTTCTTGATTTAGGGTACTAGAGCCTATCGGCCATCCTTGCATATTTTATTCTTATGCTTTTTACACCCTATCAGCATGCTAGCTAAGAAAGACCAATATTTGTATGCCTAATTATTATCGGTTGTATTTGTATTATCTTAGGGTGTAAGGATTAAACTAAAATCTTAAAGCAAAAAAAAATTGTTGCAATAATTTTATAAATAATTCTGCATCATTCTTTATGAATGATGGAGGAAAGAAGATATTGTTCCAATCTTGCATTATGTGAAATGATCTGTAAGATTTTCAAAATGCATATTATTGATCAAAGGTTAAATCTTGCATGTCGAGCTATATATATATGCCATTAAAAGGAATTCTTCAAGATTGGCCATTGTTGTTGTTTAAGGTAAAACTAAACAATCGTTCGACTGTTGGTCATTCTTTGGAATGACAAGTGACTTGAACCTTTATTCTTTTTCTTGCAATCACCAATATGAAACACAAGTTTTTTTATAACCCTATAAATAATGATATTGTTCCAAGACTCTTATGTTTATTTTGGTCTTAAAACGACAAGCATGTCGTTCTATACATTTATTGCATAGAGGATACTAGTATTATTTATATGTTGAATACTAGAATGATGGAGACTTTGTTCTTTTGTATGTAGTATTGATTAGCCTCAATATTCTAATGAAACATAATGGCACAGAAACTTGTAAAATCCTTTAAACAACATTTTTTTAGCTGCAAACATCATCTTTTTTTTATAAATAGTATTTGTTTAGCTGCAAACAACATCGTTTTGTTATAAACAATATTTTTTTGGCTGCAAACATCATCGTTTTGTTATAAATAGTATTTTTTAGTTCTAAATAGAATCGTTTTGTTATAAACAATATTTGTTTAGTTGTAAACAATGTTGTTTTGTTATAAAAAGCATTTATCCTACTACAACAACATTTTTTTGCTACAAACAACATATCAATATGTGGAAAATATTCAAACAGACCTAATCTTAATTTTTCTAATTGTATTTTTGACAAACAATATGACAATCTGTAACATTATTTAGAATGGAAGCAATCTAATATAATAGTTTATTTCAGAATGTATGCACAAATTAATAACTTAAGTTGGAAAATATATGTGTACGCACATAGACCTTCATCTACGTACATACACATACTTGTAGCATACCTTCTTTTGCCACTTATATTAAATTCATTCTTAAATGAATATTGATTTGCGTTGAATGTAATCATGTGTGTATGAAATGAATGGATAATGTATTGATCAATTCCATTTGAATTATTTTTCTAATTGAGGAAATAAGTAGACTAAATTAATTTTCCATAGATATGTGTGTAAAGAATATTCTCTTTATTGAGTAGAACAACAACACCTAAGTAGACTAGAGCACCTCAAGGTAGATGCTGCTAGAGGGTAGATATTTGTTATGGAATAACTTTGTTGTTAAAAGTTACCTTCCGAGACAAGTGCTGAAATGGAGTTCAAAGAGTATAGGTTTTTGCTTTATCCAAAACCTATCGTTTGTTGTTGCAACTTTTTTTTTTTTTGCTTGGCCAAGCAATTATACCATTATATATGTATGGACTTTATGATAACACTCTCTACCATTCTTGGCATAGAACTTCCATTTTTCTAAATCATAGATAGAGATGCATGTTGATGTATGGGAACACACCAGATTCCACCTTGCAAGATTGTTCTCTTGCTAAACTTTCCGTGCAGGGTCGGGTATTCTTCAAGTTGGAAGAATTCTATGGAAACGTAAGCTTCGTGGTTGGGTGGTAAAGCACATCAACCATGTTCCCGTCCACCTGTGGAGGCAAGCATCAAGAGGAAACCTTAGATGTTTTCATGACTACCATGGTCTATGATGCAACCTTGATGTAAAATTTGTATATTGTATTGACCTTGTGGCCCTATGAGCCAAGTCAACTTGGATATTGTAATTGACATTGAAATTGTATATATATTTGACTCATTTTAATTAGACATGTGTTACTATGATTGAAAATAGCTGCTTAGTTATGTCTTTTTAAAATTAAATATTCATAATTTCATTTGCAATAATATAATTAAGTAATAATTAGAATGGGTTATTACATTTGGTATTAGAGCTTAGGGTTCAACCCTAGGCCTTTTGAGTCCACAATATCCATAACTAGGGGATAGTCGACCCTTAACCAAATTGAGATTGTCCTGAGGATTGACCGAACCTAGATTGAATGTAGGTATGGGAAGGTTTAAGTCAGGAAGAAGGAAAGGGGAGACTATTAGGACCTTGAACAAGAAAGTCATAGTGGAAGAAAACAACAAGACTGAGGTTCAACCCAATATTTTTGATAATGAAAATCTAGCTCAAGCCCTCACTTGACTTAAGCTAGAGAGAGGAAAGAAGATTAAGGAATCGAAATGAACTCCTAAGATTAAGAATCTTTCCATAATTAGAGATTGGCCTCTAGGGTGTGGACCAAATGCACCCTTGCTAACTAAAGAGGAAAAGGAGAGCCTGTGTGCTCAACCCTCCTCTTCTAAGAAAATTGATGTAAATTCTAACAAGGACCCAGAGGAGTGTCCTCTCTCTAAGAATGAGAAAACTGACTAATGTAACAAGAAGCTTTTGTAAATAAGGTTCTATTGACCCACACTTAATATAAATAAAGTAAGGTGTTATCTTTGGTGAGTTCAAATGAAGAACTCCAAAATATGTTTATCGTGCATAAATGTGTATGTCTTCAATGAATGAGGAATGTATGCATGTGTATGTAATTTTATGTAGAATAAGGATGTTTATTCATATAAACTAGTATTAAGCTATGATAGACATGAAATGTGATGTTGGTCGAGTGTGAGTCAGCATGGTGACCACCAAGCAAGAGACGAGTAGTAGTGGGTTAGACAATGGACCAAACAAGAGGCTAGAACAAATTCTAGAGAATATAAACATGCAAGAGGCTTGTATGGACCACATAGAACTTGAGGTTTCAATGGCACACAAGGACTGAGTTCACAAGAATTCAAAAGTCAATCAAGGAGATGGTAGTCTAGGAGAAGGCCCACAAGGTTGAATTGAGGAAGAACTTGGAAAAGATCTCAAAAGAGTAGCACTGCTTAAGTTTGATGGTAAGTCTATTGGAGTAGGAGCTGAGGCATGGATCATTGAGATGGAGAAATACTTTGGACTCCATAACCTATTCGACCAGACTAAAGCGGCATGGGCTACGTATCAATTTTTTAGGAAAAGAAACTACTTGGTGTGACAATGAAAAGTCAGAAAGGAATCTTCAAGATGTTGAGATTACTTGGGAACTCTTCCTCCAATCTTTTAGGAAGAGATGGTTAGCACAACTCTTTTTTGACAAGAAGGTGACAAAATTCCAAAACCTAACTCAAGGAAGCATGACTGTGACCCAATATTGGGAAAAGTTCACCAACCTACTAAAGTATGTGCTCCAGTATCAAGGAGATGAACATTTCCATATCTGAAAGTTCATATTGGGACTTAGACCCCATATTGGAGCAAAAGTGGGCATGCATGATCCTCTCACCATGAATGAAGTTTTCCTAAAGGCCACCAAACAGGAGTAGAAATTGCAGCGGTTATCCAACCTCTGTAACAATTCAAATCCTAAGCTACAGTTTGGGAACAAGAAGTTTCATAAAGGAGACAAAAACCAATAGATTCATAATATTAAGAGGGGAAGCGAGTCGCAGGAGAAAGGTGGAGGTGGTAATGGTGGAAAGAGCAAGAAGGAAAATAATAACAAATATAAAGACAACCAAAAGCAGAAGGGCTACAAAGAGGACAAGCCAGGAGGTCGCAAAGGGCCTCACGATGAGTGCTATACTTGTGGAGGTGATCATTATTCATCCAATTTTCCACATCAATCAAAGTTGCGAAGGGAAGGAAACTATCAGTAATCTCAGCATCATCAGATCCATGTTGTAGTGGATAAAAAGTAGGAAAATTATTAGGCTTCACCAATACAACTGATGGGTAAGCTCTATGTCTGAATTGTCTCTATTTTAATTGATATCGGAGCTACTAAATGTTTCATAGACCCTAGAGTAATATCCAAGATACCTATTAGAGTTGGATACATGGAAAACTCATGGATAGTCCATTATGGTAATCAAGTAGAGTGAAGGGTAGATACCTATCTCTTTTGTAATGAGTTAGAGCTTCCAACCTTCCAAACCCATGTCAACTTGTATGTGGCACCCTTAGACTCATACGATGTAATTTTTGGAATAAATTGGTTAACCGAGAATAAGTCAATAGTGAACTATGAAGATAAGGTAGTTAGTTGTCTAGATGGTTATGGGAACCTAGTCAAGATTTGTGGGATGCAAAGACCCTTAGAGCTTAGATAGATCTCTACTATGCAGCTCAAAAAGGCTCATCAAAAGGTATGTGTTATTTATAGTGTGCATATTAGTAACCCTAATAGCAAGGAACTATATCTAGATTAATACCTTATTCTCAAGGAGTTTCAAGTTGTATTCCCTGATGAACTCATGGAGTAACCTTCAAAATGAGAATTTTACTTCTCTATTGACCTTGTACTAGGAGTTGAGCCTCAATCCAAGGCACCTTATTGGATGACCACCACCAAACTCTATGAGTTGAAGGCCTAGTTAATGGAATAGTTGAACAAAGAGCTCATAAGACCTAGTGCTTCTACTTGGGGAGCACCAATTATCTTTGTGAAAAAGAAGGATGGAACCTTGCATCTGTGTATAGACTAACAGATGTCGAACAAGGTGACCATCAAGAATCGATACCCACTCCTGAGGATCAATGTGTTGTTTGACCAGATGAAGGGAGCGATAGTGTTCTCCAAAATTAATCTTAGTTCAAGATACCATAAATTGAGAATAAAGGAAAAATATACTCCAAAGACTGCCTTTCAAACTAGATATGGACATTATGAGATGAAGGGAGCGATAGTGTTCTCCAAAATTAATCTTAGTTCAAGATACCATAAATTGAGAATAAAGGAAGAATATATTCCAAAGACTACCTTTCAAACTGGATATGGACATTATGAGTTCATTGTGGTACTTTTTGGTTTGACCAATGCTCCTGTAGCTTTCATAAACCTCATGAATAGTGTGTTCAGAGACTATTTGGATGACTTTGTTTTGATTTTCATTGATGACATCCTGGTCTACTCAAAGTCTATTGAAGAGCATGATAGGCACTTGAGGATAGTTTTAGAACAACTAAGAGAAAAGAAAATCTTTGGGAAGCTATCCAAATGCTCATTTTATAAAGATAGGGTGCACTATATAGGCCATATCATTTCAGCTGAAGGAGTCTCTGTAGACCCTGAGAAGATCAAGGTGATCATGGAATGGCCAATGCCTCATAATGTTTTAAAAGTTCCTAGCTTCATGAGCCTCGCAAGATACTATAGAAAGTTTGTGCAAGGGTTCTCCCAGATTACATCTCCAATCACATCACTCCAAAGAAAGGGAACATGGTTTGAATAGACTAAGAAGTGTGAACAAGCATTCCAATTCCTAAAGGAGAGGCTCATGATAGCACCAATTTTTACCATCCCTAATCCTAATGGAATATTCATTGTAATCACAAATTCTTCAAGCGAGGGATTGGGAGTAGTACTAATGCAAGATGGAAAAGTGGTAGCGTATGATTCAAGGAAGATTAAACAACATGAGGTGAATTATGCATCACATGATTTAGAGTTGGCCACAATAATTCATGCTTTGCATATGTGGAGGAATTATCTCTTGGGGAATCCATTTGATCTCAAGACATACCACTTTGGATTGAGATACATTTTTACTCAACTAAACCTTAATGCATGATAAAGAAGGTGATTGGAATTCCTTAGTGAGTATGACTTCAAAATTGAGTATATAAAGGGAAAAGAGAATAAAGTGGTTGATGCTCTTAGTAGACGAAGACATCTGGTAGCCATGGTCTCAACAAGGTCTAATTCAATGCAACAGGTGATACAACATTTGTCAAGGGATGAGCACTACGAAAGAGTGAAGAGAACCCTAGCAGAGAATCCATCAAATCATCAGTTCAATGGGTATGCATGAGATCGAACTGAATGGAATTCTGAGATACTAGAGAAGAATGTATATTCCAGACTCTGGAGAGCTGAGGAAGTTGGTTTTAGAAGAGGTTCATAATGCACCTTATTTAGGACACCCTGGAGTATCCAATATAGCAGAATTGAAAACTCTATACTTTGGGCTAAACTGAAGAAGGATGTAGTGGAGTACATAGTCAGATGCTTAGAGTGCTAGCGAGTCAAGGGTGAGCATGCACATCCAACAGGGCTATTGTATCCTCATGACATACCTGAGTATAAATGGCAAGTGATCAGTATGGACTTCATACAGGGGTTACCTTTGAGTAAGAATCAACATGATGTTATCTTGGTTGTGATTGATAAGTTGACCAAGGTGGCGCACTTCATTCCAAGAAACCTTAAGGATGGATCATTGACCCTGGCCAATAATTTTTTCTAGGAGATCTTTCGCTTGCATGAAGTGCTAGAGACTATCATTTCTGATAGGGACACCCAGATGACCTCAAGATTTTGGATGACCCTTAATGCCACATTGGGAACCAAGTTAAATTTCACCTCGGCTTATCATCCTCAGATTGACAGGCAAACAAAGAGGTGAATCAGGTAGTTGAAGACCTCTTTCGAATGTACTACATGGACCAACAATATATGTGGGAAGAATACTTATTGTTGGTAGAGTTTTCTTACAATAACTCTTATCACACATCTCTAGGTATGGCACCGTTTGAAGCTCTTTTATGGGCAGAAGTGTCGTACACCCATCAGTTGGGATAGATTGGAAGACAGGATCATAGTAGGACCTAAAATGCTCAAGGAGATGGAATAGAAAATGAGAACTATTAAGAGCATACTGAAGGAGGCAGCAGACCGACAAAAAAGTTATGCCAACAAGAATATAACTCTTAGACAATTTGTAGTAGGAGATAAAGTCTTAAGATTCAAGCCTCATAAAAGTTCCATTGCCTTTGGAAAGTCATCCAAGTTGGCCCTGAGATATGTGGGTCTGTTTTAAGTCTTGGAAGTGATTAACCCAATTTCTTATAGACTTTCTCTACCACCTACTATGGCCCAACTTCATAATGTGTTTCATATTTCTTTGCTTAAGCCATATCATCCTGATGTAGCTTATGTGCTTGATTGGCAATCCTTGTAGGTACAAGACCCAGGAGTGGTGCTAGTGGATCCCATTAGAATCTTAGATAGACACAACATTAAGTTGTAGAGAAGAGATATTACTCAGTTAAAGGTCCAATGGGACTAGTATTCAGAATACGGTGCTACATGGGAGAAGCCGGAAGAAATAGAATGCTCCTTCCCATATTTTCTTTTTTAGAAAGAGACTTTGATAATTTTGTTTGAAATTTCTTGGATTGAATTGTTACCTATTTTTAGCTATAGCTCAAAACAAGTAGACTTGAATTGCATTCATCATTAAAAGGTACACTAGTAATTTCAAAGTTTTCTACTAAGTATTCATTATTGTACAAATCTGATTACTTTTGAATTTCCAGTTGTAGACACGTAAAATATATTGATTGACATTGCGCACCTGATCCCGACCACTAACACCGTTTCATCCTAAATCATCCCTCGATCTAACCATTTAATCAAATACCTTTATTGGATTAAATTCATCAATATTCCTCTCTTAATTAAATAAATCATTTATCTAATTAAGTCATCCTTTCTTGCTAATTAAATCAATCAGTCTGATCTAATTATCCCTATTTAAGTAAATAATCAATTTTATTTGATTAAGTCTTTAAAGTCCATCCATTAAATAAAATAAATTATAACCTTATTTAGTTTAATCTAACTTCATCTCCTTGGTTAAATAAAACAAAAATCTTTATTTAATTAATCTTAACACCATATTCTTCTCATATTTTGATTTAAATCAATCCATAAATTTAAATCAATATGTCACATCATTCTAATCTTTCCTTAAATTAATTAACCTTGATTAACTTAATCTTTTCTCATGCCCCATCCTCTAGCTTTTGCAACTTGCACAAGGAAATAGATTTAATTCATTTATTAAATCTCTATTTTTCTCAAAAGGCATAATAAAGGAATATTCCTCAAATTTAAATTCAAAAATCCAAGTGGACTTTGTCCTTCCAACAAGGCATTTACTCCACCTAGAAAGTCCTTTTTCCATGAGCCAAGTGGCATTCAATGCACCTTCTTTCCCTCTTACATGTCATTTCAACAATTTCAAAATTCAAATATATGCATTTGACACATTCTTCAAAACTTGCACATCCTCCATCCATTCACATGTTGACAAGTGGCACCTTGCTATTTGTTGATTCTTAGTCCACATTGCTCTCTTTTGGGCATTCTTCCAACTTGACATTCTATAAATAAGAGGCTAATCTCCTCATTTGATCATCCACAACTTGAGTAAACTTACTATACTCAAATTCATAGCAATATTCATCCATCTTATTAAGTTTTATAGCTAGGTTATGCAGATTTCATCTTGGAGCACTCATCAATCTTCAACAAAGTGGATCACAATCTTTATCACATCATTGGAGTTGGGAAAGGGCCAATTTTCACATCAAATTGTCACTAACTCCCTAAAGAGATTAAGAGTTTGATTTGTTTTAGAATAGGATTCAACATATTTGTTTTAAGCTTATTGTGTTCTTCATTTTATTCCTTTTCTCTTGCATTCAAATGGATTTCTTGAGGAATCTCTATTCTAACTTGCATTTGACTTTATTAATGTGTTCATTTGTTGTGTTCTTGCAGGTATAATATCTAGGTTCACATTTCGGCGCTAGAAGGAGGGCAAACCAGAAGATCAAATCATGTTTTTTGAGAAAATTTTGTGCTTTTTTTGTGTTTACAAAAAACTCCACCGTTGGAAGCTCAGCGTTGCTATTTAGCACCACTGAGAACCTAGCGTCGCCATATAGCACCACTGCAAAGTTCAAACTATGACGCTCCATACTTCCTGCCCAGAATTCAAATTTTCAAATAGAATCGCTAAATCTTTCTGACTTGTTGGAATCTCTTAAAAATACAAACTGCACTACTGATCAAAATAGCGACACCTTCATGCTCACTGTTTCGGCTGCAAAGAGACGTTGACTGGTAAGCGGCACTATACAGCATCGCTTGTGATTTCAAACTGCAATGCCTTCGTGGATTGTACCTCTGGAGGGAAATAAAAAGGGAAAATTTATAACACATGTTTTTTTATCAAATTCTAGTTATTTAGTCTATTTTCTACTTTCTTGACCTCTGTTTTTGCAAAATCTAACGGATTTTCTTGTAGGTTGGATTGGTCAAAGGTGAAGAGGAAAAGAAGTATGATGACCTCATCTCATAATACCAAGTGTTTTTAAACACTCTAGTGTTTGTTCAACACTCTTAGAGGATTCATTATTCCTCTTAAGGAAAAATTTGCTATCTTTCATGCTTAGGACTTACTAGTTTTACTTTGGGCTCTAAAAAGAAAATTTTAAATTCTTGTTACAAAAGGAGCTTAAAATGAACTTTAGGACACAAACTCACTATATTTTTTTGGGGGTTAATAATTAAACAAAGCAAATTCTCACACTTCATTTGGTGCTATAAAAAGGAGTCGTTATTGCTTTGTTGGATTAAAAAGAACATGTGCTACTTTGTTTTCATGATTGCTTACTCAAACTAACATCATTGAAAAGACATATGCGCTTCTCTCATGCCTCACGGTGATCTTGAGAATCAAAAGGATTTTTGATGGTCTTAGGTTGGGATAAAGTAATTGCCTCTACATTTCAATTGAGTTATTAAAATTAAACAAAAGCTTCCAAGTGTGAGTTAGGTATATCGTGTATGTTCTCCCTTTATTTCTAAACGAAGGTCGATCGAACTACGGATGTGCTTGCTCATTGTTGTTTACCTTTAGCGGGGCCTGCCAAAGAGACACATCCATAAGGAGAACTCGAAGGTGACTCCAATTGGTTTTTCATTCAGGCGAGTATATAAATGGATAAGACTAAACTATCAAGTCTTCATGTTATGTAGGCCTTAGTCGTACAGTGTCTTTCAGAATGGGGTACTACCATAAAAAGTATAAGCACCCCTAGTAGGATTGATTAAAGCCTTTAGTGGCTCGTTGGATGCTCACAAGGTGCCATGTCCCCAATGTCTCATCATTAAGAACCTTGTTTGTAGTAGCCAACCAGTCCATCCAACGAGTTTATCAAAGTGGTGCATTGGAACTTAGATTCCAAGTAGTTACTTGCCATGTCCAATCTTGGTTAAAATATAGAGGTTAAGACTTCATTCTTAACATACCTTTATATTTTTTCTTTGGTTGCAAGTAAAATCATCTCTTCTACTATGAAGGGCATGAGGCAAGCCCACCAAGAAAAATGTACCAATTGAGCTAGGATGTTATATTGTTTGTAATTCAAAACATTTTTCTTGTTCAAAAACATTGGGAAACAAACATTTAACATCATCATCAAAATTTCAAACCCTTTAGGAGGCAAATACAATTGACCAAATACATGTGTTATTTCTTTCCCTTGGGATTTATCCTTAGAGGTTTCTAAACACTTGGATTTACATCTCAATTTGTCTACTAAATTTAAACAATAGGTAACCCTTGCCTTGATTTCATCAAACATCCACATAAATATACTTAGTGGGATTCGAAGAAGTTGGGACATTGGACATCTAGTTTGAAAATATAAATCAAGAAGTGTTTGTGGTAAAACAAAGTCACTAAGCAAAGATAACAAAATTGGCTCTCACACATGTGTTAGTTCCTCATGATTTCCAAGAAAGACAAAATCCCAAAACAAAATTCCTTGAGAAAAATTTCAAAATTTAGGAATCACACTCGAAAGGTCATCAAGAAATACATTAGGAAGTGCAATCAAAAGCAACATATCAGAATAAGCAAAAAATTCACAAGGTTCTATAGACTCATTCCTTTGAACAATCTAGAAATGTATGCTCAATTTGAACCACTTCTTAGTTATAGAGGTCCTTAAAAGTATTGTATGTTCTTCAATACCAAGATCTAGTAAACAAATGTCTTTTTAGGTACATTCTAGGATTAAAAAAAATAAAACCTTTTCATCCATCCTTGAACATCAAACCAAAATCACCTCACCATCACCTTGTGAAAAATCTTGAAATTATCCTCCATGCTAGACTTTTTGGAAAAAATAAAAATCATCAAATCCTTGAAGCAAAATCCTTGAAATCTTTGAAACAAAACATCAAATCATCTATGGCTAGGTATGTGTAGATGCATCCTTTTGCATATGCTTAGTCAAATTATCAAACCATCTTGTTTAGCTCGATATATGTAGATGCATCCTTCTTCATATGCTTGGTTAAATTATCATCATGTTTGAATAGGTGTGGGTAGATGCATCCTTCTCCCTACAAATATTCAAATTATCATCCTTTGAGCAAATCTACCCCCTATATAATCATCCAACATCTTAGGGTCTATTTTTTCATAATCCAAAAGCAAAGCAAGCCAAAAATCAAATCAAGGTCAATCCAAAATACAAAACAAATCCAAAAAAAGTACTAAAAATTCTAGCATCCCCTCAAGATTTCGCAAAAGTTCAAACATCCAAATCATCCATCTTCTACATCATCCCCATCATATCACCTTTGATCCTTGAAAAACATCCTAAAATTTTCTCTTTTGTGCCTAAGATTGCATCAATCCAAAGAATTAGAGATTCATCTCTCATATTCTTGAAATTGATCCCTATTTTATGGTGCAAACTAGATCTCAACACAAGAAGAACATGGAAGCCAACAAAGAAACACCCACTTCAAGTGATCTAAGCTAAACAAACTCCAAAATGAATCTTGTTGAATCAAGCAATCCCTTGACTAAATTTCCCTCATCATCACAAAAGGAAGACCAAGTAGAGGGTCTTATCAATAGTCCCTTTGGGATGTCACATGAGGAAATCACTGAAATGGTTCAAAATCTGGAGAATCATAAGATTATCAACATCATGATGAAATTCAACCCTTCACTATACATGCTCGAATTGGAAAAACAAAGGCCAAACTCCCTTCTAATTTTGACGTGAGTACTATTATGTAACCATCTCTTGGGATCACACCCCCAATCTCATCCACCATCCCCATCTCATCTACACCCCCATCCTAAAGTATCACTCAAAACATCCCTGCAAATCACAACATCCATTACTCCAACTCAACCTAGTGTTAACAAGGGAAGTGCATTTCTCAATGCCATACAAACACACCCCCTTGTCAATAATCAAGACTTGGATGCAACCACCATTTTGGGAAAAACCGCACCCAAAAATCCATTACATACATATGTCCCTCTTACGTTCCATGATCCCAAAGATCCATCATCATCATTTCACACAACACCCCAAACCTCTCTCCCCATAACCTCACAAGGAGAGGGTGACATGTTCGGACCAAGGGGAATTTTTGACACCACACCATTTCCTCAAGAGATCGCATCCCTCACATTTTCACCACTTCCACCATTGCCATCATCATCCACACCACTCCTTGGTTTAGGGCTTCCCCCTTTACAAAATATCAATCAAAATCAAACCAACATCCTGAACATTAATCAAAGCATCATGCCAAACTTTCAAAACTTGTCATCAACATCACAAAAATAGATGGCAACCACCTCGATAACACATACTACCACCACTACATCATCAACCACTCCCCTAACATCTCAAAACATGGTCTCTCAAGGACCAACCACATCGATCACACCATCTACCACTCAAACCCCAATCACCAACACAACGCCTCTCACCACCACAACAAGCACCATTCTGAATCCACCTCCACCACCACCACCACCAAGCTCCAATACATCAAGCCAATATAGTATTGCGTTGCAGGCCACTCAGCAAGCTACCTATCAAAAGGCATTCCTACAAGTACAAAAACAACAAGTCATGCAACAAGCTGCTCAACAAGCCACACAACTAGCTGCTCAACAAGTCGCACAACTAGCTACTCAGCAAGCTGCTCAAGTTGTGCAAGCTGCTCAAGCAGCGCAAGCCACATTACAAGCACAACAAGCACAACAAGATGCTCAAGCCCAAGCTTCATTACAAGCACAACAAGCAAATCAAGTTGCTTAAGCCCAAATATTATTGCAACAACAACAACAAACACAAGCTCAAGCACAGGCACAAGCACAAGCAACACAAGCCCAAGCATAAGCTCAAGCTCAAGCTCAAGCCCAAGAACATGCTCAAGCTCAATCCCAAGCACATACTCAAGCTCAAGCCCAATATCAATCACAAAAAGAAAGCACAAGCACAGTATCTTGCACAACAACAAGCATATCAGCAAGCGGTAAAACAATACCAAGAGCAGTAAGAAGTAGCCCAATTAGCAGCCCAACAACAAGTGTTGTTGGTGCAACAACAAGCGCAACAACAAGCTCAACAACAAGAAATCCTGGCATAGCAACAACAAGACCAACAACAAGTGTTGTTTATACAGCAGCAAGTGCAAGCATACATTACTCAACAAAATGTGCAGATACCATCAAACAACACACCAAACAACCCACCCATCCAACCGACAATCGAACTACCTCAAAACACTTTCATCCCACCTCATGATCCATAAATTATGTGACAACACAAATCAAGTTGCTCTCGCAACAAGTGCTCGATCTTCAATTAGGGAAAACCACAAAAACCCCCAACAACTTGTGTCGTTATCCATTCAATAGGAGCCTTTCAATGAAACCATTCCCGAAGGGATTTGAGATCCCCAAGTTTGACAAGTATCGTGGAACAGGAAACCCTAAAGATCACATCAGGGAATTCTAGGTTCATTGCATGGAATTCATGTATGATGATGCCTATCTGATGTGGCTATTTCCTAGGAGCTTGGTTCGCCATGCCATTGAATGTTTCTCTCGCTTACCTATAGGAATCAATACATTCCAAGAAATCATAGATGCATTCATCAAAAACTACACCTACAATATTGCCATGGATGTCACTCTAGAGGAACTCTCAGCTCTAAAACAAGGTAAGAATGAATCATTTGCTTCATTCCTACAATGATGGTGATCCAAGGCCAATTGGAGCAAATGGGTCATGCTCGAGGAACAACAAGTGTGCACTATCATATCCAACCTTGATGGCCTCTTGGAATTTCACCTCAAGGTCCAAGGGATCACCACATATGACCAATTGATTTCCAAAGCACTCAACATTGAGCGAGCCCTTATGACAAAACTTGGAGGATCAACTCCATATTCTGAATAGCACAACAATCGCCCACCCACCAATTACAATGACAAACCTCACACATGGGCAAGAAACAAAAATATTACCAATGATGGTGTCGTCAATGCCAAAGTTGTCATCAATGCCCCTTGGAAAAACACACCCACACCACAACAACAAATCCAAAACCATCATCAAAACAACCATCTAGCGAACACAACAACACAACAACCAAAAAATCAAATGATCAATAACATCAATGATCAAAGGGGACCGCCCTAGCAAAACAAGAACTTCACCAAGCAGAAGTACACCACCCCTAGGGAGCCACTTGAAGTCATCATGAAGAAACTGATAAACGAAAAACCTCATCAAGTTTCCCACCTATGAAAACTACCAAGAACCAGATGTAAAACCTCCTTGGTACAATGAAAATCAACTCTGTGACTTCCATAAAACCAAAGGGCACACCACTAACAATTGCATGAGGTTAAAAAACCTAGTCCAAGACCTCATTGATCAAAGAATCATAAATGTAGAACAACCAACAAGGAATTAGAATCTCAAAATATGCATGAATTTGATGCCTAGCCATAACAATAAAGGGAACAATAACACTGATAAAGGGAAAGGCACCTTCAAAAATGTGAATCATGTGTACAACCATGTTGTTGCATCCCTGGATGACTACTGCACTACCATCACCATCAAAGGGGCCCATTTTGATTGTGGAGTCACCATAAGAGGCGGCAAAGTTGCCATCATAGGGTCATCTCAGCCAAATAGAGCACCTGCACCCAACCCTAGATCTATTGCCAATGGTTATAACATCCTTGATCAGCTAAAAGGAACCCCAGCACAAATCTCCATCATGGAGTCATTAAAAATCTCATCCGCCCACAAGAAAATCCTTAAGTATTGGCTTCATCCACCATCCCCGCAGATCTTGATGCAGAACAATTCCAAGCTATGGTCAGAAACATCATCACTCCAAACCTCCTTACGTTCTCTGACCAAGATTTTCTCACTCAACCATCTCATAACCGTGCACTCCATTTAGAGGTCCTAGTGTAGAAAAATAAATTCAAGCGAGTCTTGGTGGATGGAGGTGTAGGCTTGAATATTTTTTCCCCCAAGCTCATTAAGAACCTAAAAATCTCAGATGATTCCATCAACAAAGGAAAAGTTATTACAATCAAAGCATATGATGATTAGGAAAGAGTGTCCCAAGGAACAATTCAAATCCCTATTCAAGTAGGGCCAACTATCATGGAAACTACATGTTAGGTCCTGGATCTTGACTTGCCTTATAACATTCTCCTAGGACATCCATGGATCCATGCAATGCAAGTAGTAGCATCAAGCTTCCATCAATGTGTCAAATTCACATATGAAGGACAAGAGGTCACCATCCATGGGGATCCTAAACCATTCTCCTATTGCAAAATCCTTGAGGAAAAATACTACAAAATACCTCAAGTACCTAAAAATTATGAAAGCCCATCAACACCATACATTGATCCAGCCACTCTCGCCTCCACTTCTGCGACAGAGACACCTACCATTCCCGCCATACCCACCATCTTTGATATCAAAGTCATCATCTAGGACAATGGTTATGAGAACTATATGATTTCCAAGAATGCCTTTGTGGTAGGAGAGTTACCACAATCTCCTAGATCACGAGGACGTACGCAATCAAATCAAGCCTCCACTTCACAAACATCCCTTGAATATCCCAACTTTAGAAGTTGGGGGGATCTCGGTCTAGAAGTCATAGAGGAGGACCCATCTCATCTCCTATATCACGATGATAGACCAACAACTCATCTACCAATGGATGATAGAAGCAAAGGTTTGCAAATGATGCTCGCAATGGGCTATGACAGAAACCAGAGACTCAAGAAAAATGACAATGGGCTTATAATACCCCTCATTCCTAAGACGCAAATGAGAAATCTTGGCCTCGGATGTACCCCTCTAAGTATAACCATACATGGACAAGGTCCCCCAGTTAAAGCAGTCAAGACTCCCTGTGAACCAACACTAGCTAAACTTTGCTTACCTGTATCCACTGGTCACGTCTTAGATAATTTCACTTTTGACATAATTGATGTTTGTAGTAGTAGTGATGATGAGGATCCCATAACCAATGTACCCATGCTCTTTGAGGATACCACCCTTCTCATGATTATCACCCTATCTTATGAGTTTGAAAACCAAAACCATAAAATCCTTCTAGTCTACCCACAACTCATCGATTATGACCAACAAGGACCACCAATTCTTGACACATTCAAAAACGATGAGGCACTCTCAAAATTCATGGGACTAAGGGATAACATTCTATGTGGGGATCACAAAGTAGGATTCATTATTGAGCTCGATACATAGGCCTATTATGGGGAAATGATTGAATCCCTTAATTGCAAAAGTAAGAAATTAAGAATAATATCTAAGTCCTTGAGTGAAACCACATTGTGGCACTCTCCGACACAAAAAAAAAGTAAAAAGTAAGGACGCATCCAATGGTGAAAACCTCTCTAAGGTACTTGAGGATGGGGGGTTCAGTCTTCCTTTCAGAGCTCTCCATCAAGAAAGATCAACGGTCCTAGCAAAAAAATGCAATCCAGTTAATCTAGGAATAGAGGAAACCCCGCACATCACATTCTATGCAGAGTCATTACTATCAGAGGAACAAGAGCTCCTAGTAGCCTTCTTGAGAGAAAGACAAGTTAATTTTGCATGGAGCTATGTTGACATGCTAGGGATCGATCCAGAAATTGTAGTTCATCATCTAGTCGTGTACCCTGAAGCAAAGCATGTCCGACAAAAACTCAGGAAAATGCACCCTCAGATCACCTTGCTAGTCAAAATGGAACTAAAGAAGCTATTAGACGTAGGATTCATTTGACCAATAGACTGTCCAGAATGGGTGTCAAACCTGGTTCTTGTCTCAAAACCTAATGGGGGCATCAAAATCTACACAAATTTTAGGGACTTAAACAAATCATGTCCAAAAGATGATTTATTGTTGCCCAACATTGACATGATTGTAGACATGATGGCAGGACATGAAATGTTGTCCTTGATGGATGTTTTCTCAGGATACAACTAGATAATGATTGTTAAAGAAGACCAACACAAAATGGCCTTCACTTGTCCATGGGGGACTTACTACTGGAATATGAT
Source organism: Sequoia sempervirens (assembly GCA_007258455.2). Taxonomy (NCBI): domain Eukaryota; kingdom Viridiplantae; phylum Streptophyta; class Pinopsida; order Cupressales; family Cupressaceae; genus Sequoia; species Sequoia sempervirens. Next base: position 315,489,671 of record VDFB02281492.1, on the reverse strand, counting down.
TCCATTTGGCTTGAAGAATGTAGAAGCAACATACCAAAGAGCCATGACGTTAATCTTCCATGATATGATCCATAAAATTGTCGAAGATTATGTTGATGACATACTAGTCAAATCCAGAAAGAGGAAGGATCACATAGCAACCTTGAGTACTATTTTCAACAGGCTAGAGGAATACAAGGTCTGATTAAATCCAAAGAAGTGCATCTTCAGCGTACAATCAGGAAAGTTGCTAGGATACATAGTGTCAATGAGAGGTATTGAGGTAGACCCTGCTAAGGTAGAAGCAATCCTTGAGATGGAGGCACCCAAAACATTAAAACAATTGAGAGGTCTCCAAGGTAGGCTTCAGTCCATTTGAAGGTTCATAGCACAGCTGGTAGATAAATAGAATTCATACTCTCACCTAATTCACAAGGGAGTAGTGTACAAGTGGGATAAAAAGTGTGAAGAAGCCTTCAATAAAATAAAAGAATATCTACTTATACCACCCTTTCTCATGCCACCAATCCCAAGAAAACCATTATTTCTCTATGTGTCAGTGACAGCAACAACCCTTGGAGCTCTTCTAGCTCAACATGACAAAAATGGAACAGAAAGGGCTATCTATTATATCAGTAGAACAATTGTTGGGCATGAGTTAAATTACTCATTCATTGAGAAAGCATGTCTAGCAGTAGTGTTTACTTCACAGAAATTCATACATTACATGTTGGCACACAAAATCAAACTCATCACCAAAATTAACCCTCTCAAGTACTTACTATCAAAAGCAATGCTCACTAGAAGATTGGCCAAATGGGCTATGATACTATCAGAGTATGACATTGAATATGTGGAGCGGAAAGAAATTAAAGGCCAAGTCATCATAGATTAGCTTGCAGAAGCATCAATCTATTCAGAGAATCCTCTCATCTCGAAGTTTCTAGACGAATCCATCTTCAATCTCAACATAGCCAACCACTAGAAAATTTACTTTGATGGCTCATACACGCAACATGGATCAGGAGCCGATGTCTTCTTTATCACCCCATAGGGGGACTGCATACCTAGATCATATAAATTGGCATTCCCCTGCACCAAAAACATTGTGAAATATGAGGCTTTAACCATAGGTATCAGAATAGTAGTGCAACCATAGGTCTTAGAATAGTAGTGCAATGGCACATCATGGCCCTCAGAGTATACAAAGACTCCCAATTGATAATAAATCAAGTGAACAATGAGTACCATACTAAGGATGATAAGCTCACTCCATACAAGAAACTGGTGGAGACTCTCAAAGAATCCTTCATAGAGATCATGTTTGAGTAGATTCCCAGAGCAAACAACAAAACTACAAATGCCATGGCAACGATTGGATCCCTAGTAGACATCCCTCGCAACGTCCTAAAACATGAATTCTTGGTAGAGTAGCTTCTCATGCCCACATTTGAGGTACCAGAGTTAGAATTTTTGTGCAAAATCATTGGTCCTGGAGATCCCTAGTACCATGGAATTTATACTTACCTATGAATAGGTGTCTTACCTGCTGACTTACCCTCAAGCTTAAAAAGAACTTTTATTAAAAAATCATCTAGGTTTGTCATCCTAGGAAATACCTTATACCATAGAAGCATAGAGGGAACCTTATTACGCTGCCTTAATACTGATGAAGCTTTGACTGCTTTAACTAAGGTGCACAATGGGATTTGTGGTTCACACTCAAGTGGAATGACCTTGGCCAAGAAATTGTTGAGGATGGGGTATTATTGGCCCACTATGGAGAAAGAGGCACACAACTATGTCAAAAGGTGTCTACAATGTCAACAACATGGGGACCTCATCTATGCTTCAGCTCAAGAACTTCATCACATCATCACACCATGGCCATTTTTGTAGTGGGGACTTGATGTCATCAGAAAAATCACTCCCACTTCATCTAATGGCCACAAGTTCATCATAACAACCACCGAGTACTTAACCAAGTGGGTCGAAGCCATACCCATGACATATATAACCGGGAAGCAAATATCAAAGTTCATCTTGAACTATCTCATTTGCCGCTATGGTGTCCCACAAGCTATTATCTCAAATAATGGGAAACCATTTAAGAATTAGGATGTTCATGACTTGTGTGAAAAATTCAAAATCCAACATTGCTTCTCCACCCCATACTATCCACAAGGAAATGGCCAAGCAGAAGCCACAAACAAAACCTTTTTAAAGATCCTTAAGAAAATATTCAATGACGAAGGTCGTGACTAGCATCTACAGCTCAATCCTGCCCTCTGGGCCTATCGAACTAGCATACACACACCCACCAGCACCACCCCATTCTCCCTATTCTATGGATCAAAAGCCATACTACCCATTGAGATCGAGCTCTAGTCACTAAGAATATCACTGCAAAACCTCATCGCAGATGAAGAATACTAAGTATCAAGATTGAATGAGTTGGAGCTACTGGATGAGTAGCGTATAGACACTTTAAATCATTTGCAAGTCTATCATAACAAACTCAAGAGGAGCTATAACAAGAAAATCAGAAGCATGAATTTCCAAGTCGAAGAATTGGTACTAAAGGAGAATCAAAATAATGTCCTAAATCCAAACAGTAAAGGAAAATTTGAACCCAATTGGTTAGGACCATTTGTTATCATAGCGAGCTATAAGTCAGGGGCATATCAGTTATCAACACCCGAAGGGGGGCCTCTGCAGGAGCCCATGAATAGCTCCCATCTCAAAAAGTTTTATGCCTAAATATTTCAAGGTATAGAACCAAAAAAATTAGAAAATGTCCTAAAAAAATGGTTACCTTGGTGAAAACTTGGCAAATAGGCATCTTGGTAACAACAAAAAAATTAAAAAAAGGATCGAAAATAGTAAAGAGAAAAATCGTCCTCTAGTGAAAACCACTTCGGTGGCACTTTGGGAAAGTACCTTGGTGAAAACCTGGAAAATAGGTGCCTTGTGTAAATAAGAAAATTCCATCCACTAGGATCTTCACTAGTTCTATATCATCCATCTTTCATTGCATTCCATATCTTCATCCATCACTCATCCACCTGCATCCTCACCATAGCTTGGTCTTGTGTTTGTATCATGATCCCTCCTAGTACTACTCGACCCATCCCCAAGGTCAGTTGTCATGCCTTTATCGGAGTAGTCTACTAAAACATGCTGGGGGAATGTTCTCATTGGATCATACTCGTGTATATTTTTGAAGTCCTAAAATCAAAAACATCCAAAAACATCAAAAAATCCAAAAACATCAAAAAATCACAAAATCCAAAAACATTCGAAACATATCAAAATCCAAAAAAAGGGTCAAAAAGTTAGTCAAAAATAGAGTCATCTTGTTGAACTATGGGTCTCTTATCCTTGAATGTAGGCAAGGTTGATCTATGATCATCCCCTGAGACACTTAGGTCAGTCCTTTAGGAGTCCATCATAATAAATTGACATTTCATCATATATATCTTCATCTGTAAATCAGTCAAGTCGTCAATCGAACTACATGGTCTTTGTGTGTATAATGTAGGAAAGGATAATATGTTGATCAGCCCCCGAGGCCCCTAGGATAGGTCTTTAGGTTAGTCTTTTGGTCAAAATCTCAAAAAACCCCAAAACATTTGAAAATTGGAAAATCAAAACATTCATAAAATCTCAAAAAAATACCAAAAAAAAAATAGCCTCAAAACATTTCAAATTTCCAAAAACATCCAAATATTTGAAAAAATCCATCTGTCCCACTTTGCTTTCACCAGCAATAAACATCACTCATAATAAATCAAACATCATCCCCAACCTTTGGTGAAACAAGTCTAGCGGGTTAAAAAGTAAAAACTCAAAATGTCAAAAATCTCAAAATCTAGGTTAGTACGTAAGCAAGTTGGTCAACTCTTTGTGTCAATAGCCTATCATCCAATCAGTCCCATATCAAATCATCTGATATCATCATGCCCTAGGATTCATCCTTCCTACAATGGACATCAACATCAGGCATCACCGTATTTTAGTCTTGGCTAGCGGTATTGAAGAACATCAGCTTGTTTGTTTACTGTATCTTTATCTTTTGATTTATCTTATTGTGCCCATGCCAAGGACCTCTTAGTGATGTCCCCAATGAAGGGATTTGGAGAGAGATAGGAATGGGGCAACGATCATTATCTTTTTATTTTTTGCGCTTTTTGGATATTATTGTAATATAACCTTGGCGAATACTTGCTTTATTTAGGTATGTACGGAGGGTATTTTAGATATTTTGTTGACCACATACGAAGGCTTTCCTTCCTATGTTTTGGTCTGAGATGTTTGAAGTACCTGAAGTGCATCTTACTAAATTTTTTGTATGTCAGGTGTGAACAAGGATACTCCTATCTGATTGTCGATTCAAAGTCCATCACACTAGATACAGTGTCATCCTAGTTCTTAATACTTTGATGCATCGTATTTATGTGTGTTATCAAACATAAGATAATTGGCCCTTTGAAAATCCCAACTCCATGACAGATATTCATCATCATCATCATCTTTTGTCTTGATCTCTTCTTTCTTTCATCCCTTCTCGCTTTTCACGCTAACAAAGTACTATGACAGTTAATCACCACCATCATTAACCCTACATCCACAAATTTTCAGCACAATGCATATCATATAGAAAAATTGATCATCTCATACACATTTAATATAGATTTGTTATTCTAAGCATCTCATAATCATAACATCACATACACATTTGCATATAAACATCTCTTACATAATCACATGAAACATAAATAATCCATCACATCATCCATTGCATAATCATATAACCACCATCGCATCACATACATAGATTAGGCATTTGCATCCATTTGCATAAAGCATACATCATTATAAACATGCATATCATCCATCATCCATCCATATCATATAGAACATCTCATAAATCATTTTTCATTTCTTTTCACAAATCATTCCATATCATTATAAGCATCTAGTGCATAATTAAACAAAGAATTATAGGTACATAAGCATTATAAACAATCCATTACATTAATTGCATACATCCATCCATAATCATATAAAACATCTCATAAAAATCATTCATTGTGCCATCACATATACATCATAAGGTCGTTATTGACATATTATTTTGCATATACACCATAAATCATCATCTCCATACCATTTTGCATAACATATCACGTCATATATAACATCACATCATAACATCATCACAAGTACATATCATACATAGCAAATCACATGCATTCATACATTCATGGCTGCATATTAGGATCACCGCATTCACATCATCATCACCATCATAACAGAAAAAGAAATTGAAAAATAAATCATTACATAAATCATCATATAGATTGCATCATCATATAAACATTCATATCATATCATCCATCCATATCGCATATCATATAAATCCATTTGCATATCATATGTCATCATTCATTAGAGGCATAATATAGATCTGTTAGTCACATAACCATCACATAACGCATACACCATCAGAAAGAAATGCATCCATATATCCATCACATAATACCATAACATTATTGCATAGCATATAGAAATAGAACCATGCATAAATACATAAACAAATAGTACACATCACATCATATCAACATCATCATCTCATATATATCATCAGGTAACTGTCATAGTACAAAATAATCAGATCACTGTACATATATGTATGTCAATAATTACAAAAAGGCCCAACGGGCTATAAAAAATGAGCCCATATGGCACAAGAGAATAATATCTCAATCAAAAATGAGGTCTAACTCTCCTATCTGTTTCCCTTGCCTCTATCACTATGACCCTCTATCAGTCTGTGGCTAGTCCGATGTGAGTAATCTGGGGCCTGGTCTAGTCTAGGTATGGCCTGATGGTGGAGCAACCGATAGTAATCCGCCTCCCAGATGGACTCCCTGTATGAACAAAGAGGCATTGTACTGTGAGAGGAGGAAGCCGCCATACTCTCTAGCTGTTGTTTGCGGCCCATCTCTACAGCCGCTTGTAACTCTGTAGCCTGCCTCTGAAGAATCACCTAATCCCTCTATGCACGAGCTTGGTCTCTCTCTGATGTCAAGGCCTGGACCTAGGCCTACAACTGTAATATTATCCTGTCCCTCAGATCTGACTGACCCGTTGGTTGTCCTAGCGGAGGCTACACGTGAGGCTAGTCCTCACCCCTGGCTCGTGGTGGTGTGGTAGCCTGATCCTAGTGCCCATCATGTCTACCCTTTGGCCCTTGGTCTCGGTCCTACATATTTACATCAGCATGAGGCTAATCCATCTAAACCTGTCTCAACTGGACCTGTGTTGGCTGGTCCTGTGATGGTTGTCCTGCTAGAGGACCACCACCTCATCCTCAACCTACCCCTCTCCCCTTGGTTCTCCGTCAAATGGAGAGTGCACCTGGAACTGTCAAACGTAGAGGCAGTCGGAACTAATCTTTGTACGCCTAAGCCACTCTGGATCTGTGACCCCCTGATCATATGCCCATGGTCGGGCCACCAGCTACCTGAAACTGTCCACCGCCTCATGGGCAGGGATGTATCGCCCCTAGGAACCCTGTGATATTGTATGAGAAAAAAGGGACATGTAGTCATCATTTAGCCTATCATGTACCTCCCCAAACTGACGTTGAACTCGTCTGGGCAGATATCGCTCAATCATAGTATGCTCCTGCCCCTGTATAAGCCGATCCTGGAGGGAAAAGAACAGTTGTTGTACATCATCGATCCACCCAGGCCGACCAAGGTAGGGATGCCATGAAAACATTGTCATCTCATCAATGACCCTTCTCTAATGAGGGATACCATGCTCACCTGTGTGTGTTAAAGACACACCACCCTTGTAGTGCCAAACCACTAGATCATCGGACCTGACTAGCACTAGAACAATCTGCAGCCGAAGATTGGAGATATGCTCCCACACCCACACATGAAGGAGCATGATACCTGCACCAAGTTCCCTACCATCCAAGTATGCGTACTCATGTAAATCCCTATAAAGGGAGGCAAGAAGAATAGGACCCCATGCAAAATAGACTAGCATGTCATGAACCATCTGCTCCCAGCAAAGCCCCCAGCCAAGACTGAAGTATCAGCCTTGTCAATCTAGAGTGACAAGACCTAAAATGGTGGCAGCAATCATGAGACAAAATGGTGAATTAAGTGTCTTGTGGCACTCCAGCTCTATCTAGCCCTCACAAAAAATAATGTCCTATGTGGCCAGGAGTGTATGGCAGGCATCCCGTCAAGCATCCATATCATAAATAACTCACTAACCATGTATCGGCAATCTAAGGATGCGCTACATGTCCTCCAAGGTAACGATGGTCGTGCCTGTGGGAAGATGAAAGGATGATGTCTCACTATGCCATCTCTTGGCAAGCACAGACATCATGCTAAGGTGGTTCCACATGGGTGCTGCATAGGCAATGTACCATAGCCGCATCTCTCAAAGTCGGTCTTTCTCCTTATCAGACATATCTCACAAATAACTGAATATCTTTGTGATTTGTGCTATGAAGGCATTGCAAACTATGAAGGCATCGCAGTTTGAAATTTGCAAACGGTGATGCTGGCATCTTCAAATCCCAAACTACACCAGGGTAGTGCACTTTGCTTAAGCATCCCGAACCCTAATTCTAAATCCAGTGTGGTGTTAGAGTTTGAAATCCAGCACTCCATTTCACGAAGGCGTCAGAGTTTGAGGAATCTTTTCAAACTCCAAACTCCACCACGACAGTCCATCTTGTGATGGCGGTTCAGTTTGGAGGACCGAGCAGTCTAGTTTGAAATTTGAGCGACACTATATAACACCGCTGCAAATGACCTAGTTCTAAAAGCAATAAATAAATGCATAAAATGAAAAATGAAGCTCAGGTAAAGATCACATACCGATGCCCCAATGACCCAATGCCGGGAGGTCGCTGGTACATTCATACTCAATCAAAGATATGCAATGGGAGTTGTCATTGTACCATCTCGTCAAGGTATCAGAGCTCAAATCATGAAATCTCTTAAGGCTTAATGTGTTCAAATGAACTGGAAGTGGCCCATTGAGACCTATTTAAGCCTGAAAATTAGGGTTTTTTGACCCAGTTCGGCCATCTTGCTAGGGTTTTGGACCCCCAATCTCATTTTTGTCCTTTTGAAGGCCATTTTGGAATATGTTTTGGTGTTTTACCTCATTTTTTGACCTCCTAGAGCCTTTTTGGACCTGTTGAGCACCTTGTCCTCTTTTTTCACGAGATCACCCAAAAAATTAGAATTTTCGTCTGATCTCTCGAGGGGGCAGTAAATTACCATAATTTCCTTCGTTGGGGCAGCAGTGAGGCAATTTTCAAAATCAAAAAAAAAAAAATGGCTTTTTGATCGAGACCGTTTATTGTTTGAACCAATGCAACGAGTGCACTGCTTCAAAGAGGGGCAAAATGTAGACACATAAAATATACTGATTGACATTGCGCACCTAATCCCGACCATTAACACTGTTTCATCCTAAATCATCCCTCGGTCTAACCATTTAATCAAATACCTTTATTGGATTAAATTCATCAATATTCTTCTCTTAATTAAATAAATCATTTATCTAATTAAGTCATCCTTTCTTGCTAATTAAATCAACCAGTCTGATCTAATTATCCCTATTTAATTAAATAATCAATTTTATTTGATTAAGTCTCTAAAGTCCATCCATTAAATTAAATAAATTAAAACCTTATTTGGTTTAATCTAACTTCATCTCCTTGGTTAAATAAAACAAAAATCTTTATTTAATTAATCTTAAAACCATATTCTTCTCATATTTTGATTTAAATCAATCCATAGATTTAAATCAATATGTCACATCATTCTAATCTTTCATTAAATTAATTAACCTTGATTAATTTAATCTTTTCTCATGCCCCATCCTCTAGCTTTTGCAACTTGCACAAGAAAATAGATTTAATTCATTTATTAAATCTCTATTTTCTCTCAAAAGGCATAATAAAGGAATATTCTTCAAATTTGATTTCAAAAATCCAAGTGGACTTTTTCCTTCCAACAAGGCATTTACTCCACCTAGAAAGTCCTTTTTCCATGAGCCAAGTGGCATTCAATGCACCTTCTTTCCCTCTTACATGTCATTTCAACAATTTCAAAATTCAAATATATGCATTTGACACATTCTTCAAAACTTGCGCATCCTCCATCCATTCACATGTTGACAAGTGGCACCTTGCTATTTGTTGATTCTTAGTCCACATTGCTCTCTTTTGGGCATTCTTCCAACTTGACATTCTATAAATAAGAGGCTAATCTCCTCATTTGATCATCCACAACTTGAGTAAACTTACTATACTCAAATTCATAGCAATATTCATCCATCTTATTAAGTTTTATAGATAGGTTATGTAGATTTCATCTTGGAGCACTCATCAATCTTCAACAAAGTGGATCAAAATCTTCATCAAATCATCTTCATCACATCATTGGAGTTGTGAAAGGGCCAATTTTCACATCAAATTGGCACTAACTCCCTAAAGAGATTAAGAGTTTGATTTCTTTTAGAATAGGATTCAACATATTTGTTTTAAGTCTATTGTGTTCTTCATTTTATTCCTTTTCTCTTGAATTCAAATGGATTTCTTGAGGAATCTCTATCCTAACTTGCATTTGACCTTATTAATGTGTTCATTTGTTGTGTTCTTGTAGGTATAGGATCTAGGTTCACACCAGTATTCTTATGCAAATGTTTGTAACAGAAAAACTCATAAATTTGCATAAGAGATGCTATTTTATTCATATTGTAAAAACCAAAGTCCCACACAAGCTGTGGGAGTAGCTTGATTTGATTACTTAATCAAATACTAAATACAAGAAAGAAATGTATATCACACAACTGAAGATAATATAAGAATAAGGAGAGAAGGTGATTCGTCATTTCTTGGAATGACGAATCATTGTTATAGTTGTGTTGATCTTGGTTCAACTCCAGCTCTAGGTCCAACTCCAGCTCCAAGGTTTACCTACAAGATTGTTGAAAGGTGGTGTTAGAGAAATGAAAAATCACATTCTAACTTATCCCTACATTACCAACAAAAATGCAATTTTTATCCTAGCAAGCATTCATTAGATGATTAAATCATCAAAAAAGTAGATGTTCAGGGAGCACAAAGTTCAATGGAAGCTTTTAGCTTCAATTATTTTGCTAACTTGTTTGTTTAATGTGCAGATATAGGTATAATCAAATCATTTCAACCAATAGATATTGTTATGAGTGGTGGAAAATGTGGCTCCTACAAGGTTTGAGCCTAGATCATAACAATGATGTAAAACAACTTCATTTTAAAATAAAAGTACACCATTTCCAATCTTTTGTTTTAGCATTATGATCAGATCTAATGCTTTAAAATTAAGCATTTGCAGGAGAAAAATATGTAAAAAATATGCTTGATGCTTCTAAATAAGCAAGAGGGAGAAAAGGAACATTGTTTTGGAAAACTTTCAAAATGCAAAATGGAATCAAACCCATAGTGATGGAGTCTCAAGATACCTAAAGATGTAATTGTTTTCCAATGAAAGCCTGTTGTAGCAAACATCAATTGCAATGATAGAAAAATTTAACAAATGTCTTTCACTTATTTTTCTACCAATGAAAAAATGTAAGATATACTTACAAGGTTCAAGGAAAAAATCATGCATATACAGTTGTGGGAGAACATGTACAACACAATAAGAAGGAGAACAATGCCATTTAGTGCATTAAGACAATAGTCAAATCATAAATAGATTTAAAGGTGCTAAAGAGAGATAGACAATGTTTATAGTGCATGATGTATACTCTAGTTTCAAAGCAAGAATAGTGAACAATCAAGCATAAATAGAACAATCAATTAAGCAATGACAAGAATCAATAAATAATAAAGAGATCAGTGCTATGCTTGCATTCAATGAGTTCAATTATAAACTAGGATATGCCATGAATATGCTCATAGTGACAGTAAAATCTGTAAGGCAGTAGCCTATTTGGATGGTGGCTAACAACTATATAGTGACCTTGAGAGGAGTCTTGGTGACTGCACAATGCCTCACAGTGTAATGTTAGTCTTTATTTTTGATACAATCTATTCATTGTGGTACCATTTTTTTTTCAAGTTTTCAGTCATGAAGGAGGTTGAAATAGCAAACAATTGTCTCAGTAAGGAGAACAAATTCCTCGATACTCCCATAAAGTCTTGAGGAAAACTTAAAGTTTTATCATCTCTCAGAGGATTATAGCAGTGAAATGCTCAATTTCTAGCCATGGCCTGCATTAGGGTTTTGTTTCTTAACAAAATGTTGAGAGGGTTTTCCTCTTCATTTATTTCAAAAAAACCAGATCAAAGACAAACCCAGAAGATTCAATGAGGTCATGGTCAAGCTATCACCAGGAAAATATAGATTCTACAATGGAAAATCTTATGCCATTTATCAAAGCACTATCAAGATAGAGCAACATATAATGTTAGAATCCATGACTTTCAGCATAGACAAGGCACGACTATTTGACAGAATGCCTCTTAGAATTGTTATCTCATGGAGATATGCAGAAACTGGATTTGTTAAAGAGGTTTTAAGAAATTATATATAGAGTCACAACTTGAATAAAGAAAAAACCTCGAAATACAATATGAAGCTTGTGACTTTTGCAAAAAATGAAATACATTCAAAACACAAAAGAGAAAACCCAGAATGGCCGAGAACAGGAGCCTTTCATCATCTCTTTCAATAAAGAAAAAGAGGCCAAATGTATAAAGATTATGCAGAGATAAATGGAAAGTTTTTGTTTTTCTTAGTTACCAATCAAACACGAGAAGCACAAAGACAAACTTACCAAGTGGATTTTGCATGGTTTCTACATAAAAGACTCTAGAAAGACTCCAAATCTCACAGTCAAAGCTCCAAAGAGCTCTATAGTTGATGGTAGCGCAACAACAGGTTGTTTCCAAATGCAAAAGTGAATGAATAAAATGATTAGGGTTCAGAATTTTGTTCATGCCCTAGTTCAATATCATAGTCATTTTTTACTATGTTTTTACCAAAAAACAAAATCATTTCATGTTACGAATAGTGCCCATGGTCTTCACTTGCAAAGTCATAGACCTAATCATTTGAAGAGGAGCCCATGAGTTTGAAAACAAATTTGGGAGTTAGGTTTTGAGATTTATCTCTTTATTTTGAAATAGTTCACTTTACTTGTATATTTATTGCATGAGGTTGAACAAAAATAACATTATAATTAAATATTAAAGGTATTACCTTAATATTTAATATGTAAATGTGATAAGGGAGGAACAATCACATATTAAATATTAAAATAATCATATGATTACTTTTTAATATTTAATCATTCAATTACCTTTTCCAGAATCATGCAAGAAAAAGACAAGTAAAGTGAACTAAGGATCCAATCATGCAAATTATGGAGATTCTTGACACATTACCTTAGTTTCATGCCAGTTCATAGGATATTTTGATCATACACTTTGAGAGGTGGAGTTTGGCCACTAATTTTTTCAGTTATTATCAGTTATCTGACCTCTTTTTATGCATTTTCTCTTTTGCTCATGAGAGGTATTCGAGAAGATATTTTTGAGATTTAGATCACTTTCAGTGCCACCTCCATGCATTCATGATCCATTTTGAGATGCAGTTTAGTTATGTACATTGTGACACGGAGTTTTGAGCTATTTAAGCTCAATTTACAACATTGGTGGGTCTGATTTTCATGTAGTTTTGCTTTTTCTCGTGGATGGCTTCATAGTTCAGATATTTTGACTTCAGTTATCTCCTCTTGGCTTTTTGAAGCCCTCTATTGTATATAAGGAAAATACTTAGTCTTTTTTCCTTAGTTCTTGAATTTTACTATCTTGATTTTGAGAGAAGAGATTTTTAACTCACTTTTATGACAGTTTAATATACAACAATAAGTTGTACACATTATTTTTTTGTTATTTTCATTGCATTTTCTCCTTTTGTTGGCTTAAGGATATAAAATTTTACCTTCTTGTAACTGAGTTTATGCAGTAAATGATTGATTTGATGAGTTTTAATGTGTTTTATCAATCAAAACCTTTAAATCTTATTTCTTTAATTATTACAAATTCTTGGATGCAATCAAGTTTCAAGTCTTAGGTTGTGCATGCAGTTATCAGTTTCAGGTTGTGAAGCATCTGTTTCCTTCTAGAAAAAGCTAATTATCCTTCCTTTGAAACATTTTTGTCATAAGATTGCAATTAATGAGTTGTGTAAGGTATTCCCTAAGTTTGCAATTATGAATTAATCTGCCATTAGATCATCATATTCGGTGCAATCACCCCCTAGAATCAATTCAGTTTACATTTTCAATCAATCTTTCTCACCCTTTTCCTTACAATTCAATAGTTTCTAGGAGAATGAAAAGGGGAGCCAACCCATAATCTGGAGGTCTAGTTTCACAATAGGGTACCCACAACCTGAAATTAGTCCAATGTTATACGGGATTGCAAAGCTTTCTAGCCTTGAATGCAGGTGCGCATTCCTTTGATAACATGAATATTATAATGTTTTTGCTTGGAACAATATGATATGATGTTGAAATAGACATATATATGCTTAAATTTTGATTAATAAGACATCGAGATGATGTCTCTTCCAAGAGGGGAAGGATGTCATAACCTAATTTTTACTGGATTTAAATTATAATATTATACATTGAATTATTGAGGAAATTCAATACATTGAATGAAAATTTTGATATTTTTAAAAAAATTAGAAAGAAGTTGACCATCATTGACTATGTGATCTTTTGAACTATCTTATACTTTATCATGATTGAACGTTACTAATGAAATTTGTAAGTGCAAGTGTGTGCAATTATAGGATGACAGGTTCAAGGACAAGAACAAGGTTGAAGTAGGATTGTTTAGCCAGATTGAACAGTAAGCTCGATGGAATCTGGGTACACACACCACAAATTGCATGATGTTTACATTTGAAATTTCATATAGAAGAAATTATTTACTTGCTTTGAATTGATCCAATGATTTAAAAAAAAAGGCTTGTGGAATGTTAAACATATGATTTTATATTCAAATTTTCTATCTTGAACTTGTGTGTGATCAAATTTGAAATAAAAACGATAGTCTGATTAAACATACACTATATATTCAAAAGGCATGATTTAAAGGATAATAATTTCATTTAGAGGCTATTATATGAATGCAAATATATATATAAGATCGTACAAATGTGTGTAAATGTAGATATATATAATATATATATACATATATAATATATATAATATATATACATATATATATTTATATTCCATATAAATATTGAATATGGATCGAATTTATTAAATTGTATACTGGTGATTTTGAATAAAATCAAATGAGGATGTATTGGATGAAGTGGCTTGTATTCAAATTTATGGCCAAGTCAAATTAAATTCAAATAGTGGGGTAGAAAATTAATGCCCATTATGAAAGAAATGACCCCATATCCAAGCAAATAGGTAAGAAGGAAAAATCCTTCCATTTTTGAAAAGGAATCACTGGAAAAACATCAGGCAGTGGTGACAAGTTTCTAGGAAAAAGTAGGAAAGTGACTCGGTTGTTGGGGAAACAAAAGAAAAAGCTTAGGAAAAAGCTTCAACCTTGAGGAAAATTGCTTTTTGTTGAGAATATGTTTGATGGTTTAGTAATCTCTATTTGAAAAACTTCAATCTTCTCAGAATGTCAATTCTATTAGAAACAATGAGAAATTAAAAAATGTCTGCAAAAGTATTTGTCTTTGAGTCGGGTCTTCTTATGTAAGATCGACCATATTTTCTTGATTTAGGATACTAGGGCCTATCAGCCATCCTTACATGTTTTATTATTGTGCTCTTTACACCCTATCGGCATGCTAGCCGAGAAAGGTCAAAGATTTGTATGCCTAATCATTATCAATTATATGTTTATTACCTTACATGTGAGTTTATTAGCCATTTTATGGCTATTCAAATTATATGCGAATACTAGAAGTTGTGTTATTCTGAAATGATGTAGAAAAATCGTAGATCATTCCCTTAGGGAACAACTATATTATTACTGTTATTCTTTTTTTTTCATAGTTTTGATTCCCATGTTGGCTAGTCCAAATATTGGATGTCGCACCCTTGGGGTGTAAAGATTAAATTGAAATCTTAAAGCAACAAAAAATTATTGCAGTTCTATAAATAAGCCTGCATTATTCTTTATGAATGATGAAGGAATGAAGATATCGTTCCACTCTTGCATTATGTGAATCGATTTGTAAGATTGACAAACTGCATATTATAAGATTGACAAACTACATATTATTGATCATAGGTTAAATCTTGCATGTTGAGCTATATATATATATACCATTAAAAGGCATTCTTCAAGATCGACCATTGTTGTTGTTTAAGGTAAAATTGAAAAGTTGTTCAACTGTTGGTCATTCTTTGGAACGACAAGTGACTTGAACCTTTATTCTTTTTCTTGCAATCACCAATAGGAAACACAAGTTTTTCTATAACCTTGGAAATAATGATATTGTTCCAAGACTTTTATGGTTATTTTGGTTTGAAAACAACAAGCATGTCGTTCTATATATTTATTGCATAGAGGATACTAGTATTATTTATATGTTGAATGCTAGAATGATGGAGACTTCATTCATCTATGTGTAGTACTGATTAGCCTAAATTTGTTAACGAAACATAATTGCACATAAACTTGTAAACTCCTTTAAACAACATTTGTTTGGCTGCAAAAAACATCGTTTTGTTATAAACAGTATTTGTTTAGCTACAAACAACATCGTTTTGTTATAAATAGTATTTTTTTAGCTGCAAACATCATAATTTTGTTATAAATAGTATTTGTTTAGTTGTAAATAGCATCGTTTGTTATAAATAATATTTGTTTAACTATAAACATCATCATTTTGTTATAAATAGTATTTTTTTAGCTATAAACAACATTATTTTATTATAAATAACATTTGTTCTGCTATAACAACATTGTTTTGCTACAAACAACATATCATTATGTGGAAACTGTTCAAACATACCTGATCTTAGTTCTTCTACTTCTTGTATTTTTGACAAATGATATGACAATCTGTAACATTATTTGGAATGGAAGAAATCTAATATAATAGTTTTATTTCAAAATGTATGCACAAATTAATAACTTATGTTGGCACATACATGTGTATGCACATAGACGTTCATTTGTGTACATACACATACTTGTGACATGCCTTTTTTTGGTACTTATTAAATTCATTCTTAAATGAATACGGATTTACATTGAATGTAATCATGTGTATGAAATGAATGGATAATGTATTGATTAGTTCCATTTGAATTATTTATCTGATTGAGGAAATAAGTAGACTGAATTACTTTTCCATAGATATGTGTGTAAAGAATATTCCCTTTATTGAGTAGAACAACAACACCTAAGTAGACTAGAGCACCTCAAGGTAGATGTTGCTAGAGGGTAGATAGTTGTTATGGAATCTGAAAGTCACCTTCTAGGACAGGATCCGAAATGGAGTTCAGAGAGTATAGGTTTTTGCTTTATCCAAAACCTATCATTTTTTGTTGCAACTTAATTTTTTTTGCTTGGCCAAGAAATTAGCCCATTATGTATGTATGGACTTTGTGATAACACTCTTTTCCATTCCTAGAATAGATCTTGCATTTTTCTAAATCATAGATAGAGATGCATGTTGATGTATGGGCATGCACTAGATTCCACCTTGCAAGATTGTTCTCTTGCTAATTTTTTTGTGCAAGGTTGGGTATTCTTCAATTTGGAAGAATTATGGGGAAGCGTAAGCTTCGTGGTTGGGTGGTAAAGCGATTCAACCATGTTCTCATCCACTAGTGGAGGTGAGTGTCAAGAGGAAACCTTGGATGTTTTCATGAATATCATGGTTTATGATGTAACCTTGAAGTGAAATTTGTATATTGTATTGACCTTGTGGCCCTATGAGCCTAGTCAACCTAGATATTGTAATTGACATTGAAATTGAATATATATATAAATATATTTGACTCATTTTAATTAGACATGTGTTGCTATGATTGAAAATAGCTGCTTAGTTATGTATTTTTAAAATTAAATATTCATAATGTCATTTGCAATAATATAATTAAGTAATAATTAGAATGGGTTATTACAAGAATTATCAATCAAGATAGGGATTTTCCCCAACATTTTTGCTCTTATTTCACCTTTATTCGTACCTTTCTTGTTCAAACTTGAGATTGGAAGAAGTTAACCACCTCCTCACTAATTTTTTTATTGTTACCAAGATAGCACCAGTACCATTTTTTATTTCAATAATTCAATTCTTGCATCTATTTGTATGAACCAAGCAGTGAAAGTACTTGGTTTTTTTGTCCCCATCTTTTAGCCAACACTCTCTTAGACTTTTGGTGCTAGAAGATATCTTCCCTCCTCAAAACCTCCATGTGCTTCATAGTTAGAGATTTCTCCAGATGGAAATCCTCCTCACCCATCCCATTTTGAAAAACCTTCTCATTGAGATCAGCTAGTTCATCTTTGATTTTGTTCTTCTCCTCGAAAATATTTTTAAAGTGATTTTTATTCCATTCCTTTAGCTTGGTTTTGATAAAGATAAGCTTCTTGTGAAGGGAAAATATATTTGTACTTTCCACAAAAGAGCTTTGTGTCACTGCAACTAGACGTAGGCAAGGCCATCTGTCAATGAGCCCTTGAGGCCCCCTAGGTCAGTATTTTAGGGTTTGTCAGGTTAGTCAAAACAAATCAAACACTTTCAACTTAAACATGACATAATCATCTGAACTTCAAACACAAATCCTGAATCAACAAGATAAGCAAGCCAACATGTCTCCAAGTCAAATAGGTCATTTGTCAAATCAATTGAACTAGTTAAATCAATCAAAACCAATGGTCTTATACATGATGTGTCCTTCCTAAAACCAGACCTTGTCACTATCACACTTTATCATTTTCCTTATACAAGTAGTTACATGACCAAAACCAGACTTGATGTCTTATACAACATGTTTCTTCTCCTAAAACCAAGCCTTGTCAAAACAATCAACCCATCACTCACTTAGTCACTTAACACACTGACAAACACTTATTGGTAAATAATCTAAATGGTTGTTGACCTTGTTGGTCTATTTTGTCTTATCTTTTGGATTTATTTCAGTCATGTTACTAGCCACCTCGAGGATGTCCCATGAAGGATTTAGAGGAGCGATCATGTCTCATGACTCATCTTTTAGTTGATTGTTGTTTGTAGTTTGTCTTAACAAAAAGATTGGGGAAAAGATAGTATTGTTGTATGTTTATTGATCATTGCTTGTCTTTTTCTTTGCTTTATATTTTTCATCTTTTGATCTTTCTTTAGATTTATCTTTTTGATCCATGCTATTCCTACTCAAGTTCATCACGATCATTTCATATCATGGTGTGCTTTGACAGGGCATAAATTGGGGCAAGGTATATTGTTTCTATGTGATGTGTCTAATGGTTGTCTCATCACAGATCCACCAAGAGCGTAATACACCTTGTGAATGTTGGGGCATCCTATTGTCTATTGCTTAGTTTCCTTGAGAGTCATTTCATGCATTGGATACATTGTCACCTTGGTCTTATATACCTTCGTGCATAACATCCATTGTTATATCAAATAAAGGTTGCTAATCTTAAAATCAGCATATCATGTCATCATCATCATCATCATTGCATTCATAATCATTTTCCTGCATCCATATTTTAATCTTTTCATACATCATTTTACCTCTTTCATCTAACATTTCCTTCTCTTCTTTCAAGAGATCACCCATGTAATTAATGCACATGTAATCTCTCGAGGGGGCATCAATCATCTCATTTTCTATTTCTCACTTGACTTGGGCATATCATCACCTTCTTCGTCTCTTCTGAATTTTCTTCTTTTCTACTTTTCCTTTCTTTGAACCAATGTTACTTTGAACATTGCTTTAAAGAGGGGCAAAATGTAAACACTAAAAATTGTCCGATTAAATCATTTTATTATTTAATTAGATTAATCTCATTCCTCTAAGTTCATATTTCTTCTTATCCATTTAATTAAATATTTTTTATTATTTAATTATTCTAAACTATTCTCTAATTTTATTTAAACAATTTTAATAATTAATTGACCACTTTTTAAATAACTATCTTTAATTATTTAGTCTCTAATATTCTTCATAATTAAATAAATATTTTTATTTATTTAATTATCCATGTGGGTGTGAATAAATAAATGATTTTTATTTATTTATTACACTTACTTGTTTTCTTCTATCTTTCCATCTTTTTTCTCTTTAGTCAACTCTATCTCAATTGTGGAATCTAAATCTTTCCTAAATCATCAACTTTCCTTCATTTTGGAAACATCTTCTTCATCAACTAGTCAACTCAATCTTCAAAATGGAAATTTGTATTTTGTAGTTGAGTCGACTCTACTAATTTTTCAATTATCTCATGTCTTCGTCCCCATCCTCATCACTTATTTGATTTTTCCTTGAAAATTCTATAAATAAGATCATCTCTTCATCATTTGGGATCTCACATTTTTATGCAAATTAATTCCTTCAAAATATTTTATCAATCAAATCAATCATCAAGCATATTGTTATGGTGTTGAGATTTAGCATCCACGTCCAAAGATGAAGCAACACCATATCATTTATTTTTGAGGTTTGCAATGGATTGATAAATTGGAGATTTAAATTTGATTTCTTTATTTATGTTTTCATGTTATTTAAAAATAAAAAAAATTGATTTCAATGCACACAAACTCCATCAATGTCCAATGTGTTTTCCTTTCCACCAACGTCGCTTGAACCCTTCTTGGATTCCATAAAACACTTAATCCACTAGAGGCCCCAACAACATCCACAAAGCAGCTCTGCCATTGCCTCCACTTAGCCATCAATTTGTTTGCTTTGTCTGAATTCAACTTTGTCTCTTAAACCAAAACTATATCTACTTTCTCTTGGCCAAGTTGGTGCTTGACCAAACATCTTTTATTAGGGGCATTCATGCCCCTAATATTCCACATAAGGAATTTCATTGCAACCCAGGGAGGGCCAAGCCCTTCACTAATCTCAATTTCATCTGGCCCTTAACATTACCAACCATCTCTAGTTGCACCTTGTTTGGTTTTCAATATTTCTGAGCTTTCTCTCCTAGCCTCGACTTCTTTGACTTTGATTGGATTTGATTGATCATCGTGGAATCTAATATATCTACTTCATCCTCCTCAAATTCACTTCCCTCCTTAGGATTACAAGTCCACTCAGACATTCCTTTGCTTGATTCAAGGGAGTTTGATCAATGTCTTTTCCATCTACTTGAACTTCCTGAGGGATATAAGCTTCAATCTCCTTTTGATTCATCACACTAACCTCCTTACAATTTTTGTGAAGGGTGTCATCACTCTCCTTATTCTCTACTTCTGCCAATTCACCCTTACACTTACTTTCTTCTGAGAATTAAAATTTAGCTCCCTAACAAGTTGCACAAGGATTGCATTTGATCTCTCCAACTAATCATTAGCATTGCATTGGGGAATTGCCTACTCTTGGGGGATACTCAAGCTACCCCTCTCCTAGAACCCCTACTCTTGATCAACTGACAACAAAGGAAAAAAACTCAATTTCTTTATTGGCTTCCCGACAAGTTAATGTGCCCTCCTTCCCACCTTCATTTTTTTGTAAACTCTTTTTCTTGTCATTTTTGTTGGCCAACTTTTTTCTTTTAATGTTATATATTTTTTCTCCACACCCTCTTCTCAAATGCAACTCAAGGAATTAAAGAACTAAAGGTAGGGGTTTCATTCTGATGTAGATTCTTACAACACACTGTTATCCTTCTCTTCCACAATTCTCCAACCTTAATGAAGGACCCGATCTTATTTCCAATGACCTTTAAAGTTAACTCTACCCAATACTCAAATGCTAGATTATACAATATAATCTAGACCCCCATCTTTGGGATCTCCTCTCTCAGGGGATTGAAACTTGGAACCCAATCTTTAATGTAGAAGTCACTATCATCCATGATTTGGGGGCCTTCATTTAGTATTTTCTTTTTCATTCTGTTATTAGGGCACACAACCAAGAAGAAGCCATTCATTTTATGCCAATTTTTGTCACCACTTCTGAACCCTGGGGAAGGTTTTCCCATCCCCAATCTATTTTATAAAAAAGGAATTCCCTTCCAAATCCTCATTTTATTGTGCCCTTCCTCATTGAGATAGATTGCAATACAACGGTTTGGAATTCTTTGACCAAAAGGGATGCAATTTGTTCCCATAACTCTTGGGGTTGTTGCACCTGCCTAACCTTTATTGGCATTACATCATTTCTTTGCATTCCTCTGCCTTCCACGCCCAAATTTTGGATGCAATGACGATCCATGTTAAAACCTCCCTCAAAATATCGTGATCTAGGCTTCCTAAAGTACCCTTGTTCGCCAACAATACATTGAGCTTTCAACCTTTTATTTCTTCTGGTATCCTCCCATCCCCAATGCAAACCATTTTTGCCTCCTCCCATGTTGGTTGTTATCCTCCCTATGCGACCATGATATTTGCTTCACAGACTTGATCCCTCCAAGTTTTCTTCCCTGTGTGCTCCATTTTTTTACCTTTTTTATATAATAATTTTTATATAAATAAAATATTTTTTAATAAGAAAAAATAATTCTTCAAATAAAAAAAATAAAATTATTTTAAAATTATAAAATAAAATGTTTTTAATTAAAACACAAAATTAATATTTAAAATATTTATCTTAATTAAACTTAAAATGTTCTTTAAATAAAATAAAATATCATTATTTAAAAAAATATAAAATAAAATATTTTTAAATAAAAACACAAAATTAATATTTAAAATATTTATAGACTTGGGGTGTAGACCAGTTGGTTGAGCCGTTGGAAGACACGGACGATCGACACAGGTTCAAACCTCATTCGGTACCCAAGCCAGTTTAACTAGTCACGTCCAGGGTGGGTCCCTTGTAGGTTAGCGCGTGGTTGTAGGAGGATTAGTCTCACCCGTAATGGAAACTTAAGAGAAGCCCGGTGGTCGCAACTTAAGAGAGGCCCGGTGGTCGCAGGGACACCTCCTGCCAATATATATATATATATATATATCTTAATTAAAATTAAAATATTCTTCAAATAAAAAATAAATAAAATTATTTTAAAAATTTAAAAATTAAATATTTTTAAATAAAAAAACACAAAATTAATATTTAAAATATTTATCCTAATTAAACTTAAAATATTTATTAATAAAAATATCTTATTTTTATGTTGAGAGGCATATTACAATGGCATCCATCAAAAAGCAAAATTCAAAGTAAAGAAAAACTCTTTAGTTTGATTTTGATTTTGATATTTTATTCACTCTAAAATACTTATTCTTTATATCATAATCAATTTTATAAAGATTTCATTTTTATTATTTTTAAATATATTTTAATATTATTTTTGGGAAGATAAATATATTTGAAAGCAAAAAAAATACTTACAATTTAAAATAGAATTCAATTAGGGTTAGAATAAGAGTTTTGATTAGAAAATATGCATCAATAAGTAGATGTTTTGTTTTTTAATTGAATGAAAGTGTTTTTTGGTTAAAACCATCACTTAGTTAGATTTCTTCTCTTCTTTTTAATAATTTAGAATAGTTTATTTAATTGCATGTCTATTGATAATATGCATGTTTGAGCTGCAAGACAATACTAGTAGGAGACGAAAAAGATTTTGTGTTTCACTGGAAAATCGAGCTTAGAGAGGATGTGGAATGTGTGCTACAAAGTGTGAAATTGGGGTTGGTTTCTTTATTGTAGTTTATTTTCTATGGTCTAAATTTTGTTTGTAATAGCTTTTGGGAGTTGGGTTTTGTGTTTGGAAGTTTTTCTTAATTTTTTCCTATAATACTAACAATTATGTTTTTAATTGCTCATCATTAGTCTTCCAAACTTTCTTTTTTCCGATCTAGGTTGTGTTTTGAAATTTTAGGCATATTTTTTAGCAAGGGTTGCTCTTCTATTACAATATCTCTCACTATTCTTTTGCTTGTCAATTTTTCGAATTATATTGTGATATCTTTTGTTTTTTTTATTAGCTCAATCTAGATTATGAGGAAAATGAAACTCATCAAATGGAGTGAATACATGTTTATTGGAGGAGAATTGTATGACCGTGGTGTCAAAAATAAAAAAAATAAAAGTGTCAAAGTTTTTGTTTATGATTTAGAGGTATACTACAAGACAATGACAATGTATAATTCATAATTTTAATGCTTAACGTGTGCAAGCAGATTTCTAGAGAGTGAAGGAAAGACAAAAATTAAAGAAGTTTTCATTTAGATGGTTTTTATTTTCTTGGTTGTATATAATTCTTTTTAGTATGAAGAACTGGGTATTTAATAAATAGAAAAGAAATAGAAAATTAATAAATGAAGATCCATTTCAATATACACTATTGAGACCCCTCAATAGGTGAGATGAACAACCCGTGCAAAATTGGATGATTGTTGCCTGCACACAAAATAAAGTTGTGTTGTATAGATAGTTCAATGAATGATTTAACTATTTTTGTATTTTTAATTTGATGATTTAATTATTTTTTATTTTTTAAATAATTAATCATTCAAATTTAAAGCTCTTTACGATTAAATTGAACTAAACTAGCAATCGCACCTTGATGTGCAATGGGTATGCCGAAGAGTAGTGGAAGGTCAATTAAAAACAGATTGGTTTATTTTGTGTATATATTTGTTTTGTATATGAGATCAATTGATAGGACATTTACAAAATTAAAGTGGTCGAGGATTACTTTGATGAAGTAAAAGAGATTGTTGTTATAATGAGAAGTGAAGAAATTTGTGTTCAAGTAAATAGAAAAGTATTTTATAACAGATATAATATACAAATTAAAACTTTCATCAAATGGGATTTAAGAAATGAATTTTTAATTTTAGTTAAATAAATAACAAGAGAAGAATTGGAACACAAACTTTTCCCTCACATATCTCACAACCCATTACAGAAATGGTCAAACTGGTACAAAGAATTGAGTATACCATTACATAATGATGAAACAATGTGGCTCAAAAATTTGAAAGAGTAAATATCTAATCACTTGTAACAATCTATCAAAGAAGAACCAATCCAAAACCATCATATGAATAATACCCATATAAAAAATTGTATTATAATCCAAAAAACAAAAACCATAAGAGAAATATAAATAAATGTTAAATTAGTTTTTTATAAAAAAAAAATTGAAAATCATATCTCTATGTTAATGATATGTTTGTCTCACAATCCAATAAAGAAGAATTACATATATAAACAATATCCCACACCAAACAACCCCAAAAAATTATAACAAAAGTTAATCAATTTTATTATCTACTACCATATAAGCAATACAGAAATTAGAAACATGTGCATTTTGATTGGTTTTGAAAGTGGATTTCTAGAGAGTGAAGGAAAGACAAAAATTAAAGAAGTTTTCATTTAGATGGTTTTTATTTTCTTGGTTGTATATAATTCTTTTTCGTATGAAGAATTGGTATTTAATAAATAGAAAAGAAATAGAAAATTAATAAATGAAGATCCATTTCAATATACACTATTGAGACCCCTCAATAGGTGAGATGAACAACCCGTGCAAAACTGGATGATTGTTTCCTGCACACAAAATAAGGTTGTGTTGTATAGATAGTTCAATGAATGATTTAACCATTTTTGTATTTTTAATTTGATGATTTAATTATTTTTTATTTTTAAAATAATTAATCATTCAAATTTAAAGCTCTTTACGATTAAATTGAACTAAACTAGCAATCGCACCTTGATGTGCAATGGGTACGCCGAAGAGTAGTGGAAGGTCAATTAAAAAAAGATTGGTTTATTTTGTGTATATATTTGTTTTGTATATGAGATCAATTGATAGGACATTTACAAAATTAAAGTGGTTGAGGATTACTTTGATGAAGTAAAAGAGATTGTTGTTATAATGAGAAGTGAAGAAATTTGTGTTCAAGTAAATAGAAAAGCATTTTATAACAGATATAATATACAAATTAAAACTTTCATCAAATGGGATTTAAGAAATGAATTTTTAATTTTAGTTAAATAAATAACAAGAGAAGAATTGGAACACAAACTTTTCCCTCACATATCTCACAACCCATTACAGAAATGGTCAAACTAGTACAAAGAATTGAGTATACCATTACATAATGATGAAACAGTGTGGCACAAAAATTTGAAAGAGTAAATATCTGATCACTTGCAACAATCTATCAAAGAAGAACCAATCCAAAACCATCATATGAATAATACCCATATCAAAAATTGTATTATAATCCAAAAAACAAAAACCATAAGAAAAATATAAATAAATGTTAAATTAGTTTTTTATAAAAAAAAAATTGAAAATCATATCTCTATGTTAATGATATATTTGTCTCACAGTCCAATAAAGAAGAATTACATATAAACAATACCCCACACCAAACAACCCCAAAAAATTATAACCAAAGTTAATCAATTTTATTATCTACTAGCATATAAGCAATCCAGAAATCAGAAACATGTGCATTTTGATTGGTTTTGAAAGTGGATTTCTAGAGAGTGAAGGAAAGACAAAAATTAAAGAAGTTTTCATTTAGATGGTTTTTATTTTCTTGGTTGTATATAATTCTTTTTAGTATGAAGAACTGGGTATTTAATAAATAGAAAAGAAATAGAAAATTAATAAATGAAGATCCATTTCAATATACACTATTGAGACCCCTCAATAGGTGAGATGAAAAATCTGTCCAAAACTGGATGATTGTTGCTTGCACACAAAATAAGATTGTGTTGTATAGATAGGTCAATGAATGATTTAATTATTTTTGTATTTTTAATTTGATGATTTAATTATTTTTTATTTTTTAAATAATTAATCATTCAAATTTAAAGCTCTTTACGATTAAATTGAACTAAACTAGCAATCGCACCTTGATGTGCAATGGGTACGCCGAAGAGTAGTGGAAGGTCAATTAAAAAAAGATTGGTTTATTTTGTGTATATATTTGTTTTGTATATGAGATCAATTGATAGGACATTTACAAAATTAAAGTGGTCAAGGATTACTTTGATGAAGTAAAAGAGATTGTTGCTATAATGAGAAGTGAAGAAATTTGTGTTCAAGTAAATAGTAAAGCTTTTTATAACAGATATAATATACAAATTAAAAATTTCATCAAATGGGATTTAAGAAATGAATTTTTAATTTTAGTTAAATAAATAACAAGAGAAGAATTGGAACACAAACTTTTCCCTCACATATCTCACAACCCATTACAGAAATGGTCAAACCGGTACAAAGAATGAGTATACCATTACATAATGATGAAACAGTGTGGCACAAAAATTTGAAAGAGAGTAAATATCTGATCACTTGTAACAGTCTATCAAAGAAGAACTAATCCAAAACTATCATATGAATAATACCATATCAAAAATTGTATTATAATCCAAAAAACAAAAACCATAAGAGAAATATAAATAAATGTTAAATTAGTTTTTTATAAAAAAAAATTTGAAAATCATATCTCTATGTTAATGATATGTTTGTCTCACAATCCAATAAAGAAGAATTACATATAAACAATACCCCACACCAAACAACCCCAAAAAATCATAACCCAAGTTAATCAATTTTATTATCTACTACCATATAAGCAATACCGAAATCAGAAACATGTGCATTTTGATTGGTTTTGAAAGTGGATTTCTAGAGAGTGAAGGAAAGACAAAAATTAAAGAAGTTTTCATTTAGATGCTTTATATTTTCTTGGTTGTATATAATTCTTTTTAGTATGAAGAACTGGCTATTTAATAAATAGAAAAGAAATAGAAAATTAATAAATGAAGATCCATTTCAATATACACTATTGAGACTCAATAGATGCAATGAACAACTTGTGCAAAATTGGATGATTGTTTCCTGCACACAAAATAAAGTTGTGTTGTATAGATAGGTCAATGAATGATTTAATTATTTTTGTATTTTTAATTTGATAATTTAATTATTTTTTATTTTTTAAATAATTAATCATTCGAATTTAAAGCTCTTTACAATTAAATTGAACTATACTAGCAATCGCACCTTGATGTGCAATGGGCACGCCGAAGAGTAGTGGAAGGTCAATTAAAAAAAGATTGGTTTATTTTGTGTATATATATGTTTTGTATATGAGATCAATTGATAGGACATTTACAAAATTAAAGTGGTTGAGGATTACTTTGATGAAGTAAAAGAGAATGTTTTTATAATGAGAAGTGAAGAAATTTGTGTCCAAGTAAATAGAAAATATTTTTATAAAAAATATAATATACAAATTAAAACTTTCATCAAATGGGATTTAAGAAATGAATTTTTAATTTTAGTTAAATAAATAACAAGAGAATAATTGGAGAAGAAACTTTTCCCTCACATATCTCATAGCCCATTACAAAAATGGTCAAACTAGTACAAAGAATTGAGTATACCATTACATAATGATGAAACAATGTGGCACAAAAATTTGAAAGAGTAAATATCTGATCACTTGTAACAGTCTATCAAAGAAGAACTAATCCAAAACCATCATATGAATAATACCCATATCAAAAATTGTATTATAATCCAAAAAACAAAAACCATAAGAGAAATATAAATAAATGTTAAATTAGTTTTTATAAAGAAAATTTGAAAATCATATCTCTATGTTAATGATATGTTTGTCTCACAATCCAATAGAGAAGAATTACATATAAACAATACCCCACACCAAACAACCCCCACAAATCATAACCAAAGTTAATCAATTTAACTATCTACTACCATATAAGCAATACTGAAATCAGAAACATGTGCATTTTGATCGGTTTTGAGGGATGTGTATCTTTGCTTAGCTAGTACAACCTATTATGTCCAAGCAAACAAGAGAAAATTCTGAAATAG
The DNA here is from genome assembly GCA_007258455.2 of Sequoia sempervirens. Taxonomy (NCBI): domain Eukaryota; kingdom Viridiplantae; phylum Streptophyta; class Pinopsida; order Cupressales; family Cupressaceae; genus Sequoia; species Sequoia sempervirens. Next base: position 315,461,602 of record VDFB02281492.1, on the reverse strand, counting down.
ATTTTTTTATTATATATAAATAATTTTTTTAAACTTCTACAATTTTATCATTGTTTCTTGGATATTAGTACGTTAAGCAATATAGAAAAGGTTGGTTGGTAATTTTATAATATATGTATAGTGTTCAATATAACAATTTGACCAAGAGGTTGTAAAAGTTGACCAAAATCTTAAGTTGCCATGATTTGAGGCCCATGTTTAAAAATACAACCTACAGAATTGCAAAAGAAAATTGATACATTATTTGAAAGTGAATACATGTAAAAGAAGTTTCTTATATAAACAAAGCTCATCAAGAAAGGAATAGAAATAATTTTAAATAGAATTTGTTTTACCAAATGTTATTCTGTTACATCCATCATCAAATTAAGAAAAGAATGGCCAGATCACATCAATATTGTTTCATTTCCTTTTTATGTAAAGTTTCCAAAAGTTGATTTTGAAATCCCTGGATAATATTTGCAAACTGGTAGAAAAATATTTCCTTGTGGGCATTTGGTTCAATCCTAAACCATAACTACATGTTGATCACTTCTCATGATATTATATGTACAAGAAAACAAAATTAGACAATTACAGAAGGTTGTTCCATATGTAAGAAACCCATGGTAAATAGAAAAGGTATTGCTAGAAGGGGGCCATCAATGATGAAATCAACTTGATCCATTGACATGGCTATTGAGGTAATGAGAAGCTTTTTAATCAGAAAAATGTTTATATTGAAAGAGTTTGTAAGTCCAAAATTGTAGAATTTTTTAGTGTCTAATAAAGCTCTTGAATAAAGGGAAACCATGGTAATCAACAGATCCAATATCTACACATCTGTAACACAACCATTCAAATGGTTCACGTGCCTTTTCTATGCTTCCACATTCCTCCATCTATGATGTTTTGATGGGAGTATACTGGAAAAGGCTATGGAATTTGGCTTTACACCTGCCAATTGCATTTGCTTGAAAGTTTCTAAAGTCTTCTCAACAAATCCATTTTGTACATATCCTGCAACCATTGCAGAAGTTTCTTATATAAACATAGCTCATCAAGAAAGGAATAGAAATAATTTTAAATAGAATTTTTTCTTACCAAATGTTATTATGTTACATCCACCATTTCCTTTTTATGTAAAGTTTCCAAAAGTTGCTTTTGAAATTCCTGTATAATATTTGCAAACCTATAGAAAAATAATTCCATGTGGGCATTGGGTTCAATCTTGCAATGCTCATAAGTATCATTAGCCTATTTTTTTATTCGACATACAACTATAGATAAATCAAAGACCATTTTTGGGTGTAATTTGTTTGATTTTGGTTTCCAAGCAAAGGAGTACATTTGGCTATGGATTCAGTGCTAATATAGTACCCTTTGTCTGCTTTATTTTCTAGATTTCTTAATGCTAATACAATGCCAACATCAATTTTGATCTTGAATGGGGTCAATGGAGCTTCACTCATCCAAGAAGCTTAAATTGAGACCCAAAAGTAGGATAAATTTTCAAATAGAGAATCAAAAGTAGAATAAATCTTCAAATTCAGGTCCAGAAGTATGTATTGAGGGTATTAACAAGTAAAGTAAAGCTTTGTCAAGTAGAATTCATTTATTGGAGCTCTTATTTTAGAAATCCTTTGCAAAACTCTCATATAAATGTAAATGTACTAAGATATTTGAAAAAAAATTATTCTCCACATAATTTTTACAGTTAAAGGATAGTTATTCTTAAAGAATGTCATGACAATTTTATGCTAGAGATGCATTGGCAATGAGATTTTGGTAGAGACAAAGGAAAATGGCAAAAAACACAATCTGCATAAGATAGTGAAAAGAATGTGATGACAGTTTTATGTTAGAGATGCATTGGCAATGAGACTTTGGTAGAGAAAAAGGAAAATGGCACAAAACACAATCTGCATAAGATAGTGAAATGGATGGTCATAAATGCAGTCCAAAAATTAATTAAGGAAGCAACTGCTACTCAAACTACACTATATAACTTGAAATGGTCATGAAATGGAGGTGGTTTATTATCAAGCATGACAGTCCAGAGGAGGTAAAAGACAAAGTTGAAGGGGCAGTAGAGAAAACACCTCCTTTGCGTGCACTAGTTTCTAATCAACCTTGTTTGAATAGTGTTTTGTATAATCAAGTAAAATTTAAATCAAATGGACAAGGTAACTGGGTACAATGACTAACACAAATCCAATAGACCATAGAAACTAATAGATAGAGCACAACAATGCAATTTGTAATATTTTTTCAATCTTGCAGTGTCTGCTACCAAAATATAACTATTTCACAGTTTTGAAACCCTAGAAAGAAATTATGGTGAGTCAAGGGTAAGCAACAAGAGTATAGAATATTGAAAGCAGGGTAAGTGACTTACCTCAGGATTCTACACAAATTGTGTCTTTATGTCAACAATGGTGAGAAGGATAATGTATGAATTACATAACCTATGTACAAAAATGAAAAATGAGTTGCCAATAATCAGGTTGTCAAAATTCTGAAATCAAACCTGGGCAAGTGACTTACTTCAAGATTGTGTAGAAATAATGTCTTTTTGTACGCCCGCATAGTAGGAGAGTTGTTGTATATTCTTTGGTGCATACTCATGAAAGCTTGTAGGTAGACAGTAGATGATGTCAGATTTCTATATGGAGAAGCCTAGAGATTATAGTTTACAACTAAATTTTAATGTGCAAGGAATATTATTAGATTTGTTCATATATACAAAAACATACTTGTTAATATGTAGCTAAGTATGAAATTATTGTTAATGAAGTTGTGAGGTGAATAAATGTAACTAATAAAATAGAAGTATCTAACCTACAGTTGTTTTAAGTATTAGTGTTTGTTGAGGAGGTTGAATATGATAATGCTAATAAGTGTGCTTCCTCTTGCTTTTGGCAAGCTACATATGGGTTTTGTTGCATGTGTGCATATCGTTCAAATGTGAAGGTTGGTTTGATGCGCAAACTTGCAAGTTCACACACTCTAGAAATAGTTGTGAATGTTAGCCCTTGTCGATCCACATTGTCAATGTCAATTGTTTCCTTTTCAAGAGTTAGGCCTTGTGATTTGTATATTGTTAAGGCCCATGCCATTTTCAATGGTATTTGATGACATCGATCACGACTCAAAGGGGAAATAGGGACATTTTTTGGATTATTGTGGTCCCAAGCAGGGCCAATGTAATTGTTGAGTTCAACAACAACAAACAATGGAAATGAAGGTGGATTCTCAACATCCTTGTAGACTATTGCTTTGACTTCGCCAAGTGCACCATTAACAAGGCCTGTTTCCACCCATAAATTTGAACATAACATTACTTTTTGTTGAACACATAATAAAATCTTATATTGAAGTTGTTCTTTGTCTGGATTTGAACTTAGTGGTTCCTTAAGTTGCTCTATAATTGATAATGCAACAGGTTTTGCCAAAGACAATAACATTTGTTGGTTATGTAGTGAGACCATTTAATTTGTTGTGAAGAGATGTATTGAGGATAAGAAACCAATTTGCTAGATGTAGAGGTCAATGTTGAGTTGGAGCATGGCATTAGAACTTTCCAATCTTCAATTGTAGGTTCTGCATTTTGCAAATTGGAGAGGAGAGTAGAAAATGAAATCTGTGTCGGAGCTTCACCGATTTGACAAAAAAAATTGGTAAGAGTGATAACTTTTGTAAAATTGCGCCATGAGTGCCTCCATATGATGTTGATGCATACATAGGGATGTCCTTGACTAGTGGAAGTTGTCCAAGATCACCAAAGAGCATGATTAAGCATCCTCCAAATGGTAGTTGGTTATTGTTGGGGAATGCTTCACGTAACCTCATGTCAATGCATTGTAGCAACTTGGGTCCAATGAAGCTCATTTCATCTATCAATATGTACCGAATATAGTACATTTTTTCCTAGAAGCTTGCTAGTGTTTTTCCTTGCAAGGGTTCCATACTTTGATAGGTATTCAAATAGCATAGTGGATTGTTGATGCTTCTATGTTGAATGTTGTTATGCCTGTTAGTGCCAGAAGTAGTAATCGTGATTGGCCATTCTGGGATAAGCTAATGAGTGCAGTTTTGATGGCTTTTATGAGGTGTGATTTACCTATTCCAATAGTTCCTTGAACAATTAATTTTAGAGGAGGTTGGCAAGTATCAACATGTAAGTGTGAAAGAATAATATCAAATTCTTTTTCTTGTTGGATAGCAACTCATGTTGGGTAGGGAAATCGGTAAGATGTCAGACTTGAAATGTTGGATGGTTAGATTTTATGAATGCAGTTGTAGAGACTTGATGTTGTGGATTGATCTGGGAAGATCATCAATCATGGTGCAAGTCAATGTCACAGTGACCAAGCATGTCTAGTTCGTCAAAGTGGAGGGGAAGGCTTGGGTATAGGTGAGACAATAGTTGCCATTCAGATGGGTTGTTATTTTGTATTATACCTTCTTCATCAGAAGAGGTGTTGGAATTTGTATTTTTTGGAGCTTTTGTTGGTCTGTGTAGCACATCCCAGGGATGATAATTACATGCAAGCAATTTTCAGAAACCTATGGGTGTTGGCTTGTCAGAGTCAACATCAGTTGAAATCTGAGAGAGCATTTCATGATATGTTTATGATTTGATTTCAGCTTTTGTTGCATATTTTGCAATGTATTTGAGGACAACATGGATAGAGAGAACATGCTAACAGTCTACATTGGCCCTCCAGATAAAGAGTATATAAGGGTTGTGTAGTGTTATGCCTTGCATAACCACCCTATTTTGTAGTTTATTTTGGAACAAAATGGGTCCCCCTTTTTGTTTTATTTTGGTCACCTTTGATTGTTTGGTTGGGTCTTAGGAATTCTTTTGTTTTCCTCCTAAGTTTGTCTTTTCTTCTGTCGAAGGTGGGTCTGGAACCAAATCTAAACATGGAACTCTTGCAAGGTTTCTAGTTCGCATATTGTTCTGACTCTGACTTCGCCCTTCTCTTATGTTTTTCCTTTGCATCATTGGTTGTTTTCGACTAACACTTGGGTTGGTCCGTTCCCTTGTTTCATTGGTTGTTTTCTACTAACACTTGGGTTGGTCCATTCCCTTGTTTTGTTGGTTGTTTCCTCGTGTTTTCTTTGTTTGTTCTCATGGGATTGGAACTAGGATTACAACTCACATAGGGAATTTTCAAGTTTCCATTTTGTGTTCCCATCCCGGCTCCGTCTCCGCTCTTCTTCTTTCTCACTCTTTGTTGTTCGGGCCGGGTCCGGTGTTCGCTTTGGTCCCGCTTCCCTTGTTCTTGTGTTGTTCTATCCTTTGGTCGAGACTGAATCTGGAACCAGAATGGAACTTCAAACTTTGTGAAGGTTTCATTTCAGTTTTGTCTCTTCTCTCGTCTCTGTTTATTGTTTGTTGGTCGGTCCTTTTTGTCGGGGCCAAATCCGGGGTTGGAAATGAAATAGGGAACTTTGTGTAGTTTCTTTATCTTGTTTCTGACCCGACTCAATGTTCACCTAACCTTTTTTTGTTTCATGGACTTGACTTAACTCTTTGTTCGCATCATTGGCTCCGTCCCTGATCTACCATATTTATTGCATTAAATGTTGCCTGTTTGCACACGCGAATTAACGACTAAAGGTTTAATTATGCTTAAACTACCTCATTGTTTTTATTATGTGAATTGTTTAAGGAAATCATGGCCAGGAAAGTCTCGAGAGAATTGATTTGATGGCGGGGGTGAATTGCAGAGTGAATCTTGGCAAATTTCTGGTCAATCCTAAGGAGCGTTTTGAGGTAGGTTTCTTTTTCTTTTCTTTCTCTCATTTTGTTCTTTCGCTTGTGTCATTTTAGCATATTCACAAGAGGGTTTATTCTGTGAATTTTTTCACTTGGTTGGTGTTTGTTTTTGTTCTTTTTGTTTTGTTTGCTTGGTTCTTTCTTTTTTGTTTCGTTCTGTTTTGTTGGTTTTGTCTTTCTGTTTGTCATTTCTGCTTTGTTGTTTGTTCCACTGTCACTTTCGTGACAGGTCCATTTTGTCATGATCTGGTTTTGACTAGGGTTTCAATTTTAAAGGGGTTTCCTTGCTTGGATAATGAATTTTATTTTTGGGACCCTGTTCTGGTTTTCTCACGTCAATTTTGGGTTGTTCGTACAGGTTTCTCGTTGTGCCCTAGTTTTTGCAAATAGGGTATCGAGTGAATTAGGGTTTTATAATATAACATTTTCCTTGGTTTTAATGACTTTTGTACGAAGCTGTTGGAGGGTTAAGCCAAGATATTTCTAGTTTCCTTTGGGGCCCATGTGACCTAGGGTTTATGGTTCATATGACCGCCTTCTTTTAAATACTCTCCATTTGCTAGAATTATTCCGCTCCCATTCATTATTATGATGACTATCTTTACTCTGGTCGGAAGTGGATCCGGAGAAGAAGTTGAACTTGGTAGCTAACATTTGTTTCTGGTCTGATTCACGTTTCTGTCCCACCTCTGACCATGTTCTAGTCCAATTCCCATTCCGGTCCTGCCTCTTACACTATTTTGCTCCATGTCCAGTTCTGATCTCGGCTCTGCCTCATAATAAGAGATGTTGTTTATGCCTAATACTTCTATGGTTCTGCCTCTGATAAAGGCGTGGTTTGACCAAGTAAATGTTATCTTAGGAGGATGGAGCAGTGATTATATGATTGACTAACTTAGATGCTTTGTTCATCTAATACAGGGAATTGTTGAAGATATTAAGAGATTTCAGGACCATCAGATGAGGCCTCTCAAAGGAGCTAGCCAGGTGAAACTTCATGGCAAGGGGTTAGACCAAAGAAGATCAAAGTGGAACAGCTCCCATATACTTTGAGATGTAAGCATAGGCAGGTTGTCCTCACAACTAGCAAGATTGACTTCGACTGGAGTGACATTACTAACACCAATTTGGGTCCTTTCAACTATGAAGAGTTGCATGAGGATACATTCACTGAGGAGAAAATCACAGGAAGGACAGAAAGGATTGTTCAGTCGGGACCGGCACATGTTGCACCTTTCCCCTATCTATTCAATGTCTGGAGTTGATTCTTGCAGCAACTGGAGTATATAACCCTGCTACTAGGCAATGTGTGGATGTAAAGGGTGATGTCATTATTGACTTCATGCCTCCAATGATTAAATTCCTATTTCATATACCTGATCCCAAGAATCCCAAGCAATTGAATGAAGCAGAGGCTTTAAAGCTTTACAGTGATAATAAGGAGAGGAATAGGTTTCATATGAATAAGACTTGGATGAGGGTGGAGAAGAAGTCTCTGACCAAGCTTCCAGACCAACCTAAGAGGGTGGACTTCAGTAAAGAAATTGGAGATATAGTCATGTTCCTCTCTAGCGTGTTTGGTAAAAGGGATGCTTCACTATTTAAAGAATGGATGTTTCCTTTCATTCAAACTATTTTGGATGGGAGGCAACAATTTGACTGGTCAATGATAGTATCGAACAACATTCACAATCAAATGATAAAGGTGAGAGAAACCAAGCATTTCTTTATGACCTCCTATGTAGTCTATGCAGCTGCCCATGTGGGGATTTTTCCTAGACTTCAGACAGTAGGTATATTGGGGGAAGCCCAAGGACAGAAGAGAGTGTGGGAGTATTATAACCAACTCACCTTGTAGGCATCAGAGCAACATTATAGAAGGGTTAATGATGCCTTTCTTTATGTCATTATTAACAAGCTTAATGGTGATGTTGGGTATAGACTTAGCAGGGAGGCAATGGCTTTTGTGAATGAATGGGGACATTGGTTTATCTAGTACCCCACATTCACCTATTTTAGGTTAGAAGGATTTGATCGTCATCCCCATTTGCTACCTAGGTGTTGTGGTGATAGAATCATCCTGATGGAGTTTATTTATCAAGCCTTGGTTGTTAATTTCTAGTTAAGAAACAAACACAAGACTGGTTGCCATAAATTTCCAATGAAGCTAGGAGCCTTTTGTTGTCCACACATTTAGGCAGGTAAGGTTGTTTGTGATGAATTAGTTTATCTGACGCTGGGCTTGTACACTGCTAGGAAATGTTATGACCCCAAACAAAAGATGAGAGCTTTGCTCCCTTTTGTCTTTGAGAAGCACTTCAATTTGTTGGAGGATTTTTGGGAGGACTTGCAAGATGAATATGACCTTAGGAGGAATAATTATGAAAGGATACCTATCCCACTTATGATTGAGTTTGGGATAAAAGAAGACATTCCTAACACATTATCTGATGATGGGATAGTTTTGGATCCTGGGTATGATGCAGACAAGATTGGAACTAAGGATCTTGATCCAATAAATTGGAATGTGGATGAGACAATTGACATAATGTAGATTGAAAGACCAGTGCTCAATAGGAGTATTCAATGGGTGAGTTTGAGAGCTAATCAGACTGAGGCTACATCATCTAAGAAGAGGAAGGCTGCAGGTGCCACCCAAGGATATAAAAGGGAAAAGAGAAGGATGGAACCTAAGGAACCTTTAGATTTTATGCCTTCTAGGGCACAAGAAGAGGAGGTGGTTCCTCAAGACCTTCCAGAGGTACAGGAAGATGAAACAACTATGGAGGTGGGTGTTTCTACATCTGTTGCAGGAGAAGTACCTACTCAGCCCTCTGATGCACAAGAGTTAGGTAAAGAATCGCCAAAGGGAGCTCTTCATGATGAAGCAGAGGTTTTAAAATAAATGGAGGATCAGATTGAAATACATAATATAGAAACAGATTCAGAAAAGACTGTGTCTAATAAAGAGCATCCGACATTAACATCTTTTGATATGACAGATGATGCAGGGACTGAGCATATATTGACTGAAGAAGATCAATGGAAACTCTTTGATGATGCTGAAATGGAAGCTGATGCTACGGCACAAGTTGAGGCATCAGCTAAGCAACGAGAAGAGGAGGCCAAGGCAGAATGTGAATTGGCAGTTAAGCAGAAGGAGTTGGAAGATAAGGTCAAGGTCGATGAGTTAGCTCAACAGCAACAACAAAAGGATCAAGAGCTCAAAATTCAATAAGAAAGGGATAGGTTGATAATGCAATAGAAAATTCATGATCTTGAAGAGGAAAAGTCTCAACAAAGAAGAGAAAAAGAAGCTAATGAGGCTAAACTCAAGGAATAAGAAGAGGCCTATAGAAAAAGGGAAGAGCATGAATGCTTAAAAAGGGAAAGAGAATTTGTTGAGATTGTTGAGTATGAAAGGAAGTCCAAGGAAGCATGGGACTATGTTGAAGAATTAAAGAAGCAACGAGATCAAATGCTAGAAAAGAAGAAAATGGAAGAGGAATGCTTAAAGCAGGAGCTGGAGGCTAATAGGTTGCAAGATCAAAAGGATAAAGAGGAAGCAGAAAGGTTAGCACAGGAAAGGGAGTAAGGTGATCAAAAAAATGTGGAGGAGGTTGATTCTCAACCAAGGCTTACATTGTTGCAACCTCTATCTTCCACTATTGTTGCTTCTTCTTCATCCCAGGCAACCACTACTCCTATTTCTCCTACTTGGTTAAAATTGGACTTGGAGAGAAAACAAGTTGTTCAACCACATCCGTTGAATTGGGAATAAATGATGAAAGAAATTGGGAAAGAAAAACCTAAGAAGAAGGCTCGGGTTCTTCACTCTACTAGGCTCACTCATACTAGAGAGATCATTGTTGAATGTGCCATACCTATAATGGAGAAGAGTCGTGATGATATGCAAATCACTGATTATCAGTTGGGGGCAGTAAATTTGGGAAAGCCTACAAGAAACCAACATATGAGTTTGATTGATATTGTGGATTCTTCAACTAAAACTCGGATGATCAAGGATAAGCAAAGGAAGGATGAGCTTAAGGCTCAATTGGATCAGCTCCATGGTTTTTTGAAAGATGTTTCAAGTCCCATTTCTCAACAAGCTGCTCTTCCCGAATTCCCAGTTTTGTTAACAAAGAAGGAAGCAGATGATTTGATTCAAATGAAAAGCAACGTAGGGATGATGGATAAATGGTTGGATAAGCTCAACCAATAGGTTGATGATGTTCTTGTTGAGGGTTCTAAGATTCATAAAGCTGCTCTTGAATTAGTAGAAGATCTAGACCAGGAGGCTAAGGATTTGGACAAGTAGGATGATGAATATAAGGAATATGTTAAAAGGATTGAAGACGTCAGCAAAGTACCCAAATCCACCTTGTTATAATATTCAATTCTTGAGCTTGGTAATGAATATTTTTTGGAAAAGACGGCGAGCATCATAAGATACAAGTCTAGGACTATGCATGGACATCAGGAATAAGTCTGAGAAATGAGTAAAGACTTGAATCAATAGATGATGGAGTTAAAGGAGGTTGTAGCCATTTTAAAAAACTTATATTCCTCCAATAAAGAAGGCCTGTCATTGGATAAACTAAGGGAGAGATGGAGGAGTAGGTTTGAAGAAATCATGCAAAAGGGAGATGATGGGGAGAGTTTATTGTTAGATCAATTTATGGATATCCGGGAAGAGGTAAGAATTGCTAGAAAGGAGCTAATTAAGTTAAAGGAGATGAAAAAGTTAGTCTCTACAGAATTTGAAAGAATTAAATTTGAAGGTGATTGGTTGGATGGGCCGGATTTAAGTACTCTTAAAAAAGATATTCTCCAGTTATGACGAGTACATCCTTGAGCATTCATTGCAAAGGTGACTGATTCTTTGTGTCATACTCCATTCGCTCTTCTCCTCTTTTTGTGGATTTTGACATAGGTTCAACTCTGAGTCTGATCCATGGGTTTCACTTCCTTCTTGGGGTATCATATTTCCTTTTTTGTACAATGGAGTGATCAACCTTGAAAACAAGGGTTCTTGAATCTACTTCTACGTTCATTTTCAACTCCATGAATTGTGGATCTCGATTGATAATTGAGAAATTCGAGCATATGGCACCCTATATGTACTATTAGAATCTACTTTGTAAAGGTCAGCTAATTAAAGAGAGATCAGCCACCTGATGATAGAAGATAGAAACTAGATCTAGGATTTCAATGTTTTAGAAAGATACTCTAAAAAGTTCAGTAAAAAGGATTGATTATTTTATAGTTTTCATATGCTTTCATGTCAAGATTTTAAAGTTTGGATCCATTTTGATAAGGTTAATGATATATGATTAATCCATACGCCAGTGGTTTTTCTATGCTTAATTGTTCCTTATTTGATGAAAGTCAATAGAAGGAATTGGATTCAAGGTCATATCATTGGATTATCTGTGAATTAAATTGTTATTGTATTCATTTGATCTATGTTTTGGATGATGAGTGAATGATTTGTTTGAAGTAATTTTAATGAATATTGATGATATCTGAATTAGCATTATGGATGTATGTAGTAGCATAGTTTATTCTATGGATTGCATCTTACTGTAGTTGTGGTTAGAGGGAATGAACACTCATTACTGATATGCATGTCTGGATACGTAAGGATTTTATTCATGTTTCTTTGATTTAAAGCTATGTTTCATCTTTTTTATTTTATTTAAAACCCCCCAAACGTAGACTACTTGATGTTGTGCAGTCTTGTTCCTTGTTACCAGCAAATGCCCCTTGAACATTATGGTCATATCAACCACTGAGTGAAATCAGCATAATTGAGAACCAATTACCAGGACCTTGGGAGTTATATCTCCATGTGTTATCTTTCTCTTTTAGGAGAAATAGAATAGTAATATTATGTTTAATGTTTTTGTGCTTTTTTGACCATCAATAGATCTGGTGCTAGAAGGAGGGCTTGAAGAACAAGCTGGCTCGCATTGGGTCATTTTCACTAGATAGGTACAAGAGAGTTCTTAGATCTTCTCATAATCCAGAACCACTTGTTGAACTCCAAACCCCTGTTGGGCATAGGCCCCAAGCTCTTAGAGTCTTGATTCAACCTTTATCACCACCGCTCACCCCACCTGGGTTTCCACCAAATCCACCTACACCACCTTACCGACCACTTTCACCCATTCCTCAACCTACTCAACCTATATCACTACCAAGACCTATGGCTTACTTTATTAATAACCCTTCACCATTGGGGACTATCCCTGGAGGTATACATGATCTCCCAAAGAACCTAGAAAGGTTCTATCCTAAGTACATGCATGGGGAGTCAAGAAGTATCGAGGAGCACATACAGGCATTTAAAGATGCATGTACTCGTGCTCAGGTGGCTCATCAGGACGTTGTGTGCAGACTGTTACCCTATTCGTTGGGAGACATGGCATACAATTGGTGCATGAACTTACCCCAAGGGTCGGTTCTAGGTTGGATGGATTTGGAGAACGCTTTTATCAATTAGTTCAGGGTTTACGTAGGCCCTGCTATCCTTTACCACCATTTTGCCACCATAAGAAAAGAACATCATGAACTGCTTCCTCTATTCAACACCAGGTTCCAAAGAATGTACCGAAGGTTGTAGGATCCTTACCTAGTAGCTGAGAACATCGCCATCTTGGCATACTTAAGGGTTGTGAACCCTTTGATTGGCTTGTTCTTGAAAATGACCTATAATGCTAACGAAACTGATTCTTTGGCTAACGTATATCATCTTGTCATTCAGTTGCAACAACAGATCAATTTGCAATCCAGGAGTCTAGGAGGAGTTCTCCCTCCTTTAGGATACCCAATGTCCAATCCACCTCATCTATTCAATACGGTCCCAGGGATGTCCTATTCCCAATACAGACCCACGTCTGAATTCCAAGCTTCACCTCCCTTGCCATTTTTTAACAATGGTCCCCAGGATTCCTCCCAACAAAATCAAAATTACCAAAACCAAGCTAGAGGATCAAGTTCAGTTAATCAATCTTTTGTTGTGAAGAATGTAGAAAATGAAAAGACTCTCCAACTGACCAACGAGATGGAGACTCTCAAAAAGACACTGTCTCAGATGTCTAATGACATGGCTCAACTTAGACAGAATCCCCCTCACAATAAGAACCAAGGTTTTTAGAGTCAGGGAGGATATTCTAATTAGGGTAGTTATCCAAACCAAAATCCCAATCAGAATTATAATGCCAACTAGAACGCCAATAGGAATTTCCAGAACCAAAACTCCTCTAATCAAAACTATTAAAATCATAATAGAGGATACAATCAGAGGCCTAACAACAATAGGCCATGGAATACTAGACCCAATAACAGAGGAGTTTCTCACAATTATCAAGTGGGAGACGAAAAGTCACACACTGCCAACGTGGCAGACCTCCATCTTATGACCAATTGGTGTAGACTACATGATACGACAGTCCATTCTGAGGTAAATTTCCTAGAAATGGAAAAAGTGGTTAAGATAGCCCAAGCTGATGCTCCATTTCAGGGTGCATCCAAAAAATATGGTGGATCAACGAATACTACCATGGCATATGATATCTTTGAGGAAGAACTTCCATTTCCCAACCAGGAAGACAATGAAGTAGTAGAAGATGTGTACAATGCCCAAGCCTTCCAAACCAAGGGAGGCCATTTCCTTAGAAATCAGAACAGAGGGCCATTCACAACCTCTGCCCCTCCTAATAATATGGTCCTACCAAATTAGAATGTGAATAATAATCCACCACCACCAAAGGGACCATCAGATTCTCAAAACAAAGGTAATTCATCTTCAATTCCTAAATATCAGGTTAGGAATGATTCAAAATTCGATTTCATTACAGAGATGCAGAGGCAAAAGACTTCAATGTTTTTCTTTGATATTTTAAAATGGTGCCCAACTCAAAAGGAAATCTTGTTGAAATCCTTGGGGGAAGCAAACAGGTCAAAAGGAAGAGAAAAGGCGACTCCTGCTAATGAGATGAATGCAACTCTCTATAAAGGTAAGACTGGTACTCCACCTTTCTTGCTAAGTCTGAGAATTTTTGGAAAGAATTTACATAACTATCTGCTAGATTCTAGGGCGTTGGGGAATGTCAGACCCTTTTCCATTTGTAGGAAGTTAGGTCTGAGCCCACTCCAGACAAATAAAAAGGTTACCCAGTTAGATAAAACAAAAGTTAATGTGGTAGGAGAGCTTAAAAATATCCATGTACAAATTGGATCTGATCCAAGGATCCAAACTTATGTGGGTATCCAAGTCGCAGATATCCCATAAACCTATGGTATGCTCTTGAGTAGAGACCTGATGAAAAGCCTAGGTGGATATTTGTCTTTGGATTTCTCACACATGTGGCTGCCCTAGAAAGGAATAGCAAGCCAGATCAGAATTGAAAGTGAGCCTAGGCTCAAGCACATGATCACTGAATATGATTCCCCTAATGAGGTAGCCTATTTCGAAACCGAGATAGGAGTTTACAAACAGGAGGAAATCATGACCTTTTCAGTACTTCATTCTAATGACTCACTCCTTTCACAACAAAATGACCCAATGATTACTGTTTATCAACAAGTCCTAACAAGAAAATTACAATAGGATAGGCTGGTACTAGGAGAGGAGGTCGATATGTGGAGTCTCATACTTCCTAACTGGTGTAGGGTGCATTACCAGAATCATTCTGAGTTAACTTTCCAACCCTGTGTAGATATCTTAAAACATGTCTCCTCGGTAGAAGAAATTGGTGAATGTCAACCCCAGACCCCTACTAATGAATTTCTATTTCAAGCAAAGGATGCAGTCATCCTTACAAGAGTCAGCTCTACTCAGAGGGAATCATCTTCTCAACTCGAGCAGACTCAAGTTCTGTGTTTTAAATTACCACTAGAGACTGAAGAGTCTCAGTCTTTTCCAAATACACTTACCCCAGAAACACTTCCAATGCCTAGGGCATTGGTGACAAAGGTACTAAATCATGACCTGACACAAGAGGAGGTTTAGGCATCACTTCTTGAACAAATTTTCAATCCAGGAGAATCTTCAGATGAACTGTGCCCCCAGTTACTTTCAAATACTAATGATCAGCACCAGTCTGAGCCGCCATATACTTCTGCCAAGCAAAAGACTATAGGCCAGAAAAAGAAAGAGATCCCAGCCCCAGATCAATTATGGATTCTGAAATTTGATGGCTCTAAGTCCAAATCAGGAAGTGGAGCAGGGGTGGAATTAACCAATCCAAAGGGGAAGACTTACTTTGCTTCCTATAGGCTACAGTTTGGTTGCACAAACAATGTGGCAGAGTACAAAGCACTTGCTAGGGGCTTAATGTTTTCTCATTAGAAGAAGGTCACATATCTTATGGTGATGGGGGACTCTGAATTCATCATCAAACAGGTTCGCAACCAATATACTTGCCATAATAAAAGATTGGTTGCTTACAAAAATAGCGTTTGGAATTTGATCGAGGACTTTAACACTTTCAAAATTACTTTGATTCCTAGGGAACAAAATCAGATTGCAGATGCTTTGGTAGTTATTGCTAGTACTTTGGAGCCTATCCAGGACTCCAAATTGAAAAGATTTTCAGTTGAGCTAGTTTCAATCCCAGCAGTCCCTGATAATGTTCAGAATTTTTAGGTCTTCGAGGATGATCAACACATACTTGCCTTCTTGGCAAGTTTAGATCTTTGAAGGGCATATCATAGATAAATCGGATAGAGATCAGGGAGAATGGGACCCTAAAGATTGTGATACAGAAGGAGTAATGAACTTAAAGAGCAACAGCATCGCCAAGGGGATGGTAGCCTTAGAAAGGATATTTGATTCTGATCCTCGAGCTCGGGAGAGAGTGCCAACACAAAGTGAAGGAGGGAAGTACGAATCGATTAATCTAGCTAATTCAGGCCCCAAAAGAAATGTCCTTATAGGCAAGACCTTCCCTGAGGAGATAATAAATGAAATAATTAAGGTGTTAAAAGAAGATATTGCAGAAATTGCCTAGAGTCATGAAGATTTGAAGACTTTTGACACCTCTGTGATCACACACACAATACCGCTGAAGCCAGAAGCCAAGCCCTTTCATCAAAAGCAGTGCTCATTCAATGCTTTGATCGAGCCTTTAATATAGAAGGAAGTGCAAAAGATTTTATCAGCAAGAATCATCTTCCCAGTAAGGCACTCCACGTGGGTTGCCAATCTAGTTCCAGTACGTAAGAAAAGTGGGGAGATCAGGTTGTGTGTTGATTTTCGGAGTCTGAAAAAAGCCTCAGAGAAGGATAACTATCCACTTCCTTCTCTTGATGAGGTATTACAAACTGCTAATGGATCCCAGATGATGTCATTCTTAGATGGCTATTCTGGATATAACCAAGTGCTTGTCAGTCATGAGGACAAGATGAAAATTGCCTTCACTACAAAATGGGGTACATTTTCCTATCGATGCATGCTATTTGGCCTCATTAACGCTGGAGCTACCTTTCAACGCACAATGGATGTGGATTTTAAGGATTTGATAGGTAAGTGTATTATTATATATGTAGATGACTTGACAATATTTTCCAAGAAAAGAAAGGATCATGCTGTTGATTTAGCAAAGGTTCTTAAAAGATGTATCAGCTATGAAGTATCTCTAAATCCCAAGAAGTGTGTCTTTGGAGTTTCTGAAGGGAAACTTCTAGGGCATGTGATATCAGAAAAGGGAATATCCATAGATCCTGACAGAGTTGAGGCTATTTTGAAATTGACGATGCTAGGTAGTAAAAAGGAGATGAGGTCCTTCTTCGAGAGGATTAATTTCATAAGTTCATAACAAGGTTTGCAGAAATTGTCAAACCCCTCAACGAGATGATGAAGAAAGATGCTAAAATTCAATGGAGCAATGAGGCTAAATCTGCATTTTCGCAGATTAAGCAATCAATATCTGAGGCACCGGTCTTAACCAGCCTAGATTACCTAAATCCCTTTTATATTTATTCATTTGCATCTGATCATTCATGTGCATCAGTCCTAACACAATGCAAAGGTGAAGGAGATGAAAGACCAATTGCCTTCATGAGCTCGCCATTCAAGAATGCAGAAATCAGGTACCCACCCTTGGAAAAATAGGCCTTTGCATTGGTACGAGCAGTAAAAAAGTTTAGGCATTACATTTTGAGAAGCCAAGTTATTGCTATAGTGCTTGATCCAGTGATTAAGTCTCTCCTTATGCAAAGTGAATTGGGGGAAAGAAGAGGAAAATGGATGGCTATCTTGCAAGAGTATGATTTAGAGATCCATCCAATGAAACTTTTCTGAGGACAAGGTTTATCAAAGGCCATGGCAGAGGTTGACAAGAATATTACCTGCAGCAATATACTATGCACTCATTTACCATGGACCCATGGTATACTGACTTGATCTTCTTCCTTCTCAATAATAGATGCCTAGAAGGAATGAATGCTACCCAGAGGAGGGCACTGAGGATGAAGAGTGCTCATGACATGCTCAAAGGAGGGGCTCTATACATAAGAAATTATGAGGGGGTGTGTCTGCGATGTCTGGATCAGTAAGAAGCCAAGCATGCCATGGCTGAATTCCATGGTAGGCATGGCATAGGACACAGATCAACAGGTTTTTTGGTTCATCAAATCCTCAGGTCAGGATATTATTGGCCCCATGTGTTCAGGGATGCACATCAACACGTCTGGACATGTCATACATGTCAGACTTCTGCATCAAAGGAGCATAATCCAGCAATGCCTCTACAACCAGTATATGAGGTAAGACCATTTGCCTAATGGGCACTGGATTTTTTTGGGGTAATTAATCCTAATTCTTTTGCAAGACACAAATTCATCCTAACTACTACAGACTATTACACCTATTGGACTGAGGCTCAACCATGCAAGAACAACACCACTGATGTGGTTATCAAATTTCTCACTAAAAATATTGTTACCAAGTTTGGAGTGTCATTCACCCTGGAATGTGACAATGGCCCTGCCTTTTCATCTGTTGAATTTATACAATGAGCTTATGAACATAAAATTATCTTGAAGTATTCCTCTAACTACTATCCTTAGGGAAATGGTGTAGTGGAATCTACTAACAAGAATCTGTTAGAAGTGATAAAGAAGTTACTTTAAAGTAATCCTAGAGACTGGCATACCCAGTTAAGATTTTCCTTATGGGCAGATCGAACTCATATTAAGGTTGCTCTAGGAAGTTCCCCTTTTAAATTGGTCTATGGCCAAGATCCAGTTTTCCCCATACACTTACAGATACTTGTTCTTAAGTTCATGCAGGAATTTTATAGAAGAGATGACCGGATTGAGGTGAGACTAAATAACCTTTTAAACATGGAAGAAAAGAGAGACGCTGCTCTACAATAGTTTTTCAAGCATCAGGTTGTTGTCAAACATTGGTTTGACATAAGAGCTAAGATTAAGGCATTCAGAATCTCAGATCTGGTGTTGATGTGGGACAAGGCTAAGGAGAAAAGGGGTGATCACCAGAAATTTGATAGACTCTGGCTAGGTCCGTATCAAGTGGCTGAGATCTTGGGTGAGAACGCTTTTCGTTTGAGCACCTTGACAGGAGAACCTGTTCCATTGCTAGTCAATGGGCAGTTTCTCAAGCATTACTTTGGCTCGTAAAGGTTTGAGTTTATGCATTTATTGTATATATTTATTTTGTGTAATTACTGGTTCTTTGCTTCTGTTGTTTGTTTGATTGTTGTTTCTTTCTTTCTATTTGTTTCCTTTGTTTTTTTGTCTATCTTGTTTTCTTGTTTGGGGATTCTCTTTTCTTTCCATCTTAAAACATTGGGGTTGTTATTCAAAGAATACTGTAGGCACTAGGAGAGAAATTGGTTTAGGTGTTTTTAGGCATATGTGTTGAAAGATTTTGTTCTAAAACTAATGCCTTATGGTCATTTTAGCATGAGTCTGAAGGTTATTAGGAGTAAGGTATATTGTAGATAACTTCATGAACTATCATTGAAATCTGTCACAAAATAGATAAAACATCTGACTATAAAGTGCCTATTCATCTCAGGGTGATTATATCTTCGATTCAAGTGAAAAATTTGTTTCCCTAAGACTGTCATAGGATCCACTATAGTTCTCAACCCACATCTCAGACTATTAAAGTCTTTGTATTGAGAAGGTTTTTGAAAAGGATTTTTGCAAGTAAGGCCTGTAAAAGAGGTAAAAAGAAAAGAAAAGAGAAGCACTAAAATAAAGAAAAAATCAATACTAAATGGGTAATTCAAGTATCTCTATCGGGGCTATGGACGCTTGACTGGCAGTAGAGCAATGCTTTGAGAGAACTAGAGGTATCTCCGTCGGGGCTATGGACACCTGACTGGCAGTGGAGCAATACCCAGGATTTCATTGCACAACAATTGAAGGACTCAACCCATGTAGCTTGGATTGTAGATATAGTTGTTTAGGTGTGGAGAAAGCTCAAATAAAGAAGGATGCACCATAAGCATGCACACACTCAGATTCAAACAGTAGTTTATGTTGGTTCTACATCTGAGATTCCAACTCAACTTTACTTAAATATTCTGATCACACTTAAGTTAACATGTCTCATAAATTATAAGTTTTGGGGTGACTGAATTCTTCAATATCTTAAAAATGGGTAAACCATTTTTCCCAGCCGAGTTGCCATTTGTTATGCCTTGCATAACCACCCCATTTTGTAGTTTATTTTGTAACAAAATGGGTCCCCCTTTTTGTTTTATTTTGGTCACCTTTGGTTGTTTGGTTGGGTCTTAGGAGTTCTTTTGTTTTCCTCCTAAGTTTGTCTTTTGTTCTGTCAGAGGCGAGTCCGGAACCAAATCTAAACATGGAACTCTTGCAAGGTTTCTAGTTCGAATATTGTTTTGACTCTGAGTCCACCCTTCTCTCATGCTTTTCCTTTGCTTCGTTGGTTGTTTTCAACTAACACTTGGGTTGGTTCGTTCCATTGTTTCATTGGTTGTTTCCTCATGTTTTTCTTTGTTTGTTCTCGCAGGATTGGAACCAGGATTAGAACTCACATAGGGAATTTTCAAGTTTCTATTTTGTGTTCCCATCTCGGCTCTATCTCTACTCTTTTTCTTTCTCACTCTTTGTTGTTCGGGTCAGGTCCGGTGTTCACTCTAGTCCTGCTTCCCTTGTTCTTGTGTTGTTCTATCCTTTGGTTGGGACTGGATCCGGAACCAGAATGGAACTTTGAACTTTGTGAAGGTTCCATTTCATTTTTGTCTCTGCTCCCATCTCTGTTTGTTGTTTTTTGGTCGATCCTTTTGTCGGGGCCAGATCCGGGGTTGGAAATGAAATAGGGAACTTTGTGTAGTTTCTTTATCTTGTTTCCAACCTGGCTCCACGTCTGCTTGACCTTTTGATGTTCCATGGACTTGACTTAACTCTTTGTTCACATTGTTGGCTCTGTCCTCGATCTACCACATTTATGGCATTAAATTATGCCTGTTTGCACGTGCGAATTAACAACTAAAGGTTTAATTATGCTTAAACTGCCTCATTGTTTTTATTATGCAAATTTTTTAAGCAAATCACAGCCAGGATATTCTTGAGAGAATTGATTTGATCGTGGGGGCGAATTGCGGAACAAATCTTGGTGAATTTCTGGTCAATCCTAAGGAGCGTTTTGAGGTAGGTTTCTTTTGCTTTTCTTTCTCCTGTTTTGTTCTTTCGCTTGTGTCGTTTTAGCGTATTTGCAAGAGAGTTTATTCTGTGAATTTGTTCACTTGGTTGGTGTTTGTTTATGTTCTTTTTGTTTTGTTTTCTTGGTTCTTTCTTTTTCATTTCATTTCGTTTTGTTGGTTTTGTCTTTCTATTTTTCATTTTTGCTTTGTTGTTTGTTCTGCTGTCACTTTCGTGACAGGTCCGTTTTGTCGTGCTCTGGTTTTGACTAGGGTTTTGATTTTGAAGGGCTTTCCTTGCTTGGATAATGAATTTCATTTTTGGGACCCTATTCTGGTTTTCTCATGTCAATTTTGGGTTGTTTGTATAGGTTTCTCGTTGTGCCCTAGTTTTTGCAAATAGTGTATCGAGCGAATTAGGGTTTTATAATATAACCTTTTCCTTGGTTTTAATGACTTTTGTACAGAGCTGTTGGAGGGTTAAGCTGAGCTATTTCTAGTTTCCTTTGGGGCCCATGTGACCTAGGGTTTATGGTTCATATGACCGCCTTGTTTTAAATACTCTCCATTTGTTGGAATTATTCTGCTCCCATTCATTGTTATGATAACTACCTTTACTCTGGCCAAAAGCGGATCCGGAGAAGAAGTTGGACTTGGTAGCTAACATTTATTTTTGGTCCAATTCCCATTCCTGTCCTGCCTCTGACCATGTTCTGGTCCAATTTATGTTCTGGTCCTACCTCTTACACTGTTTTGCTCTGTGTCTAGTTCTGATCCCGGCCCCGCCTCATGATAAGAAATGTTGTTTATGCCTAATACTTCTACGGTTCTACCTCTGACAAAGGTGTGGTTTGACCAAGTAAATGTTATCTTAGGAGGATGGAGCAGTGATTATACAATTGACTAACTTAGATGCTTTGTTCATCTAATACAGGGAATTGCTACAGGTATTAAAAGATATCAGGAGCATCAGATGAGGCCTCTCAAAGGAGCTAGCCAGGTGCAAATTCATGGCAAGGGGTTAGGCCAAAGAATATGAAAGTGGATTAGCTCCCATATACTTTGAGATGTAATCATAGGGAGGCTATCCTCACAGCTAGAAAAATTGACTCTGACTGGACTGACATTAGTGACACCAATTTGGGTTCTTTCAACTATGAAGAGTTGCATGAGGAGACATTCACTAAGGAGAAAATCATAGGAAGGACAGAAAGGATTGTTCAGTCAGGACTGACACATGTTGCACTTTTCCCCCTATCTGTTCAATGTCTGGAGTTGATTCTTGCAGTAGCTGGAGCATATAACCCTGCTACTAGGCAATGTGTGGATGTAAAGGGTGATGTCATTATTGACTGCACGCCTCCAATGATTAAATTCTTATTTCATATACCTGATCCCAAGAATCCCAAGCAATTGAATGAAGTGGAGGCTTTAAAGCTTTATAGTGATAATAAGGAGAGGAATAGATTTCATATGAATAAGACTTGGATGAGGGTGGAGAAGAAGTCTCTGACCAAGCTTCTAGACCAACCTAAGAGGGTGGAATTCAGTAAAGAAATTGGAGATATAATCATGTTCCTCTCTAGCGTGTTTGGAAAAGGGGATGCTTCACTATTTAAAGAATGGATGTTTCCTTTCATTCAAACTATTTTGGATGGGAGGCAACAATTTGACTAGTCAATGATAGTATCTGACAACATTCACAATCAGATGATAAAGGTAAGAGAAACCAAGCATTTCTTTATGACCTCCTATGTAGTTTATGCAGCTTCCCGTGTGGGGATTTTTCCTGGACTTTAGACAGTAGGTATATTGGGGGAAGCCCAAGGACAGAAGAGAGTGTGGGAGTATTATAACCAACTCACCTTGCAGGCATCAGAGCAACATTATAGAAGGGTTAAGGATGCCTTTCTTTATGTCATTGTTAACAAAATTAATGGTGATGTTGGGTATAGACTTAGCATGGAGGAAATAGCTTTTGTGAATAAATGGGGACATTGGTTTATCTAGTACCCCACATTCACCTATTTCAGGTTAGCAGGCTTTGATGGTCATCCCCATTTGCTACCTAGGTATTGTGGTGATAGAATCATCTTGATGGAGTTTATTTATCAAGCATTGGCTGTTAATTTCTAGTTCGGCAACAAACACAAGACTGGTTGCCATAAATTTCCAATGAAGCTGGGAGCCTTTTTCTGTCCACACATTTAGGCAGGTAAGGTTGTTTGTGATGAATTAGTTTATTTGAAGTTGGGCTTGTACACTGCCAGGAAATGCTATGACCCCAAACACAAGATAAGGCTTTGCTCCCCAGTGTCTTTGAGAAGCACTTCAATATGTTGGAGGATTTTTGGGAGGACTTGCAAGATGAATATGACCTTACGAGGAAGAATTATGAAAGGATACCTATCCCACTTATGACTGAGTTTGGGATAAAAGAAGACATTGCCAACACATTATCTGATGATGGGATAGTTTTGGATCCCGGGTATGATGCAGACAAGATTGGAACTAAGGATCTTGATCCAATAAATTGGAATGTGGATGAGACAATTGAAATAATGCAGATTATAAGACCAGTGCTCGATAGGAGTATTCAATGGGTGAGTTTGAGAGCTAATCATACCAAGGCTACATCATCTAAGAAGAGGAAGGTTGCAGGTGCCACCCAAGGATATAAAAGGGCAAAGAGAAGGATGGCACCTAAGGAACCTTTAGATTTTATGCCTTCTAGTGCATAGGAAGAGGAGGTGGTTCCTCAAGACCTTCCAGAGGTACAGGAAGATCAAACAACTGCAAAGGTGGGTGTTTCTACATCTGCTATAGGAGAAGTACCTACTCAGCCCTCTGATGCACAAGAGTTAGGTAAAGAATCAACAAAGGGAGCTCTCCATGATGAAGCAGAGGTTTTTAAAAAAATGGAGGATCAAATTGAGATACATAATATAGAAAAAGATTAAGAAAAGACTGCATCTGATAAAGAGCGTCTGGCATTAACATCTTTTGATATGATAGATGATGCAAGGACTGAGCATAGATTGACTGAAGAAGATCAATGGAAACTCTTTGAAGATGCTAAAAGGGAATTTGATGTTAAGGCACACACTAAGGCATCAGTTAAGCAATAGGAAGAGGATGCCAAGGCACAATCTGAATTGACAGTTAAGCAGAAGGAGTTGGAAGATAAGATCAAGGCCGATGAGTTAGCTCAACAGCAACAACAAAAGGAACAAGAGCTCAAAACTCAAGAAGAAAGGGATAGGTTGTTAATGGACCAGAAAATTCATGATCTTGAAGAGAAAAAGGCTGAACAAAGAAGAGAAAAAGAAGCTATTGAGGCTAAACTCAAGGAACAAGAAGAGGCCTATAGAAAAGGGGAAGAGCAAGAACACTTGAAAAGGGAAAGAGAAGCTGCTGAGATTGTTGAGTATGAAAGGAAGTCCAGGTAAGCATGGGACTATGTTGTAGAATTGAAGAAGCAGCTAGATCAAATGCTAGAAAAGAAGAAAATGGAAGAGGAATGCTTAAAGAAGAAGCTGAAGGCTAAGAGGTTGCATGATCAAAAGGATAAAGAGGAAGCAGAAAGGTTAGCACAGGAAAGGGAGCAAGGTGATCAACAAAATGTGCAGGAGGTTGATTCTCAACCAAGGCTTACATTTTTGCAACCTCTATCTTCCACTACTTTTGCTTCTTCTTCATCCCAGGCAACCACTACTCCTATTTCTCCTACTTGGTTAAAATTGGACTTGGAGAGAAAACAAGTTGTTCAACCACAACCGTTGAATTGGGAAGAAATGATGAAAAAAATTGGGAAAGAAGAACCTAAGAAGAAGGCCCAAGTTCTTCACTCTACTAGGCTCACTGATGTTGGAGAGATCATTGTTGAATGTGCCATACCTGTAATGGAGAAGAGTCGTGATGATATGCAAATCACTGATTATCAGTTGGGGGCAGTAAATTTGGGAAAGCCTACAAGAAACCAACATATGAGTTTGATTGATATTGTGGCTTCTTCAACTAAAACTCGGATGATCAAGGATAAGCAAAGGAAGGATGAGCTTAAGGCTCAATTGGATCAGCTCCATGGTTTTTTGAAAGATGTTTCAAGTCCCATTTCTCAACAAGCTGCTCTTCCTGAATCCCTGGTTTTGTTAACAAAGAGGGAAGTAGATGATTTGATTCAGATGAAAAGCAAGGTATGGATAATAGATAAATGGTTGGATAAGCTCAACCAGGAGGTTGATGATGTTCTTGTTGAGGGTTCTAAGATTCATAAAGCTTCTCTTGAATTAGTAGAAGATCTAGACTAACAGGCTAAGTATTTGGACAAGCAGGATGATGAATATAAGGAATATGTAAAAATGCTTGAAGACGTCAGCAAAGTACCCAAATCCACCTTGTTAGAATATTCAATTATTGAGCTTGGTAATGAAGATTTTGTGGAAAATATGGTGAGCATCATAAGATACAAGTCTAGGGCTATGCATGGACATCAGGAAGAAGTCCGAGAAATGAGTAAAGACTTGAATCAACAGATGATGGAGTTAGAGGTGGTTGTAGCCATTTTAATCAACTTAGATTCCTCCAATAAAGAAGGCCTATCATTGGATAAACTAAGGGAGAGATGGAGGAGTAGGTTTGAAGAAATCATGCAAAAGGGAGATGATGGGGAGAGTTTATTGTTAGATCAATTTATGGATATCCAGGAAGAGGTAATAATTGCTAGAAAGGAGCTAATTAAGTTAAAGGAGATGCAAAAGTTAGTCTCTACAGAATTTGAAAGAATTAAATTTGAAGGTGATTGGTTGGATGGGTCAGATTTAAGTACTCTTCAACAGATATTCTCCAGTTATGACAAGTACATCCTTGAGCATTCAATGCAAAGGTGACTGACTCTTTGCGTCATACTCCATCTACTCTTCTGCTCTTTTTGTGGATTTTGACATAGGTTCAACTCTGAGTCTAATCCATGGGTTTCACTTCCTTCTTGGGGTATCAGATTTCCTTTTTGTACAACAGAGTGATCAGCTTTGAAAACGTGGATTCTTGAATCTACTTATGCGTTCAGTTTCAACTCCATGAATTGTGGATCTCGATTGATAATTGAGAAATTCATGCATATGGCACCCTATATGTACTATTAGAATCTACTTTTTTAAAGGTCGGCGAATTAAAGAGAGATCAGTCACCTGATGATAGAAGATAGAAACTAGATCTAGGATTTCAATGTTTTAGAAAGATACTCTAAAAAGTTCAGTAAAAAGGCTTGATTATTTTATAGTTTTCATATGTTTTCATGTCAAGATTTTAAAGTTTGGATCCATTTTGATAAGGTTAATGATATATGATTAATCCATATGCCAGTGGTTTTGTTGTGCTTAATTGTTCCTTATTTGATGAAAGTCAATAGAAGGAACTAGATTTAAGGTCATATCATTGGATTATCTATGAATTAAAATCTTATTGTATTCATTTGATCTATGTTTTGGATGATGAGTGAATGATTTGTTTGAAGTAAGTTTAATGAATATTGATGATATCTGAATTAGCATTATGGATGTATGCAATAGCATAGTTTATTCTATGGATTGCATCTTGTTGTAGTTGTGGTTAGGTGGAATGAACACTCATTATTGATATGCATATCTAGATACGTAAGGATTTTATTCATGTTTCTTTGATTTAAAGCTCTGTTTCATCTTTTTTCTTGTATTTAAAACCCCCCAAATGTAGACTACTTAATGTTGTGCAGTCTTGTTCCTTGTTACCAGCAAAGGCCCCTTGAATATTATGGTCATATCAACCACTGAGTGAAATCAACATAATTGAGAACCAATTACTAGGACCTTGGGTGTTAGATCTCCATGTGTTATCTTTCTCTTTCAAGAGAAATAGAATAGTAATATTTTGTTTAGTGTTGTTGTTTTATTTTGACCATCAACATGTAGGTTTAAGCGATCGTCATTGCGAGAAGGGGTGAATGTTGGTTGGCCATGCTCATCTATTGCAAGACTTGATTGATCTTGCATGCTCCAGGGGGCTTTATAGCGACATTGAATGGTTGGACCTTTTCTCCTTAGGCATGTTTGTAAGGTACACTTTGTATGACGATGTGTACAATTTACCAATTATGTGTAGTCGCTTAAAGAGTCTAAAGGTATAATCAATCTTGTGTCCATTAAACATGGATCATCGAGAAGAGTTCGGTGGATTGTTTGGCTTCTTAAGGGAAGGGATCTAGGATTCCATGCTGAAACATATTTATTGATGTATTCAACTATGTTTTTTACTGATTGGAGATTATTCAATTATATTTTTTTGATATCTGGTGCATCTTTTAGCCATAGGAAACCATGGATATGTGTTGAACCCATGTGTTGCCATTCATACTTGGTGAAAACTTATTATTAGGAGTTGTTTAGAATGTATGCAATGTAAACTAATGAAATTGTGAAAATTTTACTTGTACTAGTAGTCTGTTGCACCAAGTAGCTTTTCCAAGACTTCTTCACGAAATGCAGTAAATCTATGGTACATGTACTATGTTATAAGGTGTGGATTTTGAACTATATTTTGTATCATCCATCTATAAGCTACTTGTGGACTTGTAGGTGCATTAGATGGCATTATACTATGCAAGTCTGGTCATTCTATATTCGCTGCACTAAGTGTGAAGAATAGTGTTGGATAACCAATTTTTATGACCATATTGGAAAGATCTGCTCTAGAACGATTCCAAAATTGGCATGTTCCATGAATTGATGCTCCAAACTATATGAGTTGTTCTGCAAGCTTGTCATTAGGAAAGTCCTTCAATCTTTCACGAAGATCAAGAATAGTTGTCGGTAGACTTGGGTGGATATTTTTATGAACAAAAATAGATGTTGTTTCTTGGTTACGATGGCACATTATGATATTTAGTATGAAGTACCTAAATCGAGGGTGTTGGCCAAACCTATGATCATAATACCTAAGCAAGTGGAGAGCATATTCATGTAATTTGACTTCCTTGATGTGTTGTTGTTTGAAGTCAACAACACCTGTAGGAAACAAACTACTGAATGCCATTACAAATAATACTTTTGTGTTGTATTCATTGATGGGAGACAGAGAAATGGGTGGCCAATCTATAGACGAGGGTGGTCGGCCTTTGCCTAGTTGCAATAAAGACCACAATTCTTTGACCTCTCTGCGTGTCGGTGTAAGGCTAGCAACAAATGAGGTACTAGGTTGCATGTTTTCTTCTACATGTTTATCATTTGCATCATATGTATGCATCATGGTTGTAGTTGTTGGACTAGGAATAGTGTTTATTTCATTTAGCAAGTCTATAATGTTAGTGGAATCACATGGCAGTATGGATAATGTGGCCTCATCTAATTGTATAGTTTTGTAGTATGGATTGTTGAAGATTTTTTATTGCAAGGCCTCGTATACACGTCCTCTACTTACATAAAAGTTGTAGTCTTTTTGCCCGATGTTTTTTTTGTTAACCAATAAGATAACTAATTCATCTATATGTCTGGGCAAGTGGGTTGCAATAGTAGAAGCATCTTGAGGGAAACAAATAGTGTAGCCACTATATTTTAGTTGGCCCCCCTTTGCATAGGTTACTTGAAGTATCAGGCTAACCCTCGCTATTAGAATCTCTTCAACTTGAGTTAGTTTTTTTAAACATAGGGGTTGCTCACTTGGGTCCATGTTATTCCATTTGGAAAAATGGTGGCCATTTTTTTTAGAGAACAAGTAGGTAGTTTATTTATTTCCCTTGTTTTAATGCCAGGGTATTTTTCCATGTAGACTAAATAGGTTGGCATATTTGCAAGTTTATCTAATTTTGAGCGGAAGTTATTTCTTGCAGTATAAAAATCTTGAGTAAAATTTGGTTGTGGATGGATATGAGAAAATGAATTTACTTGAATTGAATTTTGTATTTCAGTTGCAAGTGGATGGAGTTGGGTGGGATCGTTAGAACATGGGAGTGTAGATTTGGAGATGCCATCTATGCAATTTTGTTCATTTTCTCGTCCTCTCTTATTGATCTCATTTTTTCTTGCATGGTAGCGTAATCGTTGTAGCTCATTTCGTCAAGCTCGTTTCTCTTGCAACCTTCTATTTTCTAACTCCATTGAGCAGTTTCTGTGAACATAAATAGTTCATATAATTTTAATATAATAAATATTATAACCTTGACAAGCATGGGTATTGGAAAAATAAAGTTTAAATCCCAAGAACTGAAATGATAAAATAGTAAATAACTATGTGTATTGTTTAAAGTAATTGTAACTAAATATGAAGCTCTAATATTTAACATTTTAAATAGAGTAAATATACAACTGAGATGGAAATTTAATGTAAGTAAATGTGCAATGAACTAATAATAAATATTAATGTGGAGCATTGAATATAATTTGAAATGGGGTGTAAATAAATAGTAGAGAACATGACATTATAACTCGATGTTCCAGTAAACCATTGAAATCTTAGCAAACAACATGATGCATTTGAAATAAAACATCATAGCTTATATTGAAATTCTTATGAGACATCACCTATAATTTAAGCAAAATTGAAAACCAAGTATTTAGAGCACAAAAGACTGGAATTCTTTAAATTATCTGTGTGCAAAATAAGCATGAAACATGTGTAAATGGAAATATGTATATATGTTCTTCATATTGAATAATGCAAATATGTATAAAAGTTTTGAGTAATTGTTTTTTGTACTTACAAAAAGTGGAAAATTCCACATGACATAACAAGCGTACTTTAAAAGAGTGCAATAGAAAAGCTAAGCTCGCTTAATTACTGACAATGCTTTGTGATTCACGGCCAGCGAAAACATTTGTTTCGATGGACAATGCTTGTAGGAAATCTTTGTTGACGACTGTGTCTTAAATTTGGATAGCACCATTAGGTTCTGCTAGTAGGAGCTGAAAATCTTCTGCACAAACTCCAAACAATGTTGTTGCTGGTTCTTCAAAAGCAGTGACATTAAGAAGATGGCTTGTAGCATCTTGCAAGTCCATCTTAAGCATGTAGCTAAAATCACATGTAGCAAACTATGCAGAACACTTGGGGCACTTAAAAGCACTTAGGCTAATTTGGAGAACCTTTTTCTTACACTTTCTTCTTTCCACTGTGCGAGGGAAAGACAGGTAATAGAATTTTTCTAAGTGGAGCTTTGTGATAGTGGCCTTTATACAAACATTTAGTTTGTCAAGAGAGCTTGGATTCTAAATACTTGAAATAGGAATCAGATTTTCAAATTTCTAGGGTGATATATAACTCTTTGAGGGAATGACAAGGGTGGGAAATCCCTATAGTGCCATACCAAGTTTGCAATGTTGAGGCTTCAACCAAGTTGGGATTGATTACAATGGTTGTAGGAAAGATTGTATCAATAGATTTTCTAGACCATGAGGTTATCTGACCACTTTTGATCAAAATAATTGGTGGGTTGGGTTGTAGGGGAAGGTCAGCTAGTGCTTCCCAATGATTTGGAAATGGGTATCCCAAAGTGTGATATCAATGGGGCCTGGCATGTCCATGATTGTAGTTGTACATTTTATTGTTTCAGTGCCATCCCTTTTGCGAATGATTGATGTAGGAGAGATAGATAGAACACCAATGACGTCTGATATGGTAGTTGTTTGTGGGTATTGTGGAGTCTACGCAGGTGGATGGAATGATGGTTGAGGAGTTGTGGAGGAATATTTCATATGGGTTTGTGATGCTACTATATTTTGTGTTCCTTACTTTGATGCGACCATTTGAAATGACATAAGGGCTATTCGACTCGATCACATGGTAGAACCTATCTACAAGTTCATTAAAATAGGTTACATGTATCTCAGACCCTACTTTGTCTATGAAATCAAACCTGAATACTTTCCCTTCATTACTTTCATTTTTGTACTAATGAATTGGGTTTTTACTCAAGGCACGACCCTTTATGGACCAAAGTTTATGGTTTGGGGTTAAGGTTG
Source organism: Sequoia sempervirens (assembly GCA_007258455.2). Taxonomy (NCBI): domain Eukaryota; kingdom Viridiplantae; phylum Streptophyta; class Pinopsida; order Cupressales; family Cupressaceae; genus Sequoia; species Sequoia sempervirens. The sequence goes on along the minus strand of VDFB02281492.1, from coordinate 315,431,195 downwards.
CAATGGGATTTGGTTCCAGTGGAGAGAGAGTGTGCTTTTCCCTTGTTGATGTAGGTGTATTGTGGGAGGTGTTGGGAGTTTGACTGGTGGCCAATGGCTCCTGGGAGTTGGTAGAGAACATATAGGTTGTAGCTTGATTAATAATAGTTGGAGCTCCAATCATTAAGGCATTGTTTGTAATTACTTCCAAGCTATGGATTATGATAGCCCTGCAACGAAAAGGAAAAGTTCAAAGTGAATGCAATGTACATGCATAAACAAGAGGAATTGAAATTAATAAGGTAATTGTGGACATATGTGAATTTTTGAAATTTTCTACAAATGTATTCTTTAAGGTGGACAATAGATCCTTTGACTAAAGCCTCCTCCAAGACAAGCTCGTTGAATTGTGTGGGTAGCAATGCAGGATGTGTGTGCATCCCATTTGACATTTGAATACGATACTTGGTAAGCGTAGTTTGTGGTTTTTGAATGGGATCGATAGATGCAACTTGTACAAAGGGGTCAACATCAGGCATGCCTAAAAGGATGTCGGCAATGGAATTTGCAGTTAATGTAGACATGACAATGTTGGAAAAAATTGGAAATGGCTGGCTTGCAAGCAAATTTAAAGTAGGGAATTTAGGCATTCAAGAACGCAAAAATGATAATTAAGAAATATTGTATTCATTATATGACATCAGTTGAGATTTGGAGTGTTTATGATAGTCTTTTGTTTGGTATTATGGTAGCATAAATAACATTCATTTTGTTGAAGTGTTTGTATTAACAGGATAGTTAGGATCTTTCCTGGTCCCTATTACACAATGCAAATCTTTGTATCTTGTTTAGGTTGAAAACCCAATTTATACATTTGTCATTTGCACCTTGAAAGGAGAGCTTTAGAGATGCATGAAACAATCAAACATGCTCATTACCTACCAAATTATTTTTCTTTGCAGCATGTGGATACTAGAATGATTCTCCTTAGTAGATGCTAGTTCCATTCGATGTTCTTTAACACCAATGGTTATTGGTTTATAGGATTCTCCTAAATTTTGATCTTTAGATTTTGTTTGTATCACTTCCAATGAAATAGGTTTGTTAGTATTTGCAAAGTTGTTGTCATTTAATTATACTTTTCCCATATTAAAATACAACCAATGATTTTCGTTATGTCCATGAAGTGAGTTCACATTTCCACTCTCTACTATAATAATCTTCAAATTGACTTTCACGATTTCCTTTGGCATGTCTCCACTTCCATTCATAATATTAATAACAACAAAGTGATTGAGGTACTTCTATAAGTACGTAATTAAGTATTGATAATCATGCTTCTATTTTTTAGTAAGTTATACTAATCACATACTTTATCCTCTCATAGATATATATTGAAAGGCCATTACAAAGCTTAACATTTGATACAAGTGACACTCTACATATTTCATACATAGCTTGTTTGGTATGCTATTACTCAAATCCTCCAATACACTCATTAATATACTCACGTGACATATCTCAAATTGACACGTTCACACATCTCGTGGTCCCTGTTACACAATGCAAATTTTTGTATCTTATTTAGGCCAAAAACCTAATTTATACATTTTTCATTTGCACCTTCAGAGGAGAGCTTTAGAGATTCATGAAACAATCATACGTGCTCATTACCTACCACATTGGTTTTCCTTGCAACATGTGGATACTACAATGATTCTCCTTAGTAGATGCTAGTTCCATTCGATGTTCTTTAACACCAATGGTTATTGGTTTATAGGATTCTCCTGAGTTTTGATCTTTACATTTTGTTTGTATCACTTCCAATGAAATAGGTTTGTTAGTATTTGCAAAGTTGTTGTCATTTAATTATGCTTTTCACTTATACAACCAATGATTTTCATTATGTCCATGAAGTGAGTTCACATTTCCACTCTCTACTAAAATAATCTTCAAATTGAATTTTAGGATTTCCTTTGACATGTCTCCACTTCCATTCATGATATTAATAACAACAAAGTGATTGAGGTACTTCTATAAGTATGTAATTAAGTACTGATATTCATCAAGGTTGATAGTTCATTCTACTAAACCTCACTAGGAATGAGCTCATTAAGAATTCACCCAAGTTCAACGTGCGAGATACTATCTATTATCATATATTAGATTAGGACAAAAGATGATATAAAAAAGAAAAGATTCCTCTGCTATTTTAATTTTATACAAGTAAAATTGTTATATAAACCAATTATAAGGATTGGGATAGTAGTACCATGATAACTCTTGAAAGAAAATTTTTAAGAATTTTTATGAATGATTGAAGTTTCTATTTAAACATAGAAAAGACCACTTTGAATTTGCTAAATGATGTCAAATGACATAGTGCTGGTTAACATAGTCTTTTAAGTTTAATGAATAACATTGGCATTGTCTACTGGACTTTATTACATAGTTGCCCTAGCCCAATTAGAAGTTGGATTATGGTGTGTAGCCCTTTAAAATCACTGTCACAACTAGGACATTGATCCTTTTGGAGACTTCATTATTGGTCCATAAAATGCCAAGGAGGGCATAAAATCAAAAAATACCAAAAAACACAGAGTTATAGACTTTTTTAATTGGGGACATTACAATAAATAGAGGGATAGAATCAACCCATAACATATATTCAATACATAGAAATTATTGAAGAATTGTGCACTAATGCACATAATAATGATATGTAATATTTTAATTGAACCCTAATATAACATTTGATGATAAATATATTTATTTGTTAATTATAATATAAACCAATAGGAATGTTTTAATTCATTAATTTAAATAAATAAATAATTACAATAATTACACTTTAAATAGAATATGAGATATTATAATTCAAACACATTGGTTGTATCTATATTCCTATAAAGTAATCCAATGCTATTATATTATGTTGCAACTAATGAATATATTATTACAAAAATACAACAATAAAACTACAAAATGGATTCCTCTAACTTAATATATATCAGTGTTTCCTATATAACTAAATGGATGCTTACAAAAGTATGTATATGTAATATATATGGGAGTAAATTTACAAAGAAGATATCTTTACAGATAATTGATGAAGAATATACATTGTTATGTATGTACATTTGAGCATTTCCTATATAACTAAATGGATGCTTACAAAAGTATGTATATGTAATATATATGAGAGTTAATTTACAAAGAAGATATCTTTACAGATAACTGATGAAGAATATACATTGTTATTTTACAAAGTATGTACATATGAGTTATTAACATAGATGAAAACACCATACATGAGCATACTTCAAATACACTGGATATCGTTTTAAAAAAAGTAAAAATTGTTCAATGATTACTTTGGATGAGCCATGCTTGTAGTGTTCGTCATAGTAGATTTCTTTTAAAAATGAACAAAGCCTGGCTACTTTTGAACATGTTCTATGAAAATCTTCTGCAACAATCACCATTTGTTGGACTTCTTCTTTAACAACAATAGTATGGTAGGTTGCTTCTTCAATCTCTTGGATAATCTTTTGTGAATGCTCAGAGATTGATTTAATTAATTTGTTAATTGGTGTTTCAATGTACACATTTGAACCTACAGAATCATCTGATATTACGATTGGACTTGTTATGGAATTTCCCGTTTTGTTTTTTTGAGCATCAATATTTTCCATTATCTAAAAAAAGAGGACACAAAATTATTATTCAAATTTAAAAAAAAAAAACATTTTCATATTATTAGATACAAAATAAGGTGTAATTTTTAAAAAAAATAAGCTTATGAGGTTTCAATGATTGAAATAAAATCTGAAAATTGAGTTTTAATTTTTAGGATTGAAATCTAATATTTCACAAAATGATTCACAAGATTTCAACAGCAAAGGACATGAAAACCAAAATCTAAAATGAGAATATAAATAGAATTTTATTGCAACCGAAATAGTATTTTCTACAATAACTGGAAAAATGAAACCTACAAAAGGCAGAAGCTTTCAAGTTTTCCAGTTCTACATTTCAAAAAGACATAACATTAAATTTACAAAAGGCAAAAGCTTTCAATTTTCTCCAACCTGCAATTTTACAGAGTAGTATTAAAAATAACAGAATTACCACTTGGGAATGATTGAGGAGAATTTGGCAAGCTTATTGGACATAGATTGGTTGTCCTAAGATTTTAGCAATGCCCAGTTAGTAAAATTATACCTACAATCTATCATTTTCCTAGCTATTTAAAGGTTGTTTGGCAAAGGTGGGTGTGTAAGAAGTTAACAACCATTTGTAAGAGGATTTGTATATGAGTTTGGAAGTTGTCTTTGAAATGATTCTACTATTGTTGGCCTGCACACAATTATTTTTAGACCTACAACACTTTATCAAACATTTTCAAACCTGGAGCATCTCATACATCAGCTTATGTAATGATCTCTAGTCTTAACATGAACTTATAGCTCTATGTTTTTAAGGTACAATTTGTTATAGTAGGTTTGAGTGTTGTATGTATGACCTTAAGTTCATTTTGAGGAGTGGTTCAATCAATTATAAATTGCACACATTGTGGTATTCTCAAGAAAGCTTATAAGCAGGTCCAGTAGATGATGTGGGATTCTAGTATGGAGAATCTTAGAGGTTTTATGGTGTAGCCTAATTTAATTTCAATGTACAGTAGCATAGTCGAGGAGCAAAAATTAACACCATGAAGGACAATCACCTAGCAAAAGATTCCTTAAACCTTTGCTTATGCTTAAATTTTTCCAACAAGAACAGTCTATGTGGAAAGCATATAGAAAGAGATTTTGATTAGCTACATTAAACCAATAAAAATAAAAATGAAGGAATGGTCTTTGTTTTTTCCTACAGTTATTCTATTATAACTAGTGTACTATTTCAGTCTCATTGGGCTATGTTTGGTCATGTTTGGACATTAACATAATTTTGTTCCTTCTTTTGAAAGCTATAAGTTTTTTACATTGAATTTCTAAGAAAATTTACCCTTTCTATCAATGCATTTCTTTTTGCTAAAATAATGAAAAAACCATCAATTTTACTCAATTGAATGTTAACAATTGATAAGACAATTTTTTATTTTTTTTGTTCAATTGTTATAGTAAAGAATTGGGAATAGCAACTACAAATAAGATAATAAAAAATCTACCCTAATAAGCTCAACCTCTACACAGGAAAGAGGAATCTTAGTTGTACTGTGACTCTCAATGATGATTGACAAGCTGCACAAAGTGAGAAAGAGTATTTTGTAGTCAAATTTGGGCTTTGTTGTGTTACTTCAGTCATTTATACATGTTTTGAAAGCTGAGCTATTCTTCCATTTCGAATATCCATCCAAACTTGACTTAGACCATGATGTTTGGAAGCATTTTCTCCATGAATTGAGGCCAAAGCGTGGTGTCTACTAGGGGTAACACATAGGGGTAACAAACACATAATTGCCACAAAAATACAAGCACAACACACTCCTCCTTCATAGTAATTGTACCACATAGTTCCAATAGATTTTATATGCGGATAAATAAGGGGGATATTGCCAAATTTTGTATTTCCAACTACCCTGCTAGACATGTATCCAAAATTAGGAAGCATAGAAAAGGCACAATTGTCAAACCAACTCTAGAATAATCCCTGGGAGTAATCCCTGTTGTCTCCTTTGTTGTTATGGACTAATAATATTTTACAAACTGAAGAGGAGGGAGGCTAATATCTAACTCTGGGATCTAACTTCTAGCACTTATGTCCTCTTAAGGTATAGAAATCTGGTGAAGGGATCTTAGGGCAAAATATACTCTGAAATTTTAGATGTGTCTGAATATTTTAAATGAATGGTGATTTATGTCAAATGGAATTGCAATTTCCCTCATAGACATATGCATAATGTGGAAGAATACACAAGGCATGTGAGCAATTTGGTAGAATTTACAAAATTATAAGAATATATATAACCAGCGCAGCAAGGATTAAAATCATGACCATAGTTTATCATTCAGTAAATGAGTAAAATCATGAAGTTGCAACTAAATCTATGCCAAGATATGCATTATAGAATACCTATCAATGGTTGAATGATAACAATACAAACTTAACCCAACCTACAGAGAGGGGCGACGACCATTACAATTAAAGCCCTAACATACATTAGTTTTTAAATTTGAGTGATGTCTCACTTACAATACATCACATTTAAGAATTGAGTGGAGGTCTGGTAAGAAATCCCAAAAATGCGGAATATAAAATTTGAAAACCAGGGCAACTAACTTACCTCAAGATTTTGCACAAATTATGTCTTAATGTCAATGATGCTAACAAAGAAAATATATGGATTGTAACCTGCATACAATAACAAAACAATTTTTATAGAATAAATTATAGCTTAACAAAAAATGAGGTGCGCATGTACAGGTTGCCAAAAAGCAATAATCAAACCAAGGCAATTGACTTACCTCAAAATTCTGCAGAAATGGTGTGTCAAGGATGTTAAGGATGAAAATGAGCAAAGCTTGTCGGAAGAATATTACACTGCAACTATGAACAAGTCAATGAAAATATGAAAACAAAAAGTAGTCTAAGGAGAAATTAATATGCAACCAAGAGGTTTTTAGAGGGTCATATTTCAGGGTTACTCCACTATCTTCCATGTTGTTTTGGATAGAATAACCGCCACATTCTTCTGAAGGAGAGGTTCCCCACTATTGGAGATAATGCGCCATAGTGGACAAGTGTTAAAGGGTCACATTTTAGGGTTACTCCACTGCATGCCATGTTTTGTTCCATAGAATAATTCCCATATTCTTCGGTAGTAGAACTTCCCGACTGCTGGAGAAACGTGCATGTTAAACATTTGCAAGTAGGAGAAAAAATGACATTTATAAAAAAACACTTAAAAACATTGTATGGATGAGATTAAATCAACTGTATTGCATTGCTTCTAATGAATTTTTGACCGTTGATTTCATAATTAGCTTTGCAATTCTCAAATAGGACACACCTTTGGTGTAAAAATATAGAAGTGGAGATTTACTTTTTTGCCAACCTATTAAAAATATGTAAATCAAAATCTTTTGTACTTCAAAATATTTTATGATTTTTTTGAAATTAGAATGTCCTTTAATTTTAGAATATGAAATGATTTGCATGTAAAAAAGAAAAAATAAGATAGAAAGATTGCTTTTATATTTAAATATTACTTTTTTAATTTATTCTAAAACTACAATTAGTAATTGTTAAACTATTTTATTAAATATTATTTTTTTAATTTTAAAATGATGAAGTTTCTAAAAATAGAAATGTTACTTTTATATGAAATGATTTGCATGCAAAAAGGAAACAATAAGATAAGAAAGGTTGCTTTTATATTTAAATATTATTTTTTTAATTTATTCTAAAACCATAATTAATAATTTTTGAATTATTTTAAAATGAATATGTAATTTTTTTTAATTCATTTGGATAATCATGATAATTTAATAAATTATTTAACAATTGAATAATTAATATTTTATGAATTTTAAAAATTATAACTTAATTAAATTTTAGAATGAAATTTAAGTTTTTAAAATTTTATGTTGATTTTATTATTTCTTTACTATATGATTAATTATTCATATTTTAAAAACAATACAATCTAATTGAACCCAAATAATTTAATTTTAGAATGAGATTTAAGTTTTGAAAATATTGTGGTGATTTGATTATTTATTTACTATATGATTAATTATTTAGATTTTAAAAATAATACATTTTGTGTAATGTTAAATATGTTATCAAAATAAAAACAATAAACACAAATAATAGAACTTTAAACTGAAGAAATTGAAATGAAATTAAATAAACAGGAATTCTTCAAAGGCGTTCCATCTTTCTCTATCTCCAGAGATTTGTTTGAAGTTGTTGCTCTCAGATTGTGTAAGCTTGGCTTCTCCAAATGGCAATCTGCAGAATGAGTATGCAAAGGAAGTTCTCTATCCTATATGTTGGTGGAGGTGAGAATGTTGATACGGATATGTGCAGGGGCTGTGGATTATGCACAAGGGCTATAAATGGAGTATGTTATGAAATGAAGTGGATATGCCATGATATGCTATGCTATGAAATGATAATGTTGTGAATGCTAAAAGGCTTATGCTATTGCAAATTGACTATAGTTATTCTATTGAAAGCTTCTATATGATTTCAAATACCCGGCAGTCCTTTTTATAGCTTTTTGCAGGCAAAATCCTGGCTGGCAAAGATCAACGGCTGTAAGGTTGTCTGGTAAGTTTGAATGGTGAGAGATGGAGAGGTTGAGAGGAAAATAGAAGAGGTTGGGAGGTTGGAGAGAAGAATGGATGCCTGTCTTCAACCCACGAGAACAAGCTCGCATAGGAACAGAGGAATTTAATTTTTTGTTTTGGGAGTTTGTTTCATGATTGTTGAAGATAATCCCCAAATTTATTAAATAAATAAATTTATTTAATTTCATTTATTGAGTTTGATTTTTTATTTTAGGACTATAGAGGATTTCAATTAAATATTTATAATATTTAATTATGATGTGACTTTAGAAGAATTTAATTAAATATTTTGGAATATTTAATTATGAATAGATATTAGAAGAATTAAATTAAATATTTTGAGATATTTAATTGTGAATAGATATTAGAAGAATTTAATTAAATATTTTGGAATATTTAATTGTGAATGGATATTAGAGGAATTTATTTAAAAGAAAGGAATATTTAATCTTTATTTGAATAAAATATTCAAGCCAAGATTATTGATAATTAATATAAATAAATCATAATGTTTATTTAATTAATTAAGAAACGAATAAGAAAAGTGATTAAATAAATTTTTTTATTTAATTGAAATGAAAGAATGAACAAATATAAATAAATTATTTAAACTTATTTATACGCAAATGGAATTTGGAGATTTAATTAAATATTAAAAATATTTAATTAATTACCAGACTATGTGATGTGACCATTTTCAGGTGTATACATTTTGCCCCTCTTTGAAGTGATGTGTTTTACGTATTGCTTCAAAGAATTTTAAAATTTTCCCCAGAAATTGATTATCAAATGTTGATAGGTATATGCCCCCTCGAACGATGAATCAATAATATTTTGATTTTTGTGAATTTTTTGAATTTTTTAGATTTTTATGGAATTTTTGATTTTTATGATTTTGAAGATGTCGTTTGAAAATAATGATGTGAAGAAATTGACCTGGAAAGATGTGAAATAAAAATTAATGACTAAAATTGCCCCTACTGTGTTAAAATGTGCTAAAATTCACCAATTTTACCCTTAAATAGGTTTAAAATGTCATTTTCCATGTCATTTTCCATTTTAACCTAGTAAAATTTGTAAATTTTGAGCTCTGGTTTGATAATTATGGCACTTCCGATTCACCAGCACCGTTTTGAGCGCATCCGACGACATCAGCGGCTAGCACACTATGGACCCCGTGAAACTTCTGCTTTTTGAAAAAATTCCATTCGTTGCACGTTTTTCAATGTTTTGATTGTGAAATTATGTGTTTTAGCACCCTTAATAGTTTTCATAGCTCCCATAACAATTTCTGTAGCGCATATAATCCTGTAGCGCATTTGATAAATTTTGTAGCGCCCTTGATCATTTTTGTAGCGCATTTGTTTTAGTAGCGCCCGTAATGAAAAGCGTAGCACCCATGATATGTTTTGTAGCGCCCATGATGCTTTCCATAGCGCCTTTGATTATGTGGTGTTGTGAGTGATAAATTTGTTCCCAAAGTTGTTGAAAAACAAATAATAACTGATAAATTTTCTTTTAAAGTTGTTAAAAACAAATAGGATTGATAAGTTTGCTTCTAAAGTTGTTAAAAATAAACAGGATTTTGATTATTTGCTTTCATGATGATGAAAAATAAATTGTTTGATTAATATGTTCATTTCTAAGGTTGTTAAAAACAAACATGAGTGTGATTATTTGCCTTCCATGATAATGAAAAAACAAATAATTTGATTGATTTGTTCGCTTCTAAGGTTGTTAAAAACAAACATGAGTGTGATTATTTGCTTTCCATGATGATGAAAAACAAATAGTTTGATTGATATTCAGATTTAATTGATTAATCATTATGATTAGATATTGATTTTGCTTTGTCATGTTGATGTATCAACATGAGAGATTGGTCATTTTGCAGTCACGGGAGACATTCCCAAGGACATGGAGCTTGATTCCACACTTGTTACAGTCAGATCGAGATGTGATCGAGGCCTGTGGATTGAGGTCATTGCTTGACATGCCTGAGGTGCACCTCAATAGAGCTTTATTGACAGCACTTGTAGAGCGGTGGCATAGTGATACAAACACATTTCATTTACCGACCGGAGAGATTACAGTGACCCTTGAAGACGTATATCGTATCTTGAGGATCCCAGTGATGGGAGAGATAGTGGTCTTTGATAGCCGAGAGGTTGGAGGCACTGATGCTTTGAGGAGGATTTTCAGAGATGATCATATTGCTGGATATTTCATCCCATGAGGCGAGATGGCAAACTCATATCCACCCTTACCATCTGTACTCGCAGGCTTCATTGGAGGTGTTTTGTGCCCCAACCATAGGTCGAAGGGGTTCGCAGTCGGATGGGGTCGGGTTCTGGAGAGTGTGGTGATGCAGGGTACACGATATGCATGGGGGACATGCATGCTTGCTCACTTGTATGATGAGTTACATCATATTGTATATGGTAGAGGCAGGAGTTTTGCTGTTGGCTGTTCTTTACTATAGATATGGGCATGGGAGCACTTTGTTGTCATGTGACCGTTGACTCGAGGATAGCGACCAGCTGGTCAATCGTACAGATGAAGATATGCGGATATTATTGCTCAGCCGAGACTGGGCAGACTAGATCATTGGCAGTGTCTCTTAGATGGTCTTGATACAGTATGTTGGCGACCATATTTAGAGTGCAAGGCATGGCCAAAGGATACGAGGGAGATGCCATATGTCTGTACATCCAGATATCTTATTGGCCGTACTCCGTGGATTATTGAGAGATTTCTTGCTGGATGAGTATGTCGGCAGTCTGGTCGGATTCAGGGTATGCCTATGGGTTCTACAATTTATGCACGATGACAGCCAAAGCTTGCAGTATGGGGCCCACAGATTTCCTATGAGGCAACGGTTGCAGAGTTCACCAGTTTAGGAGTGTTGATGTGGGATTACTGAGTTGATGTCCTTAACGCAGGGACGACGCCAGAGTATAGCCAGTATGTGTTAGAGCATCCTGCACCACGTATGTTTGATCCTAATGAGCCTATTGCACCTGTTGTTGTATAGAGACGATGACAGAGAGATTCAACTTTAGAGGGTGACGATTCAGAGGGAGGGGATGATGATGAGAGTGGAGATAGTGATGATGAGGAGGGAGATGATGATGATGATGAGGGTGGAGGTAGGGGTGGTGGTGGTAGGGGTGGTGATAGAGGTGTTAGGAGAGGTGGCAGGAGAGGTGGTAGAGGCGGACCACGGATGAGACATACAGATCCATCACCTTCAGTAGATCCAGTGGTGACAGATCAGATATCCTCTCTATAGAGTACAGTGCAGAGCTTATAGAATCAGCTAGCACAGGCACACACCTTGATTACACAGTTGCAGGGACAGTTGACTTCAGTTATGGCTGAGAGGGATACAACTAGACAGCGGGGTGAGCAGGCCATTGCTTTGGCGGATAGTCTACAGAGAGTAGCAGCTAGCACCCTACCTGGTGATATGATGAGAGAGGTGACCAAAGCCACCCGGGAGGCCGAGTTCTATAGGACTAGATATCATGATGTTGTTCCACCTGAGCGGAGAGAGAGTTATACATAGTCACGGTCTACCCATAGTCGCTCTCATACTACCAGCAGGGGTGTGACACAGCCATTACCTTCAGGAGGGCCATCAGGGACAGGTGGAGCAGGTTCATCAGGTGTAGGTGGTACAGGTCCCAGACCATCACCATCAGAGGATAGCACTACCTAGTGCATTGTATATGATGTTTTAGTGATACTCTTTTGAGACATTTGTAGACACCCTGAGATGATCCCATTTTTTATGATGTTATATCATGTGTAGTTGACATCCTTGTACATTTTGACATTCATTTTTGAGATATATGAAATGCAGCGATGATTTGTGATGAGATAAATGTGTCTATTTGCTATATGCATGATGTGTTATGATTATGATGGTTTCTCGATTTTATGCTTATGATGTATATGTATGCATGATTTATAAGATAAATGAAATCTATTGATGAATGATTATATGAAAATGATGGATGATATAATTTATGAATGCTTATAAATGTTTTGATTATGATATATGCTTTGTTTTTATGATTTTTATGATGCAAATATGTATGAAATGATGTTTTTGTGAATGTCAAAATATACTCAGTCATGTATTTGAAAAAAATATGAACCATTTGATAATTTGCCAGCTTTTTGGGAAAATCTATAAATGCAAAATGTAGATTCTAAACATGAATGCAATCTATACTAACCATGCAGGACATCCATACAATATTGCCATTTGGAGAACTTATTTATGCCTTTTGTATCATCATAGAGCATTGAAATGTTGAAAGTTAATACAAGCATCAAAGGGTATGTTAGCACCAGTGATGACCTGAGTATTGCTTTCATGAATTTTGATATAACAAGTTAATACAAGCATCTAGGTATAATTGAACCGAGATGACCTGAGTATTGCTTGCATAAACAGACAAGAGTTAACTAATTTCCCATGCAAATTCTGAAATGTCATCAATGATACGTAGTAGAGCATGTCTCACGACCAATTTGCATAGTACTAATGATTTCCTCGCAAACAGCAGACAAAGAAAAATCATACTCCTTCCTTGCTTTTCTAATTCAGTACATCATCGAATTGCTCCAGAGATATGATGGAAAAATCAAACAACCATTCAAATTTTTCCTAAAGTATTCCAAACATTATTCAGATTAAGATCATCCAACTTGGTTATCAACATTGATGTTTGTGTTTTGATTAACATTGTTTTGACCACGTTGTTTGATTTCATTGGCATTGAGTGATTGTTTTGATGTTGTGGTTGACTTGATGCATCAATGTATGTTGTGTTTTGGCAAACCGTCAGTTGTCCATTTGTGATGTTCTAAAAGCTCGTTGCCCCTCTCTTGTTTAGTCTATGTTTCTGTGTTTTGCCCCCAGTGTAAACACAACCTAAGGAGTATGGATATGTACAAATTTCATCAAGCCATGATGAAACACAAGGATTCTCGCCATATGATGTGGATATGAAAGATATGTATAGATGATAGATATGAATGAATGATACCTAAAGTGAATGCAAGACATAAGCTAATAGATAGAGGAGCCTATTTTGATTACAAGTAGCGCCTGTTTGCCAGGTTTTCACCACATGTTTTTATTGCACTTTTTCAGGATTTTTCTAATGTTTATGATTTTTTAAGGACTTTTTATGATTTTTTTTTTTTTGGATTTTTTTTTCAGGACTTTTTATGATTTTTTTTGGATTTTTTATGATTTTTTTTTGGGATTTTTTTAGGACTTTTTATGATTTAGACATAGAATTTCTTCAAATGAATGCTATTGATCGGCTCTTTAAACAGGTCCCCTTCTGACGTTGATAACTGATATGCACCAGAACCGTATGCTGCAATGATGATAAATGGACCAAGCCAGTTAGGTTCAAATTTCCCTTTCTTTTCTCTATCTTGCTGATTACGTGGATTTTCTTTCAAGACTAAGTCACCTACTTGAAATGTCTATGGTTTAACTCTGTGATTATAACTACGATACATAACTTGTTGATAACCCTTCAAATGGTCAACTGCATGTTGACGTCTTTCATCTAACAGTTCTAGCTCTTGCAGAAGAGATACTCTGTAGTCTTCATCATTTATCAGTCCCTTGAGCGAGACCCTCAGCGAAGGTATTTCAACCTCTAGTGGTAAGATCGCTTCTACTCCATAGACCAAGACATATGGTGTAGCTCCTGTTGGTGTGCGAATGCTGGTTCTATATGCCCACAAAGTTGGATTTAATTGGACATGCCAATCACGACCGGCATCATTTACTGTCTTCTTTAAGATCTTCAAGATTATTTTGTTAGAAGCTTCTGCTTGACCATTACCTTATGGATAGTAAGGTGTAGAGAACCTATGTTGGATATGAAATCTTTCACAAAGTTCATCCACATCCTGATTCTTGAAAGGCCTCCCATTATCAGTAATGATAGAATTTGGAATTCCATATCGAAAAATGATGTAATTCAGGATGAATGAAGAGATCTATTTACCGGTCACAGTCATCAAAGGAACAACCTCAATCCATTTTGTAAAATATTCTGTAGCTGTGATAATAAATTTATGCCCATTTGATGATGAAGGATGAATTTTTCCAACAAGATCTAGTCCCCACTGAGAAAAAGGCCATGTCAGAGTAAAAGGTTGTAGTTCCTATGCAGGTGCATGAATAAGATTCCCATGGATCTGGCATTTAGAACATTTCTTGACAAAAGTAAAAGAATCTTTCTCCATGGTAGGCCAATAATATCCCATTCTGACAAGTTTCTTGGCTAAAGTTAAAGCACTTGAATGAGTTCCACAAATACCACCATGAACCTATTGTAAGGCTTTTTCAGATTCGTCACATTCAAGACATCTAAGGAGTGTACCATCAAGACCACGTCGGTAAAGGATATCAACAATTAAGGTATAACGAGATGATTGGCATATGAAGTTCCTTTTTTGGTTTCGAGATAAATCTGGAGGTAAGATGTTATCTTTCAAATAGGTATAAGTCTTGCCATATAAAGGTGAGTCAGAACCGGTTAAATGACATATGACTTGGGTCTCAGGATTATCATAGGCGGGAGAAAACAATTGTTCCACCAAGAATTCATGCTTAGTTTGATCTTCTAGTAGTTGTAATAAGGAAGCAATTATAGCCATTGCGTCTGTAGCTTTATTATCAATCCTTGAGATTTGTGAAAACTTGATTGACACAAAATACTTTTTATAATCATCCACCATGTTCTTGTAAGGTAGCAACTTATCATCTTTAGTCTGATAATCATCATTAATTTGATTAATGACAAGTTGTGAATCACCGTAGACCTGGAGCTCTATAATCTGCCATTCCAATGCTATTTTCAATCCTATGAGCAATGCCTCATATTCAGCTATGTTATTTGTGCAAGGAAACATCAACTGATATGATCATGAAATGGTATGTCCTTTAGGTGTAATGAAGAGAATCCTTGCCCCCGAGCCATATTGTGTATAAGATCCATCAAAGTACAATGTCCATGATTTTTGAATTGTTGTTGTGAAGACATCTGCATCAGAAAATTCAATGTGCATTGGATTTTCTTCTTGTAAAGGTGCTTCGGCCAACTGATCTGCAATGACCTGTCCTTTGGTAGCTTTTCGATCTACATAGTGAATGTCAAACTCACTTAAGATCATTACCCATTTTGCAAGTCTCCCTGTTAAAGTAGCTCTGCTTAAAAGGTATTTTAATGGATCAATCTTGGTTATCAGCTTAACTGTATGAGCCAACATATAGTGTCGCAACTTTTGAGAAGCAAACACCACTGCAAGGCAAGCTTTTTCAATGAAACTGTAGTTTAACTCATGACTTGTTAAGGTTCTGCTGATATAGTATATGGCCCTTTCTTTGCCTGTAGAATCTTCTTGTGCTAGCAATGCTCCCAAGGATACTTCGGTTGCTGAAATATAGAGTATGAGTGGCTCTCCTGGAATGGGTGGAATTAAAACTGGTGGGTGCATAAGATATTGCTTGATCTGATTGAATGTTGCTTCACATTTATCTTCCCATTTGAATGGGACATTCTTATGCAATAAATGCGTAAATGGAAAGCTTTTGTTTTCCAGTTGAGCTATAAACCACCTGATGGACTGTAGTCGCCCTTGCAATGATCGAAGCTGACTGATATTTCATGGTGGCAGCATGTCCATTATACCTTGTACTTTTTCTGGATCAACCTCTATGCCCTTTTCTGAAACAATGTATCCTAGGAGTTTTCCAGATGTAACGCCGAAGACACATTTCTTTGGATTGAGTCGAACATTGAACTTCTCCATTCTGGTAAATATTTTTGATAAAATTTCTAGATGTCCTTCTCGTGTGTGAGATTTGGCAAGTAAATCATCAACGTAATCTTCCATGAATGTATGCATCATATCATGAAAAATTGTTGTCATTGCTCTTTGATAAGTAGCTCTGGCATTCTTTAACCCAAATGGCATTACATTCCAGCAATAGGTACCCCAAGGGCATGTAAATGCTATTTTATCTTGATCCTTTGGTGCAATTTTTATCTGGTTGTATCCTGAAAATCCATCCATTAATGAATACATTGCATGGCCAATAGTTAAATCAACAATCATATCTATGTTTGGCAAAGGAAAGTCATCTTTGGGACAAGCTTTGTTTAAATCTCTGAAATCTGTACAAACTCTAATCCTTCCATCTGGCTTTGAAACAGGTACAATATTGGAAATCCATTCGCCATAATCAATAGTTCGAATGAATCCAACATCTAAAATGTTTTTTAATTCCTCTTTGACCAATAATGCAACATGTGCGTGCATTTTTTTGAGTTTTTGCTTTATAGGTTTTGCCCCTGCATTTATAGATAAATGATGCATTAACAGATTAGGATCTAACCTTGGCATATTAGCATACGACCAAGCAAAATTGATTTGATTCTCCTTCAAGAACTCCATGAATTTCAAGACTTCTTCAACTGTTAATGATGTTGCAAGTTGCAAGATTTTTGGCTGCTCTGTTGTACTTATATTGATTGATTCTGTTGGTTCTATCAAAATAGAAGATCTTTTGTGATAATGCTTGGGAAGAGTGTCAAGTTTCTCATCTTTCAGTGCCTCAAAGAGGTTTTCACTGTCAGATTTGCTCTTTATTTTTCTCTTGTTATGATCTATCACTGCCATTTTTTGGTTTTCACCAATAGATCCATCTTTTATTTCATTTATTTTGCAGCTAAGAGACTTGACACCCTTCTTATCAAAATCGTGAGTATGAAATTCTTGGATGAAACAATTGTTTTCTTCATTAGAGGAACAAAGAAAATTTATAATGTCCTCATCATCATGAAATGTAGGGATGTGGATAGGTGCATCATTGTCCCAATCAATAAGTTCTGGATAAACTAAAGGCATGGGATCATTAGGTTGGGTAAGGTCTTGAATTGTCAAAGTCATGATGTGGCTATCATCTTCATGGTAGACAAGGTCTATGATGGTATTCTCCTGTTGATCGTCAATCTCGTTAGAATTTGAATCGTCCTCACTTGAGTCGTGATCGCTTTGTAAAATATAATCAAGTGGAGGCCTTGAACCTTCTCCTTGTATAAGAATAGGTGCATATTTGTGTATGGTATCAACTTGTTTGTCTCTCCAATATTCATCATTATAAATGGTGTCCCATTCATATTCATTAGAATCAGTATCTGAACTATTCTGCAATTGAAAAACTGATTCATGAGGTTTATCTGACATTGATCCTCCTTCATGAGTTGATTGTGCTTGCTGTGAAGTAGATTCTTCTTTATCTTTACCATATCCAAGTCCTGTTTTATCACTTGGATGTATTGGAATAGGTTGAATTGGTTCCACAATTCCTTCTTTTCTTTTTCCTATAGGACCATTCCCTTCATAGCCCATTTTCTGCATGATAGCGTACCCCTTACCATATTGTTTTGTAGGTAACTTAATGTGCAAGAGAGATTCATCTTCATCTTTGTATAGCCAACTTAGGATGTCCCTATCTTCAACTTCTTCTTCAGTGGTGTTGGCTTTAATGAATTTTTCGTCAAACTTTGTGATTGGCACAGAAGCTTGGGATGTAGAGGCTGTTGCAATCTTTTGACTTGATAAAGTTGGCTGACCATGCGACCTCGGAGAAGGAGGTAAGGTAGAAAGAGATAGTGAATATTCACCTACCCCTTTGTCTTTAAAATTTAGCCTAGTGTCAAGATTCTTTGTCAATTGCAGTTGTCCTTGTAGATTGGAAGAAGAAAGAGCAGAGCCCCTATTATGTGGCACAAAGATACCCTTTGAGTTGCTGGATTTTAAGCACAAAGTGGTATTGTAATCGCCTTATGGTTATTTTCATTCATCATATGAAATTTTGTGCATTGATGATAGCATTGATGGTATGCCTTGCATATCATGAATCCATGGATGACCCAAGAGGCAAGAAGAAAGATCTGATCTAGAACCCCGATGCTGAAAATGTGTTCTTTTCACAATGTGTCCACTCATAGGCAGAATATTAACTTTAGAAGCTCTTTTCATCATCATATGCCTTGATAGTTATTTTCTTCAGATTCAACAGAATCTTCCTGAAGAACCCTGAAGGTATTTATAGCTGGAAGTACAAAATTTAAACCCATCTATTAAGACATCATCAATGTTATGGATCATGACTTTAGATGAAAGATGAATGTGGATGTGTCATGGAGGCAATTGTATCTTTTAAAATGAAAGACAAGTGGGGGAAGACAAATGTCCCACCATGGCTTGAAATTTGTTTACATCCAAATCAGTGTCGACAGTTGTGTTTACAAGAGCTTCTTCTAAAATATTCTTGTGTATGGGGGATATTTTGAGAAGTTCAAGGATGGAGATTTGAGCTGATGTTTTTCTCAATTGATCAATCATATTATATTGACTTGGAGGGGAAATAGTTGTTTTAGATGAACTTACTTTTAAAACAACCTTTGCTTGTCCTCTCGTAGTCACATTAACCTATTGATATTCTTGTTTTCCCTTGATTTTGATAACATTAACCCATTGATCATCAACATAGATGTGACGGATTATATTGTCTTCAACATTATTTATGCTTTTGGCTTTTGCATCTGATGTTTCCCCCTTTTGATAATTTGTTAAAGGATCTTTGAATGCTTGATGATCGTCATTGGTATGATGTCCTTCAATTGTAATAGTGCCATTGTCAATTAAATCTTGTACTAGATTTCACAAAGCTTGACAATTATTTGTTCTATGACCCTTACATTGATGATAATTGCAATAATACGAGTCATTCCATGATGGTGGTTTGACTCAAGGCTCATAATCTCTTTGTGGTGGTAAGGTGATAACTTTATTATGAAGAAGCTCCTTGAGAGCAGATTCAAGAGATTGACCCAAAGTGGTAAAATTATGTCTATTTGAAAAGAATGGAGGTCTGGACGGATTTGATGTTTGGGTATTGCCAAGATTGTTATTAAAATTAGCACGATTATCCTTGGTGTTTTGATTGGTCATGCTTTCTTGCTTGGAGGTTTGTCCTTGTTGATTGTTGCTTCCTTGTTGGTTGGTATTTGCTTGTTGATTGTTTCGTGGAGTACTTGATAGATTAAAGATAGATGGTCTTGTTCGTAGATTATTTGCATCTACTATACCATCATTGACAACATTTTTATTTATGTTCCAAAACCTTGTTTTATCGTTGTTGTTTTGGTTGGATGTACTTGGATTATCAAGTTTTATCACTCCTCGTTTAACCAAGGCCCCTTAATGGTGATTGCGTTTTCAATCAACTTTTCAAAGTTATGAGGACAATGAAGGTTAAGCCTATAGCTTAATTCTTGATCTAGGCTATTGATGAAGATATCCATCCTTTCCTTTTCAGGAATAGGACAGGAATATCGTGCGAATAACCTTCTCCACCTTTGCAATAATGTAGTGAAGGGTTCTCCTACTTTTTGTTTCACTTTACAAAGATCAAGCATTGTTATCTGGTGTTGAATGTTGTAAGAGTGTTGTGATATAAACTGATTTATTAACTCCTCAAAAGTTTTGATGGGTGGAGTGATCTTTGAAAGCCACTCCATGGATTGTACACCTAGACTTCGTGGAAATAATCGCATTAAGTAGGTATCGTCATAGGTGAATTCTAGACTCATATTTTGGAAATCCCTCACATGGTCAATGGGATCAGTTTTTCCATTGTACCTATCATATTTAGGAATTTCGCAATGTTTTGGAAAGGGAATCATTTGAAGACTCCTATTGAATGGATAAGGAGATATGTCTTCCAAAACATACTTCTTTGTTGTGCCCCCTTGCATCTCTTTTATTTGCCCTTGTAATTCTTAATCTGTTGAGTAAGGGCACTAAAGTCATTAGGAGGAGTTTCAGGATTCTGTTTAATCCCTTCTATGTCGAAATTGTGAGGTAACTTAGCTCCTTGATTAGCTAATGAAAGAAAATATCTTTCTTTGTTTCGTTCTAAAATCCTTTCCATAAGAGTATGGAATTGGGGATCTTGTTATGCTTCTTGAAGCTTTTCTTTTGTTAATTCGTCAACATTAAATGTTTCCTCTTCTTTCTCATTATGGTCACCCATTTTGCTTGTAGTGGTTTCTCCCTCGTCTTTTTCCATGTGTTTTTGAGATCTCGTGAAGACAGGCATAGGTTTTGTTCCAAATTCTACTCACCTTTGATCAAAAGAATGAAATAGTGCAATTGTGTGATAGATATGAAAGTCAGGATAAAATGAAAATTCTATTGACTTGAAAAATTTCTAATCTTTAGCTTGTGTTGTTCCCTAATTGAAAGGATGAAAATCCTGTTGATGGGAATTTAAGCAAAAGATCAAGAAAATGATGATTTTGCACTTTATGAAGTTTTGATCATAGCTTTGTAAAAGGATGGATTTTGTGATGGATGCCTAATGTGATCTGAGTTCTCTATTGCAAAATTTGATTTGGACGAGTAGAATATTCAATTGCAGGTTGGGGAATATAACAGAAATGAATACGTTGACTATGGTTATGCCTTTGAGAAAGGGCTCTTCTTTGAAAGAAAGCTTGTGAGTACAAAGGTTCTATAGCATAATCATCAGTGAAACCTCTAACACAATCATGATATCTATGAAGAAAGGTTCTATATTTGAGTAAAACTTTTCAGCTTTGATACAAGAATTGTCTTTTCTTCAATAGTTTATTGTAGCTAAGGGGTTTCTTTGGATTTTTAATTCTTTTGTGAACTGACTTCTTAACAAAAGTTGCGGATTTCCAATT
This sequence comes from Sequoia sempervirens, assembly GCA_007258455.2. Lineage (NCBI taxonomy): Eukaryota > Viridiplantae > Streptophyta > Pinopsida > Cupressales > Cupressaceae > Sequoia > Sequoia sempervirens. The sequence goes on along the minus strand of VDFB02281492.1, from coordinate 315,410,092 downwards.
TCAAAACATGAGAGTAATCAATGTGATAGTGAGTGTTGGATGATCTTAATTGAATTAATGTATTGAAAACACATCAAGCAATTTGTAGAGTAGTTGTTTTAAGTACTATGCTAAACATCAAGTGTATGATCAAATTTTTTTTCAAAAAATGTTTTAACAGGTTTTACACATGATAAGCATTTCAAACAGACTCACTCTTAGTTCACAAGTAGGTCATCATAGTAATCAACAACCCACATCTTAGAACTGCGTCGACTCACACAGCCATGTCACCCCCGAAAGGGCGCCCGTGTTTTTGTCTTTTCCAGGTATACTGAGGATGGAAGTGGATACTTGATCCCCTGAGCAAACGGTCCTTGGCAGTTATATGGTGAGTATCTTGGGGGTAGATTCTTCCCTCCCCTGCACTGTGATTATTATCATGTTCGGAAACTGACTTCGGTTGGATACTACACCAAGTTCAGCAGGCTCTGCCTGCGCGGCAAATGATAGACTTAGACTTCACCTTTCAAATATTGGGGATGGTTATCAATGCACACCATCACAAAAGAGGGCCTGACTGCTTAATTTAGAGGTGGAATAGCCTGGCTTTGGCTTGAACCCACTTGAGTCGTTCCTCTTGGGTGAGTACTTTTTCCCATAAGAGCAGGCTCTCTAAAAGGATTTAATAAAACTGGAAATTGTATAAAGGGAAATTGATGAGTTTGGCATTTTGATCACCCAGTTAAGGGGAGAGCATAGGCCTATCACCGTTTAAAACAAAGCAAACAAGGATTCAGTTTTAAGCCCAAAATAAAAATTTACTATGCTAGGTGAAGATGTTGCTTCACAAAAACACAAAATTCTTTTTAGCCCCAAAATGAAATAATGAAGTGTCTACCCTAGGATTGCTTCATTTTATTTATGTGTCTACCCTAGGATTGCTTCATTTTAATTATATGACTACCCTAGGATTGCTTCATTTTTTTTATGGTTATTGGCTGTCCGCGGTTACGTCGGATTCAGTCAAGATGTATTTATATTACAATTTATAGTTCATAGGTTTTTGAAAGATGCGCTATAATAGACCTCATGGGCGCTGTAGAAGTCTTCACGGGCGCTGCAGAAGTCTTCACGGGCGTTGTAGAAGTCTTCACGGGCATTGCAGGATTCTTTACGGGCGCTGTAGGATTCTTTACGGGCGCTACAAAAGTCTTCACGGGCCCTGCAGAAGTCTTCACGGGCGCTGCAAAAGTCTTCACGGGCGCTACAGAAGTCTTCACGAGCACTGTACTGGGTATAACTTTTGTTGAAGCGTGTTTCTTGCGCTAATCCGCTGTTTTTGACCATAACCTGTCAGAAAATCTACAAAAAAAAGATGTGAGAATTGGGGCAAGTGCCCCACGGTGGGTGCTAAAAATGTGTAATGTTAAATATGTTATCAAAATAAAAATAATAAACACAAATAATAGAACTTTAAACTGAAGAAATTGAAATGAAATTAAATAAACAAGAATTGTTCAGAGGCATTCCATCTTTCTCTATCTCCAGAGATTTGTTCAAAGCTGCTACTCTCAGATTGTGTAAGCTTGGCTTCTCCAAATGGAAATCTGCAGAATGAGTATGCAAAGGAAGTTCTCTATCCTATATGCTGGTGGAGGTGAGAATGTTGATATGGAGATGTGCAGGGGCTGTGGATTATGCACAAGGGCTGTAAATGGAGTATGTTATGAAATGAAGTGGATATGCCATGATATGTTATGCTACTATGCTATGCTATGAAATGAGAATGTTGTGAATGCTAAAAGGTTTATGCTATTGCAAATTGACTATAGTTATTCTATTGAAAGCTTCTATATGATTTCAAAGACCCGACAGTCCTTTTTATAGCTTTTTGCAGGCAAAATCCTGGCTGGCAAAGATCAACGGCTGTAAGGTTGTCTGGTAAGTTTGAATGGTGAGAGATGGAGAGGTTGAGAGGAAAATGGAAGAGGTTGGGAGGTTGGAGAGAAGAATGGATGCCTGTCTTCAACCCACGGGAACAAGCTCGCACAGGAACAGAGGAATTTAATTTTCTATTTTGGGAGTTTGTTTCAAGGTTGTTGAAGATAATCCCCAAATTTATTAAATAAATAAATTTATTTAATTTCATTTATTGAGTTTGATTTTTTATTTTAGGACTATAGAGGATTTCAATTAAATATTTATAATATTTAATTATGATGTGACTTTAGAAGAATTTAATTAAATATTTTGGAATATTTAATTGTGAATAGATATTAGAAGAATTAAATTAAATATTTTGAGATATTTAATTGTGAATAGATATTAGAAGAATTTAATTAAATATTCTGGAATATTTAATTATGAATGGATATTAGAGGAATTTATTTAAAAGAAAGGAATATTTAATCTTTATTTGAATAAAATATTCAAGCCAAGATTATTGATAATTAATATAAATAAATCATAATGTTTATTTAATTAATTAATAAACGAATAAGAAAAGTGATTAAATAAAATTATTTATTTAATTGAAATGAAAGAATGAACAAATATAAATAAATTATTTAAACTTATTTATACGCAGATGGAATTCAGAGATTTAATTAAATATTAAAAATGTTTAATTAATTACCAGACTATGTGATGTGACCATTTTCAGATGTATACACATTTTAATTGAATATGAAAATGTAAAAGTAGAGATGTTTTTCTCTTTCAAACCTATCCTAATGTAAAATATTTAATATTTTTTAGAAGTTAGAATTTAGGATAATTTTAGAAAATGAAATGATTTGGGTGCAAATAAAAATAATATAATCTTTAAAAAACTTATTGATTTGATTAATGATTTCTTACATGATTAACAATTCTAACTCTAAGAGTGCTTATTTTGTGGAAGCTTTCTTCATCTTGATGATGGATCACGAAGTGTGATCTGATAATCCAAAAATTAAGCACTCTCATTGAATATGGACTGTGGAAATCTATTGTCTCTTAATTCTAATTCTAATAATATTTGATTTCACATAGAAATAAAATTCTAAAATAAAATACTTATTTTTATTTTAAATATTTATCATTAATGTCAAATTTATAAACTAATATTATGACATTAATAATTTTGATCCTAATAATACTTAATTTCACATAAAAATAGAAATTTAGACTAAAATATCTAGATTTTTGTTTAAAATATTTTATTAATGTCAAATTTATACACTAAGGCATTAATAAAATAGACGCCTATTACACTGAGAAAAATTGATGAAAATAGGCACGTTGATAAGGATAACTCGACGTATTTTATATATACTAGCATACCTATATTTTAAAATATATGTAAAGTACGCTAAGAGATATCCTTCTGAAGATGCCTATTTTTAATCAATTGAACCTTAACCCAAATTAAAGCTTAACCATATCCATAAAGCTATTTGAACCCTAATCGTAACCCTATTTGAAGCTGGTTCGGATTACTGACTCATAAACAAGGACAAATTCCCTAGAAGAGTGTCTTTCAAGTTTGAAAAAGTGTAAATGGAAAACAAAAACTTCGAAATGGTTGTCACTGACTCCTTGCTCACCCAAACAGTTGATCATTGCACTAAGATGTGCATATTCAACAAAAAGTTAAAATTCATAAAAATTAGACTAAAAGAGTGGAATATCTAAGTCTTTAGAAACCTTTTCAGAGAAATGATCTTCTTGAAAGTAGAATGGCTAAGATCCAAAAAGACCTCTCAAATGATTTTTCTTACATCCTAATAGAAGAAGAGAGGAATCTCATAGTTCAATTGGATGGTGTCTACAGTTTTAATAAATCTATTAGAGACAAAAATCAAGGATTAAATGACTTAAATAAGGTGTAAAACCAAGTTTTTTCATTTAACATGCAAAATGAGAAGGCAAAGAATCATAATATGAAGATTGAAGATGCTTGTGGATAAAATTTTGATGATCCTGACACCATCAAGGCTTCCTTGGTTTCCTCTTGGGAAAACATGCTCGTGGAGGAAAATGAAGACATAAAAGAGAAGAAAAGCAAGATCTCTTCTTGGATCATATCTCGACCTTGGATGATGATTCTAAATTCTAATAAAGTAGCTAAAGATGTCATTAAGGAAGAATGTAGCTAATGATGTCGTCATGGAAGAAGTTAAGACATCTATTTTTAGAATTGAAGGTGCCAAAGTCCCATGTGCTAATGGTTTTTATAATGCCTCTTTCCAAAAAATTTGGAATGTAATGGATGAGGAGCTCTATGAAGTGATTTACGGATCGAAGGAATCATGTTTTGTCTTAAAGGCACTCATTGCTACTTTTGTAGCACTCATTCCCAAAAAGACTGATTCTAGAAAACCTAAGGATTTCAGACCTATTTGCTTATGCGATACTATGTACAATATCATCTTAGTTCATCAAGTACTTTTGAAGCAACACATAACAAAATGTCATGGTGATCCAAATATCCATGTATGGGAGAGTGCAACAGGAGCATGTTCTAAACAAATCTATTGAATCTTGATAAATATATACCATGTCAAACTTAGTCTAGCACATACTGCTCCTTGTCTAGTATTTGTCCCATATTAAATGGTGAGACCTATCCTTGTGGGCTTCTACAAGTTGAAGATCAACTTTAGAAGTTCAGATACTGGGGTGGAGTTTCATATTTTGAACTATGAATTTGGCATTTAGAAAAACATAGATATTACAAGTATAATGAACTTGAAAGCGACTTTCAATAAGCATAAACAAATTGATAACAAAATCTTGTAACCTACATGATGCCATTTTATTCTTGCACAAGTGCACCCAACCTCTATACTAATACATTTAAAATATTAATATTATTTTGAATTTATATAATTTAAAATATTTTTCAAATTTACCTATGTTGATATATTTTAAAGATATAGAAAATCCAAACTCTATACTATTTATTGTTAATTTAGATTATATTTTATTAAATTGTTAAAAAAATTAAGTTGTTTATAAATAATTTCAAGCTTTTTATAATTAACTTGGCATTGTGTATAAAGGATTTAAATTAGTTATATATATATATATATATAAGATTATAGATAATTTAATTTAAGTTATGGATTGAATCAAATTAGACCTCATCAATGGATTAAATTATATTTTCTCATCACCAAGATTAGTAATGGGAAAAAGATGAGAGCATAAGATGATTGTCTAATCTAATTTGGAAATATATCATGCACAAATCTATTCAATTACTAGGGCAGAGGGGCCTATAGTGGAGCACCCTAACTTCGCATTTCTCAAAATCCTACATGGAAATTTCAAATCACTCCCAAATTCCCAATTCTTACAACAGTTTATTTGGCAACTCATGTGCTTCTATATTTCATTTTAGGGCCACATCATCAAATATGATGCCACATTAGCATGCTTTTTGTTGAGGTATCCAAAAAAGGCCCAAAAAAAGTGAGACCAATAGTGGTGCACTAAGTTGCCGACATAGGCATGGTGTGATGGTTTATAGGTGGAATTGTTGTTCTTGCCACCAAGGTTCAAACCCTGTTGGGGTGGTATTGTTGAATGGTTGTATCTGGTTCATAGCTCCGGTCAAAAGCGTTTACCCCTTGAATAATTTAAAAAAAAAAAAAAATAGTGGTGCACTAAGTCATGTTTTATTGGTGCACTGATGTGGCATCACATGATTTGCCACTTTGCATACTTAATGGATAAAAAGTGTTTTGCAATTGAATATTAAAGTGATCCACTATGGGGTCCACTGAGGACTACTTCTATCCCCACTATTGGACCATGCTCCATTATGGGCCCCTCTCTCCTACTTTGAACAAAACAAAGATTCTTTTTATCATTTATGGCTTGTAATCAAGATAAAATGAAGATAAACTCCTTTATAATATTAGTAATTTCTAATTTAACACAAAAAATATATATATATCTAAGAAAAATCAAGATAACATGAAGATAAACTCATTTATAATATTAACAATTTCTATTTTAACACAAAAGTAATTTATTTTATCTAAGAAAAAATAAGATAGCATGAAGATAAACTCATTTATAATATTAACAATTTATAATTTAACACAAAATTAATTTATTTTATCTAAGAAAAAAACAAGATAACATGAAGATAAACTCATTTATAATATTAGCAATTTCTAATTTAACACAAAAGTAATTTATTTTATCTAAGAAAAATTCAAGATAATATGAAAATAAACTCATTTATAATAGTAGCACTTTCTAATTTGACACAAAAGTAATTTATTTTATCTAAGAAAAATTCAAAATAATATGAAAATAAACTCATTTATAATATTAGCAATTTCTAATTTAACACAAAAGTAATTTATTTTATCTAAGATAAAATAATTTAACTATTTATGCAATATTCTTAAAATTTGTAATATTATTATTAATATTACTATAACTTAGTAAAGGAGAGACAATATCAAAACAAGAGCTACAAGGCAACAAAGTTCCTGCCAAAAAGTTATAGAATAGTTATGTTTGATAAGTTTTAGCAACAATGTTGAAAGAAGAAATAAATAATCAATTAATCAATGAAACTACATTTGAAGGAGGTTATTAAACACATTTCAATTAAACTATATATTGATAAGTAATAAAAGGTGTATAAATAAATTATATGTGTGGTTGCACAATTCTTGTTAGAAACGTGAATTCCACTACAACATGAAACAAATAGTCTTTTCTTCAACTTAAACTTCTTGCTCCATACCACAAAACAACAAACTACTCAACCAATAAACACATTTTAATTATATGAAAATTTGTTAGACAAGGCAAATGTAATCATTGTTCATTTGAAGGAACTTCTTTATGTGAAGCTCAATTTGAACCATTATAGCAAATAGTTCCTCATTGAATGAAGACAATACTTTCAAGTCTTTTACCAATATTTCTATTGCCCTAGCTCTAGCTGATCTGAAATCACAAGAATATGAAAAAATTAAAAAATGAATCTTTGAAGTATATTTCAGTTCTAAAGGATATAGCTTTGCACTCAGTCCGTTGTATAGTACCCATGTTTGTGAGACCTAAAGGAATATAGGGAACTTTATCTAGCCTCCCAAAAAAATAAAATTTAACATGCAATACTTTTAACTTAGGTATATTGTTTTACTTATTCTTTATTACACAACTCTATTTTTAATTGTATAATATAATATATTATATAGTTTTATCTTATATTGCATATTATATAATGTGTGCACAATAGTTATATGTGTTAAATTCAAATTCAAATTATTTAATTTAATTTTTTTTTAATTAAAATATTTTATAAAATTTATATGTTTTATTCCAATAAAATAAAAATTTTAAAAATAATTTTGAATAATTTGATTAGTTGATGATTTTTTTAATGCATTAAAAATATTATATTATATATTATGAATACTATGTTGTTATATTATAATATAGCATTTTAAATATTATATTATATATAATATTGTTATAATATAATATAAAATAATGATATGTTATATTATATGTTATAATATAATATATTATAAATATTATATTGTTATATTAGATATAAATATTATAATATAATACTTTAAATATATAATATATTAAATTATGTTTGTATTATATATATTATATATATAAGTATTATTTATTATACTAAAACTATAGTATTATATATAATTATATTAAATTATATTATTTATAATATTATAATATATGATATGATATATTATAAGATAATAATATAATAATATAATATAAATCATAATAAAATATAGAAACATTATATAATATAATAATATAATATAAAAATATAATATTATCATAATATTATAAAAAAACTTATTTTCATCTTCTTTGATTGAGGATTAAGCTATCATCAACCTTATAAATTTGATGTATTTAATTACTCATAATATTATTTGCAAATTATTCACAAGGGATTAAGAACTCCAACACTCCAAAATACTTAGATTAATTTTGATGAAGGATTTGGGGGGGTTTCAAATCTTTGAGGTGGATGGAAAGATGTAACCAAGTAACAATTAAAATTCTCTGTAAAATAATCACATAGACCTTCCAATAGTTTTTAGGATTTGTGGATTGGGGATGCCAAAGAAGGCTTGAATGTATGGGAAATCCCAATAACATAAAAATCTAGAAAACTTAACTCATAGTGGATTTCACAAGGATTCTAGGTGTGGTTTCAAGTGTTGAGATTAGGTATTGTACACCTTATATAAAAAAATATATTATAATGTTGTAGATTAAATAAATATTTAGTGTGGTGCATCTAGGAGGTGTGTTTAGCCACATTAGATATTTAAATTAAATATGATTAAATCATTTGTACAAATAAAATAAAATAACAATACCACTACTTGCCTTTGAGATAATATAAAATTAAAAAATTCTGTAAGTTGGAATTGGCCATAAAAATTTAAAATTTCAATGCAAAATTTTCCCTCATATCTTTCTTTTACCATAGTACTCTATCTTTTCTATAGGAATACAAGGATGAGACGTTAACAATGATATTGTTAATACTTTGTCTTTTGGTTAAAATTTAGATTTATAACCACATGAATATAAATGTTTATTATTATTTTTTTGAGACACTTTGAAATAAATATTAATAATTTTATTAAATAATTTTAAGTACATTAGTTTCACTTTATATTAGTTGGGTTTAAAGCTTGAATTTTTTCTCCTATATATTATGTCATTTAGTCTTCATATTATTATAAAAATATATTATAAGGTATAACTTTTAGTGCATTCTTAGAAATTTAATACCTAATAGGATTAAATACTTGGTAGCTATAGATCCACTTGTCCATTTATCTATGTGATGAATATCTAATTTTTTGACCTTTTATGATCAAACACTCTATTCATGATTAATGATATTTTTTGAAACTTTTTACATAAGAATTTTATGTAATTTTATTTCAATTTACATAAAGTAAGAATAAAAGTCAAATAAATTAACTACCAACTTATTCAAACTTAGAGTTAAATAACATAATCTAAGACTAACAAATATTTCTTCTAATTTTTTAATAATTAACCATAAAAATATAAAATCTCAATCTAAGATTCTTATGCACTTAAGAGTTAAATAACACAATTTAAATTTTATTTTATTTATTTACTTTAAATAATTCTTATTTATTCTTCATTTAACAATACAATTAAAGAAGGATAAAACAAATAACTATTAGATTTTTTTTTTAATGCCTTTTTATATGACAGGGGTGCTCACCACCCAGCCCAATGTTTTCTATGTTTTCTATGGTTAAAATATATATTGCATTATTTTTATTGGACAATTAAGTGCATTGGTTTTACTAACAAGTGGGGTTTGATGGCCTAGATAATTTATCTAGGTGTTGTGTTCAATTATATTATAAAAAAATATTGTAAAATATGAGATGAAAATTAATAATTAATAAGATTAAATACTTGATGGTTATAGATGAGTTGTCAATTTAATAAAAATAATAATAAAAAATAAAATACATTAACTAATCAAATTACTCAAAATTATTTTTAAAAATTATTTTTATTAAAATAAGTCATAATTTTAATAAAAATAAATATTTACTTTACATAAAAAATACAAACCATATAATTTATTTATAAATACACTTAGTAAAAACCACTTCAAAAATTTTAATTACAAGTAATATACTTAGTAAAAATAAATATTTATTTAGATAATTTTAGTTTCAATTTAACACATATAACACAAAAACATTATATAATATGCAAAATAATATAAAATTATATATTATATTATATTATACAATTAAAAATAGAGTTGCCTAATAAAGAACAAGTAAAACAATATAAGTTAAAAATATTAACTTATATTCTGGGGGACGAGGTAAAGTTCTTGACAGTCCTCCAGGTTTGACAAACACCAACACACTGACAAATGCTATGGACTTAATATAATGGGAAAATAAAATGGGGTTGCAAATAAGAGGGCCCCACACTAAGCATCAAAGCTTAGTGTGTGACATTTAAGCCCAACTGATTATAGCAAAAAATTTAATTAAAAAATCCCTACAATTTATTTTAAAAAATTATAAAACAGTAATGTTCTTTCAAATGCTCATATGAACTATGGAAATATCATTATCTTTATTAATTTTCTTCCCTTAAAATGATATATATCTACTGAATACTTTAGCCAAATGGCATGAGTACAAATGTAGAGAAAAATAAAAGATAGCAATAATTATAATATTTATAGGGAGAAGTGAAAAAAATTAAAAAAATAGAACCGTTCCACTATCATCACAAATATGATAGTGGAACCGTGTAATGCCCCGCCACGCAACCCTAGGGGAAGTTGCAATTCACTAACCATATGCAACATTTTTTTTTTAAAGCGCAATAACGTACAAGTTCACTATACTTTGCAAACATCCCCTAAGGCTACGAGGTTGAGATTACTATAAACCCGCAAAACAACATACATGAAATGAAACATAACATTTAATTACTTAAGGAAATGAGGGTGCATACTTTCCATACATGCTAAATACATCAAAAACTAAAAAATACAACATGATTTCCAATAATAATTATTCACAATATAATTACAACACTCATTCCCCGAATGAGGTAAATCAAATAAGCATGATGATATATTACAAATTCCACCTCGATACAAATGAGGGGTAATGAAATACAAGAATAGTTGGAATGAAAGAACTAGAAGAGTAATAGGAACCCGCGAGCTCCCCATCATGAGAGTCTCGTCCACAAGATCACGAACAAGCCAATGGTGTAAGGTGCACGTTCCACCCAACCAAGTGAAACCCAAAGGCTCACCCCCCGTGCTAGGAGATAGTAACAAGGATTTCTAGTCAAGACCAACTACCCCTAGACAAAGGCTAAACATAACTAAACCGACTCAAATACCAACAACATCACTTAACATAGTACAAAAACTCACAAGACAATACATTGCTTCCAGATTACATAGGACAAGTACACCATTGCACAAAACACAATAACTGACTAACTATTGACGTAGGAAGAGTGTCATACATAAATTGCCATGAGTTACCCTAGCTCAACCTTCCTAGGCTACCGGACCCCCATCATGGGTTACCCTGGCTTGCCTCTACTGGCCACTGGACCCTCATGCAAAACTATGCATCTCATCTCATCTCGAGCCTTAATAACACATACTTCATGAGAGAGGCATTCATTAACTTTATTAGTGTGAAGTTCCCCATTAATTCTTTTAGATTATCACTTGATTAAACCCTAGGTGAGTTACCCTGACACCACTTTGGGCGTCGAACCCCCACAAAGGGCCACTCTCCTACTGACAACACGGGGATACAAATCCCCCAAACTAAGGGTAGACACCATGCAAAAACTGATAACCAGTTTAGACCTTAACACATGAGGTCACACACCCCGTTTATAGTACACGGGTAACCAAAACATATCACACATCCCGTTTATGATAACCAGGTGATAACACAACTACCCCCACATGCACCACCCAAAACAAGACACAAGTTTGACTAACGCAAATAAATAACCCAACACAAAATGAACCTTGGAAGACTTACTAACCCAAGGACTTGATAGCACAACATCAAGAATAAAAGAGACAATGCGATGAACTGACAATTTATTCCCCTACCTTAGGATTTCCTAAATCCAAACCAAACAATGGCATAGTGCATGAATCAAGTAAAGTAATTAACATTTAATTTTACATACTCAAAAGCAAATAAAATTTCATTGACGTCAAACAAGAATTTAAAACTATCAGGTTATTTCCTTTCCTCAATTTTACTCAATGATTTAAATCTACCATTTAAAATAAAATAAAATAAAATAAAAACATCTGTAATAAACTCATTTCATAATAGCTCCTCCTTTACAGAAATCAATTTCCTCATTAATTCTTTTAAAATATCATTTTAATAATCATATAATCATTTTAAAATTTCTATTTACTATTTAACATTATTTTAGTATGTCAAATAAAATATTATTTTATTTGCATATAAATAAATTATTTAATTATAAATTTAAACTTCCATTTAAAATTCCATATAACAAATTTTATTTAAATTATAATATATATATATATATATTTTAATAACATATACAATATTATAATATTATAATATATATCATATATATAATATTATAATATTATTATTATATATATATAATAAAATATACATATAAAATAAAATATAAACAACAACAAAAAAAAATGAAATTTAAAAAACTTTTTATTTTAATTTTTTTTTAAAACATAGGGGCCCCCACGCAGCCTGCAGGGTTACCACTAGGGCCCTGCTTGACCCCCCCCAGCATGGGGGTCGCGGCTGTGGGGTGCCCAGCCCAAACCAAAAACCCTAGTTTTTATTTTATTTTAAAATTTCATTTATAAAAAAAAAAATGACCCCCCTGATTTCGACGAGTTTTACCAGATCTAAAACAAAAACACAAAAGATATATACATGATATATGTATGTGTATATATATATATAAGGGATATATATATATACATACCTATTTCCATTATCACAGTCACATTGAAGAAGATCAAACAACAGAAAATTGATAAAACATAGATTTGTTTTATTTTCTAAATTTTATTGACAAGATTATTTTTGTTTTGTTTCAGGTTTTGAATGGAGATTCTTGATGGGTTTTTCCTCTAAATCAAATTTTGAATTCCAGTTTAAACAATTTCAAAACAAAATTTTCAAAATAAAATTTGCACAAATAAGGAAAGAACCTTGTGTTTTTCTCCAAGCTTTAAAATCCTTCAATGGAAGTTTGTCCTTTTCTTTTTCCAAGCTTCCCCAATCTTCAATCTTTTCTTTTCAATTTCTTCCAAGAATTTCCATGCAAGTTTGCTCTCCAAATTTTTCCAATTAAAATTCAAAAATAAAACCACAATTACCTTATTTGTCAAACCCCTAACTTTGAATTCACCCAACATTTATTGCTAATTTAGATATTTTTATTTTTGAAATTTAATAAAACAATTTCATTTTCCAAATGCATTTTGCAAAAATATTCTTTAAATAAAATTCATTACAACCCAAATGACAATTTAAATTTTCTTTAACCAAATGATTTTAACAATTCACAAATAAAATTATTTTCAACTTTTATTTCTAAAAGTCAAATATAAAGCATAATTCTAATTTATTTTTATTTAATCCAAAAATCTAAAGATGCCAACCCAACCAAATTGGTTTAATTTATCACTATTAATTTAATTAGTCAATAAAATAAATCTAATTCAAAATTAGATTATTTTATTAATTAAATTAAATTAATTAATTAATCACTAATTTTCCAACATTTACAATCATCATTTATAAGTTTCAAAAGTCATTTAATCACTTTTAACTTGCAGTTTTAAATACAAAGTCAAAGAGGAAACTAACAACATAAAATAACTGAGCCCGACTATAAACCCGATGACACACAATGACTAGGGTGATGGTTTGACACAGAAAACCTAGTTACTATCTCCCAATCGATACCATTGGTCGATGGACATGCTCAAACCTGTGAAACCAGGTGGAGTCGATGTCTTGTACCTGCATCCTACACACAATACGAGTGTCGAAACATGCATATAATATATTAAAATACATCGTGAAAAAGGGAATCGCAGAATCACAGGGCGCTCGCATGCGAGTGATGTGATCCCTTCCCCTTCACCAATACAGTATAGCTAACTGAAACATCTAAAATCCATGATATAATTGAAAGTGTAAAGCATCGTTAATTCACATACATGCTAATCTAATCCATGACATGCAATAATAATAATGACCAAATAAAATACCATCACACCAAAACATAATGTTTACATCGCTTACAATTAGCAGTCAAAAGTAACCAAGTTCCACAAACAAAGTGATAACAAAATAAACGTGCATAGAGAAATATTGTTCGATCAAAAGAGCAAAATGGAGGGGTGTTACAAACCGGATTAATCGTCCTTATGGTCCAAACTTTGTAGGCAATTATATTTCATTAAGAGCAGACTTATTAATTTATAATAATTAGTTTTGGTGTAAAATAGTGTTTTATAATTATAAGTTGATTTTTGTTAAACATATCTTTATTGTATATGATGTATTTAACTAAACAACTATTTTTTAATTGTTATTAGAATACAAATGTAAATAAGATTTAAAAACAAGTAAATAAATTTTGAAGAGTTTAAATTTTTTCCTAAAAATTAGTTGAATATTTTTTTATTACCCACATTCCATAATAATCGTAATGGAAGTAATGGAAGTGTCAAAATCGCTTATATTGGGTGAAAACTGGAACTAACAAGTGCGACATAGTGGCCAGTACTTGCCTTTGTAGTATTCTAATTAGAGATTTGTAGAGTTGGAATAAAAATAAATGTAAGTTTAATTAATGTGAATAAAATTCAATATATATTTTTTTAAAATTGTTGTATTTTAATTTTGTTTTTTGTATTTTGAGTTTTGTTTGATTAATAGCGTTAGTTTTTTTTTATATGTTTTGGTTATGTAATGTAAATATATTGTTTGATTTGTTGGATGTTAAATATTTGAAAATAAAATAAATTGGAATAAGTATTTATTGTTTGGTGTTATTTTTAAAAAAAAATTAAAGTTGAATATAATGAACCCATTCATTGAGAAAATGAAGTAGTTTATGAATTATTTGTACTAGACATAACTATGACTAATAAAGTTGAAGTAGAGTTTGTTCTTTATATTACATATTTACTAAAGATTAAATAATCAAATGATTTATTATTAAAAATAATTCTTAGATTGATTGTAGTTGATTTTGAATTTGATAGTGAAATCTTGATATTATAGTCGAAGTTAAATATACTAAATATAATAAATATATTATATTCTAATTTAATATTAATTATTTATAAATTATATTATATAAACTAAGTAAATAGATAATATTGTAATATTAATATATTTTAAAATATTGTTATAATTATTAATATAGTCATTTACTATTATATTAATTATATTAATAGTAATAATATAATAATATTAATATTATAATTAAGATAGTTTATTAATATATATAAATATATATGAAAGGAGAACCTACAAAATAAAATAACCTATATTATATTGTATATAAATATATAATATAAATTAATATTACATATAATATAATTAATATTATCTTATATACCTAGAGACCTACATTAGGTTATATATATTATATACCTATATATTATAGGAGGAACACATATATAATCAAATTATACCGTAAAATATTAAAATATAGTTAAAGATATTAGTTTAATGGGAAAAATAATACAAGTTTTTTTATTTTTAAGTTTTTTATGTTTAATTATAAAGCAAAAAATGAAAAATCATTCCTTAAAAAAAGTTTAATTTGCTTTATCCGCCAATAATACACAAAACTTTTTTAACCCATGATATACACAAAAAATAATTTTTATAATTTATGAAGTTAAATATTTTACAAATTGACTTTGCAAAATTGAATTTTACTTTAATTTTTGTTTAAATATTTTTTTGAGTGGTGGAAAACTAAATTATTAATAACTAGTTAAGTAAAAAAAGCCAAAGTCATTACAATAGAATATAAACTCGTACTTAAACCAAAGGAAATAAATAAAGATTTTAAATCAAGCGTCTCAACTACTAAGTTTAAAATAAGATGACCATATATTAAATCTCTTAGTAATTAGGGACTTTTCAAGCTCAAGAATGAAAAAAAAACATAATATCACTATAGTTCAAAATAAATAAGATTTGAAATCACTTTAAGTTCATATCTAATTTTATTTTTTATTCACTATTCAATACCATTGAAGGATTTTAAAAATATTTTTCATGTATTTATCATGATGCTTCTCTAAATAAATCTATCTTTGATATCGTATGAAATTGTTCAGTCCCTGTTAACAAATTCCATAATATACCTATTTCCACAAATTCATGTAACTTGAAACTTTATGGGAAAAAAGAAAAAAGAAGATAAAAGTCAAATAGGATGAGCTCAAGTGGCAAATCAGGTCTTTCAAAGTTAAACCAATTTTCAAGTCTCCAAGAGAAATGTTAAATGCTTATATGTACAAATGTGAAATGTTTAATGGATGAATTACCACACAACTAAGATAGGCTAAATGTTTATTACTTCAATGTAGACAACATCTTCAACTTCCACTTTATCAGACATTGAATCAAGGATATTCTCTTCACCTTCTCTTATCTTTTAAGCATTTTCCTTTCGTAGCCTACTTTTATTCTAGAACAGTTTCTTTTCAGTAACGCAAAACTTAAGTACATATGAGACTTTTTTCAGCATCATTGCTTATCTTTTCCTTTCTTAAGGAATGTTATCTAAATTGTTAAGTTGAATTAGGACAAATTAGAATAGGGCTAAAGGAACTACTATTTATAAGTTTACGTAGCATAAAGGCTAAAGCAACAGTGAATTTGAAGGATGGCCATAGTTCCCTTGAATGCTATCAAAGTGAAGCCAATCCAGGTATGCCTGCAAGTAGGGTTGTAAAAAAAAAAGAAAGTAGTATCAAGAACCAGAATCAACCATGAAAAGCTGAGAGTTGGGATAGCTCCAGTCAACCCAAATCCCATCTTGTCAACTGTCAGCCAAGACAAGAGAATATGAAGCAAAAATGTGCCCATAGACTGATATGCAAGAGGAAACGTAGTGTTCTGAGCCTACAAAAACCTCTATATTGGGCAGTAAATGGCAAAAGCAAAGAGTTGTGGTATGAGTCCCTTGGCATAAATTGCTCCTTAAGCAGATATAGGATCACTCTGCCCTATTGCACACAACACAGGGTCTGCAAACCATACAAAAAGGCTAGTAATGTGTCTGTTGCAATCATTATTACCATAGACATTTGGAAAATGACTCCAAGGATATTGTACTGCTTGGCCACATACAGTCTGCACTGCACTTGCCATACCCATCTGCATAGTTCAAACTATCAAACTATAAAAATAGAAACTTTAATCTAACACCCAAATGAAAGAGCTTAAAACATCTGCCTTCTTCAATACATAACATGACTCCATAACAAAAACTTTAATTGAACACCCAAATATAAAAGAACATAAAATCTCTTCTTCAGGACACAATATTAACAAAAAACTATCTTCAACACTAAGATGGAAAAAAGCTTAAAATCTCTACATTTGTAATACATTCCATGCTTCTCAAACATTTAGAGAACATAAAACTTTAATGGAATTTAAACAACAGTCAAGATGTTTGTTATTTGCTCCAAATAACAAAGAATGTGCAGGCTGTTTACATTCAGCCTAAAATGTATGCCTTACTCAATACACACCATGATTCAAGAACAAAAACAAACCCAAAAGAAAAAACCCTTAATTCAGCCGCCTTTAATACATACCATGATTTCATATGCCAATCCTTGGAATCCCACATTGGCAATGTAGGCTCCTACCAACTTCAGCTCCCTTGGGTGCTGAAACCATGATGTATTCTTAATCAAATCCACCGACAACACAACCTCCACGTATAGATTCTTCATTCTTCATGAATACTTAGCGAACTCACTCAATTTCACTGCATAAAATTGTTTCAATTCAAAGCAAAACAATGATACTTATAATTCTATTAAACCAGTGTTGTTGAAGTGCCCATATAGCATGGTACAACATACTTTGTTGAATGGAGGTTCATAAATAGGGGACATATCCATATAATATAATACATATAATTGGTACTAAAAACTTTCATATATATTGGTACAAACAACAGGGTTCTTACCAAATCCCCTCGTTTGTGACAAATCTGTGTAAGCAATCTTTAATGTTATAAAATTTGATGAAACAAACTTTACTGGTATACAATTTGGTATTATTCACTTCAATTATCCTGATATAAATCAACTAATATAAGCTCACACATTGAATCAATTACACTTAGATTCACACTAAAAATTTTGCACACAAGATAGAATAAATTAAACTAAAAAATTCATACTCATTAACCATAGCACATAAAATAAAACCCAACCTTTCTCTTCTCTGTTCGGGTGTGAGAGTACTGTTATGGGCAGATTTGGGGCCCTTCTTTGCATTCCAGGCTTGAGCACGCTCACGATATTTATCCCTCTAATTTCCACGTGACTTGTCGTCGAGGATTTGAAACCCTTTCCCCAAATAGAACAACACAACCTAGAAACCACTACCCCAAAACATCATTCTTTGATATTGAAATCAGATCGACAATAAATAATTAAATTTAATATACTTATGAAAGGATATGAGACATTCTTCCCCGACCTGCTACTACGACTCTCAAAACCTCACAAATATTAAAAAATGAATAAGGTAGATGGGATAGTCAAAAACTTAATTTACATTCTTAGTCATTGTATCTTCTGCCTGTTCAACAAGTGTTGTGCCTTCTTGCATCACAAACTGTAGAATACAAGAATCACAGTTAGAAAGTCTTTGCACTCGGCAGGATGTCTAAATATAATAATAGGCAGTCCACAAACATGCTACAAAAGAGAAGAACCTCTCTAAAAATATTTGCGCTTGGATCCAAGCCTTTGTTTACTTTATCGAACAATCTAAACATCCTTGAAGATCATCTTTCTGTAACAGAAACCAAATCACTGGCACAATTCAATTGCTGTCATAAATGAACAAGTATCATATCCTGAAAAAAGACAGAGTTAGGCACTAAGTTAAATCTATACCTTGTTGTCCCTAAGTAAGGCCCAAAGAGCTAAATCGTTTTCTAGAATTTGATTCTCAAAACGAGCCAATAATACATGTTGTAGTACCTGGCAAACAAAAGAAAAGGACAAGATTAGAACAAATGACTTCTATGTTAGACAATTATTACATGCCTCACAGAAAATTTGTTTTGGTAAAGATGACGAAACACAAACAAATGTCAGAAAAACAACAAATGTTCACCTCTAACAATTCATTTTCTTTGCCGACATCCAAAAAATGGAAAACTCTGTCCTCCTCAAGTTGTAAAGTTTCTTCACCCTGTCATACATGAGAATATATATCAGAAACACTATAAAAACGAACATGTAAGCTGCTGGATATGTTCCTTCAATGATTTTTAAACTACCAAAAACTAAATCCACAATTACCTTCAACAAATATTATGGTAAAGAATTCTCTCTAATCCATGTGGAGCAGTTCTCCTCATAGCTCTGTTCACCATCTAGAGGTAATAGATGTGAGGAAATAAAGTACCTGTGAATCTTTGGAAATGAAAAACTAACTTCATGCCAACATCATAAGAGGATTTCTCACATATCACTACTAACAGGCATATGAGCAAGAGAAGCACCCAAAACACCTAGAAGAAAGCTGACGCTTCAAAAATAGTTTTCAAATCAGTTACAAATTCGTTCCAAACTTTATCATCGGAAGATGTCTTTATTCACCCTTATAAAACAGATTTGAAAAATAGAAAAAGAAAATTCATTTAAAACAGATCCAAAAAATAGAAAAAAAAATTCATTTTTTAATATATGTTTTCAATTTAAAGGGATTTTTCAAAATTGGTTGGGAAAATAGAAAAAACAAAATTCATTTTAATTTTCAAAATAGGGACGGTTAGAAAAAAAGTAGAAGATGACTTCCACTTACCTGTCATTTTCAATGAACATTCAAAGACTTTACACAGAAAATTCCTTAGTTGCTGTCATTGTGAAACGCAATTATAGAATTCCGTTTGAAAAATATCTAGAAACATCTAATTATAGAGCACCGTTTGAATGAAAAACCGAAAATTCGATCAATCGAGAGAGTCGGCGGAAAAGATCGCCTGACATCTGGCAGATAAGAAGATCACACTACAGCCGTAGATTAGCCTTCACCGCCTCATTCTGATGGTCCGATTCTTTCACAGGCATCAAAGCTTACCTTTATGTACAGATGTTAGTCTGTGTTTGTTTCAAACCCATATCTCAGATAATCTCAAATCCATATTTCAAGCAAATAACTTTTGAAGTCGAGTCGTCTAAACCTACACATGTAGGTCTGTTTATTAAGGTGGATCCATGAAGGGCAATGTCTGCAACTTTTAAGGCAGGCCTCGCTCGCTTCTGCCGCTCAGAATTATGGCTGTATGGCGGAAAGTAAAATAATCGTTTTATTATTTTTTGTTTCAAGTGTTCATACGATCTAGGCTTCAGTAGGATGACTCTATTTTTTTTTCTCTCTGTAGTTGGGTCTGTTCAACAGAAATATATTTTAGCTTTAAGCTTTTCTCTGGCCCTAAACAATGATCTGCCACTTTTACCGAGGTTAGTCTGATCATGTGTTTCTGAATCTAATGTTTATTCATTGCATCACTATGGTGAGTTTTTTAATTGCAATTGAATGAAAGACCGACCTGAGTTAAAAGGTCATGGATGAAAGAGGGCATCTCGCCAGAACTTTTCCTTTTCTTGGTCCAGAACGTGGAATATTATTTATTTCTGTGCAATTATTGTGCTAGCAGCATGTTTTCGCCATCTGTTGGCTGACTAAGTGAAATATCAGGTGTGCCAAAGAAGGCCACGGAGAAATCTTATGAAAGAGCACTGGGACCTAGATTTCTTCCTCAGTCTCAGTTTATATGCAACTGTCGTTTCCGGAGTTCGCTATTATGTTTTTCTAGTTTATTTATTTATTCTATCTTAATTTTTCTATAGGAAAGATTTTAGTCTTTAGGAAATCTACCCCTGGGCTTCCACCTATGGAGGGGTGAACCTGATCAGCTGCAGGGGAGGTGATGCTTGTTTTAAATAATAGCTCGATCCAAGAGAGCAGGTGATGAAAGACAATTATAGCCCACTCAGGAGAGAGATTAGCTCGGATGTCAACCAGAATTAACAGGTTTTAAATGCTTCGAAGATGACTTTAAGATGAATTCTATCTCTCCCTCTACCTCTGATTTTTTTTCTGCACTATACAATTGGTCGATGTGTAGAGAACATTTATTGCAGGGCTTTTTGTATGGAAGATTGAACGGAGCCAAAATTAGTTAAATAGTTGTTTTATGGCATCGAAGGGTTTGACCACGATCATTGAGGCGAATCAAGCTGGATTTTAAGTTTTTGCCCGACTGACCCTTCTCCTATTTTATGGTATTGAAGGGTTTCACCACGATTATTGATGTGAAGCAAGCTGGGTTGTAATTAGAGACATTAATCGATTGTTTTCTTTTTTCTTTTTCTTTTCGGTTGGTATAGCGTTAAGGGGTTTGCCATTCGAAGGGCTTGAACTAAAACATCGAGGGTGGCATGAGGTGAATCGCTCTTGGTAATCTGTAAGTAACTTATTGGCATAAGTTTTGTTGCTTTATAATTAGTTCCTGCAATTGGATTGAGAAAGAATTAGAACGGTCCTATGTGGTAACAATTGGATTTAGAAAAGATTCAGACGGTAACTATGTGGTGGAGGATATGAAGTAACATAGCGGGTCTGTGTAATATATTTGGTGGAGCCTATACTTCACAGGTAGGGTTTTTTCTTAAATTACATATAAAGAAGCGCGAGTAATGGAGACTGTTTTTGAAACCCTTACCGTTTGTACCATATTCATCTTTATATTAAAGTGGTGCAATACTCATTCCCTTGTACTTTTTGGTAGTAGTCTATTGTAAACTACATGATTGATTTGCCCATGAGGTAATGAGTTTAATTGGATGATATTATGCAAAATGTTTTATTGGGTGGTTGAAGTATTCGACTGGTCCAGCTACACTTGTAATAATTTTGGGCTTTTTCATCAAGAAAAGGGAACTGAGTTAAAGCTCTATATTGTTGTAAGTAGCGAAGCCTCTATAATCAATTCTCCATATAGCGTAGTTTCTATCATTCTTGATACTTTATATGCAAAGTGAAAATAAATATTGCGTGTAAGGCTATTATCGGCAGGATTGTGAGTTTTTAATGTTTCAGCATTTGCAACATCGCGACTTTGTCTTTTATCTTATAGTGAATTTTTCTTTGAAATCGGCTATTGGCAGGGTTAAGAGTTCTAGCTTTCGCATTTGCAATATCACTGGCCGATTGAATTTTTTCATCTTTTTCCCATTTTTCTTATTCTGTTGAAGACTACTCTTTGATCGGTTGCATACCAACATCATATCATCTTGGTCTTTAATCCGTAATGAAGGGAAGGTTGAGGTAATAAGTAATTTCATTCTTCTTTTACAATAGCAGGTTGGTTTTCTATTATGTTGAAAGGTGGGTTTAAGTAGCAACTAATGGGTTTCTGTTGCAAGCTTGTAATTTTGTTCTTTGGATTTAGCAATTGCGTTGGTTGGGAAGAGCTTGTTTTTTGTGGGGCAGCATCATATCATTTGTATACACGAGCGCTGGTTCTGTTTGGCTATATTGTACGTTTAGTCTAACATAAATGGGGAGGCTTGGCTGACAAAATCAGATGTAGCTGGAAAACGGTATCAACAGTCTCACTCATTAGTTGAGATCGCTAATTATCTCCAAGTAGATAGAAGTTCAGTATTGTTATTAAGGCCTGAAAGTTTGTTTAGCAGATTATTCTCTCCTGCTGAGTGCTAAAGTTATTATTAGATTTTCATTTGCATTGAACAGATGGGAGAAACAGTAAAAGAGAACATTTCATTTGTATTGAACGGTGTGAAGTCTAATGCTATGGATAAATGAGGAATATCTTCTTTTGTTTTTGGGTTTAATGAATATTACAGAAAAGAGAGAGCAATCCGCAGGGGACACGGATTTGGTGTCAGCATCCAGCTATACAACAAAACAGCCTTTAATTTTGACTGGAGGATATCTATTTTCAACTTCCTGATATGAATTCACCGTTGCGTCTTTGTTTAGTTAAAATAACTGATTTGATCTGAAGTTTTGTAAACATTGTCTATGGTTGACACAAATCATTGCACTCTGTACAGATAGGGTGTTGGTGAGTCCAATGTGGCTTTGAATGGGCTCTAAAAGATTTGTGGAAATTAGTTTACCTCAGACAATGAATTTTATCCTGACTGAAGGTGAGATGGCAACCACAATGGCAACTCGGAAAAGGTTATTGCAGTGAAGTAACAGGAATCAGCGGTACAATATTTTATCCCTTGCCAGCAGTAACAATGTGGCTTTAAGTGGTGCAATGTTTTGGTAGTCGTCTACAGTGAACTATACTCAAATAGATTTGTTCATGAGATAATGAGCTTATTTGGGTGTATTAATCAAACTGTTTTATTGGGTTGTTGAAGTATTCGATTAGTCCAGGTTTCTGAAGGGAAGGTTGAGGTAATGATTAATATATATTTAAAAGAAGGGAAGGTTGAGGTAATGATTAATATATATTTAAAAGAATTTTAATCACTGTTCTTTGGAAGCTAACAGAAATCTTTACATAGAAGAGAAGGGTTAAGAAGTTGTAATGTATTCATTTTAAACAGGAGGTTGGTTTTGCATTATATAGAAGGAAGGGTTTAAGTTGCAATTTAATGGGTTTCTTTTGCAGGGAGATTTTTCCTTGGCTTTTGCAATTGTGTTGGCTTGGAGTACAGCAGTTTTAATAGAGCTTGTTTTCGTGGGGCAGTGTATCATTTGAGTAAATAAAGCCTAATTCTGTTCGGGTACTTGATGCTTTTCGATATAGTCAAACATGAATTGGAGCCCTGGCCGGGGGAATCAGACGTGGCTGAAAAACATTACCAAGGGGGCCTCGTTAGTTGAGATCACCAATTATTTCCCAAGTAAATAGAAGTGAAGTTATTAATGTTTGTTTAGTATATTATTCTCTACTGTCTAGTGATTAAATTATTGTTAGAATTTCATTTGCATTGAACAAATGAGAGGACCAATTCATTTGCATTGTTTACGTGTTTTACCTTTTAAGTATTGAATAAATGAGGAATCCATTTGTTTCTTTTTAGGCTTATAGGAAGATTACAGGCAGTAGAGAGCGCTACACAATCGACTTGATTTGGTGCCCGGCTTCCAGCAATAAAATAAATCAGCAGCCAATTTTGGTAGCAGGATGTCAATTTCTAACTCCCTTATTTGAATCCAGTGCCGTGTCTTTTATTAGTTAGAAGAACTGTTTTAATACTAGTCTGGTTAGCATTGTGTATTTGGTTCATGCAAAACAATGTACTCTCTGTATACAGATGGTGAGTTGGAACTCCAAGAGATGGCTTTGGATAAGCAGGGGATTTGGCTATGCTTGATCATGATCAACCTATTCTATTAGGCTTTAAAGGATTTGTGAAAATTAGTTTTCTCAAACAATGAATTTTCTCCTATGGAAACCACGAGGTGATTAGCTATGTTTGATTATATCATCCTAGTTCAAATAGATTTTAATGGATTTGTGATTCCATTTAAATTCAAACTCTGGTTGTCTTTATGTGTGCCAAGAACATTCAACTTGTAATGACTCCAACCTAGCTTATTGCAGTGAAGTAAGAGAATAAGTGGTACAACATTTATTCCCATACCGAAGTAACAATATGGATTTTAAGTGGGACAATGTTTCTCTTCTTTCCTCTTGTTCTTTTGCTAGGTTGTCTACAGTGAAATTAACAGAACAGATCTGTTCATGAGGTGATGAGCTTATTCAGTGATATTATACAAATTGTTTTATTGGGTTGTTCTAAGTTTTTGATTGGTCCAGCTGCAGCTCTAATCATCTTTTTCCCTTTTTTCTTGTTCTGTTGAAGATTAATCTTTTGATATCAGTTGTATTTAATCCGGCCCGAAGAAAAGGTTGAGGTAATGATCAATATACTTAATAAAGTTTAAGCGCTTTCCTCAGGAAGCCAATGAAGATTTATTTTGCAATTGTGTTGGCTGAGAATTGTGCAGTCTTAATAGCGCTTGTATTTGTGGGGCAGCATATCACTTGTGCTTAAGCCCTAGAACAGTTTGGCTATTCGATACATTTTGGTGTAGTATAACATAAATTAGAGGCTTGCCTTGGGAATCGGATGTGGCTTAAAACAGTATCAACAGGCGTTGTTAGTGAATTGAGAACACAAAATATCACCATGTAATAGAAAGTTTGTTATTAAGGTATGAAAGTTCATTCAGCAGATTGTTCTTTACCGCCTAGTGGTAAAAGTTAAAAACTATTGCTAGAATTTCATTTGCATTGAACAAATGTGAGAAATGACGGTATTAAGTCTTAACTTTATGTATAAATGAGGAATCCGTTCTTTTATGTTTAGGTTTATAATAAAATTACAGGCAAGAGGGAGTGTTCGATTTGGTGTCAGCTTCCAGCTATAAAACAGTATCAACAGGCGTCGTTAGTGAATTGAGAACACCAAATATCACCATGTAATAGAAAGTTTATTATTAAGGTATGAAAGTTCGTTCAGCAGATTGTTCTTTACTGCCTAGTGGTAAAAGTTAAAACTATTGCTAGAATTTCATTTGCATTGAACAAATGTGAGAAATGACGGTATTAAGTCTTAATTTTATGTATAAATGAGGAATGCGTTCTTTTATGTTTAGGTTTATAATAAAATTACAGGCAAGAGGGAGTGTTCGATTTGGTGTCAGCTTCCAGCAATAAAACAAAGCAGCGTCAAATTTTGGCAGTAGGATCACAATTTCTAACTCCCTGATTTAAATTCAGCAGCTTGCCTTTGAATTAGTTAAAAGAACTGATTTGATCTTAAGTTTTGTAATCGTTGTCTTTGTTTTATGCAAAACATTGTACTTTGTCTGTACAGATGGGGATTTGGTGAGTCCAACATGGCTTTGATTAGGTGCAGAATTTGGCTATATGCTTGGGTTCTTAATGATTTGTGAAAATAATTTTCTCAAATGATGAATTTTCTCCTTATTGACTGTGAGTTGGCAACCACAACCGGCAATTCTAAATAGGTGGGATGATTGGCTATGTTTGATTATGTCAGGCTAGTTCAAATAGGTTTTAATGGATTTGCGGCTCAGTTAAATTCTGAATCTGGTTGTCATTCTGAGGATAATTATGTGAACAGCATTCAACTTGCATCTGGCTCCAACCAAGGGTATTCCAGTGAAGTAACAAGATTAAGCATGACAAGATTTATTCCCTCACCACACTGAAGTTACAGTGAGGATTGAAGTGGAGCAATGTTTCATCCCTTACTGCGCTTAACAATGTTTCTTATATTGTACTTTTTGTAGTCGTCTATAGTGAACTCTACACAGATTTATTCACGAGGTAATGAGCTTATTTGGGTGATATTAAGCAAATTATTAGTGGGTGGTTGAAATATTCAATTGATCAAATTGCACCTCTAATGATTCTGGGCTTCTTGGTTGAGAGCTGGGAATGAGCAAAGCTGTAGATTGTTGCATGTGGGGAAGCCTCTATAATCAATTCCACCATATTCGATTTGTCCAGCTGCAGCTATAATGATTCTGGGCTTCTTGGTTGAGAGCTGGGGATTGAGAAAAGCTGTAGATTGTTGTAAGTGGGGAAGCTTTTATAATCAGTTCTTCATATTCGACTGGTCCAGCTGCAGTTTTAATGATTTTGGGCTTCCTGGTTGAGAGCTGTGAACTGAGAAAAGCTGTAAATTGTTGTAAGTGGCGAAACTTTATAGCATAGTTTTCTATTATCCATATTTCTTAATGCAAAAATAAAATTTTGTGTGCCAGGCTTTTATTAGAGGGGTTGTTAGTGAGTTATAGGCTTAGGCATTTGCGACTTTCTGATTTGTTATCTTATAGTAAATTAGTCTTTGATATTGTTTGTTATTGGCAGAGTTGAAAGTTTTAGGCTTTAGCATTTGCAGTGTTACTGGCTAATGATCTTATTCACTTTTATTTTGTTTTTCTGTTTGAAGATTACTCTTTGATATCGGTTGTCTAGCAACAGCATATCATATCGGTTTTTAGTCTCCTCTGCAGGAAAGGTCGAGGTAATGATTAGTAAACTAAATAAACTTCTGATCACTTTTGTCGCAAGTCTCCGCTTAGGAGTGAAGCGTTAAGAAGTAGTATTTTTTATTCTCTTGCAAATAGCAAGGTGGTTTTGTATTCTAATAGAGGAAAAGGTGTAAATTGAATTAAATAGGTTTCTTCAACAAGCATTCACAGTTGTGTTTAATAGAGCACTCTTAATAGAGAGTTTTTTATTATTTTTTTGTGGTTGCGTCATATATCACTTGTAAAGAAGCTCTAAAGTTCTGCTTGAGGCTTGGGTTGAGAACCTTGTTTTGGGTTATTCCAGCAAATGGCATGTAGATTCTTGGTTAGCGGCTGCTTCGATTATTTAAAGTGCAGGTAGTACTTCCTTTTTAAAACTTTATGGGGTTTGGATTTTTAGGCGTCTTGTAATTTTATTACTGTTGTACCCTACAATTAACCTTGTCTGAGAAGAGAGCATTTAAGAGACGTTGTTTCTGTGGCGACATGTCAGTTGTGCAATTTTTTAAGGTCTATAATAGAAGGAAATGGGTTATTTCGCTTCTCAAAATGTGGAACTTTTTGAATCGGAATAATCTTAAAAATCTTTGACAGCTGAAAGTGAAGCCACATGCTCTGCTTCGATGATTTTTGAACTGTTAGATCTCAACGATATCGCAATCTTTTTTTTTTATTTATTCAGAAAGAAGGATCGATACATCACATTCATTTTTTCACGTTTTATACGAGTAGTATGAAAATAAAAACCATTTGGATGGGCCAAAAAAATGTTTCTTCCATCCCTGGAGATTGACCAGGTTGTATTGTCATTGTTCTCTTTTAATGAAAACGATTAGAGAGAAGCATAAACCACACTAGAAGAACTGGAACTGTGTGTTCTTATAAAAGTTTTCAGTGATTCGAACTTTTTGACAATCCAACTAGGAAGTAAGTTTGACAGATAATCAAAAGTAATTTGCAACTTGAGTAACTCAATTTATTTGAAGTTTGAATTATATAACCTCTAAGAGGCACAACTAATTTTTACAAATTTGGAATTAAATTTGAGAGTATACCATATTACCAAAACTAATTTACAACTTTAACCATGTAACACACCTTGCAACTAACCTATCTAACTAAAATACCTCTGAGACTCACTGCCAGCATTCCGACTGTCAGCACATGCTTTGTATGATTTGGTTATGTAAACTATATAGTTCATTTACAACTCTATTGTTAAAAAGTGACGAGTCCGGTTCTTATGAAGTCTCGTTTGCTCTAAAACACTATGGTATCAAAGCAGGCAGGGTGGTGAGGTTTCAGGAGTGCTGCCGTGAGAAGAATGGGAGGGCGTGCTGCTGTTCGCGGCTGAGATTTTTGCATGAGTCGTGAAGAATATGTCGCCATTCAAGAAGAGCTGCAATTTGATTTTTAAGCAGCAATATGAGAAAACAGAGACGTAGGATTTTTTTTTTTTGGTTTGCAGCTCCTAACATGAAGGACGCTGCAGAAGCAAAATAAGAGCAGCTCTGTTTGGAGTGTGCTAAAGCTGTGAAGCTGGGATGTTTACAGAATGTAAGTGTCAGCCAAAAACGGACTGTAAACTATATTTGTTTGTTTTTTATTTATGTCGAATGTGATGGATTCCTATCTCAGAATGACAACAATACATCCCACTGGAAGAAAAATTTGGTGATATTGGTGAAATGTTTCGTAACTCTTAACAAGTCAACTCATTGTGCAGGATTCTCTACTCGTAAACTTTTCCTCTTTCAGGAGGATCGACACTTAATGGGATTGTATTAGGCATGATATGGAGCATCTGGCTATTTGGTGTTACAATCTGCCGCCAGTGAAATGACTACCGGTGGATTAAATAGCAAAGCACCAAGTTAAATACTTTACTGTGTTTTGAGGGTTTTCCTGCTCTGCACTGTAGTTTTAAGTGATCATGTAGATTTTTGGAGGGAGCTTTTGCCGCTTAATCTTGGACCGACGGTAGAAAAAATATGAAAATTTGGATATAGAAGCGATGCAGGTTGACACATGTGACTTTTGTCAATATAACTTCTTCAGATGCATGAAGATTCTCTACTTCTCTTGTGATTTTTTGAACGGTAGGAAAAAAATGTTGTAAAAAGTGGTCCTAATTTCTTTAAATTATTGTTTGCATTTTAATTTAAGGATAGCGAGAGGGAAAATGAATGCTCTGTTAATTGCTCTTTTTAGGTGAACGGGCATGGTTGAGCGTGGTATGGTGAAAATTACCAATACATTCCAGTTAAGATTGAACGCCGGCAAAGTTTGGGGAGAAGGATGTTAAAAAATCTCACTTGCTAATCTGTATTCAGTTGGTTATTTGTTTTTGTTCTTCGTTGTGATTATGCCTCTTTTTTTAACTTCAAATCTTACGACTTTTACTCCCACCGACGGTGAGAGGGATTGGAAGAGAAATGGAGTTGTTTGGATCCGTCGGTCTGCTAGATTTTATTGGTTTTATTGCTGTCAATTTTGAAAGTGCTGATGGCTATCAACTTGTAGCAGCTGGAGTAGTTTTGTTAGACAGTACAATGTGGTCATACGCTGATATTGATGTCGTGTCTTGATGCTGAGGACTACTGTATATGCCTGTGTTTTTTCAAATGGCAGTATGGTCATACAACTATTTTTCAGAGGTGGGGTAAGCATGTGGTTGTGGAAATCATAAGCTGGGAATTGGCAAGGTCTAGGCCAATTTGTTTTCTTTTTAATTGGATTTCGTATGGTTAAACTCTGACTGTTTTGTGAAATAAGCAGCATCAAGGCACTGGGCACTGGATTTTCATTTGGTAAATCCAATTGTTCTTGCGAATTGGAGAACTGTGTATCCAAAGGATACGTGAAGATTGAGGATTTTTTAAATTACTATAACTTTACTGTATTCAAAAGCAGGGCAAAGAGAGTGGGGAGGGAAGTGGAAATTACTGTATGGCGGAAATGGATTTGACCTCTCTTCATAACCTAGTAACTTTTTGGATCATGATGCATGTTTTTTTTTCTTTTATCCTCTTAAGGAAAGGCCAACAAACATGAAGTGGCTATGTGAATGAATAACACAAACATTGAAAAATAATGGTTAACAACACACACAACAAGGACAGGCACCTGAAAAGGGCTGGTTAGGTGGCTGGGAACTCGAGGATTTTAGAGAGCTGTTAACATAAGTAACAGGCCTACCCACTGCAATTTAGTAGATATTTTCTCTCATCATTTACCCTTTTTGACAACGGACTCTAAGTCAGAATTCTTCATATGTTTTTTAATACCTTATTGACCTCTAGAAAGAATCTTCCATTTAATTTTATCCCCACCAAAATCACCTTTAAAAATCTCAAACTTAAACAAGACATGTCTTTAATCCTTCTTTGAAGTGAGGTTGCGCTCTATCCTTAAAACAAACTATTTTTGTCTTTATATCAACATCTTGATCCTTCTTCCCAATACCCTTTCCTTTATAACATATTGTTATAATTTGAAACTAGTTAAAAGGCCTGCCTTCTCCTTGTTGGATCTGCTATTACTAGTTAGGATATTGCTAGTATGTATAGGAACCAAGCAAAGGGAAGCAAGATTTGGAATGTTGGGTGGCTTTGGGTCAATGGCTAAAGTTGGTATTGGTGGTGCAAAGGCAAAGTCTCTTGTTGGTGCCTCTTTGATGGCTTTGTTATCTATGTTAATAGTCTTAGGTATCAAACTACTTCAGGCTAAGTAATTGGGTCAATTAGTTCAAGATAAGCTTATGTATCAAACTACTTTAGGCTAAGTAATTGGGTCAATTAGTTCAAGATAAGCTATATAAACTACTTATTTGAGACTAGCTCTTGCCTTTGGATATGCAATGCATCTTGTTTGGGATGGAGTAAGCATATCATTGCATGTGGATTAGAGCCATCCATGTTGAAAGGGATTAGGGAGGGTTGTATCTCTTCATTCCTTTTGAGCCACAACAATTTTAGTGCATGCGTCTAATCTCCATATCCCTTATGTGTGCAAGCAGGGGATTTGAGTTAAGGGTTACTTGAATTATCCCCCTCCACAACTATAATAGTTCTCTCTAATTTAGCGAAGTTTATTATGTGAGGATATGTTCTAGAGTGCTTCATTAAGTAACAAATTTAGAAAGCATCCATGCAACTATTTTCTGCATATCTTACAAACATTGCATTCCAGGAGACCATATTTCTTCAAGGCATTTTGTTAAGTAGTACTCGTGCTTTGTCTATGCTTCCACATTTTCTATACATGTCTATTAGCATTTCCAATTATGATATTTGACAAGGTCCACATATCGTATAAGATTATGCGAGGATATGTCCTAGAGTGCTTCTTTAAGTAACAAATATTGAAAGCATCCTTGCAAAATCTTTTTTCTGCATATTCTACAAACATTGCATTCCATGAGACCATATTTCTTCAAGGCATTTTGTTAAGCAGTACATGTGCTTTGTCTATGCTTCCACATTTTCTATACGTGTCTATCAGAGCATTTCTAATTATGATATTTGACAAAGTCCACCTACCGTATAAGATTGGAACAACCAAAAGATGAAGTATTACAATCAACTTAATGCACTTGCAAATGAGTATTAGTGTTTATGCACTTTTAAATGGCAAGCTTTGTAGAACTTCTGTGCCCTTTGACTATTGGTAAAATTTGCAAACTTGTAACCCAACTTTCCATTGATTTCTATTAACAAATCATAAATGTTATTCCCATAGATTATTCATGCATATGTAGCGAGATTGGTTTGTTTTCATGGAACATGATTGTCAAAGTGTTAGAACTCACTTGTAATCAATAGGTAAGTAGACAAAATTTTCATTTGCAAAATGCATCACCAATAAGCAGTACCACAAAAATGGAAATTTGAAAAGAAATAAGGAGTGAAATGTTTGACATAATGTGTCAAACAAATGTTGCCTCATGACATGCCATAATTGCACAATGTGAATTTGTTAAAAAAGTTCCTACAAACTTCCAAGAAAATGCAATTGTCATGTGTAAAGCCAAATCTCATAAATTTTGCCAACATTTTACTTTAGTGTGCAAAAATGGGAGCTTTGAAGTAAGGTATGAACATTTGGCGAAGAATAAAAAGCAATTTTTGATAGTTGGAGGTTACTTTGTCCATGTTTCTGACATTTTCTTAGACTGTGTTAGCTTCCTCCAAACTCTGCCTATTTTTTCTCTTTGATATGGTTTTTGATAAAGTAAGTAGCATTTACAGGGTGTGTTGTATCCTACACAGAGTCACAAGGGCCAACCAAAGAGTCCAAGATAAAAAAAGCATTAAAACATTAAACAAACAAAAAACTAGACGCGAACAAACAACACATGGACCAATAGCAGACCAGCAACACACTAACTGGTATTCTCCTATTTTTTTAACGGAAGTTGAACCACATCATCATCGACCCACTCTTGGTGGTCCTCAATTTTCTTCATCTCCATCTTATCCTTTATGACAGCCAAGAGGGTATTGGTGATACAGTGAACCAATTTGACCGTGAAGCGGGTCAACCCATTGAATTTTTTGTCCATTTTTTCCATTCTTTCAGCACACCAAGCTCCTCCTCGTCGCCCATAATGTAGTCGAGACCATTTTGCTCAATATCCAACGGTTCAAATGAGTGAGTGGCTGAAACCTCCTTCTGAGCTTTACCTTTGTCAGGAATGGATGAGGGACCTCTAGTTTTCTCACCTTCCTCGCCCTTTGACACCTCTTCAACTCTGCTATCTTTTGCTATCCGATAGCTCCTCTTTAGTGCCCAAATCTCTAACCTACACATTTTTCCTGTTCTTTGTCAATTTGTCAGAGCACCGAATGATGGCATCACATCCCAAAATTAGAGTCTTCGCAACCACGTATCACCCAACGAGTCCTTGCTCATGACATTTTCCCCTTTATTTGGAGGCTCCTTCTCTACCTTACCTTTCTTTTTCGTGCCAGGCTTGTTGGAAGTCTTAGTAGGGGTAGACTTGAGATCACACAGGGTAACCGTCGCACTGGTTTGGGTAGCACCCTCAATACCCTTAAGTTTTTTGGTGGCAGGTTTGCGTTTGTGAGTATCAGCAAGGATACTCACTAGGGACCGGGTGACACTTCTTGACAAGGCCTTTGGATTCGACTAAAGATAGGTTGGTCTCAGCGGGGGGCTCAATTTCCATAATTCGAATAGCCAAAATGGGTTTTGGAGGGCATAAACCCAAATGAAAGTGGTAGAGTCTAATGAAAAGCCTCTGGTGGAGTGGCAAGGGAGTAGGTTCATTAGGATTTAAAGCAGTAGATTCAACACATTTTTTTATCGAGTTTTCAAGGTCAGTGAGTAGAAAAAAGGGAAAGCTTAGTAAAACTTTATGCCTAAGGTGATTTAAGAAGGGAAAGTGGTAGAAGTAAAAGGTCTTGTACCTTCCTTCAAGAGTGATATATTTCATCAGCGCAAGACACACTTCGTTCCAAGGCTAAGGAAGAGCTCCCGTTCAAACCCAAACTGGTTGCGAACCGATTTTTCATCCCCCACAAAGAATTTGTTCATACTATCATTATCCTGGGTCTTAGAATGTTTAGGATGCTTCATACCAGAGCTCTAGAGACCCGTAGCCTATGCAATCACCACCTCATCCATCGTAAAGGAGATGCCTCCCAGAGACATGTCTCTTCAGTATTGTTGACAACATCAATGTCAACAATTTTTTCACATGTGCATATTTTATTATTGAAGATTGCTCTTTACCTCGTTGAATGGACTCAAATAACATGATGACATCAACTTTATTTTGTGTGGTTTGATGTGGTTTCTAGGCATCATTTCTTTATACTTGTAAATTTAGACATTTTTTTAATAGTTTTTACAAAATCAATATATTTTTTATTTAATTATTATTATATGTTATATTTTATATAATGTAAATTTATTTTTAAAATAATATTATGATTATATTTTTTATATTATATAATAGGAGTGAGTGCAATAAACATCATTGATATAATTTTAAAATTATGTTATATATATATTTATTAATGTCTTTTAATTATATATTTATTCTGTATAATTAATGTTATAATTATATTTATTAATTAATTTAATCTATATGTATTAAATTATGATATTATTTTAAATTAATCTATAATTATTTATTTATTATATATATTCTATAATCATCATCTCTATAATTCTAATATTATGTATTATATGTTTATTTATTTTAAATTAATTAGTATTATAATTATATTTATTATTTTATATTATATATATATATTTTTTTTATCAGTGATAATGTTTATTTTATTAAGATAGGAAAAACCGGTTACACACACTAAAAAAATTCCCAATACATCCCCTGCCAATCTCCACAGGTCCCCAAAGAGGAGCCAAGAAAGGAACCCCAAACACCCATCTAAACTTTCCGGATAAAAAAAGAAAAAGGATTATTCTCAAGCCTTGTTACGACAACCAGAGAGACCCATAAATAGGAAATAATCAAAGTTTATTTTGGTTGGCCTTTTGTCTGGGATTGAAGAACCATGGCAAAGGAAATCTTCTTCTCCTTCTTTGCTTTCCTTCCAACCACCGTTTGCCATCCATCCTCAACCCGCGTAGCCTCCTTCTACCAATCCAAAGAGTGAGCCTGAGGACTCCTCCAGGCACTACTACCACTACCATCTTGCTGATGCTTATCAAAAGTTGTCCGCTTTCCAACATCCCATTTCTGGGGAGATAGTTTCCTAAGGCTCCTCCATCCACCCTCACCATTGTTGACTTGATCTTCAACTTTCCGCTTTCCCACATCCTTCTTCTGGGGTCTAGCTCTTCCTCTCTTTTCTCTACATTCTGGTGTTTTAGCCCCATTTTTGGAGGTCTACTCCTTCACACCTGCAGAGACCCCTATTCCCATTGTTTTCTACCATCCATCTTTCATGAGTGGAATTTTCCTTAGACTATTGCAGCCTCTCACACCTTTCATCTTGAGCTAGCTACTGCTCTACATGTATTGATTCCTCTATTTCCTTCCTCTTCCCCTCCATTTCCTTTTGTTGGGTATTTTTGTGCTTCAGCTCCTTATTATCTACTATATAGTGTTTGGTGGTTACATCTTTCCACCAAGAGACAGAAGTGTTATTTCTATTTTTGGCACATTCAGCTGCCAAGTGCCTTGTTTGATGACACTTTCTACACCTGAAAGAGAACCCTTCATAATCCAAAGGCTGCACTCAACAACCCTTAGATGATTTTAATTGAATCTCCTTCGGGGGCACCCTGGAGATTTTCATTTCCACTAAGATTCAGGCATATGTTCAGTGCAAAAGGTTTGAGGAGGCTTCATCCACTAATATGAAGGTTCCTAAAGAATTCCCTTTAGCCTCCAAGCATGCATCAAACCAATACTAAAGAGGGAGGTTGGCAAGCCTCACCCAGAGGGGAACCATCTCAAACCTTTATGTAGCTAGGTTGAACGTTGGGTGACATGGCTTCGGCAAAAGAACATGCTTTTCTTCCCAGTCCCAATGGTATTCATAAAAAATCTTATTTTTATCTTGAAATTTTTCAAAAACAACAATAAAAAACCTTTTGCTATTGGGTAAATTTGTACATACCCATCCAACAAGGGCTTCTAGTGGTCAGTTATCCATTGATGCAGATCTGGCAAGCTTGGCCAAAAACCCCTGAATCTCCCGATAAGGCCCAACTTAGAGAAAACTTTGTCATTACCATCAACTTCTTTCTCCAGATCACCATCCAAATCCAAAGTGATTGCAACATAGGCATTTTGTGTTGTTGGGATATCCCTTTTCCCTTAAACCCACCCTCTCCTTTCTGACGAGCGTCACCCTGCAATGAATACGCTTTTCCATCGCCCACTGAGAAATCGCACCGTTTCCCTGTTGAAACCTTCGCTTGTCTTGTCTTTCTATTTCCTTTTGTACCAAAAATGCTAGCGCCATTGGATGTATGAGCCTCTAGCATTCCTTGTGAAGAGAGTTCCAGAAGTCTTGACTCAGAAGAAGCCCTAGCCCCTCCCTCTGAGAGCCAACCATTAGCATCCATTCAATTTTATATTATATATTCTTAAACTTAATCTAATATATATTAAATTAATGTATACAAAGTTAGAAGAATTAATTAGAGAGGGGGTTAGTCATATAACAATAGGAAAATCCACGATTATGATGATGGATAGTTAAAGTGTCATAGACACCTAAACATTTTGTTAGAGACTAATCATTTTGAAAGGTATCCAATGATATTACATGAGGTATCTATCATTTCGAGGTGCACTAAGTTTAAAGTTATCTTAGGAGAATCTGGTATGATGACGCTGACATTAAGTGAAGGTCTTTTTGATGTTTTCATTATTTTTGAAGGATAATAATCAAGACCTCTTGTTTCTTGCACATTGAGGTCTATAGGAGCACAAATACCTTGTCCTTTTGTGCCACATCCTTTTCCATTATATCCAAATTGCTTCAAGAGTTGATAACCTCTTCAATAAATGGCTTCCATTTCTTTCAAGGAAGGTGGTTTCTCATACTCAGTTTTATTATAAGTGGATGTGTATTTTTTGTTTTCCTCATTGCTATAAGTTGTTGACTCTAGTGTTTTTGATGATTCAACAATAGGTTGTGTTGATACTATTGCAACTTCTTTCTTCTTTTGTGATTTTGATGGTGAAATCTTGTATTCTCCCATAAATGTAGGTGTGAAATCTAATGATCCCCAATAATCATCCAAAACATTTTTCACATATGAAAGACATTTATCTTTGTCTTCAATTTGTAAATGTTCCACTTTTGAAGTTAGTATCAATGTTCTAAAAGGACTCTTAATTCCTATTTTAGTTTGTAAACAATTTTCAGATTTTGGATCAACGTTTACTATGTAAACCTTATTGCATGTGTATTTCATTAAATGATGAAGCATTGAAGGAACACCTTTCATCTCATGAATCCATGGTCTACCCAAGAGAAGATTATATGAAAGATTATCATGCATGCCACGGATGGGAGTTTGTAACACGACAAGACCAACTTTAACAAGTAATGTTATTACACCAAGCGATTGTCTTCCTACATTATCAATACCATAGATAAAGTAAAGCCTCAAACCATTGTCAATAAGGGTATACGCCTAATCCCAATCTTGTTAATGACAACTATTATCATTAAAGGATCATCTTGTTTCCAAAGGGGTTAATTCACTTTGATGAAAGATAATATCCACATTAGTTGATTTCATACCTTAAAGAAAAGCTGCTACATTATTTGGTTGCACACTTGGGGGTATAAAAAATTTCTGTAAAGCATTTTGAAGCATGCCATGATAAATAGGTTCAATGTTTGAATCAAATCCCACAAAGAGATCTTAGCATGAGTGTTAAAAAGTTGCTCTACAAGATCATACTCCTTTCACTATATTGGGGTAGATGAGGTGCACTAGGTCAAATAGGTTTTGAGAGTGGTATTGAAGAGGGAATAGTTTGTGTTTGTCTTGCTTGTTTGTTATTCCCTGTGTTATATGTATGAGCAACAACATGAAAATGATGTTGCTTCTCTACATTATTTGCATGGTTACATTGGGTTAATTTCCTTGCATAATTCAAGATATGAATTGAAGGTTTCAATTTGTTTTCGGTGGTCCTATTGGTTTGGATTTGGGGTCATTTTGGTGGGTAAATGATGAGTTGAGGTGTGATTGCATTAATTGTCCTTTATTTTATTGAAATGTTAGAAGCCTCAATGGATGATCTAGGTGAGATGAAGTCCTCAAAGAATTCATCTAACATATCAAAGTCATCATAACTAAAGGGTTTAATAGGTATGTAATGAACTTATAGAAATAGATCTAACATGATTAGATGACTATGCTATCTCCAAGATTAATCATTAAATTTTAATTTTAAAATGCATGTTAAGACCAACTAGGACTAAAAATAGACTTACAAACTTGTTATAGACGTAGATATGAAAATTAGACTTACAAACTTGTTATAGACGTAGATATGAAAATTAGACTCTAGATTTGTAGATTGACAACAAATATGAATTTTCTCCTAAAATTTGGGACAAATTTAGCAAGACTAGGCCGCCTAGGTCAACTGTGTCTATCTTTGAGTCTATCTAAAATTCCAATTTAGAGGCACTAGTGATAGGAAATGACTGTGTGATAGTGTGCAGATACATATTTTGAACTAAATTTGTTAATGTTTTGAGATTTTTCAAATTTTACAATGTAGTGTAACAACCTAGGGTTTTCAATTTTTTTTAAAATGAAAGATAATTTAACCCAATTATGTAATGTTTCAAAAAATGCATATAATGCACCTAGCAACTTTCAATATTAAAATGCAATTAGTTTTTTACAAATTTGTACTAAATCAAACAAAATGACATTTTTTAAATTTCAAATGCAAAGACACTTTTTTCAAACAAGAGTCCAATTTTTTTAAAAAATTCCACACTATTTTGATTCTAAATGATGCTAAAAATTAGAAGAACTAAATGATCAAAATTTTGGGTTTACAAATTTTTTTGATGAAAAAGGGATCCTAGGTTTAATGGATAGAACTCTAACATCAATCCTTTTTCAAGAGAACATTAGGACACAAATCGAAAAGGAGATTATATTGACTAGCAACCTTGCAGGTGAGCTAATCAAACTTGGATCTAATCCCTTTGAGCCTTTGAATTGATTAGAATTGAATTTCTTTATTTAACCTAATTAAACTATATGCCCTAATATGAAAATGCAAGATTTTGACAACCAAAAAAATGTAACAATTTTTTTTGACAATATATCTGAGAAAGGCAAAGTTTGTGCATTTGTCTTGCAAGTTTGAAGCTGATTTGGCAAGATTGGGTCACCCTGGGTGACTATATCCCTATAGGCTTGTCTCAAATCAAAAACTTGGATATACAACTCTCTGTTTGCTCTTCAATTCCTACTCTACAAACTTTCGCCTTTGGGTCTAAAACCTGCACAAATCTGGAAAAGAAATGGTGGAGGGTGGCTATATAGGAGTTTGCCTCAATTAAACCCTTGTTTTGGTATTTCTACCTCCACAAATAGCCAATGATCTAATTGATAAAAGTGTGTATGCTCTTAACCTTAAGTGCATCTAAGGTTTTTATGAGCTAAAATGCATAGAACCCTACTCAAGTGCATTAGAGAAGGATTCCTAAATGACAATGAAAAGATCTACCTAAGAGAAAGTCAAATACCCTTAGGAAATCTGGAAGACAATGATACCTTGCCTAAGATAGCAAGTAGAATGGAGCTTGACAATGAGAACACTTTGAAAACAAGTCATTAGGTTGTAGAAAATGGACGAGTGAACTTTCCAAACCTAGATTCCATCATGTCCTTCTATTGCTATCAAACTCCAATCATTGAAACAAAGCTTGATCAAATTTGAAAATATGCTTGAAAACCTACAAATTTAAATATATTTGGTAGAATGCAATGGTATCTTTATTCTTCTCTTTCTCAAAATTTTCCATTAGTTTTCAAATGGTGAAATAACTAGCTATTTATAGGCATGCAATCTAATTTCCCAAAAAATAGATCTTGATAGTTGAAATTGGACATTGCCACCTCTGACATATTAAATTTTGGAGAAAAAATAGGGTGATCAAGTTGCCTAGTGTGACTAGGTCCAAGCCCTATTTTGTGGGAATTAAGATGTCAAGAGAAAAATATTGAATATTTTCTTAGGCTTTGTACTCATAATTTATCGAAAAAAGATAAAATGGGCCATAGGTTGCATAATTTAGGAAATTGGGGCTTGATTAGGGAATGTTGAAATGCATTAATGCAAAGGTCACTTAAGTGAGCTCCAAACAAAGTGTGAAATTATACTTTCACCTAAAACGGAGTACATTTCTAATGTTACAAGAGCAATCTTGCATCACCCAAAAAAAATGTTGTTTCTTTTTTCAATAAGGGCTAAATATGGTAGGGTTACTATTTTTAGTAAGTTAGTATTTATGTACGTATGGACACAAAATCTTAAACCTCCAGAATAGTGAAATTAAGCCAATGGTGAAGAAATCACTTTAATTTCATTTATCATTTGTGGGATATCAATATTTTAAATTTCCAAAATCTTGTTAAAAATATGCAAAGTCAAATTTGAAGCACTTAGAGGCCCCAAATGGGCCCAAAAATTGGCCAAAAATCAAAATGTACTCTTTGGTATCATTTTTGTAGAAAAGTGTCTTCTTGAAAAATTTCCAATGATATATTATAATTGAAAATCCTATGGATGGATCAAAAGTTATGATCTCAAGAATTTGTACTACCAAAATTAATAAAATTTCAAAATACCTTCTTGAGGGGGTCACACATTCTAGAATATGCTGGGGTAGTTAAACATTCCAGATAAAGGAGGTGAATGGGGGAGAAGAGTATATTGTGGCTCTGACATATGGATTTGTGTAATCAGAAGCCCATGTGATGGTAGTTTGTAATTTTTTGAATGTTGTAATTTCTTTTTTTTGAGATAATAGAATGTTGGTGTTCTCTTCTTGCATTTTGACTATTCCTTTCCTTGCTATTGTTGTGGGTTTGGATTTGTAAGGAGAGTACCCTTCATCAATAATTCATTGGACATACAAAGGTTTGTTGATGTAGATTGAGTAGGTGACTTGGATAGTTAAAGGTCCACTAATGACTATTAACTTTGTTTGGAGGTGCGGTGAGTTGGATGAGTAAGAGGCAATCTATAGTTATATTTTTAGCCACTGTATCAAAGTATTGTTGCAGTATGAAGGTGTTGTTGTTGATGTCAACAAGAAGTCTACTGACTGGTGTTTTCATTGATGTCAACTATGTGTTAAGGAAGTTTGTTGCATGTTGAGGAATTGAGGAAATTGTGAAAAGAGGAAAATAGGTTGTTGTAGGTTGTACATCTGTAGTTGAGATATTGAGGAAGTGTCGTGAGTACATGGAGCTATATTTTTGTTGCAATGTTTGAAGATGAGTTGGAATGATGAAATGAGTTGAGATGTTGTCTTTGGTGCTTGGTTTTCAAGTGCTTTTGAGGAAATTTGATAAACCGAGTAAACTGTGTTGTGCAAGTGTTCATAGTGTTCATCGATATTGTGCTCCATGTTTCTTCTATGTTGATGATATGCTTGTTCAGATTTTACAAGTTATTCAAGGTTGTCAGAGGTTTCTATATTCAGAATTTGGGTTTCTGGATCATTGTACAGTGCAAGATGTTTTCACCAGTATGTGAACTAGTTGTTTAGTGATGTTTTTTGTGGCCTAGGAGAAATGCATTTACTCCATGTTTCTATGTTGTTTGGCTTTAGGTTGTGTGGACTTTGGAATGTGTTTATAATGCTTGCATCTTTCTGTATTCAAGGTTTTACTTGATTTGATGTAGTACATGGTGAGTTTCATTTATCAGTATGCAAGTAATGATTACCAGTTGTTCTGAGTTGAAGTATTTGAATGATGTGAGGTTGATGAATTGTTTGATGAATCTCAAGTAGTTTGTGAATTATTCTAGATCATGTTCAAGTGAATTCTGTTAACAATAAATTTTGGATTGATTTGAGGAAGTGTGTACTTAATGTTTATGGTGTTTAACATAGGTATTGGCCAACTTTGTGTTATCACTACTTGCAAGGCTTGTAGAAGCATGTTGAAGTGTGTTGGGATCTATTTGGGTCATAGTTAAGGATTTATGTAGGTCTCCTTCGTTCCTATCCACCGCAGGAATGTTTAGGTGCCAATCTATTTTGAATTTGTATGTATAACGACTAGTTACTGACCTTATTTGATAGTTTTCAAGGTTGAGAAATTGATATAAATAATTGTGGTATGACTAGTTACTGACCTTATTCGATAGTTTTCAAGGTTGAGATTGATATAAATAAGTGTGGTGTTGTTGTGAGTTATGGTATGAAAGAAGTAAGAAGCAAGATAGATGTGAGATTGATGTGAGTGTTGAGTGTGATGCAAAATTGAGCTGAGCAGTGTGAATTTCAACGTAGGGTTCCTAAAGGCAGTGAGCTGAAGGCATCCAAAATCATTTAAGCAAGGTTGCAAGATTGTTGGAGCATTGTGGTGGATTTCTATGTTGCATTGAGAAGTTTTCTTTGTGTAACATTCTTCTTCTATATTCTTGTATTTCTTTTTGGTAGTGAGCCTTGGCTGTGAGCCCTTTTGGACAATGTGTCATATTCTGGTAGTGAGCCCTTATACTGGTTTTGCAATTACTTATATTGTGAGCTAATATTCATCGTGGTTTTTCCCTCATTGGGATTTCCACGTAAATATGATGTTCTCTTGTGTATGGTGTTGTGATTTCAGTTTCTGTTATGTGCATTCCATATTTAATCATACTAACAGAATAAGCATTTAATGAATGCATGTGGATCTAATTATCATAGAGGGTTTTGAAGGTTTAATTTTCTACAACTGATTCACCCCCTCTTAGTTGTCTTGTTCATTTCAAAAATTGGTATTAGAGCAAGGTTCCTTGGAGAAGAGCTTAACTGCTTAAGGTAGAGTTGGTAAGTGCTATGAGAGACCTTGGTGCAATAGTTAAAGAATCTAAAGTAATGAAGAAAGTTATCAGATCACTTCCAAATTGTTACAATGAAAATGTATCTAGTATTGAGGAAATTGTTGATTTTGACAATTATTCTAGAGATTAGTTGATTGGTACTCTAACTGCATTTGCAATGGAAAAAAGAAGAAAGGTACAAAAGTAGAGACTGCTTTCAAGGCTGGTAAATGAGAGAAGGTTGAAGATTCAGCTGAAGAAGATCTTGATAATTTGGAAGCTAACTTTGTGAGGAAGATGAAAAAGGGCATCAATAAGTACAAAGGTAAATTACCTTTCAAATATTTTAGCTATGGTGATATAGGTCATTATGCTTCAAGATGTCCAAAAAGAGCTCTAAATAATAGGAACAAGGAAAATAAAGGAAAAAATATTAAGAGAGCTTACTATGCGAGAGAAGATGTTGGTATTTCTGATGATGAATTTGATTATGGAGATTTTGATGATGATGAATGCTTGTTTTTGGCTATAAAAGAAGAATCTGGTTCTACTAACCCTGAAAGTTGTGTGAAGAAAAGTATTCCAAAAATAAAGGATAAGGTTGAAGGTACTCTGGTATCTAATTTTAATGTCAGAGGATAAGAATTATTGGGTTGTTGATATTGGATGCTCTAATTATATGATTGAAGACAAAAGTAAGTTTGTTAAACTTGAAAAATATGATGGAGGATTAGTCAAATTTGGAAATGATTCAGGAGCTAAGATTTGTGGAATAGGTTCAATCAGTTTTGATGGCAATCATAACACTGGTTTTTTTTTATTATGTTAAGGGTTTAAGGCATAACCTTTTGAGTGTTGGACAAATGTGTAGTAAAGAATACAATCCTGTGTTTAAGGATGAAACATGTGATATCAAAAAAGGGTCTGGAATTAATGTGATTGCTATTGGTAAGAGAACAGATGGAAACATCTATCAACTTAAGGGTGTTGATGGTCATTGATTTATGTTTCAAATTAATGATAGTTGGTTATGGCATAGAATGATGTGTCAAATGAATTATTATAATTTGGCAAGAATTAGTTCAGTTCATGCAGTAAGAGATCTACTAAGAATCACAAAGCCTATCAATGTTGTTTGTGAAAGTTGTCAATTTGGAAAACAAACAAGGAGTAGTTTCAAAGGAAATGAACAATCTACTACCAGACTATTGGAATTAGTACATACAGATCTTTATGGTCCTACAAGGGTGATAAGTCTATAAGGTGACAGGTACTTTATGCTTTTAATTGTTGATTATTCTAGAATGACATGGGTTACTTTTCTTAGAAAAATATGATGCGTTAGATAAATTCAAGACATTTAAAGCTATGGTTGAAATTGAAATGGATTTGAAAATCAAATGTTTAAGGTCTGAAAAAGGTGGTGGATTCACCTCTAATGAATTTAACATGTTTTGTGAAGTTCATGGAATAAAGAGGCATTTTTTTGCTTCTAAAACTCTTCAGTAGAATGGAGTTGTTGAAAAGAAAAATCAGATTGCTCAAGAAGCTGCAAGGACCATGATGAAAAAGGAAAATCTACCAAAATTCTAATAGAGAGAAGCTATTCATACTATTGTTTACATACTTAATAGAGTTCAAGCTAAAGCTAAAAACACAAAGACTCCCTATGAGCTATAGTATGGAAGGATTCCTATGGTGAAGTACTTTAGAGTGTTTGGAAGAAAATGTTATATCAAAAGAGAAGAAGAAAACAAGAAAGTTTGATGCAAGATTTGATGAAGGTATCATCCTTGGATATTATATTAGA
The DNA here is from genome assembly GCA_007258455.2 of Sequoia sempervirens. Classification (NCBI taxonomy): domain Eukaryota; kingdom Viridiplantae; phylum Streptophyta; class Pinopsida; order Cupressales; family Cupressaceae; genus Sequoia; species Sequoia sempervirens. The sequence continues at coordinate 315,365,826 of VDFB02281492.1, read as the reverse complement.
ATCAAAGCTTACAAATGTTACAACAAAAGGATAAGAAAAATAGTTGAAAGTATAAATGTTAAAGTTGATGAAAACTTATAGAATTCAATTGCAGTAGATGGATATGTGTTAGATGAACCTAATTATAGAGAAGTTGAGGAAGAAAAGGCTGATGAATAAGAAGTTCAGAATGAAGAAGAAAAAGCTCTAGAGAAGACCCCTAAAACTCCTAAGTGCAAAAAAATCATTTTGAAGATCAAATCATTTAAGAAAAGAGGAAAGGTGTATTGACAAGAAACAAAGTTGTTGAAGTTGAGGTAAATTTGCTTCTACTTTCTAAAGTTGAACCTAAAATAGTGAATGAAGCATGCAAGGATGAACATTGGATGAAGGAAATGGAAGAAGAACTTGTGCATATGGAAAAGAATTAGACTTGGGAATTGGTTTCCAGACGGGAAAATAAGAACATAATTGGAACTAAGTGGGTATTTAGAAACAAGTTGAATGAGAATGGAGAATTAGTTAGAAATAAGGCAAGATTTGTGTTAAGTGTTACTCACAAGTGGAAGGTATATAATTTTAGGATACTTTTACTCTATGGCTAGGATGTAAGCTATTAGATTTTTTTGGCATTTGTAGCTCATAAATAATTTAAAGTTTATTAGATGGATGTGAAGTTTTCTTTTCTGAATGGTGAATTAGAATAAGTTTACATGGAACAACCAAAAGGATTTAAGTTGTCAGATCAACTGGATATGGTATGTAAATTGAAGAAGGAAATATATGTATTGAAGAAAGCTCCTAGAGGTTGGTATGCAAGATTGGATAAGTACTTGATACAACAAGGATTCAGTAAAGGCACCACAGATAGTAATCTTTACTTTAAAATTGAGGAAGAAAAAATCTTGATAGTAGTAGTAAATGTGGGTGATAATATATCTTTAGTGGAAATAAGACTATGTAAGAATTTTGCAGAGAAAATACATAAAGAGTTTGAGATGCCAATGTTTGGGGAGATGAATTTCTTTTTTGGGCTACAAATCAATCAAACAGATAAAGGGATATTCATTTCACAGTCTAAATATGTCAAAGAAATGTTGAAGAAGTTTGAAATGGATGACTCCAAACTAGTATGTACTCCTATGGTGACTAGTTGAAAATTGAGTAAAGTGATTCATCTAAGATTGATCAAAGCAAGTATAGATCCATGGTTGATGGACTGCTATATCTAATTGCTACTAGACCGGATATCATGCATGCAATTGTTCTTGTAGCTAGATTTCAAGAAAATTATGAAGAAACACACGTTGCAGCAGTGAAGAGGATATTCAAATATTTAAAAGGCACTCTAGATTATGGTTTGTGGTATCTTAAGAATACTAATTTCACATTAAGTGCTTATACAGATGCAGATTGGGTTGTTTCTGTTGATGACAAGAAAGTCACAAGTGGTGGTGCATTCTTTCTTGGATGTAGATTGGTGTCATGGTTGAGCAATAAACATGATTCAATTTCTTTATCCATTGCAAAGGCTGTGTATATTGCAACAACATCATGTTGTTCCCTAGTGTTGTGGATGAGACAAACATTGAAGGATACTAGAGTTGTATATGATGAGTCTATTTCTATCTTTTGTGATAACACAAGTGAAATTAACATTTCAAAGAATCTAGTGATGCATTCAAGGACAAAGCATATATAAATTAGGTATCACTTTTTGAGAGAAAAGGTTATGGAGAATAAAATGAAGCTTGAGCATGTTCCTACAAAGTATCAAATTGTTGATATATTTACTAAGGCTCTTCCTAAGGATACTTTTGAGTATCTTCAGGAAAGTTGGGGGTTATTACCCCTCCCTATTTGAACTAGAAGCATATGGTGATGCATCAGTCCAATGGATCTATGGATCTATCTCTTATCTAGATTGATGTTGGTGGCTACCTCTCACAGGGATTAGGTAGTGTCATGTGTTGTCATTGAGTTATTGATTTGTTTGGGTATACTTCTAAGGGGGAGTGTTTAGAGTAATTTTCACGATTCAGTGTCAAAGGGGGAGAATAATGCAATTCTTTTTCTTTTCCATTGATGCCAAAGGGGGGAGAAGTATCATGTGAAAAATATTATCTACTTAGGAGAGAGAATCATCTAAGGTATCAGTGGAGAAAGTTGTGTACGTTGTCTAATCATTATTATCAAAGGGAAAGATTTCAAAAATGTTGTGTAGGCTATCTAATGCAAAAAAAAAGAGGAGAGTGTGTATGTTATATTGTCTTTGATGGGTTTTCACATCTTGTGTTGTCACCAATGAAAAAAGGGAGAGATTGTTGAAAGTATGAAGGTTTTGTCATTGATGTCAATAGGAAGCCTATTGACTGGTGTTGTTATTGATGCAAATTATGTGTTAAGGAAGTTTGTTGCATGTTGAGGATATTGAGGAAATTGTGAAAAGAGGAAAACAAGTTGTTGCAGGTTGTACATATGTAGTTGAGACATTTAGGAAGTGTTGTGAGTACATGGAGCTATCTTTTTGTTTCTATAGTGTCGAATTGTTGTAATGTGTTTAACAAATTCACATTAGGTCTTCGGCCCTTGTAAACTAAATGAACTTAATTGTACTTTATTTAAGGTGTTGTAAAGTGTTGTACCACACTTTTACACTAATATAGGGCTTCATTAATTAATTGGGATTCTTTATGCCTTAGTTGGCCTTATTTTGCATCCACAAGCCTTAATTAATGCATCTTTCTAAGGATAATCCCAACATAAACTAGCATCCAATCATAATTCATGTCTTTTTGGATTGTACAACCTAGATTTAGTGATTTGGGACTCATACGCCACCTTGGGTGCATGAGCTCCACCTAAGTTTTGGGGCCCCGATCTTGATTTCACATGTATCTAAGCACTTCTTAAAAAATGTGTCCCATAGCCTAGCCTAATGGGACTCATACGCCACTTCTGGCGTATGAGCCCCGTGTGGTTTAAAATTATATTAAATTCAAATTCTTGGTGGGATTTTGTCCTCCTAGATCTGATATCGGCTTGTAGTGTTGTAATTTTGAGAAATTTGGCATAATTAAGTATAAATACAAGGTTATTTCACTCATTTTTTTACCTAACAAGCAATCAAGTGTTCTAGCAAGTTGAATAAGCATCCTTATAGAAAATTGGAGTTCACAAGAGCATTCAAGAGCTGATTATCAAGTATTTTAGAGTATTATTCAAGTATCAAGCATCATGTCAAAGTTATCATGCATCATGTTTGTTTTTGAGCTAACATTTGTGATGTAGGGTTTTATGATTCAAGCAAGTGTTCAATTCAAGATCTATCACATTCAAGCAAGAGTCAAGATCTACATCCATTAGATCCATTTCATACATGTTCGCAACACTTTATTAGTAGGGTTTGGTGAGTTGGAACATTACATTTTGTTCATTCATCATTCCTCCTTTTTATTTCATTCTATTTCAAGGTTTGATTACCAAAACGGGGTTTGACTAAGGAAACCCCCTTTCCAATAACAAAACAACATTTTTCCCTCTCTTTAGTGTGTGATTTATAGATCTAGGTTGAAGGCATATTGAAGAGAAATATTGGAAATAAGTTGTTAAGTTGCAAAGTTGTCTAAGTTGTCACCTTTCTTAGAAGATCATTAAAAGACTTCTACGGAGCATGATCTTTCATTTCAGATCCAAAAACCAAGTCAAGAAGATTAAGCAGATATTGAAGAGTAGATTCAGGTCCTAATTCTCCAAAAAATCCAAGTAAGACTAATATGACACTTTTGGCATATAAGCCCCAATACAATGAAGTTTACAGATTTTAGGTGTTTTAGATTTGTCTTTTCTAGATTCTTGTCCCTACCTAGAAACCCTAATCTGGGATTAAATCACCCAAACTAGCGTATGAGTCCCAATGGACATTAAATTCAGCATATTCAACATTTTAGGTCTTCAATCAAGTGGCTATAGGTTTCCAGGTTCCCCTCTTTGCTCCTTCTACTTTCTATTATGTTTTGTATCCATTTCTAGGTCATTTAGTGAAGCTTTGCACATCATTTGGTTTGATCATTAGAACTTGGATATCATTAGTCTTTCTAAGCCCTAGCTTGGTGGTGAACCCCCTTTTAGTCTTTAATCAGACCCTAGGACAACCCTATTGCAAGATCTCTTTCCCTCATTTCATATTTGGATTGAGATATCTAGGGTTTCCTTGAATGAGAGTATAAAAGATTGTTGTTCTATGTCCTAAACCATAGCCAACGACAATTTCCACCCTTTCATTTTGGTGAACCTGCATTTAGAACATCTTAATTCTAATTTGGAGTGCATCATCATCCTAGATTTAGCTTGCGTTAACATTGCATTAGGGTTTGCATTAGTTAATTGGCATTCTAGGGTTTCCAAATCTTGCATTAGTAAAAGTGCATATAGGTTGCATTTTTGCATCTTGCATCATTGAATTTCATTTGAAATTTGAATTTTCACTTAGCCTAGACATCATACAAACTAAAAAGCATAACTTTCACTTAGAATTTTCAAATCTTTCCAAAAGCCCTAAACTGAGACTCACATGCCCTTTTCGACGATATAGTCCCAGTATAGGATATTTTTCCCGATTTTTGGTTATTTTGTGTTGACTGTTATTCACTATTCAGATCCCTAAAAAACCTTGATTGGGACTCATACTCCCTTTGGGCGATTTAGTCCCATTTCAGATTTTAAACTGCATCTTTCAACATTAAAAACTCTGTTTTTGTGTTTCCGTTTGCTACTGTTAGTTTTCTATTTCAGTTTATAGAGTTCTTGTTATATTCATTTCATTTTACTTAGCTTAGCTTCATTGCATCTTGCATTTCCTTGATTGTCCCTTGTATGAGATTTTCTACTTGGTATCCTATTGCTAATACTATAGTGAGATGAAGTTTGAGACTCATGTCATCCCACGATAGCACAATCTTCGTGGATCTTGGGTTATCTAGCTCTTTCACTACTAATGTTGACACTGGCTCACTGGGTATGGACCACACCCTTAACAACTCTTTGCGTTCAAGTAGTGTGACACATGTTCAAACCATGGTTGCTAGTATTCCACAAAAAATCATAATCCAAATCCATGAAGTGTTAGCAAACTTACAAAATCAAGTGAGTATTGAAAACATTTCAACCACTGCTATCCCTACCATAAATAACATACATCACATGATTGAAAGTGAAGAAGGAGTTGATCTTATGCATAACATAGTTTAGATTCTTGGGAAACACCTTACCTCAACCACTAGCTATCCTCTACCTTCAAACAATTTCCAAAGCCAAGGAGGAACTAAAATTCCTCCTCCCACAACCATTATCTCTACTCCTACCTATACCAACCCTCAAGTTACAACAACAATGCAACCTACTAGTAATGTGATTCCTTCCTTGGGTATTTCCGCTAGCATCCCTAATACCATTGTGGCATAACATGTCATATCTCCTACCACCTTAACTCCCATAAGCATCTCATTCACTTGTCCATTGAACACATACACACCTCCACCTTATTCACCTCAATCTCAAAATGCCAACAATGATCCTATTATAAATCAAATTTTGCAAACCATTTCATCCCTCCAAAAGAAAGTTTCCACCATAAACCAAAATCAAAATGGTCCACCTACATATTGTGTCCAAAGAAATCCCTTGTCCTTGGAGATATTGAGAACACTAATGCCACAAGGTATAGAGGTGCCTAGATTCAAGAAATATGGGGGAAAAGGAAACCCTTCTAACCATGTTTCTGATTATATTGCCTTATGTAGTGACTTTATTCATGAGGATAAGCTCTTGGCTAAGATTTTCCCTAGATCTTTGAAGGATACAACCTTAGAATGGTTCTCCTCATTACTGAACAAATCAATTCATTCATTCAAAGAACTTGCTGAGGCCTTTATAAACCGTTTTGAAGTGCATATGACCCCTAAGGTGACCACAGCAAATTTGATGAGATGTAAGCAAAAAGAAGAGGAAAAGATTACCAAATTTATTTCATGTTACCAATCGCTTTATTCCCAAATCGATGTAGAGGTTCCTGACCCTCACCTTCAAAAGATGTTTATAGAAAATTTTCAAAAATACAAGATAAGCTTACCATGATGAAGTTACCCTCTTTTGTGCATTTATGCACTACCTTTCGTGATTATCAAAATTTCGTTAGTAGCCATGATACAAAATCCACCTCTAGTTGTCCTGAGAAATTTGAATCCGCAAACCAAAACAATTACTAACCTTTTAGAAAATAGAATAAAGGATTTCTTCAATTTAATCCCCCTCAACAGACAAATCAATACAGTGATACCCAAGTGGCTGCTATAAGGAAAGCAAATCCTTTTTCCTTTGGGGATCCGGCTAGGAAATTCACTCCCTTACCCAATACCCTCCATAACATAATGTCACAATTTTTAGAACAAAAAATGATTACCTCCCCTCCCGTTAAAACTCTCGATCCAAATAAGCCTTTACCTTTGAACTTTAGATTGAATACTTATTTCCATTATCACTGACAAAATGGACACAATATTGAACATTGCAAGCATATAAAACATCTTGTGCAAGACCTCGTTGATTCCAGTCGACTTTCAGTTGGCAGTGTTAATGATTAAGGAAATAAGTTTGTTGCCCCTCCCAACCAAAACTTGCAAATCTTTACCAACCCCATGCCAAATCATACCATTTCATTTGTCAAAGCTACTAAAACTATGAAAAATAATGTGATGAATGTTGACATAGATGATGACAACATGGATACTGATAAACAATATCCTATAGAACAAAATCCTATTGACAGTTTGGTTGCATTGGTCGAAACCCAACATCATAAGGGCTGAACCAAAAAGTCTCTTGACATTGCTTTATTATGTAAATACATCATTAGAAATGCACTTGATGGTTCTCTTTACATAGTTGGCCAAATCAATGATAATCCCACTAATGGGATATTAATTGATCCCTTCTATGGAGAGAATGTGATCACTTAGGAATTCCTACTTGTGCATGAGCTCTATCAAGAAACATATGATAAAACGAAAGCATAGCTAAAGATGCATAATGGTTTCTCTTGCCCTCTGATGGGATTGATCACCTTTCCTTTACAAATAGGACTAAAAACATTAGATGTCTCATTCTCCATCATATCAACGTAAGATCAATTTCATGTGAAGCTTCGTCAACCATGACTACGCTTCATGGAATATGTCCCATCATTTGTGCATAAATGCTTAAAGTTTCCCTTTGACAATGCAATCTTCACTGTGTATCATAGTGGATTTAACCCTTTGTCTTCCTGTGAATTTTTTCATTAGATTTCTTCTAGCCCGAGCCTATGGAACCTATTAAACCTCAAGAAGACTTCTTTTTCAAATCCTATCAAAAGTTCAAGGAAAAATGTATAGAAAAGCTATCCCTTAAAAAAATGTCTCAGCCTATGACTAAGCCTACCATCCTTGACAAAACCATGATTGAACCTCAAGAAATTCCAAACAAACAAGACCATCCTAATCCTTTGCCTATTTCCTACAGAATACCAAGAAATAATGAAAGCGATCTCGTTATGCCTCCTAAAATAAAACAAGTTTACAAAGCTAAAGAGAAAGTGGTTGAACAACCTTCCATTCCTCCCCTTATGGAAGGGAAGAAACCTATGGTTGATCAACTTGCTCCTACAAAAATGCAACTTGAAAGTCATACAAAAAGAAAAAAAATGCTAGAGAATGTAAGCATAGACATCGTGCCCTTGCTCGAAGGTTAAACGAAGAAAAAAACAAAGAAAATCAAAATCCAAACTTGACTGAAGCAATACAAAATGAGTCTCCCTCTTCGCTGAAACAAAAATATCCTATATCGTATCCACAGTAGGAGATAAACCATTCATTGGACATTATCACTCAACCTCCTATTGTGATTATTTTAGATGATGATGAGAAGATTGCTAAAATCGATGAAGAAGTGCACAACGAATTGAATACATTGGTTTCCACTTCTATGAGCTTAAATGATAATTCTCCTAGGAAGAGTGTTGAACCTGGTGATGGTCCTATTTCGACACTTGCTATTGTCCCTTTGGCTAGTTGTCTGCCTTTCGTATATAATGACCACGTTGGGACACAAATGACCTGCTCATAGGTTGAATCGCATGTGCCTTACTAGTCTTTTGCATTATTTATTTTGTGTGATTAATGTGATCCCTGTGATGTTTTATTTGATGTATTTCTCTCTTTTTCTATTCCTCTATTTGTATCTACATTCTTCTATATGTCATAATCATTTATCTTTTCATTTGTCTTGTGTTTTCCTTTTGGGGATGATGCAAGGAATTGAGGCATTCATGTCTCTTCCATGTTGACCCAAAAGCTTTTCCTTTATCTTTTCTTTGTCTTGTGTTTTCCTTTTGGGGATGATGTAAAGCGTCGAGACATTCATGACTCTTCCATGTTGACCCAAAATGTTTTTCTTTGTTTTCACTCTCTCTGTGTCATTATTCCAGTTCTATGAGTATTTGGGGAATGATGATAGTTTCGATCTCTATAAAAACATTGTAGCGAGAACATACTGACCCTAAATCCATGGATCCCTCATGTGTTTGGAATTTCTTTTTTGGGGAAACCCCTCTTTCCTTTTTCATGACGTAGCTTTATTTGGAAACATATGACTTGGCATGGAGCTTTCCAAGTAAGCTCTCAAGTCTCCTTCTATTGTTAGAATTTATCATTTTCTATTTTAAAGTAATTTCTCACATCATGGTGTTTAGAAATTTCTTTAAAGTGGGGGCATACATTGGCATTATTCTTTTGCTTTTCATGTTTTATTATGCAATCTTCTTACTTCATGCGATGTGTCTTTCACTTTGTGGTGACATCGGGTGTGATGTTCCTCAAGAGCGTGATCTCTCTTAGCATATTATATTCCTCTTAGTGGCTTGATGCGACACATTGCGTCCCCTAAGTTGTGAATCTTCTATTCTTCGATTGGTCCTCTCTTTGAGAGATTAGGAACAATATTCCCAAAGCTAAGACCTTACATGAACTAAGAAAAACTCCTTTGAACATACCTTACATTATTTTGCATTTACAATTTGGGTTATATGTCCACCTCGCATAATACACCTTGCATGCCTGTGGTGCCATCTTGTTTGTTTATGAGTTTCAAGCATACAAAGCTTTGCTTGCTTCACATAGCTCAAAGTTCATTGTTGTGTGGCGCATTATCAAAGTTATCAGGAGGTATAAATTTGGTATGATTGTACGGGAAGCAAAACTTAGGCATTAATTTCCCATAGCTAATCACTTGTTTGCGTGAGCACATATTGGTCGCGTGCGTATGTGTCTCACCTTTTGGATAGTCACCCAATAGATAGCTTGAATATTTGTTGCCTCAAAGTGAGCGTGCATTTTTTGGACAAACAACCTAGATCTAATCCACATCATGATGGACAAATGGTCGAAGCTTGATCCACCCCTATTTTTCTATCTTTGGTAGTGTATTCTTGTGCCTTGTCATTGATCCTTATATAATTTTCCATGTGTGTCCTTTTATGGGGTCTTGATCACCCCTCTTGATCATTTCCGTCCTATATTACTAGCATTTATGTATTGGGACCCCTCTTGATGTGTGTTGGTCTAATTTAGTGTGAGTTGGAAGCAATTTCATCCTCTCACTAAAGTGGGGGCTAAATATAGTGTCAAAAAATATCATCTGTGACATGCACACTTGTTTGGGTCCTTATTAAGTTGGACTTAATGATGCCTTGATTTAGTGTTGTAGTGTGTTTAACACATTCACATTAGGTCTTGGGCCCTTTTAAACTAAATGAACTTAATTGTACCTTATTCAAGGTGTTGTAAAGTATTGTACCACACTTTTACACTAATCTAGGTTTCATTAATTGATTGATCTTCTTTATGCCTTAATTGACCTTATTTTGCACCCAAAAGCCTTAATTAATACATATTTTTGAGGATAATCTTGACATAAACCAACATCCAATAATAATTCATGTCTTTTTGGATTGTATGGCCTAGATTTAGTGATTTGGGACTCATATGCCACCTTGGGTGTATGAGTCCCACCTAAGTTTCGGGGCCCCGATCTTGATTTCACATGAATCTAAGCACTTAAAAAATATGTCCCATAGCCTAGCCTAATGGGACTCGTACACCACTTCTGGCGTATGAGTCCCATGCGGTTTAAAATTAAATTAAATTCAAATTTCTGGTGGGATTTTGTCCTCCTAGATCTGATTCAACTTGTAGTGTTGTAATTTCAGGAGATTTGGAATAAGTACAAATATAAGGTTATTTCACTCATTTTTCACCTAACAAGCAATCAAGTGATCTAGCAAGTTGAATAAGAATCCTTATAGAAATTTGGAGTTCAAAAGAGCATTCTAGAGCATTCAAGAGCTGATTATCTAGTGTTTTAGAGCATTATTCAAGTATCAAGCATCATGTCAAATTCATCATGCATCATGTTTGCTTTTGATCTAACATTTGTGATGTAGGGTTTTATGATTCAAGCAAGTGTTCAATTCAAGATCTATCACATTCAAGCAAGATTCAAGATCTACATCCATTGGAGCCATTTCATACATGTTTCCAACACTTTATTGCTAGGGTTTGGTGAGTTGCAACATTACATTTTTTTAATAATCTTTCCTGCTTTCTATTTCATTCTATTTCAAAGTTTGATTACCAAAACGGGGTTTGACCAAGGGAAACCCATTTCCACTAACAAAACAACATTTTTACCTCTCTTTAGTGTGTGATTTGTAGATCTAGTTTGAAGATATATTGAAGAGCAAGATTGGAAAGAAGTTGTCAAGTTGCAAAGTTGTCTAAGTTGTCACCTTGCTTAGAAGATCATTAAAAGGCTTCTACAGAGCAAAATTTGTCATTTCAAATCTAGAAACCAAGTTGAGAAGATTAAGCAAAGATTGAAGAGAAGATTCATGTCTTGATTCTCTAGAAAATCTAAGCATGGTTGATACACCACTTTTGGCATATGAGTCCTAGTACAATGAAGTTTGTAGATTTCAAGTGTTTCAAACTTGTCTTTTCCAGATTCTTGTTCTTTCCTAGAAACCCTAATCTAGGACTAAATATCCCGGACTGGTTTATGAGTCCCAGTAGACATTAAATTCAACATATTCAACATTTCAGGTCTTCAATCAAGTGGCTATAGATTTCTAGGTGCCCCTCTTTGCTCCTTCTACCTTCTATTTTGTTTTGCATCCATTTCTAGGTCATTTAGTGAAGCTTTGCATTCATTTGGTTTGATCATTAGAACTTGCATATCATTAGCCTTTCCAAGCCCTAGCTTAGTGGTGAACCCCATTTTAGTCTCTAATCAGACCCTAGTACAACCCTATTGCAAGATATCTTTCCATCACTTCATCCTTGGATTGAGATCTCTAGGGTTTCCTTGAATGAGAGTGTAGAAGATTGTTGTTCTATGTCCTAAAGCATAGCCAACGACAATTTCCACGCTTTCAGTTTTAGTGTCTAAAGATGAGTTGGAATGATGAAATGAGCTGAGATGTTGTCTCTGGTACTTAGTTTCCAAGTGCTTTTGAGGAAATTTGATAAACTAAGTAAACTATGTTGTGCAAGTGTTCATATTGTGCCCTTGTAATGTGCTTCACGTTTCTTCTGTGTTGATGCTATGCCTGTGTGAATCTTAAAGGTTATTCAAGGTTGTTAGAGGTTTCTATATTTATAATTTAGGTTTCTGGATTATTGTACAGAGCGAGATGTTTTCACCAATATGTGAACCAATTATTCATTGGTGTTTTTTGTAGCCTAGGAGAAATGTATTTGCTCCACGTTTCTCTGCTGTTTGGCTTTAGGTTGCGCAGACTTGGGAATTTTTTTATAATGCTTGTATCTTTTTGTATTCAAGGTTTTACTTGATTTGATGCAATATAGAGTGAGTTTCATTTATCAGTATGCAAGTAAGGGTTATCGGTTGTTTTGAGTTGAAGTATTTGAATGAAGTGAGGTTGATGAAGTGTTTGATGAATCTCAAGTAGTTCATGAATTATTCTATATCGTGTTCAAGTGAATTATGTTGACCAAAATTTTTGAATTGATTTGAGGAAACGTGTACTTAATGTTTATGGTGTTTAACATAGGTATTGTCCAACCTTGTGTTAACACTACTTGCGAGGCTTGTAGAAGCATGTTGAAGTGTGTTGGGATCTATTTGGGTCCTAATTAAGGATTTATGTAGGTCGCCTTTGTTCCTATCCATAATGGGAATGTTTAGGTGCCGACCTATTTTGAATTTGTATGCATAACGAATAGTTGTTGACCTTATACAATGGTTTTCAAGGTTTTTGAGGTTGAGGTTGATATAAATAAGTGTGGTGTTGTTTTGAGTTATGGTATGAAATAAGTAAGAAGCAACATAGATGCAAGATTGATGTGAGTGTTGAGTGTGATGCGGAATTGAGTAGAGTAGTGCAAATTTTGGTGTTAGGGTTCCTGAAGGTAGTGAGTTGAAGGCATGTGAAATAATTCAAGAAAGGATGCGATATTGTTGGAGCATTGTGGTAGATTTCCCTAGTGCATTGAGAAGTTTTCTTTGTGTAATATCTTCTTGTATTTCTTTGTGTGGAAGTGAGCCCTTTTGGACAACGTGTCCTATTCTAACAGTGAGCCCTTGTACCGGTTTTGTAATTACTTATATTGTGAGCTAATATTCATTGGTTTTTCCCTCATTGGGTTTTCCATGTAAATATGGTGTTCTCTTGTGTATGGTGTGGTGATTTTAGTTTTTGTTATATGCATTCCATATTTAATTATACTAACAAAATAAGCATTTAATGAATGCATGTGGATCTGATTGTTGTAGATGGTTTTGAAGGTTTAATTTGCTACAACTGATTCAACCCCCTCTCAATTGTCTTGTTCATTTCAACAAGTATATGGATGTTGCACATGCCTCTAAAGAGTAAGTATGGTTATAGAGACTTGGCAATAGCATTGATTTTGATTGTAGGATAATGAAGATTGGATGTGACAATTAGAGTGTTATTTGTTTGGCCAAAAATACTATGTATCATGCTCATACTAAGAATGTTGATGTTCAATACCACTTTGAGTGAGAAATGATTGAGAATGGTAAGTTATTGATTGATAAGGTTGAAACTTTGGATAATGTTGTAAATTCTCTTATGAAGCTAGTGACCATGGATAAGTTCTCTTGGTATGGGAAGGCCATGGGCCTTGATCATTGTACTTGATTTTTTGTTTGTATCTCTTGGATGTAATTTTAATGTATAATTTCAAGTGAGATAATGTTAGGTTATGTAACATTAACCTTGTAAACCTATGTCATTCATATGTCTCCATGTTTCTCGGAATGTGTTCTAGGGGACATGAGAGAAATTCATTTAATATTGGAATTATTGTAATTATATTTTCAAGAGAGGTTTTAATGTTGATGGAGGTTACACATAATTATGGATTAATTAATTCTCCTAGGAATCCACATTAGGAATTTGAAAGGTTATGATTGGGGTACCCGAGTTTTGAGAGAAAGAGGCATATGTTGGTGTTCCATCTAGAAGCTGAAAAGTCATCAGAGCATCTTGAAAGGTAGAAGTTGAAAAGGCTACGGGTTAGGCATCCATGTTAGATCCTTGTGCATTTTATTTAATAATTTATCATGACCTTTGGTCTTCAAAGAAGTGGTCATGGGTTTTTGCAAGTGGTTTTGGTACCTCTTATTTTGGTTTACCATTGTGGTTTAAACTCCCATAATTTCTATGTATTGGAGCCATTGGATGATAATTCCCTCTTGAGTTATTTGAAAGTGTATGGATGCATCTGGGTTGACCAAAGATCAATAGTGAAGTGTATTATGGTTTATCTCTCTTGTGAAGATTAATAATATACTTTCCCTCTTTTCTCATGTGGAGTTTTTCCTTGAAAGGGTTTCTTTAGTAAATCTGGGTCATATTTTGTTTGTTGATTTTTCTATTGTGATGAATGTGCAATCACATACATATAATCTGATTTGGTAATCTTATTTTCAGATTTTAATTCACATAAATAAGTTAATATTTCAACTTTGTTTCACCTTGTTTTCAACAAAATGGATGTCGGTGGTGCAGGAGCACCTTATACATTTTATGCTTCCAATTGACAATTTTGTAAAATTTTGAATTTCCATCATGAAATGTATGTAAAAGGTCATGATGAGGTAATATTTAATGCATTTGGGTCCCAAGTAGGTATCTAGGTGGTTAAAAAAGTAATATTGCAAAAAAATTGCCATTTGTTGTCAATAATGGAAAATGCAAAAAGTGCACAAAATCAAGGAGATGAAGAGTCTTTTGTGGGAAAATGGAAGGATAGGTCATTGGATTTGAAAAGGTAGTTGCCATAACTGATGTAAAACTCTATAAAGCATTGTAAAGGGCAAAAAAGAGGCAGATTTTGTATTCTTGAGACATTTTACTAAATAAAGTTCCCTGCTTCCTGTATTTATAGTGTTTTATTCTTTTGATCCAGTCCTTGTATGAACTGTACAATAGTCTAAAAGCTATATATTTGTTTGTTTTCTTAGTGCAGGGTGTTAATAATTAATTAAAGGTGTTTTGAAAGGTTTCCATCAGATTTAGAGGCCAAGTTTCTATGGTCTGCCTGAAAACCCAGTCAAGGGTTTTGAGAGTCTTGTGAGGATTATAGTCCCCATACCACCGTTGTACATTTAGTAGAATGGTGGGACAGATTATTTAGAGTGTATTTAATATGCTTTAAGTAATATGTGTGTTGACAGGAATAGGGACGACAAGAATATGGAGTTTGTTGCTACTATAGGGGAAAATTCAGTGATTTCCATGCATTATTTGATGCTACAGTCTAGGGTTTGAATAAATAACAATGGAAAATTTTGGAAGAATGCTCATTTGGCTGGTGCAAACCTTTTTCAAGGTGATTGAGGTAGTGGCAGAGCATTTGGAGGATTGGAATATACATTTCCTTCAAACCCTCACTCTTTTAAGCATTGTTAAGCCTACAATCAAGGGTTTTATTGTTTAGTGCTTTGTTGGACCTTCCAATCCATAAAAGTGGTTGAATCTAAAGTTTTGAGACTTGTTTAAAGACTTTTTAGAGTTTTTTGGTGTTTTGAAGGTGATTGAATGACACTTTCTTTGTAATTTTGACCTAATTTGATGCATTTACCAGTAGACAATCTATTGGTTCTCATATTTTTTCCAAAACAAGTGTAATTGCTTCTTAAGTATGTTAGTGTAGGCCAAAATGGGTTCCCAAACAAGTGTTTAGATTCTGGAGACTAAATGTGATTTGTGAGATACACCCGTTTAGGGTATGTTGTAATACTACTAGCAATTTAATGTTTTGACTGTAGGTGTGATTCTGTACAAACAGTGATATGGGGGATTGAATTTGTCTTGAAACTATCAAAGAGATGATGTTTAAGATCTGTCAATGGTTTGGGAAAATTCTTGAAACAAAATTTGTTATGTTGGTGTTTTGAGTAATGTGGATTCATGGTGCAAATTGATTGTCTTGGTATGTACATTGGAAGGAATGAGGTAGCCAGGGTTTACTGTGAGTTTTGTGGTGTTGATCCTGTCAAAATATTGTTGTTTGGAGTAAACTTGAGACTAATAAAATTTTGGGAACAAGATTTGGTAATTTGTTGTCTTTCTCTCCTATGTAAGCAAGTTGCAAGAGATGTTATTTGGTGAATGTTGGTAGAGTTGGTTGGTTCAAAGTATTCCAATAAAGTTTTTGCTTTGATTATGTCATTATGAGGATGTTCAAGGTGTGTTAAGGATGATTGGTGAATATGAAAGAATGATATGGTGTTTTGGTATCTTGTAGCAAATGAGGAAACACGTGTAAATGTATTAAATTTGGTGAATGATTTATGAATCTTCTCATGTTTTGTGTTTAGGGTCAGAAGTACCCTTGAAAGGTTGTTGATTTTGGTAGATGCTCTACATTAGTCGCCTTCAATGCTACCCATACTAGATGCAAATAGAAAAACCATGGAACTATATTATTTGAGCTTCCTATAGAACACTTTATGTCATCTCAAACATTCATGGGTGCTTCTATAGTAGATTTTGGGGAGATTTTGCACCAAATATTTCACACCATGCATTGTCAGCCAAACTCACACTATCAAGAATCCTCCTTCCTTATTTACAAATCAAATTTTATTTTCTAGGCATTTGTTTCTCATAGATTCTCTTTAGGTGGGTTAGGTCAGGGATTTGAAATATTTTATATTATGCTTCCGTAGAAAATCAAATTTTGTACTCTTTGTAAGGGTTCTCTTATTTCTCTAACAGACTTATGCAAATTTTTACATTTTTGTAACTGTAAACAAGTATTTAAACCTCTGATTAATGAATATAATGTCTATTTTTATCTCTCTTTGAATTTATTTCTATTGTGCATATGCATTCACCTTCATTTTTGAGTATATGTTCTTAGTTCTTTGGGTTTGTTTGTTGGGTGATTATCTATTTGTAGGGTTCATTGAAAAATGTTTCTTCCCTCCTAAAAGCTGTCAAAATATAACCTTCTCATAAGCTCATAAGGGTTAGTAGAACTAAATATTGTGTTAGTTTATCTAATATTTTTTTATTGTTTCTCTATGTTGTAAAATCAAGAAATATCAGGTGTATCACCTCTTTTAGGTTGTAGATTTCAGTTTTATGTTACTTTTCTATCATTTTTCCTTGTGAAGCAATAGGATAGATTAGTTTAGGTGAGGCACCAAGGGAACTAGCCCTCTTTGGAGATTCATCTTCATCTACAAGAAACCCATAATCCTCAAGATGTTTCTATGATTGTCAATTGGGGATAGAGTTTGAATGCCACTCTCTTTAAGGTGTACTCAACATTGAAAATAGTTTTTGACACACCCAATGGGGAAATTTGGGTTATTACGGTTCATCAATCACTTCATTTTCTCGTTGATATTGACATTTATATTAATAATTTTTTCTTGTTGATGCATTTCTAACATATTTGGCGACTCTGCAAGAAATTTAACATCTTTTTTCTATACTAGACATCAAAATTCATGCCAAGGATTTATACTAGAGAATATTCTAGGGATAAATTCTAGTACACTCAGTTATTTTTTCCACTATAAGAAGAAGAAAAGATATAAAATATTTATCTCCACATGGGGAAGATATGAATTTTGTACCCCCATATCCTAGAGCATAGTCTACAACTCCTCCAAATAGATTATCACAATTGAGGAAATGTATTACCTATATAAACAAAAAATTATTTCAGATGGTTGTACCTAGGAATAAAAAAATTCCATTTTAATGGGGGTAGTTCATTAAATCTAGCCCAACATGATGAAATCTCCATGGCTTCCCTTAAGAGTATCCTATTCTTCACTGGAGAAGATCAAAACACCCTTATTGAGCACATCAAAGATGTATTTACTCTTTGTTCAATAAATAATATAATATAAGAGAATGTTGCAATTAGGCTATTGATTGCCTCATTGAAGGGGAAGGGTATACAATGGTTCAGAGGTTTGAGAATCAACTCAATTACAACTGGGGATTAGTCAGGATAACAAATGTGTAAATATTTTTAAGAAAAATAGACCATTTTTCCTTGATAGAGAATCTATCCACCATCAAAAGAGCTCCACATGAGCACATGAATTACTTTAATTTTAGATTCCAAATAAATTGGTATAAAATTCCTCAAAAGATAAGACCATCTCTAGAGTTTTCTTTCTTATATTTTTTGAGGGTATTAAACAATGACATTTCTATAGTAATATAATCTACGGGTGGAGCCACACTCCCAAATTCTTTTGACATAGCTATTAGAGCTGAAAAAAACATCATACAAGATGATAAGATTTTACCAAGGCCTCTTATGCCCATTTTTGCAAAAATACAACACCATGTGCATCCTCAAACACTTGCATTTCCCCCTCTACCAGTTGCAATCAGCTAGGTTCCTACCTAAGAAAAGGTTGTCCCAACCCAATATTTTGACATCTAAGAAATAAAAGGCCCTCTTCACTATCTTTTTTACCTTGTGCATGGGTCTTCATCTTGACCTCAAAGGTTTTTGCATTTATTTTGAATAAATACTTCTATGTCTTAGCATTTAACAATAACATAGAGATAGATTTACATTATTGTCCTTTCTTATAGCTATAAAAAGGGAATTTTTGCTGAGGTTTGATTATGAATTCAACTGATCATTCATACAATACTATCAAAATTGTGTTTCATTCATAATTTAATAATTCCTTGGTGGTCATGGAAACTTATGAACTCTTCTTACTATAATCTTATTCCTTGTCACAACCATTTACCCTTCACTATTGCTTAGCATACTATCATCTATTAATTCTTCATTTGATGATTGTAATATTGATGTTGACTATCATTTATGACTTAGAAATTTTGTGCTTATCTTTTAAAGGGATTGTCACTTGTTTTCATTAGTAAAAAAACCTTTATGATATTCTACACATTTCCTCAACTCTAATTGTACTATTCTCACAATATATCTTGAAATGTTGTTCTTTACTGAACTCAACTATCATCAGACTCCCTATCGCTATCATTTCCATGACTCTTGACTGATCTATAATACATGAAACATTACTATATATAGCTCCATGGGTTTCAAATACATTTTCCATATTTGCACAACCTTGTATAAGTTATTCTCTTGTTTTACCCATTTAATAATTATCCCTTTGATATTTTCATGCTACTGCCATTTTATCTCTTTCCATTGTATTGTGTTGAGGACTTAAAAAATGATAGGCTTCTCATGTATTTATCTTGACAGTCATATCTACAAGTATACAAAGTCTTCTTGTTGTATGTGAGTTCTCAACCTTTTGAAATAAATTTGTGAAGGATGATGATATAGCAACGTTCCAAGACAAACATAGTCCCATTGACAATGAGTATTAAGGTGCTTTGAGGCTTAAATAACGGTATCCTATATATTATCTAAAGGTTATACTTTGAAAATAGTGCCAACATAAGGGATACCAGAGTACTCCTTTATTAATTTTAGTTGTAGTATAGTACAAATAGTTGGAATTGGTGAGAGGAAAATTCTAATTCCCCTTGAACTTTGGAAAGCTCAATCTCCCTCTCACTTTCTATTCACTTTCTCCCCATGAAATGTTAATTAATGTGCTCTTCAAATCTATAGACATCATTTTCATTAAGATTCTCACTATCACTTGTAGATTACTGTATTCTAACATCAATGAACACCATTTTCATGAATGTTTATTAAGAGACTCTAGTGTCTTAATGAATTTTATTTGTCACTATAGACCATCATATCATCTTGGTACATTGTCACCTAACAAGTTATGAGTTCTTCAAAATTCAATACCATTATCACGATAGGCCTATAGGCCACCTCTTGAAATTACATAACACTGCTATCTCTTCTCTTGCAGATTTTATGTTTGTGTCAACCAATATTAAACATCTGGTTGATATATTTGATATGTTTTAAGATTCTAACAATTCTTCTTTATTGTTCACTATTATAGTCCTTGCAAGAAGTTTCATCATTCTAGGTCTATCCCTTGATTATTAATATATACTATATCTTATCACTATTTGGCAACATCCTTACCATTCTCTCTGCATGGAATAACACTATCTCATAAAAACCTCATATACTTTCATAAGATATTCAATCTTAAGGTGGTATTCTTATGATATATGACAAAAATGTCAAAGAAGGATGACTCAATAGGACTACCATGACTATGGATTTTTACCCACAACCTATGATTTCCTTCTCTCAACTACCCTTGACATAGTTTGACAATGTATTCATCATTATTGTTATTTGATACCCTGAGATGATGAGCAAAATCTACAAACCTATACATATTTTTTGAATATTGATAGCCTTAGGGTTTAGTAGGTCAAAACCTCAATAGAATTTCAATACATGTTTCAGCATAACCTACAAAATTTGATAGACCTTATACACTATCATTTGACAGTTATTTCTACCACTTGTTAGGACAACATTATTTATCAATTATTTTGATTTTCTATTGTATCAGATTTTCCCTACTATTATTTGGTCTTGCATCAATAATCTCTATGAATTTTCCATTAGATCACATGGATCTTTATGGTCTTAGGAACTCCAAAAAAATAACCTAAGACCCATGGAATGCTATCCATTGTTCAATGTCACCTACAAACTATTGCTCACTATGGATTAATTAACACCATGTAACTCTTCATTTATTTATTATTGTTTATAACTTCAAACTTCACACAAACCATTAAACACCTTAGAAAAGCTTAAATCCTAAACTATACAAATAATACTTGTCATAATATAAAAACAAGCTTGTAAGGCCTACAACATGGGTGGGATATATGCAAACTCATGGAAATTCTCTAACTTCCATGTTAGATTCCATACTCCTATGGTTGATCTCTACAACGTTCCCTTCAAAGAATTTGTGTGTTCTCCACATCAAGAATAGAAGAAGACTCTTTCAACTCCCATGTAACGTGGTCCTTAAACCCTAAATATTTTAAAAGGATAAAAATTTGTAGCTCTTCCCTCTAGACTAGTGTGGGGACAATGGATTTTTAGAGTTTTTTTCCTTTGTTTTTATTTGGCACCTAAGACCTTTTTCAAGTGATTTGTGCCTTAGAAAACATTACTTAAGACCCTAAGGAACTATACTAAAAAATGGAGACTATAATAGCCTTATAAGATTTCATAGACATTTGACCAAGGTGACACAAAAAATTTCAACGTAGAAGAAGAATCTTTCAACTCCCATGCAACATGGTACTCCATCACCAAAACTTTAAAAATGAGAAAATTTTAACTGTTCCCTCTAATCTTGCATGGGATAGTGTATTTTTAAATATTTTCCCTTTGCTTTCTTTGGTTCCTAAGACCTTTTGCAAGCGATTTAAGACTTAGAAAACATTACTTAAGACTCATTAAGGAACTATACTAAGAAATGGAGACTATTAAAATATTTTAAGACTTCCTAGATGACTATTTGACCAAGGTGATACAAAGAATATTAACACTACCAAAATTGTATAGTATATATTTTTTGACCTTACAATTTGTCCCCACTTTAGTGGGGTTTTTCCACTAGGTGACAAAGATAATTTAAAGTAATGAAGTGAAAAATATAGAAAATAATAATATTTGAAGATATGAAAATAATACACAATAGTAAAACCATGCCACCAAGCTAAGACCTTCAAAATAAACATGTCAACAAATACATACTATAACATAACAATGTCATAAAGTATAAACCTACAAAATAAATGTGTTAAAAAATATAAACTACAATATATAATATGTCAATAATGAAATTCTTGGGAAGTGTAGACACCTAAAATTGACCATCATCCTTACCTAAATATTTCATCTATAATTGATTGAATATAATTGTAATTACTCACTTAATTATCTCATTCCCATCCCCCTATTAATTAAATCATATTTTATTATTTAATTAATAAAGAACAAATTATTTATCACTATTCACTCATCCTATTTCTATCCTAAACCATTTAATCATTCCTCTCCTATAGTCCACCTTAGGTAAATAAATCCAATTATTTATTTATCAACACCCCTCATCTTCATCCAAAAAACTAAATAAATATATAGTTTATAATTGAAGAAATGAAACTAAATAAAACTAATTCGGGTTCTGATGCAGAAACATGTGGACCAAGAAGGAAACAAACCTAAATTTTTTCTCCACTTGATAATCCTCAATTTTTTGTTTCATTTCTTCAATTATAAACTCAGCAAAATCATACCAGAAGAGTTCATGTTGCTTGCAAAATTGCATTGCTGGTCCCAGTTGTAAGGTTTCTATCCTCTCATCGGAGTCGCGGTCGCATACGAAGGCTAGCATGGACATGACATCCTGGAGATCATCGCAGAACGTGCCACACGACAACGGAATACTCAGAGTTTTAGTGGCTAAGATGTCTTTCCTACCAATCTCCTCTACCAAGAACTTTGAGCTAGTTTTCATCTTCTTCCATATTTTCTCTCATTTGCTTGGGTGAAAAGGCTCGATATTCTCCTTCCTCTTACTTGGGTCTGGAATACATAACCTGTGTCAGATGGCCTCTGCAGAGATATGCACCCTTAAGTTACGGACTTCGATGCAGTGGGTATCAAGATTATAACAGCGGATAGCAGCATCAAAAATCTCTGGGCAATAGTGCACCAGTGGGACCATGTATTGAGGGAGACCACTGTACCAAACTATTTGTGCCATAGATTGGTCTGCCTTTGGTGCCAATAACCTTGTACAAGCTACTTTTCTGAGGGACTTAGGGTTTTTCGCGAGCTTTGGGCATATATATTGTCCCATTTTTCCTCAACTCTTTTTTGGTTTCTCCATTTCTAGGGTTTATTCAGCTCTTCTGTGTGGGCTCTCCTTGTCCTTCGGGGTATACTAGGCGTAGCATATGCCACATCCTCATAGACATATACCTCTACTGGAGAACGAATAGCTGTGAATAACTCCTGGCTAATTTCCTCCTACATTGGTTGAGCTGAAGATTCTGGAATTTTCCTTCTTTGAAGATTCCTGCAAGTTCATGGTTGACTGTGACTATGCTCAGCTCTAGATAGACAGACAGAAAACAACTCTACACTTATCCTTGGAATTTGTAAAAATACTATGAAATATTAAGCCTTTTCATGCAATAATAACAACCTTTCCCAAGGTGGTAGGCGAAAGCAAGCCTTTTGCATTTAATTCGGCATGTACCGTTAATCTTGAAAATTGTGCAAAATGAACTGATTACTATTTTGAGGTGGTCAGAGTTCATTATTGCATATGGGCGATCATGTGATATGCCCTGATCTCCTTGGAACTTGAGCTGGCAATTGGCTTGCCAACCCTACGTTAGCATGCATGACAATTAATATCCTGGCCGGAATTATTACGCCAAGAAAACAATCACGGCCTGAAAAGATATGAATATCACTTTGGGCTTTGGGACGCGCTTGAGAGATGACACAATAGCCTATGGCCATACGTCTCACTGCCAACAAGCGCCACCTTTTTAAAGCTAATTAATCAACTTCATTTAATTAAGCACACATCGAGCCGTGCTATCACGAATGTAACTGGCCTGAAAATGTGAGCAAACGCAGGCTCACCTTTCAAGATAGCAACTAGCATAACATTACATTTTTTCGAAGCGAATTAGCATGAGTCTTGTCAATTTTTCTATAAATAGGCGAGTAAGTAGTGAGCAATTTATACTTATCTTTTGAGAAGTGATAGGCTAGTAGCAGCTTGCCTTAAGCAAGTCTTTTCATAGGTTAGGTGGTAAACAAATTCGGCATTAGATCAAAAGCCTAGGGATAGTGTTAGAGCAATGGATACCCCAGTTCGCCTGACCTCGTATAAGTCATAGACGACATTCCTAGGGGAGATTTCAACTAGTAGACTAAAAAGGATGACGAATAACAAGCATTCTCTAGTTTTGGTAGCCATAAAATGGGTTTTAGGAAAAGATTGCATAGAATATGAGGATAAGTATCGGGTGAATACCGACGTACGCTCCCACTTTGTAGCGTGCATGCTGGACAATTGCATTCCCTAGCCACTTATCTTGAAGCTGGTTAAAGAAATCTTCCTGAAAAAACACCTGAATGGTCTCGGTGAGGTCGTTGCACATGCTACCTATGGGGTAGGTCTGCCGTCAACCAGCGACCTGCGTCGCTTTATTGAGGAAGAAGCCGTTGTTGTTTGGATGTCGTTCCTCAGTGGATTCCACCTTCAAACCCATGATCAACACCATCAGAGAGTTACTCAGGCCCTACACTTCATGTTTCACAGTTACAACGTGATACCTTTCTACGACGTAGACTGGTATACTGACTTCAGGAACCTGGTGTTCTCCCCGCCAATGGCGATCGTGCCAAATGATGCTACCAGTGTTTCTGAGGAACCCATGGATGAGGAAGAAGTGGACGCTGCAGTGAATATGTCAATTGTTGCCAGCCATGCCTTCGGATAAACAACCCCTTTGCCTATTGCTCAAAATGTACCACCCTGCCTGCTCCTCAAACTACCTGACCCTAGTTATATATAAGCCTGAAGAAGGACATTATATATATAATAGCTCAAAATACCTGTAAATTTTGAAATACGGCTTCCCAGTCATTTTTGTAATGAAAAGAATATATATAAATAGATATCCATCGTTTTAAAGAAAATTCATGTTCTTTCTTTTTATTTTGTATTTAAGCTTTCTGGGTTTGCAACTTTCATATGCTATTTCTCTGCACATGGGTTTGTTTTATGTAAAGTAACTTTGGTGTTTCACCCACCAATAATAATGAGTTAATTCTGCAGAACAACAACTGATTTAGAAAAAGACTAGCCAAAGAAACGGAAATAAAAATGAAAGCGATATTTACATATGTACAAGGTAGAGCTTAACGCCTAATGGAATAGCTTAAGATGAATCCCATTGATCGAGATTCCTAACGGTTCCTGTTCCATATTCTCCAGCTCAAAAGAATTGTGTTCTTTGCACTGAATCACTTTAAAGGGACCCTCCCATAGGCTGTCAAATTTACTGTGCTGACCTGGATTTGCAGCCCTGCTATCATACTTTAGCACTAAGTCTCCACATTTTAGACCCCGGTCGGAAGCCTTCTTGTCAAACCATCGTTTGACCACTTGTTGACGGCTTGTCATTACTATTAGGAAATTCTCCCTTTTTTCTTGTACTTCCAACAGTTCGGCGAGCCGAACCTCCATGGCTTCATTTTGTTCTATCTCAAGAGATTTCAACAATTGTATTGCCGGAATCTCCATGGAGATAGGTAACAGTGCTTCTTTCCCATATACCAAATCATAAGGCAAAGTATTAAGGACTTGCTTAGAAGTTATGCGGTTTGCCTAGAGCGTTGTTCGGAGGTTTTTATGCCATTCCCTCTGGTGTTCTGAGCCAATCATTTTAAGAAGTCGGACTAAACTTTTGTTCGTCGACTCCGCTAGACCATTTCCCTGCGGGTAATAGTTTGATGATGTTTTAAGGAATATGCCATTCTTTAACGCAAAGTGACATACCTTTGCACCTAGGAATGCTCTGGCGTTATTCGAAATGATAGTTTTCGGAGGGTCGAACCTTGTCACCCGTTCCTTGAGGAAATCTACAATCTTTGTCTTTGTTGCGCCTTTAAGGGGAACAACCTCTGTCCACCTGGTGAAGTAATCCGTAGCGGTTAGAATCCACTTGTGTCCGACACTAGAGACCAGGTTGATCATTCTGATAAAGTCCAAGCCCCATTGTGCAAATGGTTCGTCCACCACTATAGGTCTAAGGGGCATTGCGGAATTCTTCCTTTTGTCGGCGAAGAACTGACATTTTTTACAAACTCTCACCAAAGAGTGGGAGTCACTAAAAAGTGTAGGCCAATAATAGCCAGCACGCATGATTTTAATTGCGGTGGTTTTGGCGGAGAAATGCCCACTTGCAGCGCTATTGTGGAATGCGTTAAGGATCCTCTTCACCTGCTCTGAAGTAACACATTGCAAGAGAACACCATTAAAATTATTTTTGAAAAGGACTCCTTCTATCAGCATATATCCGCAATTCTGAAGCTGGTAATACCTTCTTTTTTTGGATGAGAGGCCTGGCAGATACTTTTCGGTTTGCATGAAGCTCATTCTATCAGTCAGCCAATCGCCTTCCGATCCTGATTCATTTATCAAGAAGAGCTTTGGTTGTTCCTCCTCGACAGGTACCCCCTTGTTCTATGCCATATACTCACACAGTCCTCTTCCTTTAATAGTCTTAGTAGGCTTGACTTCGATGTCATATTCAAGGATCTTGGTGATCTAATTAGCCCTTTTTTCTGTGATCTCCCCTTCCATGATGTATTCACGCACACTAGAATGTGCAACATATACCAGAACTTTGTTGCAGGAAATTAGATGGCATAATTTTTTAAGTCCCTTTACTATTCCAAAGGCATGTCTTTCAACAAAGTTATAATTCTCCTCATATTCCTTTAGGGTCCGGGAATAGAATGCCATTGGATGTTCCCCCTTTCCTTCATTATCCTTTTGGGTCAGAACAGTAGCGATATTGGACTTGCTACTGAAAGTATACATTATAAAATCTTTGGATTGATCTGGATTAACCAGCACTGGGGTTGTGGAAATCGCTTCCTTGACCCTTTCAAAAGCCTCTCGAGCTTCCATTGTACATTTGAATGCTTGATCTTTCTTCAGCATTAGGGTGATCGGCCTAATCATTCCCGCGGAATCGAAAATAAACTTGCTGATAAAATTTACTTTGCCCAAGAAAAATTGGACACCTTTCTTATTTACCAGAAGGGGAAGTTCTTTGATAGCCTTTACTCGTTCAGGGTCAATTGAAACACCTTTTCTAGACACAACATGCCCCAAAAAATTACCCTGCGGCACTCCGAATACACATTTTTTTGGATTCAGGGAAACCCCAAACTCCTGGCACTTTTGAAAAACTAATTCCAAATGATCAAAATGATCATCTTTAGATTTAGAGAACATAGTAAGGTCATCCAGATATATTAGAATAAACTTATTGATCAGTTTGCTGAATGAGATGCCCATCGCCTACTGGAAAGTTGCCCCTACATTGGATAAACCAAAAGGAATTTTAGCATATGCAAATGTTCCCCACTTCGTGGTGAATGTAGTCTTGTGCTGATCCTCTTCTTTAACACAAATCTAATTATAGCCAGAGAAACCATCCAGTAGAGAGAACATTTTAGATCCTACCACAGTTTGTAGGATAGACTCCATAGAGGGCAACAAATATTGGGTCCTTCAGAGATGCTCTGTTCAGGTCCCGAAAGTCCACACATAAGCAGATATTCCCATTCTTCTTTCGGACTGGGACTAGATTCGATACCCAAGTACTATGTTTGATTGGGAAGAAAATGTGTGACTCAATGAGCTTGGTTAGCTCCTGTGCCATCAGGGCCTCAATTTTAGGGTTAACTGGCCTCTGTTTCTATCAGACTGGTTTCGCACCTTCTGTTAGCTCAATAGTGTGTTGAATGATGCTAAGATCGTAACCCTCCAGATCATCGTAGGACCAAGCCACTACTCTATACTTTTCGCAGAAACTGATGAGCCTTTCCTTATCATGGTGTGGGACATTTTTTCTGACTCAGAGATTTCTACCATCGGAGACCCGAAGGTCTTCATAATCACTTTTGTCTGCCATGAACTTCAACTTATCATTTTGGGCGTCATTACAATCGAAAAAGTTTTCGAGAGTAACTAATTCTTTCGAAAGTTTATTAGATTTGAGCTGCATAATTTGTCCTTCATAAGCCTCGGCGATCTTTGGTTGAAGTTGATCGGCGAACTCCCCTGAGTGCTGGATAAATGAAGAGATGTGTTCATTGCTTTCGAAGACTTGCCAACTCTAATCATTATCGGGGATGGCTGGTCGGACTAGCTGCATGTTCGTTATGAAGCAAGTCAAAAATGGGATCAAATTGAGCACCAATCACAACCATGTGATCGACATCGCTATTTTCTTTTCGGGGAACGGTCTGGATGTTAAAAGCTTCAAAACTATCAATCAGGTCCCATACTTGATGCCGATAGGATCTCATGCGGACATTCTTTGTTGTGGAAGTTCCTCGGACCTAGTTAACTACCAGTTCGGAATCCCCGAACATAATCAATTGCTTAATGCCCATTCGTTCCGCAAGGCTTAGGCCTTGGACTAACCCTTCATATTAAGCCTCATTGTTTGAACAGGCGAAGTGAAAGCGGAAAGACATCAACAATTTTTCATTCTGTGGGGATATTAGATATACCCCTACTCTAGCACCTACTTTGCTTCTTGCTCCGTCAAAGTACAATGTCCATAGCTCATTTTCTTGGTTATCGTCGGATTCTTTGACAACCTTTGGAAGCACATGGTCTTCGTCATAAATTACATATGTGCCCAATCATGTAGCATGATAATTTTTGAAAGGGTCATTGTTTATATGTTCGCTCAATAGAGCATTTTCTTTATCATTCCGATCTCCGCTCACCTTCTCTTCTTCTAGCAAATCAACACTATACATTTCTTGCTTGGTGATAGAGGTATGCACCACTTCAAAATTGATCAAGGCCTCATCTGCCACATGTTCAAAATGTAGAGCCTTCGAGTCTATCTTCATTTTTGCACCATGTTTGGTCCTAAGTATCAGATGTGACCAATCCAAGGACAAGTATCCGCCCACCTTTGAAGTAAATTCTCGGGATAGACATAGACCAAACATAGGAGGAACATCTATGATCACCGTATCTTGCGGGACCGTGATACTCGGGCAGGCAAATAGAGTTAACAGAAGTGCTTTGATGACACCTACGGTCTCAACTTTGTTTCCATCAAGCTACATAACCCCTCTTTTCATAGGTTCGTAGGTGAGTCCCAAAGCTTCGACTATCTGTTTAGGCATAACTGTCGTATTATCACTAGAATCAATCATAGCATTGTGTAATAGCTTATTTCCTACAATGAGAGTCAAGAAGAAGGGTTGAGGTTTCAACCTACTTTTATTTCTGGCAAGGGATTCCTTCGCCTTGTCTGTAAGAACCTTAGCTAGTGGTATTTGATAAACAACCTTTGTACTGGTAGACAGCTCTATTGGTGCTAGGTTGATCTCTTCTTGAAGTGCCTTCTGTAATATAGTCTTCTGTTCTGGGATAGCTAGAATGTCCCACAAAGACACATTAGCGGATGATTTCTTCAATTTCTCTACCACATTAAAAGGTGGCAAACTCAAAAAAAAATTCTCCTTGGTTCTTGCTATAATAATTTCCTTATGTGGTTGAGAAGATGAAGGGACGGTTAAAACACTGGGAATTTGATTAGAAA
The DNA here is from genome assembly GCA_007258455.2 of Sequoia sempervirens. NCBI lineage: Eukaryota > Viridiplantae > Streptophyta > Pinopsida > Cupressales > Cupressaceae > Sequoia > Sequoia sempervirens. Next base: position 315,336,881 of record VDFB02281492.1, on the reverse strand, counting down.
CGCTTTTGATTGGTGGGCTATCTGGATGTGAAACTAGTGGCTCACCGGTGAATCTCCTCTTTGAGTGCGTGTTGTAATCAAACTGTACTTGCAGTGTTTCAGATATGAATGCATCATTGGCAAACACTGTTTCTTCTTCCTCCATCCAGGAGAAGAGTGCATGATCAAGAGCAATATCAGACTCTTGTTCTAAAGACATTCCTTGCATTTGCGCGGCAAGGATCGCACTCTCCATTGGCGAGGCATATACGTAACCTCCATTTTCTGTTGCAGTGCCTTGACTGCGTTGCTCCGCCACTTTCTGTTGTAGGTTGCTGCGCGGATAGTTTCGAGGCATATGCGCATCGCTGCAAGGGAAACACCATGGATTGATATCATCAATAAGATTGTTTTGTCCCGCGGTTAATTCCCTACTCGAGCTTGGCAATGCACTTGTCAGCGGAGTAGGCACCGACACCATTTGGTTTGCCGTCGGGGCTGGTGGATTAGTGCGAGGCACACCCTGATATTGATTCTGCTGATAGGAAGACTGCCCACCTTGATAGTTTTGATATGCAGGCTTCGGGGGCGTTGCTTGGTTCCACTTAAGAGTGGTTATATCATTTTCCATGGTTCGCAACATCTCTTTGAGGTCACTTATTTCATCTTTGGAAGATCCTGACATAGAAGCTATGTTTTCAGGTGCGGCTACATATGAGTATATTGACTGGGCAATTGCGGACGCACTAGTCGACGCGACCTCTTGCCTGGAAATCGATATTTGAGGGAATATCGGCATAATAGGTCGAGGAGGCAATTTTCTGCAATCTATTAAATGATTCTCAGCTTTGATAGTAGTACCATAAGCATCCGGTAGAGTAGCTCCTCCCAAAGACTTGATCATTACATAAATGTCTAAATTGATGGACTTCAGATAGAATATAAAGGTCAACTCAGGAGTCGGGCAGATAGTAACAGCGATCCTCTACCAATTTGCATGAAATCGGGCATTGAAGTCTGTGAAAGCCTCCTAGGGGGCTCGTTTTATGACGGATAGCTGATAATATAATGAAGAACGATCTCTGTCATTTGAGAACCTTTCATAGAATGATCTCCGAGCTTATCCCAGTTGTGAATTGAATTAGGAGTTAGCGTTCGATACCAATCCAGAGCCTTTCCTTTAAAAGATGCAATGAAGAGCCTCAGGGCTACATTCTGCGTAGTAATATTGTGCACCAGATAAACGTCCACTACATCCTGCAAATGTTCTGCTGGCTTTTTTGAGTTATCTCCAGCAAATTTGGGGATAGCTTTCATGGCCGAAACCGGGATAGCGCCCCAAACAGCGGGTGCTACCGGGGCTACTAGGGGACTCCCAACATGCCATGCTACGTAGTTTCTGTTGGCGACTGACAACATGGTGAGGGGAAAAGGTGGTGGGAATAGAATGGTTACCAGCTGATTTGCGGCCTAGACTGTCCCTAGCGGAGGTACTAGTAAACCTGGGTTATCTGCAGTCTGGGATCTAGTTACAAGCCGATGGCTCATACACCCCTCTACAATGCAATTTCATTAAGTTCGGGTCCCACCGGGCGTGCCAGAAAAAGAACAAACTGTTGATGCCAAAAATTGATGAGGTAACAGTGTCTTATGGGAAACTCAGTTTAAGGGGGACCTTTTGCGCTAAACTGAGTGACCTCTAGATTTTTAAAGAAACCGACTTCTTCTATGATGGGTTTTGGAAAGGGAAAAGGAAGCGGATATAATAAAGCAAAGTATAACCTAAGGTGATGCGCCAAGATCTGCTAATGGGCACGATAAATCATAGATTTAAGGGCCTGAATGGTGTTGTGTTCCAAAACGTCAAAGACTTAAGATTATAGCATAGACAATTCATTTATTGACATAAAATAATGTTGCATACATTCTCACTACTAAGAAGAGTCATTAGACATGATTTAGATAAGCAAATTTGTATCCAACATATATGGAAGTTCTTCCAATGAAATGTTAAGACAGTACAAAGCACAGTTTACAGTTTAATCAAAGCATGAAAAATAGAAAGGCCGAACAATTGACATAGTTTGAAAGTTGCAATTTAAATAGAACAGTAATAGAGGCCTGGCATCTTTTGCTAAAACTAGTGTATTTTTCTAAATTCCAGACCCTCCCCTCATCAACAGAGAGAGTATATATAGCAGAAAAAAACCTCCCACCACTTCAGAGAATAACAACAGAAAATATCTCACAATCTTTTGTAATGATGCCTGAATCAGAAGATTCCCAAGGCCGTTACAACAACATCAAGCCAGAACACAGCATCTAGTCGCCCTACGTACAGTTGCATCCTTTGCAATGATGGCAGTGGTCCCAGCAAGGCTCAAGCAGACAAATGCCATCCATCACTGCAAATGATTATGACCAACAACAACCAATAGCGTTATTTAGTTCATCTGGCCCATCGCCTGCATAACAAATCAGCATTTAGGCATGTGGCAGCCTTTCGCTGCCTGCATGAAACCTTCTCCCATCGCTGTTGAGGATTTGCGAAAATGCGACACACGTCAAATGGGCTGAGATCCTTATAGCGGTGGAGGGAATGCTCCATCAGCTGGGTGTGAAAGATGCGTGGCAGCATTTCACTGCCCGCAGCTACTTATTTCCTCACTATGTTGAAAGATTTGCGAACGGTTGCCACCTGGCAGAATGTGGGGCCCGCCAACACATTTTAAGAACGAAAAAATTCGTGGAAGCATTTCGCAGCCCGACGAGGCCTTGAGGAAGCAAGCAACAAAAGTAGCTCGTAACAGTGACATGTGGGAGCCTAGCGGAGCTTCCCAGGAACCGAAAGGAAAGCTGATACCCGAAACTATGGAGAGTCGCTGCGTAAAGTGGCAGATCAAAAACTTGATAGAAAGCCAAGTAAACTTGGCGATGCATAGGCCGACACATACATAATGCAAAAATAAACCCGAAGGGAGCTGCTCAAATATTTATTTTAACAGATACCAACACTGAAGATGCGAGACAAAAAAGTGTCTCACTTTCAATTATTTTCAAAAAATAAAATTACATACTGAAAGCTTACATGCTACAGCCTCATGGGCTTGATTCATTACAACAAAATCAACTATGAAAAGAAAATCTACTATTTGAAGCCACAATCTGCACTATCCGGGCCACCTTCTACAACCCCCACTTAACCCTTTTTATTTTCCACAATAACCACCCTAGAATGTTTTAGAAAGTTTAAATTTCCACACCGTTTGATTTCTAGCCTAGGAAGAAATTTTTATGAAATTCACTTTTTCGAGGACCAACTTCGTGGGGTCATAAATTTTGATCTGGGTGTCTAATTTTCTATTATTTCTTATTGTTGGAAATCTCTCAACGATCTCTACAACATGTGAACCCACCATAGGTTGGTTCAACCACTTTTTGAGTTGTTTCGGGGCCTCTAAAGTTTTATATCTGAATTTGAAGCTACATTGGATAAATTTCTCATGACGAAAACTTTAATTTCTCCCAAACCGTGCAGGGTATTGAGGTGATTATTTTGCGACTCAATTTTTTTCAGCTCTGTTCCTTGGGGTAAATTTTCATGTCCATATGAGTCCGTTTAGGCCTACTTACTAAAAAAAGTAAGTGCCCATTTTTTGCTATTTATGATGCTGATAGTCTTATACCCCTTAAGTTTCATCATGGGACACAAAACAACTAAATAAAATAAAGAAAATAATTTTTTTTTGGGTGATGCAAGATTTCCCTACACCGCTAGATGCTCCTGCATCAGACACCCAGGGTAATTTGAAAAGTGACCCTATCACTTCTCAAGAGTTAGAGGGAAACCAAGATGGTTAACCTCAACCTCAGACAACCATGATGAATCTTCAATAGGCCTTCATCTCCATTTCACTAAGTACTCTGCATATTGCCTATTTCTCATTCTTCTACCCACATGACTATCCAAGATTTCTTCTATCTCTTCTTCGAAGTAGGTGTTGGAATTTCCCACTATTCTTTTAGCGGACCCTCCTCTATATCACCTTCATGATACTCTATCAAATCAACAATGTTGAACATAGGAGAAATTTTTATTCCACTAGGAAACTCTACTTTATAAGCATTTCCTGAATCATGCTTCTTCGGGATCTTGCATGGTCCAAACTTCTTCATCTTTAACTTGTTGTATGTACCAACTAGAAACCTTTCCTTTCACAAATGAACCATGACTTCATCTCCTACCTAGAACTCCTTATACCTCATTTTCTGATCTGCCTGAGCCTTATATTTGAGTTCATCTTATTGATATGTTTCTTCACCTCTTCATGCAAATTCTTCAGGTGCTCAGCAAAATATTCAGCCTCAACAATACTTTTTTCCCCCTTATCCATCTTTCTCAGTTCAAAAGTAGTTTTTGGACTACTCCCATATACAATCTGGAATGGTGATTTACTAGTGCTCCTATTGATAGAATTGTTATAAGAAATCTTTTCCTGTGGTATAATCAAATCCCATCCCTTGGGCTTATCTCCAACTAAGCATCTTAGCAGGTTGCCCAAACTCCTATTCACCACCTTTGTTTGTTCATCAGTCTATGGATGGTGTGCAAAACTGAACTTCAAATCTATCTTCAACTTCTTCCATAATGTCCTCTAGAAATAACCAACAAATTTGGCATCTCTGTCTAACACTATACTCTTTGGTAGACCATGTAGTCTCACCACCTCTTTGAAAAATAACTCTACAACATGAACATCATTGGTTTTATGACATAGAATGAAATGTGCCATCTTTGAAAATCTATCCACCACCAAAAATATGGAATCATTCCCTCTTTGTGCCCTTGGCAAGACAAGAACAAAATCCATGCTAATATCCTCCCACATCCTCTCAGGTACAGGTAATAGCTGATACAATCCAGTATTTTGACTTGTTCCTTTCACTATCTGACATACTTTGCAACTTTGTACAAACTTCTTCACATCTTGTTGTAACTGTGGCCAATAATAATTCTCACTGACAAGAGCAATGGTCTTATCTCGACCAAAATGTCCATCCAATCCCCCACTATACTTCTCCTTGATTAGATTCTCTCTCATAGAACTCCTTGGAATATACAATTGGCTTCCTCTAAACAACATCCCATCTTGGATTAAGAAATCCAACCATCTCATCCTATTGAATGTAATAGGTTCCAAACAAGCCTTCCCAACTTCTACAAAGTCTAGATCTTCTGGATACAAACTCTTGAGTTCATTGAACCCAACAACCTCTATATTCATCTCTATGAACAAATTTTTCCTTCTACTTAAGGCATCTACAACTCTATTTGACCTTCCACTCCTATGCTTCAAAAAAAAGTATAACTCTACAAAAACTCAACCCATTTTAAGTGCCTTTGATTCAAATTTCCTTGACTATTGAGATACTGCAAAGCCTGGTGATTAGTATATAAAACAAATTCTTTTAGCAATAAATAGTGTCTTTATTTCTTCAAAGCCTGAACTATAGCATAAAACTCTTGATCATAGACAAAATATTTCTTCTTAGCATCATTTAACTACTCACTAAAATAGGCAACATGCTTACCTTCTTGACTCAAAACAACTCCTATGGCAATGCCACTAGCATCATAATCTACTTGAAAGACCTTATTGAAATCTGGAAGTGCCAAAATAGATTGCTTTATAACTTTTTGCTCAACATATAAATTTCTTTGGCTGCTTCGGTAGTCCACTTAAACTTTTCTCTATCCCCTCTAATTTCTTTAGTTAAAGGTGCACAAATACTACTAAAATTCTTAATAAATTTTTTGTAAAAAATTGCTCAACCGTGAAATGATCTTACCTCTATAACACTCATCGGGGTAGGCCATTCAATGATAGCTCTCACCTTCTCTGGATCCATTTTAAGACCCTCTGCTGAGACAAGAAATCCCAGATACACCAACTCTCTCTTCAAAAAACTACATTTCTTCAAATTAATCAACAACTTCTCCTCCTTTAGCTTCTCAAAAACTCTTCGGATATGCATCAAGTGCTCCTCCAATGTCTTACTAAAAATCAAAATATCGTCTAAGTAAACAATAACAAATTTTCCTAAAAATTCTTTCAATACCTCATTCATAAGCTGCATAAATGTGCTCGGTGCATTGGTTAGCCCAAAATACATGACTAACCACTCATACAAGCCCTCCTTGGTTTTGAAGGCGGTCTTCCATTCATCTCCTTCTCTAATCCGGATTTGGTGATATCCACTCTTTAGATCTATATTTGTGAAGTACTCAACTCCACTCAAACAATCCATAATGTCATCCATTCTTGGCAAGGGAAATCTATACTTGATGGTGATCTTGTTGATGGCTCTAGAGTTTGTACACATCCACCATTCCCCATCCTTCTTTGCTGTTAGTACTGTAGGTACTGCACATGGACTCAAACTCTCCCTAATCAATCCTTTTCGTAACAATTCTTTCACTTGTTTGTTCAAATCTTCACTCTTTGCGAGAGTCATACGATGAGCTGCCTTATTTGGAAAACTGGCTCTAGGAATTAGGTCCATCTGGTGACTGATCTTTCTTATGGGAGGAAAACCTTCAAGTACGTTATAAAAAATAATAGCTTGAAACTCATTCAACAAATCTGAAATATGTATAGGTACCTCAGTAGTATCTTCTTTATCATTTCTAGGGATCAATGCAAAACACATAAGCTCATGCTTTATACCTTCTAGGAACTTTCTTCCATCAACCAAACAAATTATTACATTACTGCATACCTTTTCTTTCGCCTCTTTCAAGGAATTCAATTTATGACAGACCCCATCCTTTTTCAAAGAATAGGTGTTGGCATTTCCATCATGTATTGCTCATTGATCAAACTGCCACGATCTGCCTAACAACATATGACAAACATCCATAGGCATAATATCACACAATACCTCATCATGGTAATTTCCAATCTTGAACTTTACCAGACATTGTTCATTTACCAAGGCTTTATGGTTCTTCTACAACCAAGCAATCTAGTATGGGTTCAGATGCCTTTTTTTCTCCAACTGCAACTTACTAACCATTTCTTCTAAAACAAGGTTATCAGTACTACCTCCATCAATAATAACATTGTAAACTTTACCTTCACACTTACATCTGGTGTGAAACAAATTCATCCTTTGAGTTGGTTCATTCTCCTCATTCAGGAAGGCTCTTTTGGTAACAAAAACATCTCCTCTTTCTGCATCCTCAGAATGTGAAGACTCGGTATCTTCATTTACATGTGCAACTCATGCATTACCCTCAAGTCTTCTATTTTTCCTTTATGTTGAGGACACTCATATGCTCTATTTCCTTCTTCTCCACACTGGTAACAGGTTCCACGAAAACCTCCCCTTTCCAGTCCTCGTCTAGATTTCCTTTTTCCTCTTTGGTCTCCGTTATTCTGATCATGAGGACGATAGGTGTTATCTCCTTTTTGGTTTTGGCTACTACTAAAGCCTTCACCCCTCTTTTGATCTTCATTTCGGTCCACTGGTCTTTCCTCCACAGCCTCCACCTCGTTGTTTGTTCTCAAACCTATTGTTCAATCATTCTTCAACCTTTAGAGAAAATTGATAAGTGTCCTCAATGGTGGTCATTCTTACCAGTGCCAATTCTTCATGTACGCTTGGATTTAAGCTATTAATATAAAGAGAAACTTTCTCTTTATTTGCCTCAGAATGTTCTATCTGAATCAGGACCTTGTGAAATTCCTTTGTATATTCTTTCATCATCCGTGTCCCTTGCCTCAAGCTCTACATCTTCTTGTGCAGCTCCAATTCGTAATCGACTGGAATAAATTGTTTCTTCAATTTTGACACCATTATGTCCCATCTAGAAATTTTATCTTTCCCTTATCTTCCTCTTTTTAACTGGACCTATTTCCACCATATACTGGCGCAACCTTTCAATTTTATCTTTGCAAACCTCACTCTGTAAGGATCTTCAATCTCCTCAAACTCGAAAAAATTCCTCCATGTCATTGATCCAATCAATCAATTGTCTAAGATTCAGATTTCCACTAAAATTTGAAACCTCCATTTTAGGTCTCTTCCCAATGCTTGAGATCGCTCGCAACAATCTTCTTTCTCTAGGATCCATTGGATCCTGCTCTTCCTCTTCCATTTCCTCTTCTATTTCATTTTCACTGTCATCTCTGTCTTGTTGCACATCTCTTCTTTGAACCTCTTGTTGCAAGGCTTCTAATTGCCTTCTAAGGGCTCTGATTTCATCTCTAGGTTGATCTCTTCGTCCACCACCTCGAGCTCTACCTCTTCCATAATGGGCAAGTCTTGGAGGCATCTTGAACTCAACCCATAATCAAATGTCCTACTGCAACTGCCTCACATGCAACGCTCTATTACAGGCTCAAAAACTCTAGCTCCAATACCACTTGATGAGGGCCACACCGCCCAAAACCAAAATAAATCACAACAATAGATACCAACACAGAAGATGCGAGACAAAAAATGTCTCACTTTCAATTATTTTCAGAAAATGAAATTACAGATTCAAAGCTTACATGCTACAACCTCATGGGCTTGATTCATTACAACAAAATCTACTATTCAGAGCCACAATATGCACTATCTAGGCCACCTTCTACAACCCCCACTTAACCCTTTTTATTTTCCACAATAACCACCCTAGAATGTTCTAGAAAACTCAAATTTCCCCATCGTTTGATTTATGACCTAGGAAGAATTTTTTATGAAATTCACTTTTTCGAGGACCTACTTCGCGAGGCCATAACTTTTGATCCGAGTGTTTGATTTGCTATTATTGCATATTATTGGAAAGCTCTCAACGAGCTCTACAACATGCAAACCAACCATATGTTGGTCTAGCCACTTTTTGAGTTGTTTCAGGGCCTCTACAGTTTTATATCTAAACTTGAAGTTGCATTGGAGAAATTTCTTGGGATGAAAAACTTTAATTTCTCCCAAACCGTGCAGGGTATTGAGGTGATTCTTTTGTGACCTGAAATATTTTTTAGCTCTGCTCTTTGGGGTAAATTTTCACATCCATATGAGCCTGTTTAGGCCTACTTACTAAAAATAGTAAGTGTCCGTTTTTTGCTATTTTTGACGCTTGATAGTCTTATACCCCTTAAGTGCCATCATGGGACTCAAAACAACTAAAGAAAATAAAGAAAACAATTTTTTTTTGGGTGATACAAGATTTCCCTACACCGCTGAATGCTCCTGCATCATTATGTGAATGAAGATGTTGGTATTTTTTATGAAGAATCTAATCATGAAGATCTTGATGACAATGAATGCTTGTTCTTGGCTATAAAAAATGAGTCTAGTTTTGATGGAAAGCATAATACCTGCAGATAGGTTGAAGAATGATTGAGGGCGCTACCGCAACTCTGTGAGGGCGCTACCGCAACTCTGTGAGGGCGCTACCGCAATTCTGTGGAGGCGCTACCGCAATTCTGTGAGGGCGCTACCGCACTCTCTGTGAGGGCGCTACCGCGAATCCCTATGAGGGCGGCACTCGAGGGCTTATCGCAACTCTGGAGGGCGCCACCACACTCGCTGGGCGCCACCGCACTCCGCACCACAGCTCAGGGCGCCACCGCACTCCGGCGGGGGTTACCGCAACTCTGTGGGGGCGCCACCGGCGGGCGGACTACCGCAACCTGCGACTGGGAGGGCGCTACCACACTTCCCTGGGGGGCTTACCGCGACTTTGGTGAGGGTTGCCCAACTCGCGGGGGCGCCACCGCAGGTGGGCCACCCTTCTTGGTGGGCCACCGACTGCGGGGGCGCTTTGTGAGGGCACACGCACTCTCGCGGGAGGGCGCTTATCGTGAACACCCGGGCGGGCGCACTCGCCACCTGCCATCCATGCCACCACAATGGCGCGCTGCGACTCGGAGGGCTGCCACCGCAACTGCGGGTGGCTGCACCGCGACTTTGCTCAGGGCGGCGCTCGCCGCAACCTCGAAGACTGGTATGGGGCCTCGACACTTCTGGGCTTCCGGCGCGCGCCGGGTGGCGCTACCACACCTGTGCGCTACCGCAACTCTGTGGAGGCGCTACCCACTTCTGTGGGGGCACCGCAAACTGTGGGGGGCTACCGCACTTCTGTGAGGGCGCTACCAACTCTGTAAAGGGCGTCGCCGCACTTCTGTGAGCTTTTCCTACAAAATCTTAACTCAAAGAAATATTAAATGCAAGACCCGTGTGTGGGTCCCACCGGGCGTGCCAGAAATGTGATACCTTAGAATTCATACTGCTCTAAATGTGCAAAACAACTAAGAAACATGAATAACAAAATGCCAAGGACACCTCAAGATTAGCCAAAAGAGAGTTACAACGAAAATGAATGCAAATAAAATGAAACACAAACACTTTTACCTCCCTTGTTGTTGAAACTTCTTTGATTGGCCCTTGCTTGGATTGGTTGTGTGCTCCTTAGATGATTGTTTGAATGTCTATAATGCAAGCTTCAATATGCAAAATGATGGACAAAGATGGTTGAATGATTGAAAAAGGCTTGGACAGCATGTAGTTATGAGAGTGCAAAGTGTTGAGAATGCAAAATGATAGCATAAGGATGCAAGATAGCTAAGTGTTGAGTAGGCAAATGGGCAGCATGTAGTTGCTTCAATCTAAAGTGTTGGAAATAAAAATGACAGCATAAAGGTGCAAGATAGCTAAGTGTTTGGGAAAGCAAATGGGCAGCATGTAGTTGCTCAAATCTAAAGTTTGGAAATGTCCCGAGAAGGGGGTATTTATAGAGGATCTTGAATTTCTATAGAATTCAATGGTCAAGATTGATCCATAAGGCCAAGATGAAGGGCTATGGTGGGTTGAGAACTCCACAAGCCCTCACACTTTACATGTGGAGGGTGAAGTGGACAAGAGGATATGAGGTGAGATGAGTTGTCAAAAAGGTACATGAGGTGGAAAGGACATGCACCTTGGGGGATGAGAGGATTTCCACAAAAAGGGATTTCTTGTCCCCAAGTGGGAGTGAAAAGGACTTTTGAGGAATTTTGGAATTCCTCAAAAATCTACATGGGAAAAGGAAAGGTGGTTGGGGATATAAATGTGAATTAAAAATTCACACTCATAGGATGATCTAGAGGATAAAAGGTGGGCTCCAAAAAGGTGGGACTTGGTCACATGTGGAGATTGTGACAAGTCCAAGGTTGGTCACATGTGGAGATTGTGACAAGTCCAAGGTTCTAGAAGCCTTGGAAGATGGAATGTGAATTAAAATTCACATATAAAGAGGGAATCTAGGAAGAATAAAAAAGAATTAAAAATTCCTTGGAGAATGATTAGCTTTAATTAATCAATTAGAAGATAAATAAGGATTGTAGCCAACTTGCAAAGTTGGGAGGATGTGACACATCCTAATCAAGGATTAGGCATGTGCACATCCCTAATGAAGAGATTAGGAGATGGATTAGGATTAGATGAAAATGACATGTGAGGAATTAAATAAATGTAATATTTATTTAATTTTTTTTGAAAAGAGGATTAAGGAGGGTAAGGTATTTAATTATTAATTAAATACCTTAGGGATTTAGCAGAATTAACGATATTAATTAAATAATAGTAATATTATTTAATTAACTCAGATAAGAGGATGTTTAGACGAAAAGTGATAAATTTGGATAAATTAAGTGTCCAAATTTGGATGTCTACACTAAAATATAGGTGAAGTAAAATGCTCCAAAAAAGAGTGAAGGTACTATAATTTTTTCTCTTCATGCTAAACAAGAAAAGAAATATTGGGTTGTTGATAGTGGTTGTTCACATCACATGACTGGTGATAAAAGTAAGTTTGTTAAACTTCAAAAATTATGATGGTTTCTTAGTTAAATTTAGAGATGATATTGGTGCTAAGATTTATGGAATAGGTTCAGTCAGTTTTGATGGAAAGCATAATACCTGCAGATAGGGAAAAAAATCAATCAGATTTAGTATTGAAAACAATAAACTAACTAAACCCTATCAAGCACCATGAAGTACAAACTAGAATGAAAAAACAAATAAACAAAATACATGCAAACCAATTTTCAAACTAGACTTGATTGACCTCCATGGCTTTTCTCCACCTGCATAAGAATGCAAGATTTTGAAGGTTGATTATTGGAGGAATGTTGGGTGCTCATTCCTACAACATAACGACTTGATGATGATGACAAATGGAGAATGATAGAGACAGATGGAAGATTGAGGAATGATTTTGATAGAATGAGGATGTTAAAAGAAGATTCGATGCAAATGGCCTGTGAAAAGTTAGATTTATAGAGTTTCGATGTGGATGGAGAAGAAGATTCAACAAGATTTGATTTTTTCTTTATTTGATCAAAGAGGAAATAGAACAAGATAAGATAAGATTTTAAAAAGATAGAAGGATTTTGATTTTCTCTTTTTAAGGAAATAAATCCTGAAAAAAATGAGAAGGATAATTGATGAATTATCTAATTAAATAAATAAATTAGATACACATGAGTTTCACTTTTGGAAAGAAAGCGAAAAGATCTTTTTAAGATTTTATTAATTAAATAAATATTTTATTTATTTAATTAATGTTGAATTTATTAACATTAGAAGAATTAATAGAAAGAATTTAATTAATTAAATAATATAAATTATTTAATTAACATTAGCAGAATGGATGGATTATGCATAGGAAGGGAATAAATGAAATTAGTCAAATAAATAACATTTATTTAACTAATTAGGTGATGAAATTGGTACCTAGGGTAAAACATGATGTAATGTTGGTGAGAAGGTGTTCTAAGAGGACATTTTTAGGTGTCTACATTTTTCCCCTCTTTGAGATGATGTTCGAGATGATGATATTTGTGTCGAGTAACATCATTTCAAAGAAGTTAAAGTATGAATAGAGGAAAATGGATAATTATAGAAAGATAGGATGATGATGGCGATGTAAGGATATGATGATGATGATGTAAGGGTATGATGATGATGATGATGATATAAGGGTATGATGATGATGGGATGGTGATGCCCCCTCGAGAGGATAGGTGGGTTGAACAAACATGGGTAGGCTCTCAAAATGAAATGAAATGATAAAGGAGGGATAAGATGAATGGTGCAAGATAGAAAGTGGATGAAGGAGATGAAAGGATGTGTTATGCTGCAATGAAGGTGAGCAACCATGATGTTTGATATAGAACTAGACATTATGCACCAAGATATGAGGACCAAGGTGACGATGTGTCTCATGCCCCAATGTAATACAACCTTGTCTAGACGTATGAGGAATTAAACTTAGAGCATTAAAGTCCTAATGCACAAAAGGTATGATATGACCTTAGATGCAAATGATAGTGCAAAAAGCTATTCCAACATACACAAGATATGAATATTAGCTGGAATGATATGGATTTGATACAAATGTAAGATAAAATGATAACACACACAAGCAAGCAAGCAAACATGTACAAATGATTCAAAAACAAACAAGGTAGTGCCCCTGTCAAGTTGTAAACCGTTGATTGATTGATTGATTGATGATGATAGAGTTGTCATTGTGGGGAATGATATAGCCCTAGATCAACACAAGGATGATTGATTGACTGATTGGTCGATTTGGTTTATGACAAGATTAGCATCAAGACCATTAATGCAATTGGATAATTTAAAAGATTGATTGACTTGATTGGTATGGATTGATGATGACCTGCATTTGGATTGTTGATTGGAATGATTGAAGATGATTTGATGTATGGATGAATGGATTTGATCAAGATGATTGATTGGTTGAATGGTTGGATGATTGAATTGAGTCGATGGATTGATTAGATGAAATGGGAAGAAGTTATTAGATGGATTGATTTTATTGCTTGGATTTTTGTTGGATATTTTATTTTTTTGTCTATTTTCCATTTTTTGTATTTTTGGGGATATTTTGATTTCTTTCGATTTTTGAAATGTTTCGATTTTTTTTGGACTTTTGAAATGTTTTGATTTTTTTGGACTTTTGATTTTTTTTGATTTTTTTTGGACTTTTGAAATGTTTTAAGGTGTCAAAGGATGAAAATTTGAGTAGCCTTTGTGCTAGATACCAATGACAAGGGGAAAACCAAGTCTAGGTGCAAGGGTGGGTGATGGGATAAGGGATAAAAGGCTCATGATAAGAGATCAAGGATGTGATCTCCAAAATATATGTCACATAGGAATAACATGCCCCAATCTAGGTACAAGACTTGGGATTTTTTCGGAAAAAATGTATGACAATAGGATAATGATAAGATTGGTTGAGGTATGTCAAGAGATACCCAAAACATGTTTCAACTTTTTTCCCCTATATCTTCATCAAGATCAAAAGGAGAAGGGTGGATAAGTGGAATCAATATGATAGGTATGTATGATGGCTAAGATGGTAGGTAGGATGGAAATGATATGACATGAATGATAGGTTGGAAAGATAAGACATTGTGCCCCCAAGTGTAAGTGGCATAGAAGATCAACCTACACATGACGCCTGTTTGCTAGGTTTTCATCATTGTACTTATCCAGGGTGCCTGTTTACTAGGTTTTCACCATTGGACGAAGGAATTTCTCTTTACTTTTTTTTTTTGGTTTTTGAATTTTTGGATAGGAGAAGGGGAATATGGATAGAAGGGACTCAAGTGTCTAGTTCCATGAAAGGTGATAGACCACTAAAGATGGATGTCATTGTATGGACCATTTCAAATGTCATTATGCTCATAGATGTCGGTAAGGGATGACATGAAAGGGAGATGGAGTAGGTAGATGATGGATTTATGATAGGCTTATGCAAGAATGGATGAGGAATAGTGGATTATGATCTGGATTGTATAGGACTTGTGCAAAAGGATGGATGCAAGGTTTATGCAAAAGCATGGACCATAGGAAGATGGTGGGCAAATATGTAGGATAATGAGTGAAGGATGAGGAGATGGAGGTATGTGGAATTGTTTTGAAATGGAAGGGAACCATGACCAATGGTTGCAAACACTATGATAAACATTGAATATTTTGATGTGGACGGGGTGTAGAAAGAAATGGAGATGCTTTCTTAGGAGATGGGTGATGAAGTGCTTTAGGTACCCACATAAACTTAGTATTTTTATGACTTTTAGTTTGCTTGTGGGTTTTAGGAATTTGAGATTTTTGAAGGGAATGTGCATTTGGATGGGAGGGGATGGTTGGGATTTTTGTGATGTAGATGCCTCATTTGACTTGATTTCTTTTTGCTTAGGTACCCAAACCATTTTAGTTTTGGCCTTTACTTTTGGAGGTATGGGCTTATATAACTTTTTGAATGTATTTTGCTTTGAATTTTTGTATTGATGCCCTGAGGCATGAGGATATTTTACTTTATAAGTAGAGGCATTGATTGTTTGCTTTTGAATCCCATGGGTATGGTGGAATGAGTGGAAACTTCATGTTTAGACAATGTGTGCATTTGTTGGTCATGATTAGGAATGTTAGGGTATTTATTGATAAATGGATAAGAGGATTGAATGGTGGGTAAGTGCACCAAGATGGTTCCCAAAAAGGGAGCTTAAGTGGCCACTTTTTTTTCTGAAATCAAGAAATACTAACATTGGACGTGAAATTGAGGATAGTTACACTCAAAATTTTGAGATGGAACAAAAACAAGGATTGAAGTGCTCTGAGTCTACTTTCTAAACTACTAATTTATTTTGAAAATGGTTGAGATTAAGGGGTTCACAAGAGGTATGTACACAAATTGGTGTTTTTTTTGTTAGAAAAATATAACATAGCAACTCTTGTACGACCTGAGCACGGTGAAATTTTTTGTAGTATTTTTAAAATCGCTATGGTCAGAAGTTAGCTAATAGTATCTAGTTGATGCACAATTTTCTAGTAATTTTTTAATGAATATTTGTTTTTTTACTAATTTTCTAAGTGGGCACTTCTTGAAAAGCAAAGCGCCGTGCTCCCCCTACAAATTTTGGAAAATAATTGATTTTTTTTTCTTTTTTAAATTTGTAGAATGGAGTCTAGTTTCTAAAAATGTAATTTATTTGGAATTTTGACGAACGGTTAATTTATAACAAAAAAAACACCAAACACTACTTTTTGGCAAAAAAACATACAAACAAAAGAAATTATGGATGAAAGTCTAACATTGTCAAAAAGTGAAAAAAATTACATCATTGGATAGCTAAGAGAGAACCTAACATTACCCATGTTTTCAATTTTGTCGATATTGAACTAGATGCAATCTTGATCATGAGCACGAAACCGATTATGTGAAAAATTGTAGAATTTGCAAAAAAACGTCTTTGGCCTTGTTGGGAATGCCCTCCAAGCCTTTGGGTTGGTATTCCAAGGAAAGTACTTTCAATTTTTCCTTTGTTTTTAACACAAAATAACACAAGTGCGTTATAACGCGAGTGCGTTTTTAAAAAAAAAATTCAAAAGTGGCCAGAAAATTGGTACCCAACTTCATGCACCCACCCTAGTACAAATATTAGGTGTTGGGAGTAATGGTGGCAAAGTCTATGGTGGTAGGTGTATGGTCACATTCTTTTGACATTTCGAGGATGATGGAGGAGGGATGACAATATATGTTTTAGGTGTATGATAGGATTTATGATGGAAAGTGGACTTAGGATGCATGGATGAAATACCAACATCTTGAGATTAGTGTCC
Source organism: Sequoia sempervirens (assembly GCA_007258455.2). Classification (NCBI taxonomy): domain Eukaryota; kingdom Viridiplantae; phylum Streptophyta; class Pinopsida; order Cupressales; family Cupressaceae; genus Sequoia; species Sequoia sempervirens. The sequence continues at coordinate 315,320,219 of VDFB02281492.1, read as the reverse complement.
TTGAGGTGTATTTGCAAGGCCATAAGAGCATTGAGGGACTTTTACATGGATGGGCTCCAAAATACCTGGTTCAGGAAGGTCTAGACCCTTACCTTGGTGGTTCATGCTTTGAAGTGTGCAATGGACAACAAGACTAGGTGTAGTTGGAACACTAGACATGAGTTCCTTATTGGATGGAGAAAATGAAGCAAGGGAAGATAATGGTTGTTGTTGTTCTAAGGAGGGGCATTCATGAATGAGGGTGGAAAGACCAATAGGGTATGATGGAGGACTTGCAATGGGGTTGATAGTGGGTGATGGAGGATCATTAGGATCTTGATTAACATTGTGTTCACTTAGATCCAAGGTAGTTGTTTGATCTTCTATGTGTACTTGGGAGGCATATGTCTCATCAAGGAAATTGGATGTTGATGGATCATGGATAGGGCTAGGTAGGGGGTGGATAATGGAGGTTTCTTGTTCATGGATAGGTGAAGTGATAGGCTCTTGACCATGGAATGCATAAAGTTGGCTAAGAGGATCATCATGGCCTTCTTAATCATAGGTAAGATCATATAGGGGAGCTTGATCATAAATAAGACCAAGTATGTTATGAGTGGGATCATTAGATGGGCCTAGATCTTGATTAGAATGAGAGGTTAATGTTTCCTCATGCTTAGGATAATGCCCTTGACATATCTCTTGGCTTGCTTGAATGTAAGTGGAAGGGGATGACTCTTGAATGGGCTCAACATGTTCTAGATGTTAGCAACATGCAAACATGATGGAGATTGAATTGGACTTAATGGAGGAGACTCTTGAATAGGCTCAAGGGGGAGACTACATGATGGAGTTGTAAGGATGGGTATGGTGTTTGAAGACTCTTTGGTAGGTTCAAACATATGAGTTGGATGACATGGCGATGTTTGATTCCTTGCTAGTATCCCTTGGGTCACATCCTTTGTAGGTGGATGGGTTGATTGAGGTAATGCCATAGGTTTACCTTTAAAATGTTTGAATTTAGGACATGGATTCGATGGAGGATTAGATGATGATGGATGGAATAAAGAGTTTGATGGGTTAGAAGGTAGAGAGGCCAATGGATTAGGACTAGGACATGGTGAATTAGGGATATGCATTTGATTGGATGGTGGTATGAGAAATTTATAGGGTGTATGACCTAGGTTAGTATTCCCCTTGTCAATGGTTGCATTAGAACATGAAGAAGTTTGACCTTGTTGCAAGGTAGAACTTAATTTCACATGTGTTTTTCATGATGTGGCTTGATAGGTTGACATGGCATTGACATACGAAGAAGTGGATGGATTAGATTGATATGAGGTGGAAGGGGATGGCATGTTAGGTTGAGGTGGAATTGGTTGATAATAAATGGATAGGGAATGATGTTGTGGTTGTTGGATTTGACAAGTGGCAATGAATTGATTGGCTTGAGCTAGGAGGTGTTGGATTTGAGGCGATTTAATTTGTTGAAAATTTTGGAAGAGGGTTTGAAGGCATTGTATGGTTTGGTGGTCTAGGGGTTGGGGTATTTGGTGAAGTGTTTGAAGGAAGTTTTGAAGTTGGGATGCTAGGTCTTCTAATGTAAACATGATGTAAAATGATGTTGACTGGATTAAAGAAATGATGATGATTAGGATATGATGTGGAATGACTAGATTGGATGACTTGATTGATTAGGATGAAATGGATAGGATGTGGCTAAGAAGGGTGTTTAGGATGAAAGTGATTGGATATGAATTTGTTGGAAGAACGTGTAGAGTGAATTGTCTTTATGTTTTTGGTGTTTAGCCTGATTTGGAAATGTTTAAATGAATGATCACATATGTACACACATAAATAACTCACTCAAGACACATAAGAAAGTTTAAATTCTTAAATTTGAAGAATGTAATGATGGTTATTAAACAAGCACACATGGAAGACACACCAACAATCCCTATGACTAGTCAAGTGGGGTATGGCCAATTAGGTCTCAAGCTAGCCTACACAAGGTTGACTAAGGAATGATTTGAAAGAAAGATCCTGCCACACAGCAAGGAGAAAGGGGTAACCCACCCTTCACCTTCACTTCCCAAAGGTATAAAGTTCTTTGGGGCTTAGCCAAGAGTGACAATATTTTAACTCCCAAACAAGCATGTCTTTCAATTCACACTTCAATTGAGGTCATCCCTAGGGGTGATGAAATCCCCTAGTAGGCCTCCTATGAAGCGTTTAACAAAAGAAAACCAAGTGAGGTGTTTGTGATCACACATGCACTTGATTCACACTCGCAATTGTTAATTGAACTTAGAAATGAAATGTGTGTATGCAAACAATGGAAGCACTTGTTCTTTTTAACCCAAAACCAAATGTGTAGGAAGAAAGTGGTTAATTTTAGATCCAATTTTTGATATGTGATTGAAGACAATATTCGTATTAAGCCCAATTTCAAATATGTGATCAAACAAGATTGATTTTATGCCCCAAATTGAAATGTGTGACAAATAAGATTAAGAGATTAAAAATGGAATGTGTGCACCTGATTATTTTTTCTTTCCAATTTGATGTGTGTGACTGATCTCACACTAATCCAACTCCTTATATCCCCTTGAAAGTCACCAAGACAAGAAGAAATAAAAAACTTGCAAGCCAAAAATGAGATTAGGTAAAAAACATGTAATCTATTAAAAATCTAAACTAAAATAAAAACAATAGAAATCTAAACTAAATTAAAAAGTTAAAAATCTAAATTAAATTAGAAATTTGAAACTAAACTAACTTAAAAATTTAAAACTAAACTAAATTTAGAACCTTAAATTAGAAACTAAATTAGAACCTAAGGAAACTTAAAATCTAAACTAAATTAGCAACTAAAAATCTAAACTAAATTAGAAATAAGCTAAATTAAATTAGTAACAATCTAAATTTAAAATTAAATCTAAATTAAGGTTAACTCTAATTAAAAATATAATTTAAATCTAGTTTAAATCCTAAGTTAAAATCTAAATTAAATCTAATTAACATCTAAAAAAGTTAAATCTAAAAAGTTTAAATCTAAATTAATACTAAAACTAAAAGAAAAAATAAAAAAAACTAAAGTAATACTAAAACTAAAATCAAAATGGAAAACTAAACTAATGCTAAAACTGATCTAAGAAATCGGTGATCAAACATTGCATAGAAATTGTTACAGAGAGTCAAAATGTCGTTAGTAGATTGTGTCTTAGACCATTTAGATCACCGATGGAGAGAGTAGAAATGGCCAATGCAAAGAAGAAACCTTGATCAAAATCCTTGCTAACTTGATGCCAAGTACAGGGACAATAAATATGCCATAGACCAAGGACGATTTTCCCATATCTATACGCCTTATGGAAGATGGCAGTGGACTAGGTGCGAACCGTGCAGGTTTAGAGTATGGTGACCAGTGATGAAGTAGACTATGGATGGGTGCCAACTTGAAAAGATGCAACCTGATTTGTGCAAGAAGGATCTAAGGATGGATTGTGTATGATGGACCAACGACGTACCTTGCAAGTAGTGGAACCAGATTTAATTTGAACTCCCGAAACTCTAAAAATGCATGTTGGTTTATTATTAAACGCTGCCTCAGAAAATTTTAGTTATCACCGATATGCCAAGCAGGTAAGATTTAGTTGTTGATAATGTAGGTACATGGACACCAAAGATGATGAGCAATAAATGCCAATTTGATGAAATGTGACCAGTATCAGCCAATAAAAGATGATGTGACCAACGATGTGATATAGGGTTTACACAGAGGTGGATGGGAAACTCCAGAGGCAGCGGAAATGGATGAAACCTGGATATTATGATTGCAGATTAGGATTTGACAGTAGGCTAAGGGAATTGACCCAAAATAACTGAGGCCTAACCTTGCAACCAATGACCACCGAGAAGCAAGAAAATAATACCGTTAAATCTGCAACAAGATTTAAAAGAAAATAAATTTTCAAGATCAAACATGCAACCAAAACTGATTAGCCATGAAAATATAATGAAACTAGGAGGTCAATCAAAGAACCCTATGTAGCAGTCTTATGGGTTTCTACGGTTCACGTCATGGTCGTGGATTCGAGCGCCACGGTGGGCCCCAGAATGTAGATAGGGAAAAAATCAATCAGATTTAGTATTGAAAACAATAAACTACCTAAACCCTATCAAGCACCATGAAGTATTTGAACTAGAATGAAAATGCAAATAAACAAAAGACATGCAAACCAATTTTCAAACTACACTTGATTGACCTCCATGGCTCTTCTCCACCTGCATAAGGATGCAATATTTTGAAGGTTGATTGTTGGAGGAATATTAGGTGCTCATTCCTGCAGCATAACGACTTAATGATGATAACAAATGGAGAATGATAGAGATAGATGAAAGATTGAGGAATGATTTTGAAAGAATGAGGATGTTAGAAGAAGATTCGATGCAAATGGCCTATGAAAGGTTAGGTATATAGAGTTTCGATGTGGACAGAGAAGAAGATTCAACAAGATTTGATTTTCGCTTTATTTGATCAAAGAAGAAATAAAACAAGATAAGATAATATTTTAAAAAGATAGAAGGATTCTAATTTTCTCTTTTTAAGGAAATAAATCCTGAAAAAGATGAGAAGGATAATTGACGAATAATCTAATTAAATAAATTAATTAGATACACATAAGTTTCAATTTTGGAAAGAAAGCGAAAAGATCTTTTAAAGATTTTATTAATTAAATAAATATTTTATTTATTTAATTAATGTTGAATTTATGATTTCATCAATTAAATAATATAAATTATTTAATTAACATTAGAACAATTAATAGAAAGGATTTAATTAATTAAAAAATATAAATTATATAATTAACATTAGCATAATGGATGGATTATGCATAGGAAGGGAATAAATGAAATTAGTCAAATAAATAAGATTTATTTAACTAATTAGGTGATGACATGGGTACCTAGGGCAAAACATGATGTTATGCTGGTGACAAGGTGTTGTAAGAGGACATTTTTAGCTGTCTACAATATTGATGATGTCTACTATGTTAAGGGTTTAAGGCATAATCTTTTAAGTGTTGAACAAATGTATAGTAAAGGATATAATATTGTATTTGAGGATGAAAGATGTGAAATTAGGAAAGGATCTGAAACAATGATTGCTACTCGTAAGAAATATGAAGGAAACATTTATCAACTTAAGGGTGTTGATGGACATTGCTTTGTGACTTAGATTAATGATAGTTGGTTATGGCATCAGAGGATGTGTCATATGAATTTTGATAACTTGAAAATAATCAATGTTGTGCATGTTGTAAGAGATCTACCGAGGATTACAAAGCCTATTAATGTTATTTGCAAGAATTGTCAGTTTGGAAAGCAAGCTAGAAACAACTTCAAGTCAAAGGAACAATCTACTACCTGGCTACTAGATTTGATTCACACCGATCTCTGTGGTCCTACAAGAGTGAGAAGTCTACAAGGTGCAAGGTACTTTATGCTTTTGATTGATGATTACTCTACATACACATGGGTTCCTTTTCTTAGAGAGAAATTTGATGCATTAGAAAGTTTCAAGGTATTTGGAAGCAAATGCTATATTAGAAGGGATGAAAATTTAGGGAAGTTTGATGCTAGATGTGATGAAGGTATCTTTCTTGGATACTCTACTAAGAGAAAAGCTTACAAGTGTTTCAATAAAAGGTTGAGAAAGATTGTAGAAAGCACAAATTTCAAGGTGGATGAAGCATTGAAGAATTCAATTGAAGTCGATGGATATGTATTAGATTAACCTGTTTGCATAGAAGTTGAAAAAGTTGTTGAAGAACAGGAAAATCAGAATGAAGAAGAGGAAGCTTCGGTGGTGTCCCCAAAGAAACCTAAGTATGTACAAAAGAATCATTCATAAGATCAGATCATTAGAGACAAGAGGAAAGGAGTTTTGACAAGAAGTAAATTTGTTGCTTCTAGTGAGATAAACTTATGTCTACTTTTTGAAGTGGAATCGAAGACAGTAACTGAAGCATGTAATGATAAACATTGGATGAAAGCTATGGAAGAAGAACTTATCCAAATTGAGAAGAATCAAACTTGGGAATTGGTCCCTAGACCAAAAAATAAAAACATAATTGGATCAAAATGTGTATTAAAAAAAAAATTGAATGAGAATGGAGAAATGGTTAGAAATAAAGCAAGGCTTGTGTGTAAGGGCTACTCACAAGTGGAAGGTATAGATTTTTAGGAAACTTTTGCTCTGGTGGCTAGGATGGAAGCTATTAGGATGTTTTTAGCATTTGTTGCTCATAAAGATTTGAAAGTCTATCAGATGGATGTTAAGTTTGCATTTTTGAATAGTGAATTGGAAGAAGTGTACGTGGAACAACTAGAAGGATTTCGGTTGTAAGATCAACCATATATGGTCTGTAGTTTGAAGAAAGATTTATATGGATTAAAGCAAGCTTCCAGAGCTTGGTATGCAAGGTTTGATAGATATTTGATTCAACAATGTTGTAACAAAGAAAAAGTGTTTTTTATTTCACAGTCAAAATATGTAAGATAAATGTTGAATAAGTTTGGTATGGATGGTTCCAAATCAGTATGCTCTCCTATGGTGACTAGTTCAAATTGAGCAAAGATGATGATTCACCTAAGTCTAATCAGAGCAATATAGTTCTATGATTGGAAGATTGTTGTATTTAACTGCTACTAGACCAAATATCATGCATGCAGTTTGTCTCGTGGCTAGATTTCAAGAAGATCCTACGGAAACACATGTTGCTATTGTTAAGAGGATATTTAGATATATTTGAATGGAACTTTGGATTATGGCTTGTAGTATCCTAGGGATACTGACTTTACACTTAGTGCTTATATAGATGTAGATTGAGCAGGTTGTGTTGATGATAGAAAAAGTACAAGTGGTGGTGCATTCTTTCTTGGTTGAAGGTTGGTATCATGGTTGAGTAAAAATCAAGATTTAGTCTCTTTATCTACTACTGAAGCTGAGTATATTGTTACCACATATTTTTGTACACTAGTTTTATGGATGAAACATACATTGAAATATATTAGAATAATGTATCATGATTGCATTTCTATCTTTTATGATAATACAAGTGCAATTAACATTTCAAAGAATCTAGTGATGCACTCAAGGAAAAAGCATATATCTATCAGGTATCACTTTTTGAGAGAGAAGGTTGTGGAGAAAGAAGTAAAGCTTGAGTATGTGCCCACGAAGGATCAAATTGTTGATATATTTATGAGGGATCTTCCTAAAGATACTTTTGAGTATCTCCGAGAGAAGTTTGGGGTTATTGCCCCTCCTTTCTTGAACTAGATGCATATGGAGATGCATCAATCTGGTGGGTCTATGGATCTATTCTTCTTCTGGATTGATGTTTGGAGGCTACCTCTCAGGGGGAGTAGGTAGTATCTTCTATGTTTGGGAGTATTCAGTATTGGTAGTGTTCTTAATGTCAAAGGGGAAATAAACAAAAATATCTTTTACCTTTTCAATTGATGTTAAAGGGGAGAATAGTATCATGTGAAAAATCTTATTTGTTGAGGGTGAAAAATTAAAATCATGAGAAAGTTTGTTCAAAGTTGTGTTGTATTTGATGGTTTTTCACATCATTTTTTTCCATCAATGACAAAGGGGGAGATTGTTGCAAGTATGAAGATGTTGCAAGAATAAAGGTGTTGTCATTGATGTCAATTGGATAACTAGTTATCAATTGGTTGTTGTTGTCATTGATTTCATGGATACAAGTTATTGGATGTATGTGTTGAGGATATTGAGAAAATTGTAATGAAAAAAGGTTGCAGGTATTCAGTGGTTGCTTTAGGTTTTTCTTTGAGATTTTCTCCTATGTTTGTGTGGTTTATACATATGTTGATCATGGTTTTCAGAAGTTTCTATATTATATTTTTGGGTTCTAGATTGATGTACAGTGCGAGTTATGTTCACCAATTGTGAACTTTGTTTTTTAGTGTCCCTGGCTGAGGTTTGGGAGAAATTTAGTTGCTCCAGATTTCTTCTTTTTGAGTTTTATGACTTGTGATTATGGAGATAGTCTGATATGATTGTGTTGAAGATAAGTTTGTTGTCTGGAAAGATTGGATCATGCTAAGGTTGTGTGTGCTTAATTGTTCCATGTGTTTTATACTGGTTTGGCTAACTATGTGTTGAACACTACTTGCGAAGTTCATGAAGCGTGTTGGGACTTATTTAGGTCCTCATCAAGTGTGTGTTTGGGTTTCCCTCATTCTAATTTCACCCTAGAATTTATCGATGTAGACCTAATTTGAATTTGTAAATGTAAATGATGTATGGTCAACTTTGGACAAGTTTCAAAGTTGAAGTTGGTAGAAATAAAAGTTGAGTTGTGTGTGAAAGATATGAATGCAACCAAGATAGATGTGAAACAATGTGTATGTGATGCGAGTTTGGAAGATCAATGCAAAATCTAATTGTTGAGTTTTCAGAAGCAATGACCTGAAGGTGTACTCTATCATTCATGCATGTCTGCAAGTTTTTGAGAGAGTTGTGGTGGAAATATCTGTTGCATTGAGTATGTTTTCTCTTTGTAACAAATCTCTTCTATCTTCTTTGTAATTCTATGGCGGTGAGCCCTTCAAGTGGTTAACCCTTGTTGGACAGTGAGTCCTAGTCCAAATAGTGAGTCCTATTTTGGTTGTGATCCTTCTCTGGTAGTGAGCCTTTGTAATTGGTTTTGATATTCTCTATATTGTGAGCTAATCCTCACCATGGTTTTTCCCTTATTGGATTTTCCAATAAATCTAGTGTTATTGTGTGTGTGATGTTTTTCAATTTTTTCTTTTGCACTTAATGATTAATCATATTAGTAGAGTAAAGGATTTGTGATTGATCTAATTTATGGTGGAATTTTTAAAGGTTTAATTTGTTACAATTGATTCACCCCCCTCTCAATTGTCTTGATCAACAGTCATATGATGCTATATTACATAAAATATCACGGAAATTACATCATATTTCTGTTGCAAACAACAAATAAAAATGATACTACAACTACAACAAATTACAATTGAAAATCCTGAAACTAGAACCCGATACAAGCACCAAAATGATACCAAACTCTCACCATTCTCCAAACTGAAATATACTAATATGAGCAGAAATATGCATGATGGAGAACATTACATATGATTATATTTTTTGTAACCAACAACCAAACCCAAACTCAAAACCAAACAACTTCTACACTAGAAAACCCTTGCAATCGGGTATACCGAAACAAACACCAAAATACACCAAAATGTTGAGCAACAATGATGGGATTATATATTTCTGAAATTAACATGAAATTACACCATTTTATGTCATATACATTAGAAGAAAAACAACAAACAACTACAGAAAATATATCATTCAATCCCCCAAATTGGAAGCCCAAACTCACTTTGAAACTAGTGCAATCTTCACACAAACTCACCTCAATCTTCATACGAAATTTCCAACAGAAAGGAACATATATAAATACTGTAATAAAATAAAAATATACTGATCACAACAGCAAAACAATTTGAATCTCAATAATCCCAAACTACACCAAACACCTGCAAATAAACTAAGACAATTTACTAAACTGGAGAGCATTCAACACAATGACAATCTTTGGATGAAATTGCACCTGGAGACCCCTAGAACCACCATCTTTGAGTCTCAATATCTTTGGTTTACCAGCCTTTGAGATCCTTTCTTCATTGGTTTACCAGCCTCTGAAGAAAAGCAAACACTTAGCTAAAATATACAACCAAAATCCTCTAAAATGAAGCCCAAATTCATGTTTTATTGAAAAATATTTAATTTCCAAGTTAGGGACCCAAAATTCATGACCAAGGAGAGATTCCATTTTTCATGTTGTGCATGCAACCTATGGTGCCAATTTTCCATTGATTTCTTCCACTCCAATATAAGTCGCCACTTGTCCTAGCTTGTCATAAGCCACTAAATGCCAAAAACAAGCAAGAAGAAGATCCCACGCCCAAATAGAGGTAAATATTAATTTAAAATACATTTGGTTATAAAATAATATTCTATTCATGACCAAGTCATCAAATTTAAATTTAATTTGAAATCTATTGAGTGCTCCTGATTTGCTATTTTGAGCCCACCGACTTACTATTTTTGGTAAGTTATTATTTTTAGAAATTTTTGAAAAAGGGACATGACAATTCCTCCCTTCCAAAAATTTCTTGTCCTCAAGAAATTTCAATAATGATGCTCCAAAATCATGATACCCAAAATAACCAAACATTGCATACTACAAAATAGATTGTGATCTTGTACTTGTGAATCATTGTACTTTCCTCTCAAAAATCTTGATAATTTCTTGAAGTATGTACCTATGCTTTGTAATTTTGTGGATATTAATTTCAATATGCAACCTATTACTCCATATTACCTGATATTTTATAGTGCTCATTCCAATTTTTCAATCAATAACCTCCTCCTTTCAACTCCTTCCCAGAGTTGTGTTTGTGCACTGTCACCAATAAAATTATATAAAGATATCTTGCAACCATTATCAAAGACATAAATATATTTTACGCAATTGAGATGATGGTTACAACAAAGAATCCATCCTTCATAATATCGGATACCAATCTTGGAAACAATTTCCTTCATTACCTTGGAATCATGGAGACACTTCCTATAGGATATATTACAAACTGCTACCAATCTTGCCTTTGTTTGAAAGATGTCTAATAAAAATTTAGGATCTTATTTGGAATAGTAATGGCACATATGAAGAACAAAAAATTTCATTGCATAACAACATTACAAACTCCACAAATTTCCGTCTTACGAAAGACTATGCACTTTATGAATCCTTTCACAAGCACAATCTGATCTTCATATAAAATTTTCAACATGAAAGTAGAAAATAATTTAATAACAAGTTCAACCATGTTAGAGAACTTATTGACATGATTGATAGCTTCCACCTTTAGAAAATTCCAAAACAATCTCCCACTGCAATACAAATAGTGTCTTGGATTTCTAGCTAGAAGTGCATTGTCATTTGACAACTCAAATTTCAAATTTTTTGAAACATTTTCTCATTTTATGGGTCTGATTCTTGATTTTATTGGGATGGCTATAACAACCTTTATAATCAGTATCACATCCAATACATCTTCTGGAAAAATATCTTTCATTCTCCTTAACATTGTTGAGATATATAACTTGAAAATGCATAATCGAAGACCCAAACATTACCTCAACTTGTGAGTAGAAATTTTCAGCCTCTTGGATTGGACTATAGGATCCAAAATATAGAATAAGATTAATAATACAAAAGAAAAATTCATTCCATGATACTCTAAATTCCCAAGAGATAAACAATAACATATTTGATTGGAAGTTAATAAACCCCTGAAAATCCTTTGGCACAAACTTGACATTCTTCACATTTCCTTTTAAAATTGCAGTGGCCAAAACATAATAAACCATGATGGAAATACCATGTTCTCTATGGAAGGAAGAAAAATACCAAGAATCATTCATTCTAAAAAATTCATCCTCCATCATCATTTTTAATCTCTTTTTTGAAACTTTGAACTTCATTTTATCAAATTTCTTGAAATCCACTCTTTGCATTAAAAACCAAATATTGCTCTTTCTTGAAACTCCATATTCAAAAGAAAAAGCACATAAAATAATTGGAGTGTATAAAACATGATATGAGATTATTTCCTTTGCATTACCCTTGCATACTTGTAGTTTTATCTCTTGATTCACCTTTAATTGGTAAGTCAAGCTATGAGGCATAAACATGAACTTTATGTGTTCTTTGCCAATCACTGTCAAAAAGTAGCTTGATACCAACTCAATATCTGAAGCAACATTGATGTGTTCATTATCAATATCATGCTGAAATTTCCACTCCTTATATGATCCTAGTAGCACATATCTAAAAAATCTCCTTTGTTGATTTAAAAATATTTGAAAATCAAAATGAAGATAACATTGCTTACCACACCCCAAAATGTTATGCATGTTTTCCCAGACCAAACAACTTGCTACCCCAAGAACTTTTAGCATCAAACACCCTAAAGTGATTATATCCATAGGGAAATTATTCATAAGCTTGTCTTCATTTGTAGGGTTCAACTCCAAAAAGTGATCTATGAATTGTAAACATTAGTTCTTCGAAACACTGTTAGAGTGCAAGATAACCCATATAGACTTTCTTTCAATATAGATGAGAAAATTAGGAAACTCCTTAGGACCATTAAATCCTCCATTGATTTCCTTCATTTTTTTCAAATAAAAATATACATCACTAAGCTCATTTTGATCCCTTGGTGTATCAATAGACACCAAGAATTCTCTTCTGCAACTTCCCTCATGCATACCAAGTTTTTGCAAATTACAATACATGCCAAAATTATAATCTTCTTCATACTTGTCACCAACAATACCATGGTTTTCCCAAACCTCATATACACCCCTTTGAACAATATGATGAAAATGTTTAGCATCAAGTTGAGGATCCACATCAATAAGGCTACTATGTCTATGCTCATTATCATGGCTTCTATGTTTTTGCTCAAAATCAAAGCTGCTATATCTTTGTTCAAAATCAAACATCTTATGTCTTTTCTCAAAATCAACATTAGACAACAATAAATCAGATTTGTGATCAATATCATTAATATACCATGTAGCATTAGCTCCATCAATGCCTTCATCCATGCATGATGAATTAAAAACATCATTGGAATGAAAGGGAAATTCATCCCAAGATAGATCCTCATCACACTTATATGTTGGCACACCTGGATCCCAAGTAAAAGAGGGTTGATTGCTATGATCAAGGTGTAAGTATTCATTGTTCTTCTCAAGTGTGATTTCCTTTTTGAGAGAGTCATGCTCCATCTTCCTAAGACTGAAATCTTCATCAACATCTTTCTCCATATGATTGGTTTGGAAGCTAACCACAAAGCAACTTGTAACCTCATCAATGAAATGATATGAGTGAACATTAAAAGCTAATTTGGAGATATCATCACATTTTCCCCTTTCATTCCCATCTTCTAAAATCACCTCAGAGAGCCCATCATCAATATTTTCTCCACTAAATACATCAAGGTAGATATTAGTCTTATAATCTTCAACAAATGAATCCAAACTAGGATTCAAGGCTATCAATATTTCTTGTTCTTCATGGACCACCTTATCCTCCATTATAGCATGCATGTCCAAGGGGTCATCTTGAAACTTGGTCACACATTCATTATTATTCAAAATATTAATTGCATTAAACTCTCCTACTATGAATTATTCTACAACTACCTGATCCTCTTCAACCTTTTGTTCAAATCTATCAATCAACTTTTGACAAAATTCATCATAAGAATCTACCTGAATGTGGACTTGGGTGTTCATACCTTGGTACCACCAACATGAGAAGCTCCTTCAAGGTGTAAGATCACATATTGAATGATAACTTTCTCCTCCATAGAACTAGAATACTAATAGTCCTGCATCTCAAATAACCAAGCTCTGACTGAAATCTTATCTGATCCATCAAAATTGGGAGTTGAAGATTTTGTAAATTTTCTCCTAATATTTCTTCCATTAGAGTCTGAATGTTGTCTACAACCCTTGATGGCCATCATTCTCTGCATTTGAGTGATATAATCACTATATGGTATTACATTTCAAAATCCTCCATCTTGTTTAATAAATGTTTCTATGATGGTTGCTAAATCTTTGGCCAATTCCTCCATGCATCCAACCATCTTTTAACTCCTCTTTTCTTTTGAAAAAAATGATCAAACCCTTAAGATGGAAAGATCATGTCTCTAATACCAATATAATGTCCCTTTTTGGAAATTATATCAGATTTGCAAATAAACATCCCTTGCTAGAAATTATATCATATTTGTAATAAACATTATCTCACATAGATTTGCAATTTACATCAAACAATGAAATTGGGTATGAATTAAACTTCATCAAATTATGCAAATATGAATCAAGAAAGTGTGAAACTATAATATGATGTTTTATTACTAAAAATATCATGGAATTTACATCATATTTTTGTTGCAAACAATAGATAACAATGATGCTACAAGTGCAACAAACTACAATTGAACATCTTGAAATTGGAACTCGATACAAGCACCAAACTGATACCAAACTCTCACCATACTCCAAACTGAAATATAATGATCTAAGCAACAATATGTATGATGGATAACATTACATATTATTATATTTTCTACAACCAACAACCAAACCCAAACTAAAAACCAAACACACTTCTACACTAGCAAACTCATGCAATCAAGTATACTAAAACAAACACCAAAATACACCAAAATGTTGAGCAACAACGATGGGATTATAAATTTATGAAATTAGCATGGAATTACACCATTTTATTTCATATACATTGGAAGAAGAACAAAAAAAAATTGCAGAAAATAAATCATTCAATCCCCCAAATTGGAAGCCCAAACTCACTCTGAAACTAGTGCAATCTTCACACAAACTCACCTCAAACTTCATAAAAACTTTCCAAAATCAAGGAACATATATAAATACTCTAATAAATTCAAAATGTGCTAATCTCAACAAAAAAAAAAAACTGAAACTCAATAATCGAAAACTACACCAAAGATTTGCAAATAAACTAAGACAATTTACCAAACTGAAGAGCATTCAACACAATGACAATATCTGGATGAAATTGCACTTGGAGACCCTTAGAACCATTGTATTTGAGTCTAAATATCCTTGTTTTACCAACCTTTTAGATATTTTCTTCATTGGTTTACCAACCTCTGAAGAAGAGCAAACACTTAGCCAAAATCTACAACCAAAATCCTCTAAAATGAAGCCCAAATTCATGTTTTATTGAAAAATCTTCAATTTCCAAGTTAGGGACCCAAAATTCATGACCAAGGACAGATTACATTTTTCATTTAGTGCACATAACCTCTAGTGCCAATTTTCCATTGATTTCTTCAACTCCAATGTAAGCTACCACTTGTCCTAGAGCTTGCCATAAGCCACTAAATGCCAAAAACAAGCAAAAAGAAGATCCCACACACCCAAAAAGAGAGAAATATTAATTTAAAATACAATTGGTTATAAAATAATATTCTATTCATGACTAAGTCATCAAATTTAAATTTATTTTCAAATCTATCAAGTGCTCCTGATTTGCTATTTTGAGCCTGCCGACTTACTATTTTTAGAAAATTTTAAAAAAGGGACATGACATTATATTACTAGATAGAGTCCTAATCATATTGGAATATCACACAACATTCAAGCTCAAATTAAGATATTTGAAGATGATTGCAAAATACCAATTCTGAATGGATTTCACATTGATGGACTTGGTTCTAGAAGTTTGTGTGTTTTTTCTTATGGATAAAGATATTCCTTATCATGAGAAAATGATTGTTGATGTTAGGGTTATTGATAAATAAAAAAATATAATTGAAAATAATGATGAAGCTAATGTTCTTGATGAATAAAATCATTAGAATTTGTGCTATAGATCAATATATTGCCATAAACCAACATGTTTAGGCTTTCGAGGTTAGATTTTTTCAAGGTCATGTTAGGGAAAAACATCATGTTGTTTCATGATACAAATGTTTGGAATGTTTTTCCAGGTTTATTATGGAATTTTATCAATTGATTTGTAATGGATGAGCTTTTATGATGATGTACAATTTGATTATTATTTTAGTAGGTTATAGTTGTTGCTGCTAATTTTTAGACTCCCTGTTCCTCTTTCTTGGTTTCTTTTAGACCTTATTTCCATTTGCAACCTCATTTTTATTTGTACCATATTTTCTTATTCCAATAAAAAATAATAAAATTTATTAAAAATGGTTCTCTCTCCCAACTCTGGAAACTTGGCATTGTAGTCTTCCACATGCATCTCTCTTATGCAAGTCCCTAAAGTATGCAAGCATTTTGAAGCTCTTATCAACATGATTTTCATGGAATGCTCCCTTTATTTGTACCTAGACGTGATCCATTGTGTGTGGTTAAGATTGTGATTGTTTGTGGCTATGCTCCTACAATGTCTATGCTTCCTAGATTTTTTTGAAAATGGAATCATCATTGGTGATGATTTTGAGGTTTCTGAGCTGAGATCTACTATGTGCATCTCTTATAGCCATAATTTGGAAGAATTTATTCTCCTAGTCATGGTTCATTGAGTGTGGTTGTGGTAGCGGTGATTTGTGAATCTTCTACTCTTTTATTTGTGTCTCTTCATCCTAAAGGGAATTCTATTGAAGAAGTCAAGAATGATGCATTTTTTGACACTTGTGTTGGTATTGGTGATGGTGTTGGTGTGACTAGGGTGCTTCTTGGTCATAGTCATGGTGGTGTAAGGACTCTATTAGGCTCAATTCATGGTTCCTTGTGATCATGTGTGTCCATTGCTAGGTGGGGGTTCCTTCCCACCCCTCTTTGCATGGAAAGGTTTGGCCCTTTCCTATTCTCAAACCTCCTCTATTTGATTTGTGGACAAGATGTGCTTGAAAATGAATAATTTTATCTTCATCATGGTTTGATCTAGAGATTTAACAAATTGTGACCATCTCTTCTCATTTTACACAATTGGGTTTTAGAATATTGGAAGCCTCTTATTGTTGGTAAGATTGAGATTTTTCCTTTTGCTAGGGGCTTCTTCATAGCATCTTTTGCCTCTTTTGCATTTAGGGATTCAATTCTCAATAGTAGGTTTTGTATGTGGGGAGAGCACTACCTTTCAATCAAGCCTTGGTTTACCTCCCTAAATCCCCTCTTGATACCTCTTATTTTCTTACTAGTTTTAGTTAGACTTCCAAATCTTTCTCTCCAATTTTTAGAAGATTCTTGTCATGAAGTCATTGGTAATTTGTTATTGGTTGCTTCCCAGAGGTTGACTCTGCCACTTTCTTTATGGGTCACTCTACACTTTCTTATATACTAGTGAATATTGATATCTCCAAGACTATCCATAGGGATATTTTTTTGATGGTGGGGGAAAGGCCTTGGAATTAAACTATTTGGCTATAACCTAGTCTCCCCTTTAGATGCAAATGATGCTTAACAATAGGCCACATGGCTATTAATTTTCCACTCTCTCAAGGCAAGGGTGGAAATATGTGGTGAAGGAATGCCCACAATGATCACTTGACTATTCACACTTCTAACTCTCTTGTTGATGGCTAGGACGATGAGTCTTCTTAGGATGGTGTTTCATCTCTCCTTATGTCAAGTCATGCCCTCGAGGGTGTTTCTCTTGTGATTGATGTGGCTCAAGTGAGTTGTACTATGTTGGCTCCTTAGGCTCCTATTAGTGTGTCCTATCCAACTCATGGTCCAGTTGTTCATGGGTTAGCATCTCCTACTAAATGATCCTCTACTTATATTGCACCTTTAGTTGGGTCCTTGAATGGGATTTCCCCTCCTCCTTCCTTAGGTTCAAGGAATTATAAGATAACGGACAATTGTGTAAAGGCAAAAGAAAGGTCTTCCCAAATCATTGTCTCAATTGCATACTAGAGTTAAGGGCATGAGTTTGAATTGGGAAGGGTCTAGTATTCTGTAGGTTGGATCCTTGGGTTTTTTTTAATGTTTGACTTGTTGATTGTAAATGTGATTGATCTTGTCTAATAGCTTGGCTACAATTATATAGTGTTTTACCCATTTGAACCCATTTGAAATTTAAAATTGTTGACTTTAAATTGCTTTGTCTATTATACAAGATTTTTTATCTTTTGAAAACCAATTTATCTTAATCAAAATCAAAACTTTAAATTTATAAATAATTAAATATTTTTAAATAATACACTAAAATCATACATCCAAAACATCAGCTTGAAATAATATATAGACTTTTCTAATCTAGAAAAATACTTATCAAACTCAAACTTCTATTTAAAAAATAATTTAATACACTTCAAAAGTCTTACCATAGTGACCGAGTGCAAAACTAATATGAAAATGATGGAGCAAGTAAGACATGGAATGCTTAGCTGTCTGTCGCCTCGCCTTTTACTCTTTCTTACAAGTTAAAATTGCATTATGTGACTCAATTCATTTTTTCTTCCTATCGAAGAAAAAGAATGAGACAAGTTCAAACTTATAAACACATTTCTATATTTAATTTTTTTAAGCCACACATTTCAATGTTAATTTGTTTTAAATATAACTCAAAAAATTGCCTTACAAATTATTGGATAGATATTTGCTGGCAGGTTCGAATCTTTCTAGAGATACTTAAATTTCATTGATAGCAATTTTTTAATAAAAACAATTAAAATATATATTGATATTTTATTTTTAATTAATAAATTATAATAATATAGTTGATCTAATTTTTTAAGAATATTTTTGAGACAAACTGTGTAGATTTTTTTTATATAATAAAAAATTTACAAATTATTTTTGAGAAACATTCATACAAATATAATATTATAAAACAATATGATTTAAATTAGAAGTTATTTTTTGTTAATTATTATAAATAGAAAAATTTTAAAACCATGAAAAGGTCAAATATAACAAACACTTATAAAAAGATTCAAACTTTCATAAATCTCATAATAAAAAAAACATACTATTATCTTCACTAATTGAAGGAAAAACTCCTTAATAATCTTTTTGCTTTTGGCAACTCCCCCAACCCAACGCCCAATCCACCTTGCCTTCGTCTTACTTATATCAAGTTGGGGTCGGGAAGGGGTGAGTTGGGGTAAGACTGGTCCCCTGAGGATACACACAACCACCCACAACAAGTTGGGGTCGGGAAGGGGTGAGCTGGGGCAAGACTAGTGAGTTGGGGTGAGACTAGTCACTTGAGGATGCACACAACTGCCTACAATAAGTTGGGGTCAGAAAGGGGTGAGATGGGGCAAGACTAGTCTCCTAAGGATGCACACAACCACCCACAAGCCATGTGCATCAAGCAAACCCGAACTTCAAAGTTGAACCCAAGACCTTGGGGAGCAAACCCAAGACTCAACCCAACTACACTGTATGTGTAAAGCAAACCCAACTTTTAGATCAATATGAAAAAAATCTATTCAACATTCTTAGATTTTTAGAGGTGTGTTTTGATAGAACATATGCATAAAGCCACATTGTCTCTACTCACAAAATATCCGAAAAAATCTTGTATATCCAGAGTATGTGACACGGAAAGTCACATCAACTTGTAGAGCCAATGTATTTTCCACTAAACTTCATTCTTTAGGCTTAAGAATGGATAAGGGTTTGTTCATGGTCAAAAGCTCGTGAGGACATAATATGGACGTTTCCCCCTCGCTTTCTTCCAGTCTTGATTTGATTTGGTAACAATATCTTTTCCCATCACCATAAGGGGAGTTAGTGAATAATTGAGATGGGCATTCATTCAATGATGGTGAACTTAACAGAGAGAAAGAGCCGCCCCAAAAGATAGGAATGGCAGATACGCACTTGATATTTATTTGTTATCGGTTTGGCTGTTTGTTAGAGATTCCTGTTGCAGATTATTGTTATTGTTTTTATGTTTTTAACATGAGTTTTTTAGGAACCACATCGCTACACGTTTTTAGTGTTTCATGGTCACCTTTGTCAGTCTCGGAAATTTAATGATGATTTGGACATTCAACGACTTTTAAAGAAGTAATGAATTGGTGGAAAATTTGTTCAATTATTTTAGCTTTCTCACACTTCATAAAAATCTGAGATTCTTTTCAAAATTAGTTTAGAGATATTATTAATTGAGAATTCAATTAGTTTTTTTATTGTTTGTTTACGAATCTAAAATATAAAATTATTCTATTGACACTTATTGTCATAATAGATATTTTTCTATAGTTTTCGATTATTTGTTTATAATTATAAATTTATAAAAATGAATGAAGATGAAAATAGAATTGTAAAAGAATGAAGAACAATAATTTCCTTAGAATTTACACACAAAATACATAAATTAAATTTATTATACAATTAAAAGTAAATTTCTAAATTGACATAATAAAAATAAAAATAAAAATAATATTTATATTTATATTTGATTTTTTTTAAAATTTAACGTAAAGATATTTAAAAAAAATTATATTCTCTTATAAAGTAATATATATTATAAATTAAAATAATATATTCGTTATGACCTATAATAAATATTTAAGATTTATTAATAATTTAAAGTGTCACATATATAGATGTGTAAAAATATAGCAAGTCAAATTGTATGATCTAATAAATTTTAAAATGGAACACATAGCGTCAAGTTCTATGTTTGATTATTTTTTAAAATAATTAATAATATTTTTAATTATTTATAATAATTAAATGAAATGAATATTTTTTGAATAAGTTATATTGGAATCACAACAAATTATATGATATTATGTAGAAAAATTTAAAAGATATGATTTAATATATAATTATTGGACTAACTTTTGTCTTTTTATTTTATGGCATCTAATACAAGTATGCCAATGTAACATAGTATTTCATAATGTGAATTTAAAACCATATTTTTAAAATGAATTTTCCAAATAATTTGATATAATAATTTGAACCCTTAGATATCATCCTATGAATTTGAAAGGTGAGAAATTAAGGTAGAAAATGAGTAAATCATTTCCTCTAATTTGAGTTTGCAAACATGAAGTGAATCCATATTTTTGAAGAGTGGGATAAAGTCCTATGGATTCTCCTATTTCTATTTTGGAAATCTCATGAGTCTTCAAACTACCTTTACAAATTTATTACCTATTTAAGATTGTTAACCTACCATTAACTCTAATTAATAATTACTAGTTTTTATTTTTATTGTAAATTTAATATTGTTCATAAAGTATTAATGACTTCTTATATTAATTTTGTTTTTTGTTATGAGGTTTAATCTTTCAATTTTTATTATATCTATTTTACATGTATATTTTTTATCAAATATTAAAGAAGTTTTTAAAAGTGTCTTAATCTTTATATATTAACTGTCTTAAAATAGTATACAATTAGATCAAACATAAAAAAGTTACAACAAAAAATAGTAAATCCAATTGACATAACAAAAAGAAAAATAAAGTTAAAGGGCTTAAAAAAATATTATTAAGAGTCACAACAATCATCTTCAAAAAAAAAAAAAAAGTCTTAAAGTTGTTCCAACATCACAACTTCTCACTCCTCATGGAGGGTCTCAAGTTGTCTAGCATTCAACATTTGCTTGCTCCTTTTTTCTATTTATCTAGCTTATAGTCCTCAAGCTTGGTCTTTTGGTCCCTTGCATTTATAGAGGCTTCACTTGCTCCTATAGTACCTTAATATTATTAGCACCATTTTGAATACTGTTCTTGCTAAACTCCACCACTTTTGTAAGTTAATTTTAATTTCTTGTAAATCCATCTCTGAAAGAGTGAGTCTATCTTATTACACAAACAAATCTACCTTTGTGTCATTAATATCTTTGATGAAATTACATTAGTATGATATAAATTTCTACATCACCTCAGGGATGAGAAACTCCCCATCCATTTTCTTTGATAATAAAGAAGTTTTGATAATAATTTTATTCATCTCTAAATACAAACACTTCATCATTTTGTAGTGAGAAACTACAACCTTATACATATCAATAATTTTTTAATTAACATAGTGCCACCAATGAAGTAGACTCAATTAAGTAAGATGGACATGTAGTATTGTTGGGGTTGGGAATAGGGTCACCGAAAAAAAAAAATCTCAAGTAGGTTAGGCACATAATCACCTTATCCACTATAATACCCTTACCCTTCCACATAGAGGGAGCCTCTTCATCAACATCTTGTAAGGAAAAGCTTTCATACATCTTAGATTTTTTTCCCCTTATTTTTATAAATATGATTGTTGGAGCCCTTTCCCTATGAAGCACTTCATAGACTTAGTCACCAAGACTTGATGGGTTCGCTATGACATTACATCGAAGCAAAACCTTTGCCGATAAGACCTTTCAGTGCATGATCGGTGAGACAATGTCTCCGGTGAGACCACATACTGAATACAACACTCCTGCCAATATGTTCCTTTTCCTTCGGTCGGTGAGACAATGTGAGTTCACTAAGACGTTATATCAATGCCGCGACTCTTGCCAATAAGTTCATCCTCGGTTGCCGAAACCACGTGAATGTCTCACCGATAGACGTCCACATGCATATGGTCGATGAGACATAACAATTTCGCTGTGACCCTTCACCGAAGCCTTAAACTCATGTCAATATACAATTTTTCAACGACGGTCAGTGTGACATACCAATTTCGTTGTGACCACATATCGACGGTGTAACACTTGCTGAAATGTTCTTTCTTGTGCCAGTCGCCAAGACACAAAGCGCTCGATGAAACAACATGCCGACAGACTTTTCTTCTATAGCCAAGACCACGATCAATGTCACACTGAAAGCTGCCTGTATGTAAAATCAAATCGTTATGACATCAAAAACGTCTTGCCAATAGGCAACACAGACGTTTATCAGAGAAATGGATCTGGGAGACCCAAGCATTCTCACACCAATATGTTCTTTTTCTGTCATCAAAACAATGTACAAAAGATAACCTGTGACTGCACGAAGCTCAAATTGATCAGTACCAAAAGATATTAAAATTCTGAATGTAAGTTGTCCACTGAATGCCAAGACAAGTAAGCCATATAGACAAAACTGTACCAAGATAAAGCATTCCTTGAAGTATGCAAGTATTTTGAAGCTCTTATCAACATGATTTTCATGGAATGCTCCCTTTATTTGTACCTAGATGTGATCCATTATGTGTGGTTGAGATTGTGATTGTTTGTGTCTATGCTCCTACAATGTGTATGCCTCCTAGATTTTTTTGGAAATGGAATCATCATTGGTGATGATTTTGAGGTTTCTAAGGTGGGATCTACTATGTGCATCTCTTGTAGCCATAATTTGGAAGAATTTATTCTCCTAGTCATGGTTCATTGAGTTTGGTTGTGGTAGAGGTGATTTGTGAATCTTCTACTCTTTTTGTTTGTGTTTCTTCATCCTAAAGGGAATTCTATTGAATAAGTCAAGAATGATGCATTTTTTGACACTTGTGTTGGTATTGGTGATGGTGTTGGTGTGACTAGGGTGCTTGTTGGTCATAGTCATGGTGGTGTAAGGACTCTTTTAGGCTCAATTCATGGTTCCTTGTGATCATGTGTGTCCATTGCTAGGTGGGGGTTCCTTCCCACCCCTCTTTTCATGGAAAGGTTTGGCCCTTTCCTATTCTCAAACCTCCTCTATTTGATTTGTGGACAAGATGTGCTTGAAAATGAATAATTTTATCTTCATCATGGTTTGATCTAGAGATTTAAAACAAATTGTGACCATCTCTTCTCATTTTACACAATTGGGTTTTAGAATATTGGAAGCCTCTTATTGTTGGTAAGATTGAGATTTTTCCTTGTGCTAGGGGCTTCTTCATAGCATTTTTTTCCCCTCTTTTGCATTTAGGGATTTAGTGCTCAATAGTAGGTTTTGTATGTGGGGAGAGCACTGCCTTTCAGTTAAGCCTTGGTTTACCTCCTTAAATCCCCTCTTGATACCTCTTAGTTTCCTACTAGTTTGAGTTAGACTCCCAAATCTTTCTATTCAATTTTTAGAAGATTCTTGTTATGAAGTCATTGGTAATTTGCTATTGGTTGCTTCTTGGAGGTTGACTCTGCCACTTTCTTTATGGGTCACTCTACACTTTCTTATATACTAGTAAATATTGATATCTCCAAGACTATCCATAGGGATATTTTTTTGATGGTGGGGGAAAGGCCTTGGAATTAACCACTTGGCTATAACCTAGTCTCCCCTTTAGATGTAAATGATGTTTAGCATTAGGCCATGTATGGCTATTGATTTTTCACTCTCTCAATGTAAGGGATATGTGGTGAAGGAATGCCCACAATGATCACTTGACTATTCACACTTCTAACTCTCTTGTTGATGGTTAGGACGATGAGTCTTCTTAGGATGTTGTTTCATCTCTTGCTATGTCAAGTCATGCCCTCGAGGGTGTTTCTCTTGTGATTGATGTGGCTCAAGTGAGACATACTATGTTGGCTCCTTAGGCTCCTATTAGTGTGTCTTATCCAACTCTTGCTCCAGTTGTTCTTGGGTTGGTGTTTCCTACTAAACGATCCTCTACTTATGTTGCACCTTTAGTTGGGCCCTCGAATGGGATGTTCCCACCTCCTCTCGTAGGTTCGAGGAATTAAAAGATAATGGACAATTATGTAAAGGAAAAAGAAAGGTCTTCCCAAATCATTGTCTCAATTGCATACTAGTGTTAAGGGCATGAGTTTTAATTGGGAAGGGTCTAGCATTGTGCAGGTTGGATCCTTGAGTTTTAGTTTATGTTTGACTTATTGATTGCAATTGTGATTGATCTTGTCTAGTAGCTTGGCTACAATTATATAATGCCTTCCCCATTTGAAATTTGAATTTGTTGACTTTGAATTGCTTTATATATTATACAAGTTTTTGATCTTTTCAAAACCAATTTATTTTAATCAAAATCAAAACATTAAACTTATAAATAAATAAACATTTTTAAATAATAGACTAAAACCATACATCTAGAACATCAACTTACAATAATATATATGCTTACTTTTCTAATCTAGAATAATACTTTTCTAATCTAGAATAATACTTATCAAACTCAAACAAATAAATAATTTAATACACTTTAAAAGTCTTCCCATAGTGACCGAGTGCAAAACTAATATGAAAATGATGGCGCAAGACATCCAATGCTTAGCTGTCTGTCGCCTTGCCTTTTACTCTTTCGTACAAGTTAAAATTGCATTATGTGACTTCACTTTTTCTTCATATCAAAGAAAAGGAATTAGACGAGTTCAAACTTATAAACACATTTCTATACCTATTTAATTTTTTTAAGCCACACATTTCTATGTTAATTTGTTTTAAATATAACTCAAAAAATTGCCTTACAAAGTATTGGATAGATATTTGCTGATAGGTTCGAATCTTTCTAGAAGATACTTAAATTTCATTGATAGCAATGTTTTAATAAAAATAATAAAAAATATATATTAATATGTTATTTTTTAATTAATAAATTATAATACTATAGTTGATCTAAATTTTTAAGAATATTTTTGAGATAAATTATGTAGATTTTTTTTATATAATAAAAAATATACACAATTTGTTTGAGAAGCATTTATACAAATATAATATTATAAAAAAATATGATTTAAATTAGAAGTTATGTTTTGTCAATTATTATAAATAGAAAAATTTTGAAATCATGAAAAGGTCAAATATGACAAACACTTATAAAAAGATTCAAACTTTCATAAATCTTATAATAAAAAAACATACCATTATCTTCACTAATTGAAGGAAAAACTCCTTTATATATATATATATATATATATATATAAAACTCTCCCAACCCGACACCCAATCCACCTTGTCTTCGTCTTACTTATATCAAGTTGGGGTCAGGAAGGGGTGAGCTAGGGCGAGACTAGTCCCCTGAGGATGCACACAACCGCCCACAATAAGTTGGGGTCGGGAAGGGGTGAGCTAGGGCAAGACTAGTGAGCTGGGGTGAGACTAGCCACCTGAGTATGCACGCAACCACCCACAAGCCATGTGCATTGGGCAAACCCAAACTTCAGAGGTGAACCCAAGACCTTGGGGAGCAAACCAAAGACTCAACCCAACTATGCTACCTATGTGAAGCAAACCCAACTTTTAGATCTATATACAAAAATAAATATCTATTCAACATTCTTAGATTTTTAGTGGTGTGTTTTGATAGAACATATGCATAAAGCCTCATTGTCTCTACTCACAAAATATCAGAAAGAATCTTGTATATCAAGAGGTAGTATGTGACACGGAAAGTCTCATCAACTTGTAGAGCCAATGTATTTTACACTAAACTTCATTCTTTAGGGTTAAGAATTGATGAGGGTTTGTTCATGGTCAAAAGCTCGTGAGGACATAATATGGACGTTTCCCCCTCGTTTTCTCCAGTCTTGATTTGATTTGGTAACAAGATCTTTTCCCATCACCATAAGGGGAGTTAGTGAATAATTGAGATGGGCATTCATTCAATGATGGTGAACTTAACAGAGAGAAAGAGCCGCCCCAAAAGATAGGAATGGCAGATACGCACTTGATATTTATTTGTTATCGGTTTGGCTGTTTGTTAGAGATTCCTGTTGCAGATTATTGTTATTGTTTTTATGTTTTTAACATGAGTGTTTTAGGAACCACATCGCTACACGTTTTTAGTGTTTCATGGTCACCTTTGTCAGTCTCGGAAATTTAATGATGATTTGGACATTCAACGACTTTTAAAGAAGTAATGAATTGGTGGAAAATTTGTTCAATTATTTTAGCTTTCTCACACTTCATAAAAATCTGAGATTCTTTTCAAAATTAGTTTAGAGATATTATTAATTGAGAATTCAATTAGTTTTTTGATTGTTTGTTTACGAATCTAATTTTTAGAATCTAAAATATAAAATTATTCTATTGACACTTATTGTCATAATAGATATTTTTCTATAGTTTTCGATTATTTGTTTATAATTATAAATTTATAAAAATGAATGAAGATGAAAATATAATTGTAAAAGAATGAAGAACAATAATTTTCTTAGAATTTACACATAAAATACATAAATTAAATTTATTATACAAGTAAAAGTAAATTTCTAAATCGACATAATAAAAATTAAAAATTAAAATAATATTTATATTTATATTTGATTTTTTAAAAATTTAACGTGAAGATATTTAAAAAAAATTATATTCTCTTATAAAGTAATTTATATTATAAATTAAAATAATATATTCATTTTGACCTATAATAAATATTTAAGATTTATTAATAATTTAAAGTGTCATATATATAGATATGTAAAAATATAGCAAGTCAAATTGTATGACCTAATAAATTTTAAAATGAAACACATAGCATCAAGTTCTATGTTTGATTATTTTTTAAAATAATTAATGATATTTTTAATTATTTATAATAATTAAATGAAATGAATATTTTTTGAATAAGTTATATTGAAAACACAACAAATTATATGATATTATGTAGAAAAATTTAAAAGATATGATTTAATATATAATTATTGGACTAACTTTTGTCTTTTTATTTTATGGCATCTAATACAAGTATGCCAATGTAACATAGTATTTGATAATGTGAATTTAACCATATTTTAAAAATGAATTTGCCAAATAATTTGATATAATAATTTGAACTCTTAGATATCATCTTATGAATATGAAAGGTGGGAAATTAAGGTAGAAAATGAGTAAATCATTTCCTCTAATTTGAGTTTGCAAACATGAAATGAATCCATATTTTTGAAGAGTGGGAGAAAGTCCTATGGATCCTCCTATTTCTATTTTGAAAATCTCATGAGTCTTCAAACTACATTTACAAATTTATTCTTGTTATCTATTTAAGATTGTTAACCTACCATTAGCTCTAATTAATAATTAATAATTTTTATCTTTATTGTTAATTTAATGTTGTTCATAAAGTATTAGCGACTTCTAATTAATCTTATTTTTTGTTATGGGGTTTAATCTTTCAACTTTTGTTATATCTATTTTACATATATAATTTTTTTTATCAAATATTTAAAAAGTTTTTAAAAGTGTCTTAATCCTTATATATTAACTATCTTAAAATAGTATAAAAGTAGATCAAACATAAAAAAAGTTACAACAAAAAATAGTATACCCAATTGACATAACAAAAAGAAAAATAAAGTTAAAGGGCTTGAAAAAATATTATTAAGAGTCACAACAATCATCTTGAAGAAAAAAAAAACCAAGTCTTAAAGTTGTTCCAACATCACAACAACTTCTCACTCCTCATGGAGGGTCTCAAGTTGTCTAACATTCAACATTTGCTTGCTCCTTTTTTCTATTTATCTAGCTTATAGTCCTCAAGCTTGGTCTTTTGTTCCCTTGCACTTACAAGAGGCTTCACTTCCTCCTATAGTACCTTGATATTATTAGCACCATTTTGAATAGTGTTCTTGCTAAACTCCACCACCTTTTGTAAGTTAATTTTAATTTCTTATAAATCCTTCTCTGAAAGAGTGAGTCTATCTTATTGCACAAACACATCTACCTTTGTGTCATTAATATCTTTGATGAAATTACATTAGTATGATATAATTTTCTACATCGCCTCAGGGATGAGAAACTCCCCATCCATTTTCTTTGATAATAAAGAAGTTTTGATAATAATTTTATTCATCTCTAAATACAAACACTTCATCATTTTGTAGTGAGAAACTACAACCTTATACATATCAATAATTTTTTAATTAACATAGTGCCACCAATGAAATAGACTCAATTAAGCAAGATGGACATGTAGTATTGTTGGGGTTGGGAATAGGGTCACCAAAAAAAATTTAATCTCAAGTAGGTTAGGAACATAATCACCCTATCCACTATAATACCCTTACCCTTCCACGTAGAGGGAGCCTCTTCATCAACATCTTGTAAGACAAAGCTTTCATACATCTTAGATTTTTTTCCCCTTATTTTTATAAATATGATTGTTGGAGCCCTCTCCCTATGAAGGTTCAACCCCCTACCACCAATAGGGTTAATAGGTAGGTTATTTAAAGAATGGGTTTCAAAGGGAAAGGTGGTATTTAAACAAGGGTTTTTGAACCCTGAGATTTCTTGCTTATTGTGAGGGAGATTCTAAGTTGGACAAGAGGGGGTGAAAGCACAAAATTAGAGGGCTTAGAAGTGACATCATGTTTAATAATTAGCAAGATGAGGGCTTGGTGTAAGGGGTTGCCTCAATCCTTGTTTAAATTCTATCATAGAGTGTTCCAAAGAAGAAAAATAGAAAAAAAGGAAAGTGAACAAGATGGGAGTGGTAGAAATGAAAAAGAAGATTAAAATGGATGGAATAAAAAAATTGGAATATCACTTATAGGGTGACATACATGATGCGCTAGAGAGCCACTTTGTCCCATGGTGATGGGAGAGACATTCTAGTGAAGCCATTATAGATTTATTTCAATAGTTACCTAACATGTAGAAAGGAGAGTGCAACATCCTTATTTTTCTAGTCCTTTTAAATTTTGATTCCATTTTAGAGAGGCACATGACCTACACAATCATTTTCTTAAACACTAATCTCCACATCTCTCATTCTTACCACCCTATAATCCCATTGTCTTATAAAATTTACAGATATAGTAGAGTCATGGCCATGTAGCCTTTTCATAAAATTCATGATTCCACCTTTTTGAAGGATTTCCATGCCTTGAAGTTTCATTTTTATAGGTCATAGGAGCTAAGCTCTATTATGTTGCTCTCACCACCCATGAAGACTAAAATTTATATATATGATATTGACAACATTGCATGAAATGTAAGATGAGGGCGCACATACATGATTCACAAGATGGCTATTTTATAAGTCTCACAAATAATATTTCCCTATTTAAACTACTAAATCATGAATTACATAAACATTAATCTAATCTTAAGCTACTAGTTAATGATTTATTTATTTTAGAGATTATGATTGAATCATTTGTTTCCTAGATTATTGCCTATCCAAGGGCCTATAGAGTTATCTCATAAGAGGGAAAAAGAGTGAATATAAGCATAAAGGAATTAGATTAAGCATAAAATGCATCAAAGAATAGGTATTAAACATAAAAAATACTTAATTATCTAATATTATACTACATAAATTCACATGCAAGGAATAAATGATCATTATAAGATTTGCAATATTTTAAAAACTATATTACATTTATTGAATATACTTTACATTCATTTTAACAATTATGATAAGAGAGAACCTTAACAAGAGATCATAAAGTCCCATAAATATGCACAAATAAACCTAGATACATTCAATCCCTAACCCCCAATAAGATATTTTAGCCTTTAGATGCTTCAAAAATCCATTGCACTCTTGAAATTAGACATTCAATGCTTGAAATTGTAAAATTTTCCTAGCACTTGCAAATATTTATTGGAAAAAATAATGATTAATCCATGAAAAGAGGGAAGAAATTATATATACCATTTGGGATTCACACCCTCTAATACATGCAAAAATTCTCTTTATATCCAAAAATTAAAATTTACACAACACATTAATGGTGGTTCATGGCCAAAATTCCTCTTGTGGCCTGGGAGTCGGTGTGTAGACCAAAGAAGTGGGGGGGTCTTGGTATTAGAAATTTAAAATCTTTTAATAAGGCTCTTTTGTTGAAAAATGTTTGGAGGCTCCTCAATGGGGATGTTGGGTGGGCCTCTTTGGTGAATAATAAGTATCTGTATGGTTTGGAGAGACCTTGGAACTTGTTGTCTTCGCAGGAGATCCCCTCTGGTTCATGTTTTTGGAGGAATATTATTCTTTGCAGGGACTTGATTGCTAAAGGTGTTAAGTGGTTGTTGGGCGATGGTACAAGTATTCTTTTTTGGGAAGATTTTTGGTGTGGTGTTAGCCCCCTTATTTGTCTTCCTTGGAACCCCCCTATTGCCCCTTTGTGCAAATGCCTCTTTGGGCTTAAGGTGGCTGATTATTTTGAGGATGGGGAGTGGAAATTTTTTGAGGTTTGGGACCTGTCTTTGAAGGTCCTGAAGGATTTCTTCTGTAAGATTCAGATCCCCTCTTTTCCTAGATCGGATAGAGTCATTTGGGCCCCCTGTGCTAGTGGCAATTTTTTAGTGGCTTCTGCTCTCTTGAGTTCTTTGGAAGCACCTGCATCTTTTCCTTTCTAGGGGAGGTTATGGAATAAGAAGTTGATTCCTAAAGTGAATGTATTCTTCTGACTGCTTATGCAAGGTAAAGTTTTAACACAAGACAACCTTTGTAAGAGAGGGTTTGTGATTCCTAATAGATGTGTTCTTTGTGAAGCTGATGGTGAAAGTGTTTTCCACATTCTCCTTGGATGTGACTATTCTTTTTCCCTTTGGATTAAATTTCTCAGACTCTGGAATATTGGTTGGTTCTTTTCGGATTCTCTTGATAAGTTCTTGGATCAATGGACCTACCCTTCTTCTCCAAGTCTTCGGTGGTTATGGGACCTTATGGCCCCACATATTGCTTGGGGATTATAGAAAGAAAGAAATAACATAATCTTTTGTGAGTGTAAACTTAAGGTTGATAGTCTCTTTATCAAGATCCGATGGGTGATTATGGAGAAATTTGTTCTTATTCATTCTGATTCTGCTCGGTGTGTCCCTTTTGCTTGCCTTGCTGGCTACGAGCTCCTGGTAACTTCTAATTGGAAGATTATTTCAATTTCCATTTTGAAATCTAAGTTAAGCTTTGTTTCCAGGTTGAAAACTAAATGGAAGCCTCCTCCCTTTGGTTGGGTTAAAGTTAACTTTGATGGGGTAACAAAGGGAAATCTCGAGCCTACAGGATATGGGGGGTGTTGAGAAATGATGTTGGAAGACTCCTTGGTGCGGTGGCACTCCCATTGGGAACTCAAACCAATCACTACATAGAGATAGAGGCTGTGTTCATAAGTGTTATATTTTCTATCAGTAAAGAATACTCCAAATTATGGGTTGAAGGCGACTCTTTGAATACAATAAATTATCTACATGCCACCCATCCTCCGAGTTGGAATGCTCATTAGCTCATTAAGGATGCGATATTCATGTTACGATCTTGTGAGGAGACCCATATCTCTCACATTTATTGAGAAGAAAAATCGTTGGAATATTTTTTTGCCAACGAGGCTATCAGGTTAAATGATTTTCATTCATGGGAGGAGAGATCAATCCTTCCTGAGAAATATAGGAGTTTATTAAGGAATGATGGTGTGGGATGAATTGATGTGACATTCATGGTCTAGTACCTTCCTCTGTTGCACATGCTTTGTGGGTGTTTTTTTACTCTCTACTCTTCATTTGAGTGTTATTCACAAGGGATTGGTGTTTCTGGTGTTTCCATTCATGGGTGTTGAGAGGAGTAGAATTAAGTCGCATTCCTATGGGGACATTCAGAGAAACAAGAAGCTCTAGAATATTTTGCACCATGGCAATTTTACTCTCTTGGAGAGGCTAGATGTGGGCATGACCCCAATGCCTCGATGTAATTTGTTTCTTTCTAGCACAATCATAAGCTCAAGGTTGATGGTCTAAAAATGGAAGTAAATGAGTATTTAATTGCTTTTGTTACTGGGATGCCAATGGTTGGTCGTAAGTTCTTCAAGGATGAAAAGAGTAATGAGGAGGCGATGACCCAGTTTTTTAAAGATGATGAGCAAAAGAAATTAGTTAAACTGGAGACTTGGGGCTATGAGAGAAAATCCCTCAAGGAAATTTGGGCGAGCATTGCTAAGGTGCTTATGTGTTATGTGACTCTGGAGGGGAGGTTTACAGCTATTCTCGAGAACCATTTTACTCTCCTCAACCATTTTAGACATGGTTTGTTCATTCTGTTTCCTTTCTTTCTTCTTTTGTCTTTAGAGGTCTCTTTTTATGCCCATCTCAAGAATATAAGGGCTCTTGTCCTCCATGAAGGGCTTATTTTATTGATTATGGAGCATGTTAAGTCTCTTACCTTAGCTCCTACCATCAAGGGTAAGGAGAATACTTTAAGTGATGTGTCGTCTGGTTCCGAGCCCACTTCAGATGAGGAGGACTTATCTCCGACGACTATGGCTACTTCTTCGAAGAAGAGGAAGGTGGGTGGTTCTAAAAGTAACAAGGTTGCTAAGTGGCTTTCCCTTTCTAAGAGTGAGAATACGGAAGTGGGGTCGGATGATTCCTCTCCCAGAACTGTAAAGGTGGTTGTTGGTAAGGATGTTGTTGGTGGTGGTCCAGAGGTGGGGACACAAGATATTACTATGGGTTTGGTGGACAAGTCATGGAGGCTATCGAAGTGTATTGCTAACCTGAAGAATAAGTCCTCAAATGTTCCAGTTAAGGACCCCATTGTGTCTAGTGATGGCAAGGATTTTGGTGATAAAATGGTGGCCATTGAGGATTCCCCTATGCAAGACATGCCCAAGATGGAGCAAGACAAGGAGATTAGGGATCTAAATGAGGAGGATGTGAAGAAGAAAAGAGCTAAACAGGATCCCTTGAAGATAAATCCTCTCTCCAAGGATTTTTCTTACCTTGATGATGATACTACCTCCATGTACAATTTGCTAGATATGGCTACGGCTGGGGCCACTGGTACCTTTAAGTTTTCTAAGTGGACTCTGCAGGAGTTCAATGAGATTAATATTAAAATTAGAGGTCTAAAGGAGAATCTAAAGAATGTTCCCAAGGGTTCGGTTCTTGACATTCTTATTGACATATTAGTGGACCTTGAAGTTTCCTATCATGAATTCAAATCTTTGTGTGAGGAAAATTTGGTTGCTCTGGAAGCCAAGGTTTTGGGTATGAATGCTGATATCAAAAAACTAATGCAGGCTTGTCATAACTATGTGAAGAACAACGCAAACTCCTTGGAAGTCCTTTTCAAAAAGATTAGTGAGTTTAGGGAGGATCAGATTCTTTTCTTTGATCTTATGGAGAAAGAGCACATGGCTAAGGGAAAAGGTAAAAAATATGCTAAGGATGATGACAAAGGACCTGTTGTTAGAGGGTCCGCTGATTGGAAGCAATCCTTTGATGTTGAGAAGGAGCTGCTGGATATGGTCGAAAGGCATAGGATCCAACAGATTGAGGTGGCTAAGACCCTAAGTAGTTTGGATTAGCACCTAGTCTTCTTCTTTGTTTCTTTCTATTTCCTCCTGGTTGTAGGTTTCTTTTCGGTTGTTTTGTTGTTTTGTGGTTGTTGGGTGTTGTTGGTTGTTATTTGTTAAATTTTTGGTTAGCATCCATTTTGTTGTGTTTTTTGGCTGTTGGGTTGCTATTGGTGGCTTTTTGAAAATATTTTCTAGCAACATTTTGTGTCTTTTGTTGTAAAGGGTTTATGGTCCCTTCAAAACCTACTTTTCCCTTATAATCAAAACAACAGTTATTGAAAAATACATCTAGAATCATGCCCAAGAGATTGAATCATGATTTTGGGTGGGAAAGCATATTTGGGAGTTGCAGTGATAAAATCATGGATTTAATGGTGCTTTGGGAGTTGTTGGAGTAGGTGCTCACTATCATTTTCCCTAATATTTCATTCCACTTCACATTCAATCTTTGTCTTTTCAATCCTAGGCACTAAATCCATCTACATGGATCAAGATCTAAACTTTCAATCACTTGAAAAGAGTGGACTAACCTACCCACCCTACCCCTTTCTCACATATGTGTGAGCACATCTCTCACACATGTGAATCCATCCTACCTATTACACATGTCATAAGGTATCCCATCTACCTCTTACACATGTTATAAGGTAGTCACCTTACTTATTTCACTTGTTACATCCATGAGCCTCCCTATGTGTGTGCTCAAATATGTGTGGGCACACCTAGCTCTTACACCTCATTCCTACTTGTCACAAGGCTAAGCCTTCAATCCATGTCATCACTCTCATTCAAACCTAGCCATCCATTAGACATGACCATCCATTTTAACCATAAAGAATCTATAAATGAAGGCCTTTGCTCTCATTTTTTAACATCTTTTATCATCCCAAATATATGTGACCATTTATTCATCTACACATCCCAAATCTCATCATGTTGTTTCCATAAGAAACCACATTCTACAACATGTTACTCATCCAAAAGGGCACATCAAGTGGAGAAGGTTGCCTCCACTTTCATCCTAATTCAAAGGATTAAAGTAGTAAAAGGTATAAGATGGCATATTTGCATTATCGTAAGTATTCTAACCTTTCACTATTCTATCATCCTCAATGATGTTGTACTTCCATACAACATAACCTTTTTTTTTGTAGAAAGGATAAAATTATAAAAATTTAAACATAGGTTCATAACACTAATATCTAGTGCACATATAGTTTTTCATAATTCTTTGTATAATTTTTTGAAGTGAGATTAACCATATTTTAGACATAGGTTACTTCCATAAAATAAATTATATTGTATATACCTGAATTAACTTTTTTTTTGTAATAAGGACATCTATACCTAGTGCACTTATATTTTTCAATATTTTTTTATCTATTTTACTTTTTTCCATGTGTGTGGAACAAAGACCTTGATGATTGTTGAAAAACCTATGTTCATTAGAAAATTAAAAATAAAATATAATAACTAGATTAAATATATTCAAAATCATATTCGTTGGAAAACTTATTTTGAGTGCCATGATCATATTACAAATTATCCTATCATATTCATTCCATTTGTTGGTCCAACCCAACATTTCAAATACAAAAATTTAAGGAAAATTTGAGGCCTCAGGTGGAAAGCTCACTTTCTGGACCTTCGTTCAAAGGACCTTTGAGCAATGGTACCTTTTCATGAAGTTATTCAAGGATATTTGAATGAAAGTATGCCATTTCCATGATTTTTTTAAAAAAAATCCTTCATTCAAAGGATTTTTTATTTTACTTTTCACCTCCATCTAAATTGAAAAATATAATGTCCCAAATTTGGGACTTGCTATTGTGGGCTTACCCCAAAGTATAAGATAAATCCACCCTAGGAATTCTTTTGAGTATCAGTAACTATCATATTTTTATTTTTATAACCAATGAAATTTATAATTTTATCTTTAAAAATAGATCATAAAACATCACAATTGATGTTCTCTATATTTGAGTACTAGAAACATTATTCATTGACCAAATTGTCTACATACCCTATATCCACATGATCAAGATATTAGATAACTAGGTATAGGAAATATGTAGTTTTTTAAAATCTAAGTTTATGCAATTGTACGAATGGGTATGAAATCCTTTCAAGGGTCCAATTTTCCCAAATAATCATTCATCAATTGGTACCCACTTAGGTGAAACAAAGATGAAAACCTAAATAAAAATATACATGCAACCACCTAGAAGAGGGTGTTTGGTGCTAATTTTTTATTGAGAAGATTTTATTGTTTACCTAGAATGCATGTTCAATTTGAGAAAGGTTTTTCACTTACTCAAATAATTTAGTTTTCACTTTCTCTCATTCCAAAAATGTTATTGGTTTTATGTAGTTGGTGTGTAATTTTAAATACCTAAGGATTTTTCACTAAATAACACATCTAAAATTCCAATAATTAATTTACTCATAGTAATACAATCCTTATCACAAATACCTATAAACCAAGTGAATTAGTTAACTATGATAGATACTCATACATGATTAATGCTCATAACCGTAACTATCCAACTAAACTTTATATGTTGTGACAACATTATACAAACTTACTAAAAATCATTTGTTATCCATATCATTCTTAGATCAACGATCCCTTCTTAAACTATTCTGTTAACTTATATTTTTTTTACTAATATAATTTATGTTATGCCATTATCATAGATAAAGTTATAAATTTGATGATTAGATAGCCTTAGGCATGAAGATTATAATCATTTTCAATCGATATCTTTCACAAAAGAAATCTTTGTCAAGTATTAAATAAAACCTATAGAATAGATGTCATTTTCTAATCACCAAGATCCCTATTAAGCAAGGTGAGAGCATACAATGGTTGCATAATCTTGGCTATAATTTGAAATCTAATAAGAAAGCTTGTAAAAGTAATTTCTTACCTACTTTAACCATAAAATCAAATGTTCTTTTAGTTCTTAAAACAAAAATTAATAGTACCATTTACCTAGTCATTACTAGAACATATTTGATACAAAAATATTTATTATTTAACATATCATATTAATGTTTTAATGATTCAAAAGAATATTTATTTAATCATAAATCTTTAGGAATTCAATATCACCAATAATTTTTTTTTATTGATGAATAATGAGAATAAAGAAGTTTAGATATTAAGTCTTTGATATGATATCCAAAAATAATAATTTTCAACATACATTAATTACTAATTGATAACTTTGCAAACTATTGATTTATGATTTAATATTATAATTGATAACAATAACTATTCAAATTTAACTACATATCAAGTTATAACATACAATAAACTATTGATTTGACAAATCAACAACTAATGATACTAAAACATGAACTTGTACTTAATAACTATAAAATTGAAAATAAATACTTCTAAATAATAATGACTTGATTGTATTTCTCAACAATAACAAAAAAAATTCAAAATGATAGTAGCTTGATTACTTTGTAAAACAATAACCAAAATTATCAAAATGATATCAATGTATCAAATTGATAACCCAAGTCTATCAACATGATAACTAATTTATTTCTTTGTAAAAATGATTGCAAAACATCCATAGCTTCCTACTTTTGTGTTCCCTTTACAAACATATTTAGCTATTTCCATTCACATGCTAAATAATTTCACCTAATTGTAGGCATTTCTCTTCTAATAATTCCTTTGGTCATTAATTCACACTTTATTGATGCTATCCTCCCTTTTGTTTGGAAAAGTCATGTGGAAGAGATTGTGGATGTGGCTTAAATTATTGATTTGTATCATAATGCTTCCTATTTTAAGCTATCCAAACATAAAACTAAATTCTTAATGACCAATGGCTCTCCTCCTACACGGATCTCAAAGGAATGTAAATTAATTCACCTTATATAAAACTAAACATCTTTTGGGAATTATATTTCTCTAATTTATGTTGAATTAGAATGTGATATGTAAATGTCTCACAACTATTTTTGGATGTTGTCCTAGACGGAAGGATATATTACTTGAAATTGTAAGACAAAAAAATTATATATGAGTCCATAAGTTATTATTAAACACTTATGGATATCAAGATGTTGTGTGGTAATATAACAAGAAATTCCTTCAAGATTAACCTTACAAGTATACATATTATAATCTTCTTGAACATGTAAAGCACATCTTTTAGGAATTCCTATATTACTAATTTTCATTGAGGAATATGATATCTTGATGTCTCCTATAGGGTATGTGCAAGATCATCATGGAAAAAATAGGCCCTTAAGTGGCGAAAAATTCAGAAAAACCAGAGTTAGGCAACTTCACGTAAAAAATTGAATAAGTTGTCTATATTATTTCAAAAATATGTAAAAATAGAATCTATAGCAAATTGTATGAAGTTTCTAAACTATTAGGTTTATTTAAAAAAATATATATATTTGGTGAAAATTTGAAATTTTAATGCAGTAGTACTTAAATTTTAGGGAAAAAATAAGAAGTAGGTGTCTGTCTGACCACCCTAACCACAATAAAATGATAATATTTTTTTATAATATTTTAGATATAAGTAGAGGACTCATGTCCGATGTGATGCATTATTTTTTGTAATTTTTTTCCAAGTAAATAATAAATTATGAAATTTTTATTACAAATTTTAAAAAATATAAAAACTCATAGGTCTGACCACCTTAACTTGGTCAAGACTTCATGAAATTCATTTTTTTTAATCCCATAGTATGAAGCATAGAATGTGACACATATTTCAGATTCACAAAATGTGATCTGTTTGAAAGCTATAGATGTTTTTCAATCAGCCTATCAATCGGACTTTAGTCGTAATTCAAATAGAAAATGAATAATAATTATTTATTAAATTCAAAGTAAAGAATAATTTATATTGGTGGAAATATGAGAATCTCCTTCAAAAACCCTTTTCATTTCATCAATTTTGGGTAAAAAAAAATCGTCAGCCACATGTACCCTACACATACCCATCATATCGCCACTTTTTGGCCCATCATGATCCTGCACATACCCTATATATTTTTGGATGCCCTATTGAATGAAATAATGCATTAGATGAAACAAACCAAATATAATGATATATGAATCCATAAGTTACTGCTAAACACTTACGGATAACAAGATGCAAACCAACTTTACTAATTCATGCTCTAATTAGGAAAAAATGATTCTATTGTTTTTTATAAGACCCTATTTTAGATTGTCTCATTGTCTTCTCTTATGAAAAATGCACTTAAGTTCAACAAGTAGTTGGTGAAAAAATTGAAACCTATAAAAGAACATATTGCTCAATTAGAAGCAAGTTAATGAAACATAAACAAATTACTAGTTGTTATCATGAGGAACCTTTAGCATGAAGAAGACTCAATCTAATTTTCACAATCAAGACATAATCCACTAGGATATGGTCCACTATATCAAGAAAATCTATTTTTCTATGCAAGACAAAACTACTCTCATTAGGGAGGATTGACCATATTCATTTCTTATTAGTATCTTGTTATTGTAATTGTGAGTTATTTTTTATTATGGGAAAAACAAG
This sequence comes from Sequoia sempervirens, assembly GCA_007258455.2. NCBI lineage: Eukaryota > Viridiplantae > Streptophyta > Pinopsida > Cupressales > Cupressaceae > Sequoia > Sequoia sempervirens. Next base: position 315,280,915 of record VDFB02281492.1, on the reverse strand, counting down.
TTTTGATGCGGCCTTGAAACCCAATACAAACAGGTTTTACAAGGACTTGAAACCCGAACAAAGAGAGAGCTACATAAAATAAAAGACGCAAACCATCAGCGGCCTAAACAACAACCATAAAGAGAGACAAGATGAAACAAGCTACACAAAATAGGTTTTGAAGGGGCCTTAAACCCTTTTACAATCAGGTTTTGACAGGGACCTTGAACCCTTAAATGAACTTGAGCACAACCTGAATCATCCAGGCATCAACAAACCAACTACTCAGAATAACCAAATATGAGCCTAGGAAAATAGTGAACATAATGGTGTAAAATACCAATAATACCCTATTTCTCAACAAAACTAGTAAAACCAAACACCCCACCTTAATAGGGGTTTTGGGAAACACAACAAAAAATTGTGAAACATCAACTTCCATGCAGCGCCAACCCACCTGGTAAACCAACCCAATCTCCACTACCTCAATAAGGGAGTAATAAGGCAAGATAGAGTACAAAAAACACCTTTCAAACCAAGAAATCAACTTAATCTCCACCTCAAAAGGAGAGAGTTCCCCTCTACTGGAGAGGATGTCATGACTATCTATTCCACTGTAGCCTAAAATTTCCAACACCCTCAACCTCCACCACCATAGGAGAAGCACCCACCTCAAAAGGATCAACAACTGAGGAAACTAGAAACCTTCACCTCCCATCTCCACCTCAATAGGAGAGGAATCCACCTCCATAGGATTCAAGGAGAAATCTAACACAACAACAAAAAAAGTAACCGTACCATCCTTTGGTAAACTCTGCACCAGGAACAAAAGGTGGAGCAAGAAAAGAATCCCAAATAATAGCCACCGAGCCACCTTAACAACTTTCATTCTTAAATTCATCTAGGTATCGTGAGTTGTTATCCTCACAATGTTATGGTATAAATTTAAAACTCAACTATGTTCTTTTAACATTTTGGACTAATTATAGAACAAAACTCATGCCTTCTTAGTTGTGTGATATATATTGTTCTCTCTTATTTGTAATTTTATTTGAGCTTTACTCAATATTAAAAAAAGTGTTGCCTACCCTCCTTGTTTTAGCATTTTTAGTGACCCTTATAACTATACCATTCCATTTATTATATTTTTGGATAACGGTCATTCTTTTAATGGGCTACATTAACATAGTTGTAATGCTAAAAGTTGCATAACTTACACCATTCTATTTCATTTTGGACTCACTTTGATCTTGTTATTGTTAATGCAATGATAAACACATATGAGTGATAATGTTTGCTAAAAGTTGACACATAATCCAAACCATATAGGTTTCTATTTGTACGCACTCCTAGAGTCGAATCTTGATCCTTTATTTGATCCATTCCTCACCTCTAGGGCCAAATTTATGATTTTCACAAGTGATGTAGGTTGGTTTTGTGATTTTTGCAAATGAACCTTGAAATTTTAGATTTCATAGTTCAAATTTAGGGCTAATCTAGCCCTTTTGAGTAGTTGTTATAAAAGTGGGGAACATATTATTTACATCCTTTGGAGTTGTATTTAAGGATTAACTCTATTTGTTTATTTGTAGAGTCTTCAACACCTAGAGATCATTGATTAACTCTATTTGTTTATTTAAGGATTAACTCTATTTGTTTATTATCATATAGGGCACCTCAAGCATGCTTTCCTTCTATTTTAGATCATTTCTAAAATTTGTCAATTCAATTTCCTTAGGGTTTAACTAGAGGGTGACATTCTTGAACATTAGCAAACTCCCAACCACACAACCAAGTTTTTATGTGGGAAACATGTATTGAAAAGAAAGTAAAAACGAACAATTAGGGATTCATAGAGATGACTGAATCTATGCATCTAGATTAGATCTACCTTATGTAGTTCAAATCTAAAAGTATATAATTGATCTACTAGCTACAAAAGTGATCCACAATAATAGACAACAAGTCTACAAATTTCAAGATATTCTTCTAATCTTTCCTAATTTTTTACATATAGACAAATCACATTTAACTGTAAATCACAACAAATCAACATCTAATCTCCAACTAAACACAGGTTACTTTATTTATTCAATTTTTGTATTTATTTAACATTTTATCCTAAAACCATATATAAAAAATTGATCTCCCTTTTAATAAAATATATTTTTATTTAACTTTAAAAAGAATCAAAATGACATTAACCACCATTAACATCCAACATGATGGATGCTTTTTATAAATAATAATTAATATGTTAAATCTATTTTATGATAATTTATATCAATTATTATTCTCAAAAAAAGTACATCCAACATAGAATAGATACATGTATTAAAAAGATACTAAAGATGAACAGTTAGGGATTAACAAGGATGATCAAATCTATACATCCAAACTAGATCTACCTTGTGTAGGTTACATCTAAAACCATTGACAAATCACATTTAACGATCAATCACAACATATCTACATCTAATTTCTAACCAAACACATATTTACACTAACACCATATATAAAAAGATCTCCCATTTAATAAAATATATTTTTATTTAACTTTAAAAACAGGATTAAAATGACATTGGCCTCCAATAACATAAGTATGGATCCTTTTATTTTTAAATAACAATTACTATATCAAACCTTTGACAATAATTTATATCAATTATTATTCTGAGACAAAGTGCATGCAACATGGTCTTGGGCGACCACTTTCGGCAACCGCCTGTACTTGTGAAGTGCATAAGGAGAAGTAAAACTAGAGCAAGAGATAAAGAATCTAAGCCAATCAGCACGCCTTTTTTCTCTTTATACGACAAATAAAAAGCTGTAAAAGAAAGCAAAGATGATAAGCGAAGGAAGAGGGCGACCGTTACGTGCACTACACATTGAAAATAAGGGTCAGAGTTGCCGCTCCAGCATGTTTCCACGTGGCAGACAGCTGTTAGCACGTCTCTTCCCGTACGAAGTTGACGTGACGTAAAGTGCTGATTTGGGCTAATCTAATCGCTCGAGTTTTATCCAAATCACACCCAATCATAATATATTTCATAATCCCCTGTCTTACAATACCGCTGCAATTGCGCGCTCAAGAAGAATTCCTGTGCAGTTGTGAACTGACAGACAGACTCACTCAAAGCGAAGGAAGGAAAGGGGGAGAAAAAACCATGGGGTGTCAGGAGTATGTCGACTGCGCCAACCGCAACGGCAGCAGCGATGAGTGGGAGGTGCTTGAATTTAATTCTGCCCCGAGTTCGATTCGCGGGGAGGATGAAGAGGATCTAGAAAACCGCTTCTCAGTGCAAATTGAGTTGGGGAATTTTATAGATGCGGATTATTTCGCCTGCCCCGCGTCGGAATTTAATTTGGAAGAGAATTTCTCCGGGCAATTGTCTTCTGCTGTGGTTGAAGATAATTTGCGGGATGGAAACCCTGCGGAGGCTTTGCATTCTTCGGAGGAGACAATTGTGGGGAAAGAGGAAGAAGAGAGTTCGGGATCGTTGCTGGAGGCGAAAGAAGTGGAGGAGAATTTGGGAGCCTTAACGACTGGTTCCTTCGGATCTGGTGTGATCGAGGGCTTGTGCATCTTTAGGCCGCTTGTGGTGACAGAATTGGCCCTGTTTAGAGTAGACTCGTCTTTTAATTCATGGAAGCCCGTCAAGGGCGAAGAAGAGGGTTTGAAAATTGTTGCAGTGGAGAAGATTAGTTCCTGTCCCAGTTCTCCGCGATTGAGCCGCCCTTCTTCTCCCCGAGTGAACTGTTGTAAGGTTGAGCCTGCCAAGTGCAAAGGAGGGAAGGTGAATTTTATAAATCAGTTGGGGATTTGGACTAAGAATGTTGGAGTGCTTTCTTCGTTTGGGATGGCGGCTGCAGTGATGGGCTTGGTCATTTTGGGTAGGAGATTTTATCTTCGGAAGGGTAATCAGAATAAGAATCGAAATCAAGGCTTAGTTCGCTTTCAAGTTTATGGAGACAACAGAGTAAGTCAGCTTTTTTCTTTTTCCCCCTCTTTTTAAAGATTTGGTTCAAATTCTCATTTTTTTTTCCCTAATTGATTTAAGTAGAGATATTTATTCAGGCAAAATTCATCAGAGTTTTTCGATCTGCTGCAATTAGGCCTGGATTAGGGTTATATTTAGCCTAGCCTGGCCTAAATAGACTTTAAATATATATAAAAAATTAATAGTCTGTTAGGCCTAGTTGAGTTGTAGGATCTCTCAGGCAGTAACACAGGCTCAAGTGGTCTTTAAATTGGTTTATGCTCAGGCCTGCTTAAATAGACTTTTAAATATTTTTTAGATCTCATTAGTTCGGATCTTAGATCTCATTCGTTCGGATCTTAGATCTCACTAGTTCAGATCTCCTTAGGTTTTCTTCAAAATGATGCAGGAACATCCATTTCCATCCATTTACTGTTTAGATCGACCAGAATCTATTTGGCCAAATTTGCAAGAATTGATCTATAGTAATTTGTTTTAAAGCAACTTCACCAATATATTAATATTCATTTAATTTATATAATTGTTTTAGTTTCTATTTTAAATTTAGGTGTATAATTGTAAAAGCAATTTTAAAAACACTTTATTGTGTTCTATATTTTCTTAAAAAGTTTGAGAACATCTATCTTGTTTTTAATTTTATTAGATAGTTTAAAACTGCTTTTTAATTTTAAGAACAAAGGTTTTTGGAAAAGCATATAGAAGATTAATCTTATAAAATTTCTACAGTACATCATATAGCTTGAAATGCTTCTGGATTATTCTGTTTGGTACCTTCATTGTTGGGTCTACTTAAACAGGCTCTGAGTCGGCTTGAAATGCTTCTCAATATGACTGAGTTTTTTTTCATTGATTTTAATAGACTGTAAGGATCGTACTGTGTAATCAATTATTAAGATTTATACAATTTAACCTATCATTTATGTGAAAAATATTAGTATGGCAATATTGTATATTTTTGGAGTTTGATTGTGTAACAATTTTTATAATCAATGTTTCAGATCATTCTTTTTTCGGTTGCTGACCCATTCTGATGGTGGATCATAGAATATGATCCAAAATGTTGATGGTAAAAAATATTACACAGTTAAAATCCAAAATATTACTATATTGATATTATGTACTGTGAAAATTCTATATTTTCTAATTTAACGATAGATCATAAAATAAAATTTGTACAGTGTATTTAAAAAATCTCCGTCTTTCATTCTTAGTAAACTTTGAAAACAGTCTGATAATATATTTCTCTTCAACAACTGTTTACGGTTAGTATATAGTACAGAATTGTTACTTAATATAGTCTTTTTTTCAAAGTTGTTTATCTCATTGATACTTCAAATTAGAGTCCATCACCTTAATGGATGTTGCAATTCAAAGTTGATCATATCTTGAATTTTAATTGATAAATCACTTTCTAGTAGTACCTCTGCGCAGAGGAAGCCATTTAGTATCAACTTGTCCAGGGGAACCAAAGGACACCGTTTAATATTAATGGGTCCCCTGTACAGGGAAATCATTTACTGTTTAAAGCTGAAGCCATTTAGTACCAGGGAAACCAAAGGACACCATTTAATATTAATGGGTGCCTTGTACAGAGGAAGTCATTTACTGTTAAGAGTTGTCTCTGATTTAAAGTTGATGTTTTTGTAGTACTTTTGTATAGAGGAAATTATTAAGCATTCACGAGTCCTGCCACTGCCACTCTGTATATTGTCTTTTATGGCTGTTGTTATAAATTCTGGTTAATCGAAATAGAATAATTATTAGGTGTAAAATTGTTATTAATTATTTGAATATTTAATCAAATAATATTTAAAAGTAATACTTCAAAACATAATTTATCTATATTTTTTTGAATAATTTTAACATTGAAATATGTTTTGTTTTAATGTGCAGAAGATTGGCAAATTGATGAGCCAGGCAGCTCGATTGAATGAGGCGCTTTCTGCAGCTAAAGTAGGAATAGGAGGAGTTCCTGTAGTCAGAGCTCAAATATCTTTTGGAGGCTACTGTGATGGTCTCTGACGTAAAAATTGCTGGCCTTCACCTTTTGTATAGAGCTGGTTAACTGTATATATCTATATAGGCATAGATCTCTGCATGGTACTAAATGCAGCAGTCTTAATATTGTTTATGGCAAAAAAAACCAAATACCTATATTTTTTACGCCATATTTTTTGTCTTAGTTTATAAAAGATATCCAAGTGGATGGTTGATCCTCACCATTTATGGACATTGAGTTTGAAATGACAGTGTCAACTTCTGGGGGCTCTGACAAAGTCCTTGGTGTGCAGTGTACTGAAGGTAAATTTTGTAAATAGATTTGTAAATGGTCTATAATTATGCGCTCACCAATTATAGGTGGTTCAGGATTATCAATTTCAAAATGAACCCTTAAGTTTCAATAGCGGTTTTTGCTTTTTGGAATGTGGAACACTCAATATACGAGTGAAAGATCGTTGACAAAACCTTAAAGTCCGTATTGTCTCCTTTATTGTCAATGTCTCGCACTACCTAATCATTCGTTTTTTTGAAGTATAATTGGGTTTAGAGATTTAGGTTTCGTAGAAAAATAGCATTTAATCATTCGTTTTTTTGAAGTATAATTTGGGTTAGAGATTTAGGTTTCGTAGAAAAATAGCATTTAAGTATGGGATTCTGGTAATATAGAGTTTACCAGATCTGATTTATTCTGTTGTTAACAGTTAAATAAAAATTACTTACCAGGTTCAAAAAAAATAAAAAAATAATTTTTTTTTTTTTTTTTTAAGAGTTAAATAAAAACTATTTATTTAGGTAGTAGATATGGTTCATATTCATCATAACTTCAATCTTCAAAGGAAAGAGGGTGAGGGCAAATTATGCAGCCCCTCCAAACAGCCATTAGATTTTTTACATTTGTTGATTTCCTTTTCAACATGTTCATTTGAGGAAGCATTCTTTAGCATTATAATAACATTAGTTTGTGTGAGTTTTTTATTTTGTTTTGTTGGAGAATTTTTACATCAAACTCACATAATTGTTTAGCTATTTGATACATGAGTATGAGCTTTGAGTTGGTGCTTCTTCATCTGAGAGCCAAGGATTGAGGGTATCCATTTAGCATTATGGCATTACGACCTTCACTCAACAAGTCTTGGTCCTTGATAGGCTCACCAAACTATTCAAAACCATTCAACTTCACCAATAGACCAAGGACCCATTGACATTGAGGATGGTTTTACATTTAGATCTTAATAATTTCCTCTAGTTCTCATTAAAGCTTGGCATATTCCTCCTTTAGGGTGTGATAGTTAAAGAAAGTCTTATTCTAGCCCACAACCTCTTTATGTCCTCATGAAGTAAATAAAACCCAACAACAATGGATAGCATGGAAGCACAACTTAAAGATTCATGCCAAACACATCCTTCTATTCAATTGAAGGTCTAGGATCTAGAAGAAGGTCCATCATCACCCCTAAATTCCACACACAAGTACCAACCATTTCTTTAGCTAACATTCATATCCAAAGCACCCATATTCGTAGTGTCAAGTTGGATATCTCTCTCACAATATATTCAACAAAATCCTTAACAACTTTGGTGTCATTGACTCTTCCTCCTTCAACCTGCTCCTTTACCACAATATTAGATTCTATCCTTGCTTACTTCTTGCCTTTGCCCCAACTATAGTTTGAATTCAAGGCCATCATAGACCACCAAATAAACCCTTCCTTTGTCATTGAAAACTAGCTAAGGGCACCACTTGCAAGAAGTAGTTACCATTTGTTATTATTCCTTGACTCTTCAAAGGCTCACACTTAAGTGCTTGCAATGGATGCATAAGTGATCATTTGGTTGCCCACTCATATATATATACAATTATTTTTTATTTAAGTTGGCATATAACTTCAAACTATATCAAGCCCCTTATCAAGTGTTATGCTAGTCATTATTATTATTACAAAATTAATTATTATTTTTTTCTTTGCTAGTTAAATCGTTGTTAAGGGGCATCTCCCTGTATTTCTTCAAAAAATTGAGGTTACATGAGTTCCAAACACCAAAACGCTTCCTTGCATACTTTTTTTGACAAAATGGCCTTCACAGTAGCCACCCTATCCTTCCTAGTAATATTGTATATTCACATTTTCCATTACAAAATGGTCTGATTTCAGACACAGGCAACACCAGCTACCCCGGGACTGACTCCTATATTCTATAGAGTAAACCCTGCTTACTATTATTATGACAATAACATAGGAGAGCCTTTACCAGATCGACCTTATTCAAGCCTCATCGTCATCTGACTCTATCCTCTTCATGTAGGCTATGTAGTATGCAACCACTGGGCAGTGCGCTTTGCAGTTCTGGTGGGCCGAACCTTTTGTTTTTTCCTTAGGGTCCCTGTTGTCATCATTGCGCCATTCTTCTCCCGTACCAAAGTCTCAGTCATCATCATCCCCTGCCACAATCTCTTCTGCAAGCCCTTCATCCTCCACATACCTCATTGCCCCAACCTCGTGGGAGGTTTTTCACCAATTTGGCCGCTATGAGTAAGAAGTAATAAGTTATTTCACTTAATTAATTTAATCATATTGGTTAATTAATTAAGACACTTATCACTTTAGTTACTTAAGCTAAGCTTAGGCACTTTATTAATTATTAAGTGTGCACACTTTAGGGTTTCCCTTTTAGGTTTCACTTTAGGGTTTCTTGATCTCCTTTTATAAGGATTGATCTCATTGTAATTATTAACGGGAGAATATCTGTAGCTTTCATATCTTCTTGAAAGTTTTCTCTTCTGTAGCTTTTTCTTGTTAAAGTTAATTGCATATATTTGTTTGCAGGTCTCTTGCATGGAAGGTATCTGTGTTTTATCTTGTGGCTCGTGGTTTTGTACTTGTTTCACAATTCTAACATGGTATCAGAGCATAGATTCAGCGAACCCCTTCTCGATTTATGAGGTTTTCTTCTTCAACAAGGGTTGCAAAATTTAGATCTGAATCCACTTTGCTTTCTTTGCAAATTTTGGAGGGCGGTTTTAGAAGAATTTTAGCATGAATCAGACCTCTTCATTGAATCCAGAGCTGCCAGAATAGTCAAGATTGACCTTTGTTTTATCAAATTTGGCTTTTGTTTGTCAGATCTGTGAAGGTTTGAAGAAAGGGCTTCTTTTGCCAGATCCAAGGGGTGCTCGATTTTTCGAAGCATTTTGAGCCCAAACGAACCTCACCGTTGCTTCCGGAGTGGCTAAAAACCTAAAGATCGACTGTAAACTAGCCTATATTTGGTCTAGTTGACCTCTGAGGCAATTTTTTTTATCTTCAGACTCATACTGCCTCACCTACATGCATTCCAAGGTATTGAAAAAAATGTCAAAAATTTATTTTTTCCAAAAAAAATATACATTAAAAATATTTTTTAAAAAGAGCTGAGCATTTTTTTAAAAGTTTAGGGCACATTTATTAAGGTACCCGCAGCTACCTACATCTACAAGTCTTGCGGGCCCCATGCAAACCCTGTTGGCATCCTGCCACCGGCGATGGCTTTTAAGCCTGTCGTTTGGCTGCTTTGAGATAATCGTCCGACAGCTTAAAGCCACTGGTGGTGGCCTTAGTACCATAGACGACGGTGGGAGGGGTGTGGGCTCCGGCCCACCCCTAACCACAATTTTTTTTTTTTTAAATATATAAAAAATTATCATTGTAATTTTTTTTTCTTGTTTTTTTTAACATAAAAAAACATTTTTTTCTATAAAATCCCACCTGTGCAAATGCGATGATGGTCATTTGGCCGTCAAATTTAACCTCATGTTTTTGCTACAACGGTCATTTGACCATCAAACTTAATCTAGCACTGGTTTTTTTCCCCTTTGGAGTTGTTTTCTTCCAAAGGCTGTAACTTGGGCATACGATATCATTTTTTGGAAAATGAGATATTGTCGGAAAGCTAGTTTCATCAACTTCCTGTGGTGTGGGTCTTATCACTTCATTTTTTTGTTGGTGCATTCTACAGTCTATTGAACTCAAATGAGTTGTTTTCAGTCCTAAGCTCATAACTTTTGACCAGTTTCTCCATTTTTTTGTGATCTCAGTGGCGTTGGAACTGTCTTTCAGAGGTCTTCAATTCCATCTATGCAATTTTTCCAGATTGTTCTCTAGGTACATTTTATTTAGATTTTTGTGTTTTCGCACTTTGGTGAATTACTTGGACGTTTTAGCTCATGGAAACTTTTCGTTTACGTGGGATGACTTGTTTTTGGCTATTCTATATGTATTTCCAGTTTTCAGTCCTATTTGGACATTGTAGACATTTTTTTCATGCATGTTCTCTTTTGTAAATGCACTGAGATAAAGTGCCACACTATTGTACATGTATTATGAGATTCTTGCACATCACTTTGTGCCTTGTTGTACCCGCACTATGATATAAAATGCCATGGGGGTTGATGTTTGCCATAGTTTTCCTTCATACCTTTCTCATGCGTATGTGACTTTTGTTTTCACATCCTTTCTATTAGCTTATACTTTTATGTTTGCACCTTCAGATGCTCTTGGTTCCTCTTCATGCACTACTTTCTGGCATTCAGTTTCAGTGTACCTGTCACACCTCTCCCTTGTCAGCATTAGGGGGGGTTTCTACTGTTGGTGTTAATGCTTCTTTGGTTTCATTGGAGTGAGCTATGTATACAGTATTTGTTCCTATGTACTAGGCAGATGCAGCGGCTGGTTACCCATGCATTTTGGTGAGATGGATCACTTACCATATGGACACTCTTGCATTCCTATTTCTAGAGGCGACCTTCCAATTTTTCATAATCAGTTCTTCAGACTTTTGGTACCTTTACCATCTGTATCTTTGAGTACCAGGTGTTTGCCTTTTTTTTCCATCTGACTTGAGTAGTGTCGTTGGGGGCACTCATACAGATTCTTGTCTACTTGATCCTAATCATCATATGTTTCAATGGAGGTTCTTTTTTCAGCATTTCAGGAGTCATTCTTTGATAGTGTTTGCAACTTCTTCATGCTTCTGTGGTGTTCTACATGTTCCTATTTTTCAGGACATTTCCTTAATTTGGAGGCTTTTTAGTCCTTCATTCACATTTCATCTCTTCTTGGAGTAGAGTTTTTCCCACGAGGTTTTCTCTATTTCTCTTCTTTATAGAGATCTTCTATTTGTACATGGGTACCTTACTTGGCCTTGTTGTCGACCCATCTTTGCTTTCATGCATCTTTTTTTAGTGTTTTAGTTACTTCCTAAGTTAATCTTAAGGTGTTAGAGTAATAAGTTATTTCACTTAATTAATTTAATCATATTGGTTAATTAATTAAGTCACTTATCACTTTAGTTACTTAAGTTAAACTTAGGCACATTAATAATTAATTATTTATTAATTATTAAGTGTGCACACTAGGGTTTCCCTTTTAGGTTTCACTTTAGGGTTTCTTGATCTCCTTTTATAAGGATTGATCTAATTGTAATTATTAACAGGAGAATATTTGTAGCTTTCATATCTTCTTGAAAAATTTCTCTCTTCTATAGCTTTTTCTTGTTGAAGTTAATTGCATATATTTGTTTGCAAATCTCTTGCGTGGAAGGTGTCTTTGTTTGTGTTTGATCCCGTGGCTTGTGGTTTTGTGCTTGTTTCACAATTCTAACAAGAAGAATATGTTCCTTTCTCGCTCGTCCCACAACTTCTCGAACCCTTTTGGGTCAATGGTTTGAATCAGGGGGAATTTCATGACTTCCCTTCTATTCATGCAAATCATGTAATAATTTTGGGGCATTGGGATTTGCTTATTTTTGTCCACATTGTCTCAAGCCGCATCAATGTCTCCCAATCAGGTGTGGACGAACACCATCTGCATGAGTTTCTTCCCATTTTCCTTTGACACACCCATGTGTAGGAGCACAACCAGGAACATGGTCGGGATTTCCAAATTTGACCTAAATCTATGGTAGGCCCTCAAGAATTCTGGACCCAAAATTTTCTTGGTCACCCAAAGGACTAATGGGTGAGAGGAAGCTAACAACCCCTGCAATCTTTTGTCCATAATTTCGCTCGTAAAGGATTGTTGCTGCTTCGTTGTGTTCAGGTATAGTGGGGTCTCCATTGGAATTGTTATCACTACTCACACCACCTCTTTGATGCTCAGACTTGAACTGATTTGTACAGCTCCTTCCGCTCTCTCCTTTCTTCTGAGAATGGCGCTATTGCATTTTGTTTGAGCTAACGCTAGTAGAGGCCTTTTAACTATAAAAGCACTTCCTCATTACGAGATTTTCAGGGGTCTTTCCCTTTGAAGCGTGTTTGCTTGCCACCACCTTGTTATTGCTATGAAACAAAATAAATGCAAGGTATTGAGCTAGACATCAGTCATTTCCTTTTCCTTGTGACTTGCTCGCCTATCTTGCTCCTCCCCTTCTATTGATGGATCATGTCTTGTCAATCTAATTTTCTTAGATTTTGTCCTTATTTTATTATATGCTTCTTCAGCTACTGGATGTTACGGTATTTTCATTGCCTTTTTCTCTAATTTTGGCTTTATCCCGGCCTCCACCTACATGTTACTTTCTGCAACCTTTTTTGCTAGCTTATTTTCCTTGTCATTACCTTCCCGGTAGATGTGGCTTATTTGAAAGGCCTCAAATTTGCTTACCAGATGTTTGATGCTCTACAACAAGTGGTTGAGTTTCCAATTCAAAGTGTTACCTCTACAAATGGTGTTGATTGTGATGAGTGAGTCCCCTTCCAAATGTACTAGCTTCACACCCAAGTCTAGACCCAGTTGTAATCCGATGGCAGCTGCTCTAAATTCTACTTCATTATTCGTGCATATTCCCAATGAAGTAGATTTTTCTGCTAGTGTCTTTCCCTGAACATCCCTTGCAATATAGCTAGCTCCTCCTGGCCCTGGGTTCCCATGAGCATCTCCATCAAAATTTATTTTGGTCCAACCTTCTTTTGGTACCTTCCATTTTACTTTTGTTCTCTTTGACTTTGATGACTATGCCATGCCATTTCCACTAAATAGTGGTGGCTTCAATCCAACAATTTTTTTCATTAGACTGTCATCCCAATTTGTAAACTTCTTCTATTTTCCTGCTCTGCACTGAGCATCTTCATTGACTAGTTCTACTATGGTCCTTTCAATTTTATCCTAGAACCTATCTTTGTTCATCTCCTTCCCTTGAAAGATCCTTCTGTTTCCTTCCTTCCATATTTCCCATATTACAATGGATGGAGTGATTTTCCAAATTCTGCCAAAAACTATTTTGTTACCTCCTTGGGGCCACATTTTGAACTAGGATACTAGGTTTGTTGGCATGGGACATTGCAGATTTAATTTATCTTTGACTCTATTCCAACATTTAGTTGCATACAGGCATGTCAGAAGAAGATGATCTACAGATTCTTCATTCTCTTTGCACATTGAACATCTTCTCGGTCCTTGAACACCAAAGGTTACTAGTCTATCCTTTGTAATAATTCTTTTTTGGATCACCATCCATGCAAAAACTCCTACTTGGGGGGGAATTTTTCCCCCATATCAACTTGCATGGCCAGTCTTGTCTTGTCATGACCATTTCTTTGATTTTATATCCAAATTTCACTTTGTATGTTCTTGTGGAAGACCCACACCATCTGATTATGTCCTTTTCATTGGATGAGACAAAGCGTCTACCTTTGAGGATTTCTATTAATGCCTCTTTCTGTGCTTGTGGTGCATTGATGGTTTGAAGATCATTCCAGCTCTAGTTGAGGGTACCTTGATTGTTAGTTATCCTGCCATAGTTAGAAACTTTGTTCCCCCATAGTCTTGTTGTTTCCTCCTTGATTTCTTTCAATCCCAGAGAGTTTTTGATGGAGGGTTTCCCACACCATGAATCGTTCCAAAAGGACGCACTATTTCCATCTCTAATCTCCCAAGTTACATGCTTAGATATAATGTCTCTACATTCCAAAATGAATTTCTAGATTGCAAAACCTCTTGGTGGGTTTATTGTGGTAAGGATTCATGCTAGTTCATCTGAATCTAGATACTTTCTTCTCATAATTCTAACCCACTTTTGCTCACCTTTTGTGTGAAGGTCCCATACCAGTTTGGCCCCCATGGCTTGGCTCATTAGCAATAGTTGTTTGATCTTAGCCCCACCGACCTCTTTGGGTGTACACACCTTTTTTCAAGCCAGTAGAGAGAATTTTTTTTGTTTCCTTGTTCCATTCCAAAATAACTTCCTAAAAATTTGGGTCAGGGAATCTTCCATTACCATAGGTAGCTTTAAACATGACATTGAATACACCGGTATGGATGACAACACTAATTTAACCATTAATAATCTTCCTGTTAAGGACAACCACATACCTTTCCAAGTTCCCAGTTTGTTCTTGCAGGTGTTTACCAAGTTCTCCCAATAACACTTTTTGTTTATCCCTGCAAACAATGGCATCTCCAAGAAACGTCCTGGTAGTGTTGCTACTTTTGAGGTTCAGTATTTTGGCTAGATCCGTTTGTAGAATTGGTTGAGTGTTGAGGAAGAATACCTTTGACTTTCCCCAATTGATGCTCTATCCTGATGCACTACAATAATCATCCAAAAATTTCTTGATTACCCTTGCTTCTCTTATGCTAGCCTCACCCATCATAACAGTGTCATCTGCAAATTGTAGGTGTGTTGTGGGTTCTATACCGTTTTCCACATGAACTCCCGCCCATTTTCCTTCCCTTCTCAACTGTTGAATCCCTCTCCCCAGTACCTCTTCCATGATTATGAACAAGAAGGGGGAGAGGGGATCACCTTGTCTTAGTTCCCTTGCAGAAGGAAATAATCCATGTGCAGACCCCTTCAATAGTACAGAAAATTTGGTTGTTGAGATATAAATTTTTATCTAGTTAATCCAATTTTCTTCAAATCCAAATTCCCCCAACACCTCTAGGAGAAATTGTCTATCTACCATATCATAAGCTTTAAGGATATCTAATTTCAACACCATGCAAGCATCTTTATTCTTCCTGGTTGAGTGTATGGTTTCATGAGTGATGATTATTCCTTCTACTATTGACCTCCCTGGAATAAATCCACTCTATTCTTCTGATATGACCTCATTCAAGACTTCCTTGAGTCTGTTTGCTATTATTTTGGTGACCATCTTATACACCGTATTGCATAGCGCAATTGGTCTGAAGTTGCTCGTCATTTGAGGGTCTTTTTTCTTGGGAATTAGGGCCAGAAATGTGTGATTTAATGCTCCCAACATTGTAATTTTTCTCCTTGATTCTTCCACTACCACCCATAGATCTTTCCCAACTATATCCCAAAACTTTTGAAAGAAACCTACTGGGAATCCATCAGGACTTGAAGCCTTGTCTAGATTCATCTGGAAAACTGCTTCCTTGACTTCCTCCAAAGTAACCTTCTGATATAGCTTCCTATTCCGCTCTTCCTTTATGGTTGTGGGGATTGAGTTCAACAGTCTTTCCCTTGTTGCTTTGTTCTCCTAGATTTCTTTGTTCAGAATATCTTCAAAGAATTTGACCGCCTCCTTGTTCACCTCCTCAATAGATTGTGTTACTTCCCCTTTTACCTTCTTGATTTCTGCAATCCTATTCCTACTTTGGTTGGAGATTTTTGTTTTGTGGAAGTAATTGGTGTTCCTATCCCCCTCTTTCAATCAAGTTTCTCTTGATTTCTGTGACCAGAAGCATTCTCCCCTCTTCAAAATTTCTGCCAGTTCTTCTTTCAGACATTTTTCATTCTCAAAATCTACTGCATCCATTCCTTTATCTATTATATTCTCATTCAGGGATCTAATCTCTCTTTCTCCTAGAAATTTTTCTTGAAATGAGACTTGTTCCATTCGTTGAGCTTGTTCTTGATGTATCCTATTTTTTGTTTATCTTGAATAGATTTGATTTGTCTTCAAACTTAATCTCATGCCACCATCCCTCTATTAGCTCCGACAGGTGTTCATCTCTCAGCCACATATTTTTGAACTTGAATGGACATCCTTTAGGGGGGTCATTCGGCCCAAATGGAAGCAAAATAGGGAAATGGTCTGACCCTATGAAAGGTGGGATGTGGGCTTCTTGAGTGGGTGTTGCCTCTCCCTAATCTCCCCAGAGCAAAAAATCTATCCAACCTTTCTGCTCTGTTGGTGAAGCCCTTCCTTTTGTTAGACCATGTGAAGGTTCCATTTTTGGTATGCAGGTCCTTTAACTAATTTCCATCTACAAATTCTTGCAAATCTCTTTGAATGGTTGTTGATCTTCCCAAGCCTCCTTGCTTCCCCTCATTATTCAAGGTTGCATTGAAATCCCCTGCTACTATCCCTCTCTCATTTTTCCAATTTTCTAATTTAGTTGTTATTTTATTCCACACTTTTCTTTTTTCCATAGTGGTTATTGAGCCATATACATTGATGATGAAGAAGATTTCATGCCTCTTCAGTCCCTTGAACTTTATTAGCTACCAATTGTCATCTTCTTTTTCCATGTCCCCATCTACTGTTAGAGGATTCCATAAGACTCCCAAGCCACCAGACGCTCTTGTAGCCTCCTTGAATTGGCCTTTCCATTGTCTCCAGTTGCTCAATCTCTTCCTTCCTTCCTCCTTACTCCATTTTGGATCCTGGATTAGAACTATGTCCACTTTTGATTGGTCAATTTGGCGCTTGACCATGCGCCATTTGTTAGGGGAATTAATTCCCTTGACATTCCATGTTATTATCCTAATTCAACCCTAGGAAGGAGGACATCCTTCCTAGTTATCAGTTTTCTCTGTCCTGAAGCATTGCATGCAATTTGTAGCTTAGCTTTGTTTGTTTTTTGACCCCTTTTGGTTTTCTTTTTATGCTTGGTTTGTTTATCTTTGATTTGGACTACTCAAGCAACCTTTCTTCAAACAACTCTCCCTCCTTTGCCTCCTCCTAGAGTTCTTCTCCTTTTGAGTATTGGTCACTCTCTTCTTCCTTGAACTATGAATAATTTCCTTCTTCCTCTTGGTGATATTCTTCATCATCTTTTCTGTTGCTCTGTATTCCCTTTACTACCTCTTCTCCTATCTCTGGGGATCCCCTCTCTGCACTAATTATTTCCTTGGTCAATTCCCAAAGCTGAGAATTGATGTCATTTTGGAGTTCCTTTGTGTCTCCCAGGAGAGCATTAAGGGATTTTTTGCCTAGGAGGCCCCAACCACCGAGTGTGTCTTCATTGGGACAGATGCCTTACTACTATTCTGAATTTCTTCTTCAAACTTTTTCCTCTCAGGATCTGTCCATTCGTTTTGGGTTGAGTCTTCTAGGGTTTAAGTTGTCTCTCCTTGGGATATTCTATCCCCTATTTCTTCCAAATCCTTCTCACTTTGATCCCTTTTCCCTTGTTAGAGGTGCATTCCTAGAATTCTTCTCTAAAGAGGAACTTTTTGGGCCCTGTTCCTTCCCACACCTCTATTTCTTATTGCCAACTTCCATACTTTGTCAAATTTTTTAAGTTTTTGTAGATTCCAACCCCTACATCTATTTATACTAGGATGTAGGCTTCTACACCATCTTTTCCATTTAAGAAGCCCTCATCTACCCCTAGGCACACTCCTAGGGCATCACCTATTCTCACCATAGCCTCCACATTCCAAAATTTTGAGTGAAGATCCACCAATTTAATCCAGGTAGGGATTTGTTTTATTGTATAATTCCAAGGATCCAAATTTGATCTCCAGTTTAGGTAGTGGAAAATATGACCATTCAGAAATAGAGGTTTCCCATCTACTATTTTCTGCTTTAATTGTTGATCTACACATTCTATAAGAAAGAAAGAATTTGGTAGATGATGGATGCTTACCTGGTCCTTGAAATTGTTTCACCACCAAGCTTTGATCTCCTCTCTAGGGCACCCCGGGCCACTCCACTTGGAAAAAAAGCTCTATCCATCAATCTGGTCACTCTTGGTTCGATTGCTTCAAAAGGCATTTGGTACAACTTGCTTCCCCACAGTCGCAAACTATCACCCTCATTCACTCCTTTCCCTTTTTTTTGGAATTTCCTCCTATTCGCTTTCCTTTTAAACAACTCTTGATCTCTTTGGTTCATTCTTCTCCCAAATTCAAATTCTTCTCCATTTTGTTGGCTTGTTTTCCTTTCATTCTCTAGGTTAGGGTTTCTCGAGCCTTTCACTTTCTAGACTTTGCTAGTGTGCTTATGAGTGCCACTTCCCTTATGATGCCAGTTGAAGTCCAATGGTTTTCCATGGTGTCCTTTTTCCCAGAACCACCCATGCCTTGAATCTCTTGTGCTCCATTTATCCTTATTCTCTGGACACCCTACTACATTCCATTCTTGCCCAGGAACCCACCTTTCACCTTCGCCTTGAAGTCTTCTTCTCTGGTTGCAGTCCTGCCTTTCCTAATTCTCCATCTTGCAAATGTGTGGGTGGCATTTATCCACCTAGGTTCCATTTTCAAACACCCATTGTGGGATATGATCTGCCTACTCCAGTTTTCCATCCTCATCCGCCTTCTCTCCTGGATGGAAATCCTCCATATCTCCATCGACTCTTTTTTGCTTCTACAAATTTTCGCTCCCCTTCGCCACCTTGCGCCATTTCTATTTCATCTAAAGGTTTAATAAAATTAATTAACTTTATTTTCATATTTTTTTAATATTGTAGAGGATAAAGGTGCATACTTTACATCTTTATTTTTCTTTTTATGTCATTTTGAGTAAATGTTACAAATTTATGATTTTAATATTTTTTGCTTTGTTTACTAGTTAATTCAGATTTTAAACATCATTTTGATATGCCAAATTTATTATTGCAAAACATGATTAGTCTATTTCTATAGGGCGCTACCTCCTTGGATTATGTTTCCTCAATTATTTCTCTAGGACAAAACTACATCTATGGTTTAGTCCTTCATTTTAAAATTTTAAATTTCTTACCTTTTGAGCTCAACTTTCTACAAATGTGACATATACCCATTGAATTGTATGTCAAAGGGCCCTTTTTGTATGTCTAGGACATGTATTTAAGGACATTGTCTTCGATTATTTTCAACTCATAACACAAAAACATATGTAGTTAGTCATACTTGACTAAGTTTACTTAATCTTAGTTGCACCAACATTTGCATTATTTGTTTGAAGTATATTCAATCTTGTTATATCAACTATAAAATTTAATTGCTATGAATAAAGTTAATGTGTCTTCTATCTATAACAATCCTCAAAAGTGCTTCTTAACACCAATGATTTCATGTGTAGATACAAAACATAGACAGACAAATTTTGCAAATCCTAAAGATAAAAACCAATAGTGGATAGAATGATCCAAGAGAAAAGTGTCTAAGGACTAGAACACTATAATGGCTTAGTTTAACATATCAAAACATTTTGATCATCTAACTTATAATTGGTCCAATGTCAAATTCCTGTACTTCAACTAGTGAAAATGAACATAGTTGACAACCCTCCTAAGTTAGATATATGGTCCCTAATACTTTCTGGCATTTCTATTTTCTTTATCTCAATTACTTGTATCTCTATTTACATGTATTATTTTCATCTCTTTTTAAGATTTTAAGGTTTAGTCTAACTAAAATTTTACTTTTTTTTAATGTATATAAAAGATCTTATACCATACTTAATTTTGTAATTACCACATTTTAAATTATATACAATACTTATTTTAATATTTAATTTCATTATATTATACTATATTAAGATTGTGTTAAAGGTTTTAAAATAAGATGATATTTTTTTGTTAATAATTCAATTTATAGATAATATTGATAAAATAATGTATATAATATCTTATAAATACACTCTTGTCTTCCAATTGTTGTCAATGTCTCACAATTATCATGTACATAACTATAATGATAATGATTTATAATATTTTTATATTAAATTGATCTATAATTTTTTTGAAATGTATTACTCAATTATAATTAAATGTTAAAATAAATATTTTTTTTGACTTTGTTGTACAAACTAGTCGTTTCTTGTTTTCTTATTATTCTTTTGATTATTCATATTATAAAATTCATGAATAAAAAGGACATCTTTTTGATAGATATTAAGAGTATTTATATCTTTATATAGTTTTTTAACCATCACAACATCAAATATATCCAAAATTTTGGATGACAAGTCCTAACACACCATGGATTCCTAAAGAATGGAAAAAAATTAAATATAGAGCCATTTCTTAGTATCTTGGTATTCCCTTTGGGGTAGGATTTTCCTAGAAGGATATGCAGAGATAGTTTTTAACCAATTCAAATCCAAACTGTTGGCTTGGACAAATTGATTTCTCTCAATCACTGGGCATATATAGGTGGCTAATAAAGTTCTTTTAGCTATTCATGTCTATACCTCCTCTTGTTGGCTACCCTCCAAAGCCTGCTATAACCATCTTACCCATCTCAATCACAACTTTATTTGGTCTAAATGGGGAAATAAAAAAGGAATTCCTACCACTTCATGGTCTCATTGTATCCTCCCTAAGGAAAAGGGTGGATCAGGTATCATTGATCCGTTTATTCAAGAAAATTTTCTTTCAACTAAATGGATATGTAGATCATTAGATGTTAATGCTTCATAGAAATCACTGATTAGGTACCACATGCAAACAAAAACCTATGACAAAGCTTGGAGTTCTATCCAATGGAATGACAAGATCCTTCTAGCCCAATAATTTTGTTGACTTTCTCTTTGTGGTATATTGTCCTTGATGAAAAAACTGATTGGTGATTGGCCTAATGATACTTGGTGCTCTTTGTGTTTAGTTTGGCATATTCAATATTTTGTGGATCATGCTTTGGGTTGATGCATTTGGGTGCATTTATTCATCATATATTGTGGTACTGATCATGTTGAGCTTCATATGTAGATAAAAGTTATTCAAGTGGAATTAGTTTTCAGGTGATATCATGGAATAGTTGGTTTCATTTTGATAGATTGGCACTTCTTTATTGTACAACGGGTATATTATTTCAATTGTTCATTATCAGATTGATCATGACATCATTGACAAGATTCATTATGTCTTCATGGCATTCTATTGGTAATCTTCATGGTTGTCTCATAATTCTTTGGTATCCATGGTTATGATATATTATTTGGTACATGGCTTTTTGGGTTGGAATTTTACTAATGCTCTTCTTGACACTTGAGTATGATATTTCATTTGGCATCATTGGTATATATATACACTCTTCAGTTAGTTTTTGTCATTTCTTATCTTCATGACCAGATTAGTTTGGTGCATATGTTAACATGCTATACATATAGCTTCACAAGGGTTATTGCATTATATATGAGGTGGAGGTGTTTATATTGATACACAGTCAGTGTTGTATCCTTGAGTTGGCTACTATAGCTTCATAAGTTATGGTATTGCTTGGACTTTTCATATCATTTCTTACAAAGAGTATTTTGACATATACTTGCCTTCACATTTTACATGGATTCACATTTCATATTTACTTATATCTTGGCATATGGTTTATTTGTGATATAAGTTTTGGTAAATGCCTTGGTCGACATTAAGACATTTCTATTTGTTTTTAAAGTGCATTGTTTTAGCACTTAAGGCCGACAATATTCACTATGGTTATCACTTATAAAGTGATTGACAAGGTGGCATTTCCTTGGTTTTTTGATTGAAGGTCAATCATGTTTCGGGCTTATACATTGCACAACAGTTAATACATATTTTTTAAAGACTTGGGTTGTCGGCATATGTATTATACTTGATTTGCTTACATGGTAGCGACAACATTATTGTTTCAATGAGTATGTTGACTATGTTGACTTGGACATCACGCGTGGATTATGATTTGGAACTCATTTAATGGTCCATTGTGTCGGTGACATGGATTCCAAAATGATTGTAATATGATTTTTAGATTTCAAATTTCATTCATTTTGTTTTTGGAGTGTCAATGAAGGAAGAAATAGGGTAAACAAAAGATTGAAACCTAGCACCACCATGTTGGAATTACAGTTGTAGATTGAACAAGTTTTTTGTGGTATTCTGACCTGGTTTTTAGTTATGTTGGTCTTTGATGGATGGCAAGATAGTTGGTGGTCTTCACTTGAGCTGGAAGTGGTAGTTTGGGTAGTTTTTGATGAAGATCTTCATGGATTTTGTTTCCAGGTTAAATCCACCACGTCAGAGGTCATATCTATGCATTATTTTGATCTTTCAAAGGTAAATCTGGTAAATGAGAAGTAAAAGAGGAAAAGAAAACTTTGTTTTAGTTTCAAACAAATTTATTAATTAATTTGAAACTACTTTGAACCCAAGTGTAAACTCAAGGGTTTCATCTCACAGTGGCATTTCATCTTCATATCATTGATTTTTCTTAAAAATTCCTTGATTAGTATCATGATCAAATATTATGTTTCTTACTAGTTTATAAACTCTGGTTATTGAATACGAGTTTTCTTGACAAAGATGAATAATCATTTTACTAACATTGTATATATATGTATCTTTACAAAAACAATTGAGTGTGATGAGAGGAAATAGTTTGTACAGAGTATTATTTATTGTGAAATCATTCTGTAAAGAGGAAAAGCGGGTTCATATTGTTTTCATCTTTGATTGTATTACAAAGATTATTTTGAATTGGGCATTATTGCGAAATCATTTTGTATCCTATTGTAATTTTATAACTACAAAGAATTATTGCAGTTATAAGGTTCTAATGGGTTGCAATATCTTGAATGTTTGATGAAGTTGGTGCTTCAAAAAGATTATGGGAGTTGGTGCTCCACATTGTTATAGAGTTGGTGCTCTTTGATTAATAAAAGGAAAATTTTAGTGAGTAGTTTTTTATACCCCAAGAGGGATTTTCCACTCAGAAAATCTGTGTTATGTGATGTTATTTGTCTCATTCTATTTCATGTTAATGTTCTCATTCAGTCAATGCTCTAATACTTTTAGTGTGTTTGAAAGGTTCATATTTCAAAAGTTTGTCATGCAAAGTTAAAATTGTTCAAATCTATTTTAAAAAGCCTTTTGTTAAGTAAATTAAATTTGCATTGGGCAAAGTTGTAATTCTGTTTCAAAAGCATATACAAGATTGTTCACACACTAATTGAATAAAATCATATGATGCTTTTAATATGAGTTGTAAATGTTAATCAAGTTTCATGTCAATCTGATTTAAAGTGTTAATGTTCACTTGCATAAACAAGTCTTCCACATTTGGTTTAAATTAGTAAAAAGTTTCATTGTGCTTTCAAAGTCAAAATTTAAAAATTATATCACTCTGATTCACCCCCCCTCCCAGAGTGAATCCACTTCCAACAACTTTAAGCTCCATGGATCAACCCCCCTCAATTGCATATGGAAAGTGTGGTGACTAGTCTCTCAAAATTTGTCTTGATCTAACCAGTCATTTAGCTATGGGCTTAAATGTTACATCCCCCTCAATTTGGTGGAATCACTTGATTCAAGAAAATAACCCGCCTCTTGGAAAGACTCCTAGGATGGAAGCTAAGCACCTATTTCAAAGAGGTATTCAAGTGTTCAATGACTAATGGGATCATACTAGTTTCACATGGAAATCATGACAACAAATTAGGATCAACTTTGATCTTAATTACAAGGAAAAGCACATAGTGTTGGAAATTCAAAAAATGGTTCCTCCTAATCTCACTATCCTCATGTCTACTAGTTGTCACTTAAGTTTTTTCAAATAATAGAGATGGCCTAATGATAATAGCATCTAAGCTTTCCCTCTCAAGGTCCTCTATAAGCAATTGATTCCTTTCTTGTCCCTTTCAAGCCAACTTATCTGTTTTTGGAGATGTAACATCATAATATCCAAGTGTAAAAAATCAACATGCAAATATGGAAATCTAAAGAAGACACACAATCCCAACTCACTGCTTGGAAAATTTTGCGTGCCAAACTCTTGATGGGAAACTGCCTTAAATTCCTTTGTCCACCTCCCCCCTATCTGTTTTGTGATAAGATTGAAACTTCCAAACATTATTTTTGGTTTTTCCCCCATGTCAAGGAGTTTTGGTTTGCCCTTTTTGTAGCTTTACCTACTCTTTTCCACTTCCTATGGTCATGGAAATCCACTTTTCTTGGAGCCTTTGGTTTATATAATTTGATAAATAGCTCATGTTAGCTCATCATAATAAAAAATATCTAGAAGATTCACTCTTAGGCTACTTTGGCTTGTGCCTTCTCTCCCCTTGAGATTGAAGTCTTGACTATTTTCTCCAACCCACATACCTTCATGTTGAGCATAACATCCAATTTGAAAAAGAAGGGAATTACCAGTGATGATCTTTACCTACAGGTGAATTGTCTTATGTCATAGCTTCAAGTTAAAACTGTGCCTATGTCTCCTCTATTATGTGACTTTTTTCCCAACATAAGAGAAATCTATAAATAACCCTTTAGAATTAAAAGGAAGATAGAAAATAAAGGATATTTTGATCTTTTGGTTAAAAAGAGAGATTAATAAAGAATATGTATAAACACTATTTAAAAAAGAAGAATAATTATTTATTTAAATAATTATTAAAAGAAAACCTTTTGTGAAAGGGTGTGATGGTTTGGAAACCACCCCTTAAAATGATAAATAAATAATTCATGTGAGACATGGGGAAAACATTCAAGGATGGAGAACATTCAAGGAAGAAGAAAGTGGCTTGGTGAGCTATGGGAATTAGAGAAGGGAGCACATAGAGTGTATCCAACTTGAGGTAGAAAGTACACCAGGGATTGTCCTAACCAGGGTTGTTATGCATGTTGAGTAGTTATTATGAGGCATGTTGTATACATGTTGAGAAATTATTCCAAAGCATGATGTATGCATGTTGAGTAATTACTCTGGAGCATGTGTATACACGAGGAGTAATTACTTTGGAGCATGGTGTGCACTTGTGTTGAGCATTGTTCTATTGAACCAACACTTGTGTGGAGCATATAGTGTGTTGTGTTTCGAAAGGAATTGTTTCCTCCTAGATTGCTCCATAGCAAGACCCAACACCATCGACATCTTCATAGGGTGAGAGTGGATTTTCCAAGTGCTATTATTTCGATAAGTATTCAAAACCATCAATTATACAATATTGGAATATTGTCTATATGATTTTTATGTTGATATGATTAATCTATGTGGATGTGTTATTCAATTTATTATGTTAATTATTTAATTTAGAATTCTTGCCAAATTGTCACATGTTTGTAGTTTATATTGACTATTTACATTTATTTTGATAACATTACATATTTTAAATTATATTAACTCTAATATTTATTATATTAAATCTACTACTATTACTAAAATAAATTTGGGAGAAAAGTGACATCACAACCTCACTATAATCTGGGGTTTACTTTGTATGCCTCTACAATTAAAATTGACATAGATCATGACTATTATCTAATGGTTTGGATGGCTTGTTCCAGATGTTAGACCATCTATCTTTGCTTCCTGAGGTCCCTATGCTGATTATAACATATTAATTTGAGGAGGTATATTATGATTAAGTATTGGACATGAAAGTACAACTTTACCCTTTTGAGAAGGTCACACCACTCACCGAGGCTTACTTGTATGTGAAAGGTTTTCTCTTTCCTTCTGTGTAGGAAATATGCTACTAATCAAAGCTGGGAAAGTGTTCTACTTTACAGTGGCTCAAGTATTCTATCTTATATTCTTAGCTTGAGTTTACTAACCCTACATTCTACCTTGGTTCAATGATGCTAATAATAGAGGATAAGTATAATAGTTTATTTGGAAGTAAATCTACAGTTTTATGAAGTTTGTAATAAGTTGTTTATTGGTTGTTTGTTGGTGGTTGTTTCTCCAATCATTGATTGTTTCATTTTTGTATGCTATTTTATTGTCCCTTGATAATTCAACCTCTGTTTCTTTGAAAACCATGTTGTAGTTTGTTGATGTATTTTTATTTAGCTTTATCCAATAAAAATATGTATATCTAAAATATTGTACAAAAGAAAAAATCTGAAATAATGCATTGACTTTTATTAAATATATTTTGTGGGTGAGAAGCATAAATAACATAATAGATAAAATACATTTAAAATAAAATTCATTTTTTAAATTTAAATTTAAAAATATTTGAAGTTGAATGTAGAATAATTTAGGTTTAATTTATTTTTATTTTTATTTTCTAAGTTTAAATTTTTAGTGCTAGAAATGAATATAAATAATAAGATTGGTTAAGAACATAAAGTTTTTACATTTCATAAAGTAATTTATTTATTTTTAAATTGTGTGAAAGATTTTGTATTGATATTTTAGATTATAGTAGTTATTTGATTATGCAATATAAAATGATACATAAGAATTGTAGATAATAATTTTATATAATATAAAAATAATTATATTAACAAATGAGTCTATACATGGTGCAGGAGCACCTAGGAAACACTAGGCTATGGGTAGTCTAGGATAAATTTAGTGTAAATGCTTTTCTAAGAAGGTCATGTTGACCATTAGAATTTGAGTTAGAGTGTTTTCTTGTCTTGATCAGGAGTGATCAGGAGGGAGTTTGTAACTCATGTTTCTTAGTTGTTTAGGAGTTAGCAATAATTGGCAAAGGTGGCAAAATGGGACATTTTGCACCTTTTGCCACTTGATTATGGAAATGTCTGACCCAAGGGATTGGTAACTACCTTGGAGAGGAGTTATAAGGAGTTGCTCGAGTTGAGAGCAAGACTGGTTGGTTTTTGGAATTGTAATAATTTCATGGAGTGCAATTAAGACTGTGATATTGTAGAACATCTTCTGGTTTATGGTTTTGGATTTATGCATTGATGGTTTGATCAGATGTTGAGAGTAGAGTAGGTAGTGAAATTCATTTTCAGGCATTGCTTAGTTCATTAGTTAGCTTGTTGCATCGATTCAAGCATTTGTTTCTGTTAGGTTAATTCATTTCTTGCAATTTTTGTTCTGACTGTCAGACCAGCAGAGATGGAGCTCTAGACCGTGTTTCCCCTGTACCTGGTGTATGGGTTCTTGGAAACAAAGGCTAGA
Organism: Sequoia sempervirens; assembly: GCA_007258455.2. NCBI lineage: Eukaryota > Viridiplantae > Streptophyta > Pinopsida > Cupressales > Cupressaceae > Sequoia > Sequoia sempervirens. Next base: position 315,253,925 of record VDFB02281492.1, on the reverse strand, counting down.
CTCCATGTTTGCACATAAGGTAGAGGTAGGAGTCCTTAGGAGTTAGGAATCCATGGCAAAAGACTGTTCCTAGGCGAGCTTGATAGTGCCTAGCTAGGACAGTTAAAGAGTGCAGAGCACTAAGGTTGTAGGGGTGCCAATCTCCTAGTGAACCATGGTGTGGAGAGGATGTGGATTTCCTCACAAAGGATTGGTAACAAGAAGGAGGCTTAACACAGATTGGGAAGTGGCAAACAAACTGACTGATCTCAAGGAGGTTAGAAATTGGCTTAAAACAAGCCTAAATTTGCTAAGTTAAGGGTTAGAGCAGTGTACGGACAATGGAGGCTCCAGACCCCAAAAATATTCAAGGTGTGGGCAAGGGTACCACGAATCCCAAGAAAATATTTGGGGTCATTTGGAGAATTTGGGCACACTCTCCATTTTTCTCGGGTTAGGAGGCCTAGTTGGGGCTCTAGGGCTTGTAGCCTTTTCTAACCCTAGGAGAGGGTTTGGTAGAAGCAATGGAGAATTGGAGTCTAGTGATTGATCAAGCACCCTAGAGGAATGGTATTGAAGCCATGGGAGACATCACACACCCCTGCATTGAATTAGTGAAGGTTGGAGATTTAGCTAGCCTTTAGGAGGATTAAGGGCTAAGGAGAGAATGGCAGAGAGGGCATCAAGATTGGCTTGGTTAGGGAAATGGAGATGATAGTAGGGTTGGCCAGGAGAACCAGGGCTACCTAACAAGCATTAGGGCCTATAGGTTAAGGTGGTGGAGAGTGACACCAAAGGGGTTCACCAAGGTGAGACCTAGAGCATGGAACAGTGAGTGTTCCATCCAACCCAACCCTATCAATACGACTTAAGAGAAGACAAAATGCCAAGACTTTATAATTATGTAAATAAGATAACAAAATCACACAATAATGTGTTTAATTTAGTAGATATGTGAAGGACTAAAGATTTGACGGCAAGTAGAAAAATCTCATATGTAAAGTTCTTTTGATTAGATGGTATAGGCGAGTTTTGTAAAATAATTTAAAATTGTATAGATACAACCATAATCTTAGTTTAAATTTTAATTTATTTATATTTTATTTATTATATATATGTATAAATAAGTAAATTTTAATTTTAATTGTATAAAAATCAATTAATTAATTCTCTAATTATTTTGTTTTGTTTTTACTTTAAAAATATAATAAATATTATATACTTATACAATTTTTTAAAATATATATATTCTAATTAACTTTTCTTTAATTAATTTTGATGGCTTGTGTATATCATCTAAGATAAATTAAATATAAATAATATGTATGATATAAACTATAATAGTATAATGATATAAAATAAATATTTTACATTAATTATATTATTGTTTAACCAAATTTGGAGGAATTCCTGTTATTGATAGTGATCCCCATAAAATATTCCCTTTGTAGTTTCTAGATTCATTTTATACATGTTGGCTTATTCCCTAAAGCATCACGAGTAAATTATTCACATTTCCCTATTTAAAAAATATGCCTTCCACATATTAGATGAACTTCAGATAAGATAATTTGAACTCACATTAGGGGAGAGGGGCCTATAGTGGAGCACCCTAACTTCGCCTTTCTCAAAATCCTACGTGGAAATTTCAAATCACTCTAAATTTTGTACAATAGTTTATTTGACAACTCATGTGCTTCTATATTTCGTTTTAGGGCCACATCATCAATATGATGACACATCAACATGCTTTTTGTTTAGGTATCCAAAAAAGGCCCAAAAAAAAAGTGAGACCGATAGTGGTGCACTAAATCATGTTTTATTGGTGCACTAATGTGGCATCATATGATTTGTCAGTTTGTGTATTTTATGGATAAAAAGTGTTTTGCAATTGGATATTAAGGTGCTTCACTATGGGACCCATTGAGAACTACTTCTATTCCCACTATTAGACCCCGCTCCACTATGGGCCCCTCTCCCCTAGTTATCAATTTATTAAAAAATATTATTCACTCCCCTACATTGCAAGTTTTTGAATTGAAAGGTCTCATAGAAAGAGGCCAAGTCAAAATCAATACATACTGTAGACAAATTCTAGCAACATTTTAAGAACAAACTTTATAATTGTAATGGTGAAATATGCAAGATATATTTAGTCTGTTTAGATAGATTAACATTTTAAGAACAAATTTTATAATTGTAATGGTGAAATAAATATATTTTTAGATAGATTAACATTTGAAGAACAAATTTTATAATTGTAATGGTGAAATATACATATTTTTATTTTTCATTCATTTTGATTTAGTTATTCTTGTTAGGAAAAGTACTTCATAATCTTTTCACAGTTAAATCATATTTTCATATAATGATCAAGTATGCAAATATTTTCACTTTAACTGTTTAATGAGATTAACACATATTAATCAAATATGCAAAAGATTTAGAAACAATTTAGCATGTAAACAACACATAGAAAAGAAAACAATGTGAGAGATAGTAGAAAAAAGATAGATGGAAAGAGACACCAATTTATCCTTAGAAAACCTTTTTGAAAAAAAACCTAGCCTCCAAAGCTTTGAATCTATGTATTCTTCATCAATATTAAACTTGTTATAGTATAATATTAGGCTCTTGCATCCTTGGAGATCATCATTTTCCTCTAGTAGAAACTTAGTAGCATATCCTTGCAAAAACACCTCTCTTGTCGCAATTTCTAGTCCTCAACATAGTGGCTCATGTAGGCCCAAAAAACCACCATAAGACATTACCATGGGCCCAAATAAAGTTGCAAAATACCATGGTAAAAATCCATGTGATCTACAGTCTATTATTTGTCATTTATCACCTTTAGAAAGATGCTTTATGGTGCATCATAACATGGATAATAAGTAGTTCAAGTTTCCTAATATACTTTGTAACCTTTCTCTTAGTCATGCTCTTACACATCATTATATCTCTTACACCAATTTTTGACATATATGCTCTTGAAATAAAGAAAAATAGGAGTGTAGGGTGTCCCAAAATGGAGAGGTATATCCAAAGAGGGACAAAGTGGGTCCTATCTTTCTTCAAATCACTAGGAAATGAGATCCACATCAAACATTGACTATAACCCTTAGGAGAGTCAACCTAAGATGTGAATCTTCAGATTTCCCTTTTTGATAGGACGAGGGTCTAGGTCAAGTAGTATTTTAGGGAGAAATTTTTGAAATAAAAAAACTCTAAACCTAGATCTACAAAGTAAAATGAAGATATTTATCACAAAACAAAAGGAAATAATGAACTTTCTAGAAAAACTGAGGGTAATAAATGATGTGCACCTATCAAAACTTGCTATTTATATAACCCTAACAGGGACTCATTCGCCCTATGGTGACTGAATCTTGGTAGACTTTCTCGGGAGACTCTAAATCAGAAATTGTAGCTTATGAACTATGAAAACCTGTTTCCTTTGTAACCCTAACAGGGACTCATTCACCCTATGGTGAATGGGTCTTGGTAGGTTCTTCCATAAAACTCTAAATCTAAATTTGAATTTCCAGGCCTGAAATTCCTTCCTACAACTTGAAATCCTCGCTCTCGGATCCAGATCTAGCAATAACATACAAAACAAATTTGATGTTTGTTGGTGGATAGGGTTTGCCTAGGTCAAACCCCAAGTTTGGTAATTAAACCTTGATGATAAATGAAAATGTGGAACATAAAATGTGTGCGAAATCCTAACCTTAAGTGAGTCTAAGATTAAGATCTCTAGTGATGCAAAGAAACCCTACTCAAGTGTGTTAGAATATGATCCTAGAATGAAACATGAACAATGCAAAAGACCTACTTTAGGAGATCCCAAAGCCCCTTAATAAGTCATACATTTGAATATACCTCTCTTTATGCTGAAAATGGAATGATCATAGAAGATGGAATCACTTAGGAAACAATTCATTAGGCTTGGTTGAATCTCATAATGCTTCTCCCAAAACCTAGAATCCGTCATGATTCTCCATAGACATCTATCATCACTTCTTCAATAATGCTTGATCTTTGACAACAAAATGAGCTTGAAGACCTACAAAAACACTATAATGTTGCTCCAAGACTTCAATCTTGCTTGTTTGTTGAATATGAATGCTTGATCTCATGAAAATTGCTTAGATTCTTCTCTTGAAATTCTCTAGTGTGAAACATAGTGAAATAACCTTGTACTAATACATAACTTAAGATCAATTCCCAAAATTCAAATATCACAAGACGACATTGAATTATGAATTTCAAATCATTAAAATACTGCGAAAAACATATTTCAAAGAGGGTTCCTAGGTCGAAGTGAGGACCCATTCGCCATGTGACGAATAGTTCCTAGGTCACTTACCTAGGACACACATCAGACAAGGTGAAATGTTATGTAAAAATAGGGTACTAGGACCTAGTGAGAACCCATTCACCATGTAGCGAATGGATACTAGGTCACCTACCTAGGGCACACACCTTCCAAAATTAAGTGTTGTGTAATGACATTTATGAATGTTAGGTTTTATACCTCAAAAATTATAATTAATTAGGTAGGATTTGAATTAAAGGGGGAAATTAAGGAAAATTAACCTTAATTAATTAATAAAGCCTTAGATTAGTGTGAAAGTGTAAAGGTACACTTGACAACACCCTAAAAAAGGCACAATTAAGTCCATTTAGTTTAAAAGGACCCTAAACATAATGTGAATATGAAAAACATATTACAACACTAAATCAAGGCAACATTAAGCTCATTTTATTTAATAATTATTGCCAAATTAAGTGTGAAAAAGGGGCACTTTTTCCTACAATATAGCTCTTACACATCCTTCATGAAAAAATATTCTTCACAACTAAATTTACACATAAAACTATTAATAATTACCCATGTGGCATAATGACCAAGGCATAAAGTGGGATGTCTCATAGGACACCTAAAATTAAATAATTAAATATTTTAAATATTAGTATTTTCAAGGTGTATGGCACATATAGTCCCAAAATTATCCCACTTTTCATATACCATACAAGAAAAAGAAAGAACACCAAAATATAAAACTAACAATCGAGTGTATAACCATGCTACAACAACTGACTCCTCTATACTTATAGAATCAACCAAGCATTTGCAACATTCATCAAGTTCCAAAATTCTCAACCACACCAATCTCATCTTCCATCATGCCCAAGCATGAAAAATAAGAAACCAAAGCCAATATCACACTTTAAATGCCATGCTTTAACCTAGACACAGACACTAAAGTTCATCTCCTCCATAGTAGGATTGAGTTTCTAAAAATGGAGCCAAGAAATTTGGACAAAATTTTGATTACAATATCACACAAAATTGTAGGTCAAAAGATGTACTTGCATTTAGAATTGAGGGAAATATATAGGAGAAATGAGAAAACTGAATTCCTAGTTTTGGAAGGAAAGGTTTGTTCAAATTTCTCAACAAACTTTGAGAGATAACTATCTCTCTAACCAACTCACCGCCTAAGCAAGTTGCCACCTAAGCAAGATTAACCTACATAGGGTAAAATAAAACCCATAAATGAAGGAAAAATGAGAATTTTACACCAAAATCCCCTTTAAAGCATGACTTAGGCATGGACAAAATATTGGGTCTCGACGACAAGGACTGATAAGGTACCCAAATACAATTCACCTCATAAAGAAGAGGATAAAACCCAATGGAAAAAAATCCCTCCTAAATGAGGGTAAATGAAGAGGATTAGAAGCCCCCCCTGAAAGGATGATTTTGTTGATGAAGTAGATTGCACTCCAAGAAGAACTCAGAGATGAATGAACTTGTTCTCAGTGAAAGGTTTGGTGAATATTTCACCAACCTGCTCTAAAGATTGGAAAAAGATTAAGTCAATAATCTGACCATGAATAAGCTCTCGAATGAAATGCATACAAATCTTAATGTGTTTTGTTAGCTAATGTTGGATTATATTCTTGCACATCTAGATAGTACTTTGATTGTCACAATAAATTATTGTGGGTTCTCTAAAGGAAATACCAAACTTAATGAGAGTACCTTGAAGCCAAATAGCCTCAATGGCTATGTTAACATCTTCTTGATACACAACGTCTATGGAGGATAAAGCAATAACATTTTTATTTTTTCTAGACCAACTGATAAGACCAAAACCAAGTGAGGAAAAACAACTTGAAGTGGAATTGCGAGTTTGAAAAGCCTAATATGAATTGAATAGCCAAGAAAATCAACCTATGTGTCAACTTTGTAATGAATGCCAAATCTAATAGTGTCTTATAGATAGTGAAGGATTCTCTTAGTTCTTTTTCAATGCAACTCATGAGGCTCCTACATAAATTTCGAAACCATGCTAATAACATATGAAATGCCAAGCCTAGTCTGAGTCAAATAAATGAGACTGCCAACAAGTTGGCTATAAAAGGTAGCATCAACCAATGGTGTAGTACTATCATTCTCAAGCTTGACTCTAGATAGAAAAGGAATTGGAGATGGCTTGTATTCAATTGCGTTAAATTGAGCAAGAAGACCAATGGTGTACTTGGGTTGAGTAAGAGTGATCCCTAAATCAAACTATGCAAATCTCAATGCCAAGGACATAAGGGAATAAACCCAAGTTAGCCATGTCAAACCTATTTCAAAGAGATAATTTTGTTGCAATAATAGATGAATAACTCCTAGTGATTAGTAGATCATCAACATAAAGTACCATTATCAATAATGATTCATCCTACTGCAAGAAGTACACATTATGATTTGAATGACATTGAGTGAAACTAGAAGAAATAAGGAAGAAATCCATTTTGGCATACTAAGCTCTAGGGGGGCTATTTGAGACCATAAATGGATTTCCTAAGTCTATATACTAAGGATGAATCCATAACAAAACTTGGTGGTTGCTCCATGTGAATCTCCTCCTCAAGGTCTTCATGAAGAAAAACACTCTTCACATCCATTTGATGCACATTCTAGCCATATGTGGTGGCAATATCCAATGTGAGTTGAATAGAAATCATCTTGGATATGGGTGCAAAGCTCTTAGTGTATTCAATTCCAACAACCTATGAAAACCCTTGACAACCAACCATGCCTTATACTTATCAACTGAACAATCTACTAAAAAATTGGTTTGATAGATCCACTTACATAGAACCATCTTTCTTCATTCAGGAAGTGAAGTCAAATACCATGTGTGATTTCTAAGTAAGGAATCATATTCCCCTTGCATATACCTATCCATCCTAGGTATTCTTGACGCCTCTTGAAATATTTGTGGATCAGAGGTAGAGGCTAAGAACTACAACTCTAATACCAATTGTTAGACACACAAGACAACTAAGAGGGGGGTGAATTAGTTGTATATTCAAACATTCAAACCCTAATAAATCTTCAAACCCTTATCAAGCATTAAGTGAAACATTGACACATCAACATATCATCAACCATACACAATAGAACACCAAATTTACATGGAAAGCCCTAATCAAGGAAAAACCACAATGAGGATTAAATCACATATATATGAATAAAAACACCAATTACAAAAGTCTCAATGCCGAAAGGGCCCATTGCCCATAAGAAAAGAATGGCTCACTGCCAAGGGATCACTTCCCAAAGGACTCATTGTTTGGAATAGAAGAGAATAGAATAATATTGTTACAAGGAGGTTCACTAAACCAAAGCAATAGGAAGATCCACCACAACAACTCTACACCATCTGCAACCTTCAGCTCACTACCTCCAACAACTTCAGATACACTAAAAATGTAGACAACTTCTTCTCACTACTTCCAATAGCCTTAGTTAGACATTTAAGCTCACATTCATATCACAACACTTGATCACATTTCACACCATATAACTCGTCACACTAAGTCTCCAACAGTATCCTTGCTTATATATCCTCCATGGATTCAAACAAATTCTCTAAGGTTGGCCTCAATGAAATGTATGCACCTAGAACATGCAACCAACAAATAGGTTGGCACCAAAAAATTCCACGGTGGAAATAAGTGAAGGAAAACCAAACCAAGGGTTAGACAAGACCCAAATCTACAATAATATGCTACACCATGCTTCCATAAACCACAAAGCACATATGCAAGTAACAATAACATGCCAGGTCGACCAAACCTGCATTAATGATACCAAATAATCAATTAACTCTTCACCAGGCCTAGAAATACCCTATAGACAATGAAGCAACATCACACAACATCCAGGAATATTCCAACATCATCAAAATATTTAGCAACTGTCACTACCACCTGAAACTGAGAATAAATCATCTAATGAGGTAAAAATAACCTCATCAAAATAATGGACTAAATACCTAACATTACATCTTTTAGCCATCGTTATCCTACCAATTAATTTTCTTTAAGATAAGTAATTGCTTTCTTTTTGTGAATAAGTGTACAATCTTTATTTCTTGAAATTAGTCAAAATAAGCTAATTTGCATTGACTTAATGGTTTAGTTTTTGAGCATTACAGAGGTCAACTTCCACAATTGGTTACCATTCCAGTCCAAGAGGTTTTAATGTAGACTTCAACACCATTGAAGACAAGCGAATGGGCACCAAAACTTTAGGAGCATACATGATGGACCGAGTTTTTGTAGTTTATGTTATTTTCAGTTTTAAAGACTTTATGGCTAGTGTCAAGCCTCTTGAATATTTCATGTCATGGGATTTAAAGTCTGTTAGTTGTTGACAATCACTTGAAGATTTTACCTACTAAAAAGTAGGATTTTGTTAGCTGCTCTTATATAAATATGTAACTGTTGAAAACAATAATATACAAAAGAATATTGTTATGTTGTCACTATGTTTCCTGAGTTGCATACTTAATATGAATAAAATGACTTTCACCACCACCTTTGGAGTTACTGAGTAATGTGAATGGAGTTATTTTGAATATAGTAATTTTGGAGTTACGAGTGCATTTGGTCTAAGCTAGGCAATGAGCACTCGAGAGTTGGCCACTCGAGGGGTTGTAGATTAGATAGATAAGTATTTTACTTTTAATTATGTACTTTCATTTAGTAGACAATAAGTGGAATTGAAGTTTATTTTCATATATGTAATTTTGTTAAGATTAATCTTGCATGTTTTAGCTGAGTCTGTAGTTTTTGAGTTTAGTGTTTGAAGTTTCAGAGCACCTCCTCTCAATTGTTTCAGATTGTCAAATCATTTTTTGTTAGTCGTTAAGATTGTCATCTTTTGTTAGATCAATGTTTCCTAGTTTCTTTACAAGCTTTACTTCAACAATTTATACATTTCTTATTTTAATCATTTCCATGCTTTCTAGTTTAGTTGTTATGCTTTTTAGATTTATAGTTTTCTACTTTCTAGTTTAGTTATTTCAAGCTTTCTAGATAAATGATTTCCTACTTTCTAAGTTTAGTGGTCTCTTAGCTTAGAGTTTTATTTCAGCTATCCAACATCTAGGAAACTTGAGGGAGATAGTCAAGATGTCTTCTATTGTATATAGCCTTTGGACACTACCTAGATGATATATTAAAGTATTTATCAACTAAAGGGTTAGGACCTAATAACAGCCTATCAGTTTTTGGTGTTGTTGTCAGGGACCTTATTTTTCTAGTGTTAGTAGGAGATACCTTGAATACCTCTTTTAGGAACAAAAATAGTCCTTTGGCTTCTTTTTCTATATGGTTAGGAAACAAGGCCCCATAGAAGATTCATACCAAAAACCCCCCGATCGACGTACCAACCACAAGTAGGGAGGAAGGGAAATCAGATCAAGAACTTACTAGGGAATTGACCAAGTAGGGTCAACCTGAGACCTTCCCACATACCCCAAAAATAGAACACATAGTAGTAGAGGAGCATATTCCTTTGCAAACTCCAAAGCCTTGCCCAACTAAGTGAATTTTTGAAGAGGACTACATTCCCTTCAACATCATGGGTTATCGTAGAAATTCCACCAGCAATAATAACCCTCCACCACCACGCACATTCACTTATCCTATTTCTATTGATCCAAATAATGATACGAAGATGAAAAATAACTCACTAGCCTTCTTTCCAACCTTTCGAGGATTGTCTACTAAGGACCCTGACCAATTTCTATTTGAATTTAAAGTCTTATGTCATACATATGACTACAAGAGTGATAATCAAAAACTAAAGCTTTTCCCCTCCACTCTGAAAGACTCAACCATGCATTGGTTTATGGGATTAGCTTCTTAATCGATAACCTCTTGGGATGAAATAGAGTCTGCTTTTTTGGAGAAATACCAAAGTTACTATAGGATCAGTGA